>CM048654.1:23370000-24570000 GCA_026413185.1 Pueraria montana var. lobata
AGATGCTCTTCATCTTATGATAACAAGGGTAGATATTGCAACCTTGGAAGGCAGGATGAAGAATGTCTTTGTGATCATTAGCTGCAAAGAACAGGACTTCGAAGATGCTGCATACCGTCAGTTTCTCGCCGGTTCTGTTCACCAAGCTCTTAAGTCTGTGCTCAATAGATTTTCTGTTTCAGAGGACATTTTAGGAACCAGGAAGAGAAGGAGGATTTCTATATTCAGTTCTTCATCTTTAGAAGATTTCTTGTAAGATCCCTTGTTAAGTATAAATTTAAATCCCCATATGTATACCAAGTTTTAATGTGATGATCAGGAGGGTGAGTCATAGTAGTAATCTCATCATGTACCATGTAAACTCATGTATACATACTGAAATGTTGTTCTTCCATGTACTTCTTAGATGACAAGTCATGTGAAAAGATAGTGGGCATCTTATCTGGGGTGTTCAAATAGTTAGGTGCTTTGACAGATTGGTTGATGGATAATTGATCATAGCATCTTGTAATCCTTTGATCAAAACAAAATGGAGTCTTACTATGATATTGTACCTTGTTTACAAAAGGAAAAAATATGTTTTTAGTTCCTATACTTTGTAAAATTCTTGGTTTTAGTCCTTTAACTCTACCATCAAACATTTTGGTTCATAAACTTTTAAAAATAAATGATTTTAGTCCCTCTTGATAGATACTGTTAAAAGTTTCCTACGCGGCGTCTGTTCTGATGGACTAAAAACACTGATTTTTAAAAGTTCAAGGACCAAAATGTTTAATGGTAAAGTACAGGGACTAAAATCAAAAATTTTACAAAGTACGTGGGCTAAAAACATATTTTTCCCTTTACAAAAGGATATCCTTTGTTATGAATTATCTTAAGCAATAGAAAGCATACAACTGTAATCTGTTATTTTGAAAAAAGTTAGTAATTTGACCTAGGTTTAGCATTCCAAAAGCATTACGATGGCCTCTATTCTTTCCTGTGCTAGGCTGTTGAGGAAGCCTAAAATTTGAATTCAGGAAAAGAATGAGATGATTGATTGGGGGGTTATGGAAGGGTGTTAATTAAGCAATGTTTGAGAGGAAAAGTGTGCTTAGAGTTTTGAGTTCTCTCTCTCATTTTGTAAGTCTATATCTTATACAATGAATGAGGCAATGAAACTCTAAGTTCGGTTGCTGCCTGCTTAAAGAAGAGCCATAAAACTGGTTATACTGATGACTCCAAAGAATTGGTTGATCAAAGCTAAATCCATATATTAAGATGCTTAAAAATGATTTTACAATTAATTATTCATCATGCATTGTTGTTCATTTAATCTGCATATCAGCCTACTGGTTTAATGTAGAATCTCTTCTTTCTGTTTTCCTTCTCTTCATTCTGTTTTCCTTGACAGTAGCCAGAGCAGCTCACAAGCTTTGCCTTCAATTTGTGGCATCAGAATGCTGTGGTATTCGATTAATGAATGCAACTGGCCCATTTTATTTAGGACTAGGGGAACTCTACATTTTTTTTAAAATAAAAATAAAAAGGGAGAGAGAGAGAGAGGGGGTGTAGTGGGTAGTTAAATAGTAGTTATATGATAAAGTAGTAAATAATTTAGAGAGTAGTTAAAAAGTAAAGTAGTGAATAATTAAGAGAATAATTAAAAGATAAATTAGTTTAATAAAAATTAGAGACTAAAAGGTGGTATTTTTTATTATTGTTATAGATAGAATTCAACTTCATTAAAAGAACAAATATGGTAATGATTGAGCTCTTAACAACTAACGTGTTTGCATCCCAACACTGTCAAAACTCAAAACTCTGTTTTGATTAATAGAAATTGAGGGGAAGGAAATAGAGGAATAGAAAAATAAAAATATATGTTTTTTTTTTCTGTTTATTTAAGAAAGGAAAGGGAGAAGAAGGAAATTGAGAATGTGGAATTCACTCTTGGGGGGAGAGGATGGTTACTTTAGTTGTTTTAAAAAAAAAAACTAAATTTCTTATAACATGAAAAAAAAAAATTAATATCAAGAATAGCGTAAGAAAAAAAAATAGTTTAAATTATTTATTTTAAATAGTATAAAGCTTTTTATATATTTTTCTCTCTCTTTTTCATTCATTCAAATAAATGATACAAATTTCTCCACCTACACATTTTCTCTAATTTATTTCCGTTTTTTTTATTTTTTTTTTATTTTTCCCTTCCTATTTTATTATTTCTCATCCAATCAAAGCATTACAGGAGCATTTCAAAGAGTTTTTCATGGAGTTTATTTAACTTATATTATCATATAAACACTTAAGTGAAAAATTGAAGATGTTCCATTAAGTTTAGGCAAATGATAATCAATACTTTTATTAGGCAACTGTTAACTATTACTTTTAAAGAATTAAAAGTGAATTTTTATATTAAAAAAATATTATTAATGCACTCCTATTATAATTTCTAATAGAAATTTTCTATTATTGATTTTTTAACTAACGTTCTAAGGATATTGATTAGCAAAGATTCAAAGACTCTTAAGTTTATATGAAAGTGACTCAAGAGTTAAGACTCTATTGTAACATTCTTTTTCATTTATTTTAATAAACTTAAAAATTATATATTCACTCAAAGAAATATTATGAGAAAATAAGAAACCCTAGTCATGCAAGAAAATATTTTTATATCCCATGTGGTGTTCAGAGACCTATGCTGGCATCATCAATTTTGAATTCACTTAATAAGTCTCTTATTTCTTTATAAAAAGATATTCAATACAAAAATAAATACATTTAATATTTTAAAAACATAAGAAATTCAATATATTTTCATTCAATAAGTAAGAAAACTTTTTTAGATATAACAAGAAAATTTCTAAATTTTCAAAGGATATAACTTAAATTATTTTTTCATATTTTGATCAATTTTTCTAATCTAGTAATTATATACATAAAAAATTGCAATATTTAAAATAGTTTTAATACGAAATTAAAAATTAATTCATTGACGACATAAAATTTATGAAAATTATTATTCTTTTTAATATTTTTCTTTTATCCGTATGAAAATTATTTTATAATTATTTTTTTTCGAGCCAGAAGAGATATCAAAGTAGTATTCAAATTCCACGTGGCGAGACGTTATAGGTGAACGAGATTGTGCCGCGATGCATAGCGATGTCTTCGTGGTTGTCCCATTTCCAGTGCCACACAAAACACAACAGCGAGAACATGGCTCTGTCGTCGCCACTTCACAACCTCTCTGCACTGTTAACTGCGAAAGGCAATGCCACCACGGCAACTTCTCGGCCACCGAGATGGCGGCACTGGGCGGTCCACGCGGCGGCGTCGGAAACCACCACCGCCGCGCCGGTGCAGTTGGGTGGATACGAAGAAGGGAAGCTGGAGCGACCGAAGTGGGTTGGGGAGACCCCTCTTTCACGTCTGGTTAAAGCTCTCATCTCCTTCAAGCCCCTATACTCTGTCCTCAAGCTTGGTGCTAGACGCGCTTTGATAAGGTTCATCATATATATATATATATATACCTTCCTCACTTTCCTAATTCAACTTCTAATTTTGCATAATTGCTTTGGTTGTTTTTGCTTGTAAAGTAGTAACATGTATATGAGAGTCTACGTACATGAGGAATTCTAGCGACACACTTTATCTGACACTCTCCTTCTAACACTCTCTCCATTGGTTGAAATTTATTAGAAATCAACAATTTTAGTGGATTTCAAAATTAGGAGAGAATCATTTAATGAGAAATGGAAACCACTAAAATTGATGATTTTCAATAAATTTCTACCAATCATTGAGAAAGTGTTAGAAGGAGAGTGTCGCTAACATTCCTCCTACACATTATTACACATTTACTAAGACAAAGTAAATTTTATTAATCAAACTATTGAGTCATATTATATTATATTAATCATTATGTATATCATCAACTTATCAAGTTTTAGATGATTTAAACATTTGTAGATATGTAATCTAGCAATAGATATTTACTTAAATTTTATAGTAAATAGGTGCAATGAAATATCAATTCATTATTATTTTATAAGAAAATTTGTAGACTCCATCTAATTTATAAGAATTTTAAATCTATAATTTTTTAAAAAACTGTTTGGGTTGATAATTTTTATTAAATTGAGCATGTGGATTAATTGATATGAATTTTTCTAACTTAACTAGTGGTCTCAAATTCGAGTTTTGAATATACAACTGCGTTAGTGATATTATCATAACTACCATGCAGGCAAAATTTTAGATAAATCAAACATACATAGACATGCCATTTACTTGTTACTACCTTGTGACCTTGAGGTCAGGGTTAAAATTTGGAAACTGCCTTTTGTTTATAGGGGTAAAAGGTTGTGTACATCTACCAATTCCAGACCCCACTAGGTGAAAGCCTCGTACACTTGGCTGCCATTCATATGATTGTTGTATTGTGTCGACTTTTTACATTTCAAAATGGCTAGGTTACTAGTTTGCTGCATGTAGCCAACTCCATCTAGTAGGAAAAGACTTTTGTTGTTGTTATGTTAGATTGAACTAATATTTGATTGGTGTGTTGATGAAATGAAGTTGTGCTAAGCATTATGGGAAAGTGAATGTGGTTTTTGGATGTGAATGCACAGTACAGCTGAGAAGAACAACATACCTTGGAGGAAAATGGCACAAGAGATTTTAGAGTCAGAAGTGTACAGGGAGCTGGACAGCATTCAAAACCACTCTTTAGTGTACCCTGATTGTAATTTTCTGACTTTTTAGTTTTTCCTTTTTGTGTTACCCTTCTATTCATCGTTGTCTTTACTCTTGCATGTCATTCTAAATGATGGGGTGACTGCTTAATTCACTTCACAGATTATTTGAATCCATTCCATGCATATGAAGAGGGCAATCTTACATGGCTGGTATGTGGTAATTCTGAATTTTCTCATACCTCTATGGATGGTTTAATTTGGCCACTCCTTTCTTGATAATCAGACAACTTATAACATGTTCCTGTTTCGTAGTAGATCTGGTTATGGTTGTTTCTCCTAACACTTCTTTTTATGTTACACACATTGTGTGTAGTTTTTGTTTACTTTCATTAGTTCAAATTTAATACTATTGAAGCCATGATACTATTTTTCATCCACTGAAATGTAGACATGGCAGAAACACCACAAAAGTTTTGATTCTACTTATAGACGAGTTTTGTCAAAGTTCCACCTTATTGTTGTAATTCGACTGTGCTTTCTGACCTGGTATCCATCCAAGATATGCATGTAACTTCTCTAAAAATTATGGTGCATAAGTTAATTTTAGTTTGTGGAGAAGCTCAATGTATTTTACCTTCTTATTTTATTCTCCTATAAGTGTTTATGGAGAAATTCATCCAAACAGGACCATAGCTGACAAATGTTTGTTGAAACTTTTTCTTTTGGCTGGACCTATTGCACCTTAATAACATGCTTTGATTAAAGAATGCGTCTGTTCTGTAGGTTATCATTTTTGCAGATGATCAACTTGACAACTTTAGTGGCTTGCTTGTGAACATTAGTATCTATTATTGCACTCTATTGACAAAATCATGATATTTTCCCATATATTATGTGATTTTTTGTTATTTAGCAATTGTTTAAGTCCTAGGTGTCTCCTGGACTTGCTCTTTTGTTAAGCAGACTATCATGTGGATGAAAATCTATTAGTAATTATTTTTTATTTCCAATATGAAAAAAACAATTTTTACAAAATCTGGATTCAATTATTATAGGCAGCAGCAGAAGCAGAGGCTGCTACATTGTCAATGGCTAGACGAGCACTTCCAGATGCTTCTTCAATACAGGAAGCAAATCAGATACTGCGTGGCAATTGGCTTCGTGCAATTGAACAACACCATACGCAGCATTCAGAATCATCTGTGATTAATGACATTCTAGATATTGGATGCTCTGTAGGTATAAGCACAGGACATCTTGCAGACAAGTTCCCCACAGCCAAAGTCACCGTGAGTGAGTTTTTAATGGATGAATGAATTTGCTTTCTTAATAATATGTAATGATGGAGATTGAGAGTCAACATAACATACAATCATTTTTTGCCAACTTGAATTTACCATGCATAAAAGAAGGCTTACACTTGGTATGAATGTGCTTTGTGATTGATATGTTTGTTCCAGGGGCTAGATCTGTCACCCTATTTTCTAGCTGTGGCTCAGCATAAGGAAAAGAGAGCAATGCCTAGAAAAATTCCTATAAAATGGATACATGCAAATGGGGAAGACACAGGCTTGCCTCCTAGATCATTCGACCTTGTTTCTATTGCTTATGTGGTATGCCTTTTCTTTTCCTATTTAGTCCTCGTTTTAAAGTTTCACCAACGAGGGTTGGATCTAGCGGAATGAACTAGTTTCTCATAAAGTAGCTAACTACAGTTCAAATCTTCACTGGGAGAAGCACCAGCATTTAGTGAATTTTAATGTTTAGATTCCCTGACTATATGCAGCTTCATGAATGTCCTACAAGAGTTATAGTGAATATGGTAAGAGAGGCATTCCGTCTGCTTCGGCCTGGAGGCACACTAGCTTTGACAGATTTATCGGTATATAATACCATCATTACAATTTTTCCGTTTTTTTTCTTTTTCGGTTTCATGCTCCTATCACAAATGCTCATATTATTATTGTTTCTGCCTTCTGCAGCTGAAGTCAAAGATCCTTCAGGTATTGTGTTATCCTGCTTTTCTGCTTTATTGTTTCTTATAATCAACACATAAATATTTCGTATGCCTTTTTCTTTTTTGAGTAAATTACACTAATTACCTTGAGGTTTTGTGAAATTACACAAACTCTCCCTGCTTTTATCTACTCTTACACTAACTCCCTTTAATTTTTGAAAAATATATATTGACATCCCCTTGTACATTACACTAACCTCCTTTAATAGTTTGAAAAACATTACACCGACCTCCCCTGCAAGGGAGGTTACTGTAAATGTTAAAAAAGCAGGGTAAGTTTGTATAATTTTTACAAAACCTCAAAAGTGGTTAGTGTAATTTACTCTTTCTTTTATTGTGCTAAACCTGTGAATATTAACTAGTAATAGTACATGTACATTGTTGTCCAATTAGGAACATCATCAAACATCGTTTCTTTTGTTGTCTTGTAGGAATTGTCTCCTGTCCTGTTTACATTGCTTAAGAGCACAGAGCCCTTTCTGGATGAGTATTACTTGACTGATATGGATGAAACACTGAGGCAAGCTGGTTTTGTGAACATAACATCAATTCTTACGGACCCCAGACACGCGACAATTACAGCAACAGTGCCTCAATGAAACATCACATCTTCTTGAGATTATTTATTTATTTATTAAGATGCTTAAAATGATTTTATTGATTCATAATGCATGGTTGTTCCTTTTATCTCCTTATCAGTGTACTGGTTTAATGTGGAATCTCTCTTCTTTCTGTTTTCCTTGACAGTAGCAAGAGCAGCTCACAAACTTTGCCTTCAATTTGAGGCATGCGTATGCTGTGGTATTTGATTAATCAGTGCAACAGGCCCATTTTATTTAGGATATATAAAGTTCAACTATATAAAGCTCTTCCAACACTTTCAAAACACTAACACTATGTTTCGATTAATAGAAACAGAGGGGAAAAAAATAAACCAAATTTTTGCTATTTGTTCAAGGGAAGAAATAGAAAAGGAAATTGAGAGTGTATAACTCACTTAAAAAAATCTACCCCCTCAACAGGCGTGAAAGTGGGGGAGAGTCGCTTACCTGCTTTTTTTTAAGTTGTTTTAAAAATTAAATGAATAATTTATAAAATATTAAATAAAAACAAATAATAAACAATTTTATGTTACAAAAAAAATAAATAGAATAAAACATTTGATTTTATGAATTAAATTTAATTTAAATAGTATAAAAAGATTTTGTTTATTTATTTATTTCTATCCCTTGTACTCATTCAAATTTGTGTTGAGAATTTTCTTAACTTCTTTTCTTCTTATTTCTATTTATCCAAACAACACATTTTTTTAATTTATTTTTACTTTATTTCTAGCGTTTTTATTTGTTTTCTTTCTATTTCACTTTTCATCCAAATATAGCATAAGAGAACATTTTGAAAAGTTTTTAAAGATTTTATTTAAACTTATTTTATCATATAATCAGTTAAGTCAAAAAATTAAAGATGTTTGATTAAGTTTAAACAAATAATAATTCATATTAGGCAAATGTTAACTAGCACTTTTAAGAATCAAAATTGGTGATAACCGATAACTAACAATGATGTCAATATATGTAGGGTCATAATCTAATATTCAAGAATGAATATCGAGATCAAAGTTAAGGCAGAAAAACATACTAAAGTTTACACAATGAAAACATGATGTGAAAAAGAAAAAGAAAAAAAAAACCGTGAAGATGTTTGTGATAGACTTCAACAATAGCAGCCTTAAAAAAAAACTTCAACAATAGTAGAAGTTGAGAGCTAAGGATGAAGTTTAGAAATTTTGAATCGAGAGAAAGATTATCGAAAATGTCAATTACAAATGTATAAATATTAATTCAAGTGAGTAATTTTGAAATATAATAAATTGATAAGTGAAATGTTGTGACTATTAATATGCTTATGATGATAATTTTCAAGAGAAGTAACTCTTGAAGTTATAAGAAATAATCTATTGATAATAATTTAAGAAGTCTTTAGAAATCATTTATCAATATTAAAAGTATCTTTAAAAAATAAATAATTACAAAAAAGTTGGTTACATTTTGTATTTTTATTCTATCAAAAGTAAGGGTATTCGTGACACAAATTGGGACAAGTTAATTTATGTCTATACCTAGCACAAAGTTTTGATAGGGTCAATTTTCTGAACTCGAGTCTAACTCGATTAAAACCCAACAATATTTGGAACAAGACCTGATCAACCTAACTTTTTGATACAATTTATTAATCTTAATTTTATATATAGCTAAAATTATAGAATTAAAGAAAAAAATAAATAGATTAAGGTATATTTTATAATATATATTTTAAGATAAATGATATCAATATAAATATAATACTACCTCTGGTCCTAATTATAAACAACATAAGACAAATCATCAATACCAAGGAAAGTAATTATTACAGTTTTTTTTAATTAATTCTGCCATAAATTTAATTTTTATTCTAAAAATACCCTTTTGCTTTAAGTGGTTGTCATAGTGCATAGGGAATAGAGCAAAAAATAAAGTAAGGGTACAAAAGAAGACGGAGGCTACCGTGCGTGAGTGGAATAGGTCTCGTACCATGCGTAAATAATACAAACCGTTGATAACCCACGTGAAAATTGAGTGGCTAAGATTTCAATAAATAGACTAGGTGCATAGGCTACGGCTTCCTAATGAATACTGACCTTGGATTTTATAAAAAATAAAAAAAATTGCGTGGGTCCAATCTACTATCCCCATTCCCCAGGTTACCTTTCTGGCCTTGTCAGTGGATGTGGGTGGAATTTTTCTTAAATTAGGTTTCCATCCTCAGAATAATATTTAATAATAAAAATCAAAATATTTAAAACAAAATTTAGTGATATATAATATATATTTTAAAATCAAAATTTTTAATAAACTTATATTGTTTTAAATAAAAAATTTTCTTCTATTTTAAAAATTATAATTTAATTAAATAAATTTATATTGTTTCAAATTATTTTTTTAATATTTAAATAACTTGTTAATAATATTGTTTTAAAACAAAAACAAAAATATAATTTATCTATAATTTTCACTTTTTATCAACTTTTGTTTAGTGGCCAAATATTTTAATTAAAGATAAAAATAAATTATGTAATAACTAACAGTGTGATGCAAGTAAAAAAGTGTGTTAAAAGATTATAACAAAGTAACAATGAACGAAGTAACCATGATAATTGACAAGTTGATTATCGTATGCATGAGAGTGATAAAATAGGCAAAGAGATTTTAAATTAAAAAAAGAGTAAAAAGGAATTTCAATTAAAATAGTGAGAATAAAGACTATGTTCGACAAGTCATTTTAGCTAACTTCTAACTTTTTTTACTAGCTGAAAAACTTATTTAGTGTTTGGTAAACAATTTTTTTAGTAGTTTGTAGCGTTTGTTGATACATTACTACAAGTAGCGTTTTTTAAAACTCCAACTTCTAACTTTTATATTTATTTCCTTTTTGTCCTTAAAACATTTTTTAAGTTTTCTTATTACTCTTTTCTATATAAGGTAGGATTTTATTAGAATTCTTTTGTTCCTCTTCTTCCACTCATAAGGTAGAATTTTTTTATTTTTACCTTTTTTTTTAAAAAGAAAGATAGAGTTTTCTTATTTTTACTCTTTTATTACATAAGCTATTGATAAAGATAGATAATGAGTTTATTATATTTTATTATTATTATTATTATTATTATTAATTTTAGACGATTTTATATTACATTGCTTATTTTAACTACTATTATACTATTTACAATATTGATAGATGATAGGTTTATTTTATTCTTATTATTTTTTGAATTATTTTCATATTAAATTGTTTATTTTAACCAATATACTATTCACATTTTTCCTATTATTTTTAACATCATACTTCAAGGTATTTTAACTAGGCTTAAATAATTTTTAGGTCCCTAAAAAATTCCCGCTTTTTGTTCTGAGTCCCTGAAAAAATTTTGCGTTGTTCCGGATCCCTAATAAAAAAAAAATTTTGATCCAGGTCCCTGCCGTCAATGGACCGTTAATAACCGCTGACGTGTCTATCCATGTGTGTTGCATGCAACTAATGATAGGGACCTGGATCAATTTTTTTTTAATAGGGACCCAGAACAATCGCCAAAAAATTTTCAGAGACTCAGAAGAAAAAAAAAGGTAATTTATTAGGGACCTAAAACTAATTTAAGAAAATACAACTCAACTACTTACCTATCAAATTAACGGACACGTCAGCGGTTACTAACAGACTTCTAACGGCAGGGACCTGGATCAAATTTTTTTTTTTATTAGGGACTTGGAACAATGCAAAAAAATTTTAGGAATGGGAATTTTTTAGGGACCTAAAAGTTATTTAAGCCTTTTAACTATTACACTAATTAACTTAGTGAAAGAATGACTTCTACTTAAAATTATGTTATTTTTACTTTATTTTATCAAACACTTATGATTCAATAAACTAGCTTAACAACTTTCTACTACCAGCTTTCAACTATCCACAATTCAGTTTTCAATTAGTTTTTTAGCTTCCAGCTAGTTTTATCAATCATAGCCATAGCATTAAAGTAGTGGCCTAAGAAATACTACAAGCTACTAAAAAAACTTGTTTACCAAATACTACTCTAAGGTCAAACAAGCTTTTTCATCTAGCAAAAAAAACTAGAAGCTTATTGATGTGCCAAACATAGCTAAGTTACCAGTTTTTTTTTTTTTTTCTCAATTTTATTCTCACTAATTTAATTAAAATCCCT
Source organism: Pueraria montana var. lobata (assembly GCA_026413185.1). Classification (NCBI taxonomy): domain Eukaryota; kingdom Viridiplantae; phylum Streptophyta; class Magnoliopsida; order Fabales; family Fabaceae; genus Pueraria; species Pueraria montana. Next base: position 23,381,447 of record CM048654.1, read on the forward strand.
TTTTGCCTTTTTTTTTCAATTTAAAAATCATTTTACCTATTTCATCTCTCTCACATACATATAATAATCAACTTGTCAATTATTATTGCTATTCCGTTTGTTACTATTATGTTATGATGATCTCTTAACACACTCTTTTATTCACATCACAATGTTCATTATTATATTATTTATTTTTATTTTTAATTAAAATGTTTCGTCACTAGACAAAAGTTGATAAAAAGTAAAAATTATACTAGTATATATATATTTTTGAAAATAGTATTATTAAAAAATTATTTAAATATCAAAAAAATATTTTAAACAATATAAGTTTATTTAATTAAATTATACTATTTTAAAAAGAAGAAATTTTTTTATTTAAAACCATATAAATTTATTAAAAAATTGACCTTAAAAAGTATATTATATATCACTAAAGTAAATTTTGTTTTAAATATTTAATTTTTATTATTAAATATATTACTTTGAGATAGCAACGTAATTTAAGGGAAATCCCATCCACTGACAAAGGTTAGAACGTAGTGTGTGTATAGTAGAAAGATCCACGTGATATGTATACAAATAATTTTTTATACACTCCAAGATTAGAATTCAGTAAGAAATCGTGGCCTTTGCACCCCTAATCTTAGCCACTCAATTTTTGTGTAAGATATTCGACAGTTCCTATACTACTTTCGCACGGTACAAGACCTGCTCCACTCACGCATGGTAGTCTCCGTCACAAAAGAAATTTACTTTAAAAATTAGTGATTGTTGCTTATAATTAAGACCAAAGAAAAAGTCAATTTATTGTTTATAATTATTATAAGAGATAATATCATTTTAAATAGAATATTATTTATTAAGTTAAGAAAACTGTATTATTAATAAATAATTATTTAAAAAATTATAAGAATATAACCTGAATTTGTGCTCAAAATATAACAGGTATAATTTCTTAGATGAATTATGAATATTCTTAGTTTTTACTCAAGAGAAGAACAGTTAGAAGATATCTTAGTTTCATTCAAATTCCACGTGGCGAGTTACCATAGGCGGATGAGATTGTGCGGCGAAGCATAGCAAATAGCAATGTCTCTGTGGTTGCCACTTGCCATGCCACGGTGTGTCCCAGTTGATTTTGCACACACAACACAACAATGGCTCTGTCGTTGCCACTTCAGAACCTCTCTGCAGTGGTCTCCGCGAGCGGCAATGCCACCACCGCCACGGTTCGGCCGCCGAGAGGGCGGCAATGGGCGGTTCACGCGGCGGCGTCCGACACCACGGCCGCCGCCGCGTCGGTGCAATTGGGTAGTGGGTACGAAGAAGGGAAGCTGGAGCGACCCAAGTGGGTTGGAGAGACCCCTCTTTCACGTCTCGTTCAAGCTATTATCTCCTTCAAGCCTTTGTACTCTGTCCTCAAGCTTGGTTCTAGAAGGGCTTTGATAAGGTTCATCTCACTTTCCTTCATCTTCTAATTTTGTATAACTGCTAACTTTTGCTTCTAAACTAGAAACGTATATATATGATCATGAGGGTCTACCTTGTATGAGATTTTATTTTCATTTTTACACAGTTAATAACTTTTTACAATTATTAATCAAACTATTGAATCATATGGTATGATATATACCTTCCTCACTTTCCTTCAACTTCTAAATTTGCATAATTGCTTTGGTAACTTTTGCTTGTAAACTATAGTACTAGACACATTTTTTTTTTCTTTTCTTGATACCATGTTATAGTTTGCCGATGACAAATCTTGGCCAGAAACTTGTTTGACCGCCTTTAGTAGGATCTCTCTTTCTAACTACGTTTTTGGTATCTACAAGCTCAAATCCGAGACCTTGCTTAAGTTCTAGTGGGACTAATGTAATGTTTGTAACTAGAAACATATATATTGATGAGATTTGACCATGTTTGAGATTTTATATACATTTGTACACATTTAATAAATTTTTACGACAAAGTAAATTTTATTAATCAAACTATTGAATCATATGCTATGCTATAAATATATAATGTTAATTATCATGTATATCAAATTTTAGATGATTGTAGATATGTAATTGCATAATAGATATTTACTTATATTTTAAATGATACTTCCTCCGGCTTCAAATATAAGCAAAAAATTGACTTGGGTCTTGGATTTAAATATAAGCAAATCTCAACTAATTTGAGTTCATTTAATGAGACCATCTCCAAAATACCTTTCGTTTAATAGGGGTTTTAATTCCAATGACTCATTTTTGTTCTTGATATCAAATTCCAATGAAGGCAGTTTAGGAAAACAACTTATTTTTTAATTGAGATTGGTGCAATTAAATGTTGTTAACCAACTTTCTTAGTTAGCGTGAAACAGTTTTTTTTGCTTATATTTAGATCCAGAGGGAGTATGTTATATGTTATAGTAAATAGGTGCAATAAAATTTCAATTTTTTATTACATTGAATGGAATTTTGTAGACTTCATCTAATTTATAAGAATTTTAAATATATATTTTTTTGTAAAAACCATTAGGATTGATAATTTTTGTTAAGCCATCATCATTTTATTAAACCATATATGAGGAGTGTTAACAGCATACTCTTTAATGCTCTCTTTCCAATACACACTCTCCTACATGTTTGAAATTCATGGGGTCTCACTAATTAGGGAATAGGACACACCAAATGAGGAATGAAACCCACATATTTAGTGGGACCCACATAGATTTCACCCAATAAGAGAAAGTCAACGTGTTTGGATTGGCGTCTTACAATCGTGAACATGCGTCACCATCATCCCATAAACTAATAGTTGGTTCTACATTATTTTACAAAATTGACATGATATTTTCACTAACGTGGTCCCGTAAACATCGAAACAAATATATTTGTTAGAAAGAGAATGTTAGAGAGCGTGCTATTTGCATTTCTCTCGTTCATCTAATATATATGGAAGGGATATGGAATTATGGACACTTATTGTACTTAATAACTTTTGAGAAAAATATATATGCATTGACGGTGTAAATATCATCAAATCACAAATCATCATGTATGGTAAGTTTGTTAACTTTGATAATAACCACTCTAAAAGTCGTACCAAAATTGATTTCTATTTGGTTGACAGTGTATTTTACACTAACAGACCATATCACTAAACTAACAACTTTTTATAGAATATTCTAACTTGGTCATATCACTAGTCAATGTGGGATCTCCAACACACACCCCTCACGCCGAGGACTGGACATCTCGAGCGTGAAGTTTGCAGGACTGGATATCTGCGGGTGGTCCGATAGCGGGTGACACGATAGGCCCACAACAAGGCACAATAGGCCCAACAACAGATCGCTAGGATAGGTTCTGATATCATCTAACTTGGTCATATCACTAGTCAATGTGGAATCTCCAACAAATATGAACATAACAAATCTAACTTGGTCATATCAATAGTCAATGTGGAATCATAACAAAATTTTAAATAAACCAAACATTTGTAGACATGCCATTTACTCTTTACTGCCAAGTGACCTTGAGGTCAGGGTTTAAATTTTGGAAACAGCCTTTTGTTATAGTGGTAAGGTTGCATACATCTACCAATTCGAGACCCCACTAGATGGACCTTGTACACTGGGCTGCCATTTGTATTGTTGTTGTATTGTGTCAGCTTTTGACATTTCAAAATGGCTAGGTTACTAGTTTGATGCACGTAGCCAACTCCATCTAGTATGAAAAGGCTTTTGTTGTTGTTCTGTTACGTTGAACTAATATTGATCAGTGTGTTGATGAAATGAAATTGTGCCAAGCATGTCTTTATTGGAAAGTGAATGTGGTTTTTCGATGTGAATGCACAGTACAGCTGAGAAGAACAACATACCTTGGAGGCAAATGGCGAAAGAGATTTTAGAGTCAGAAGTTTATAGGGAGCTGGACAACATTCAAAACCAGTCTTTAGTGTACCCTGATTGTAATTTTCTGACTTTTTAGTTTTTACTTTTTGTGTTACCCTTCCACTCATTGTTGTCTTTACTCTTGCATGTCATTATAAATGATGGGTGACTGCTTAATTCACTTCGCAGATTATTTGAATCCATTCCATGCATATGATGAGGGTAATCTTTCATGGCTGGTATGTGGTAACTCGTAATTCTGAATTTTCCCATGTGTCAATGGATGGTTTAATTTGGCCACTCCTTACTTTGATAATAAGACAACTTATAACATGTTCCTGTTAGGTAGGTGAATTGGTTGTGGTTGTTGTTTCTCCCAGCACTTCCTTTTATTTTACACAATACATACATTATGTGCAGTTTTCATAAGTTCAAATTTATTACTATTGAAGCCATTATGCTATTTTTCATCCACTGAAATGTAGACGTAGCACAAACACCACAAAAGTTTTGATTCTATTTTAGACAAGTTGTGTCAAAAGTTCCATCTTCTTGTTGTAATTATACGACTGTGCCTTCTGACATGGTATCCGTCCACGATATGCATGGTAACAGACACAGCTGACAAATGTTTGTTGAAACATTTTCTTTTGGCTGGACCTATTGCACCTTAATAACATGCTTTGGTTAAAGAATGTGTCTGTTCTGTAGATGATCAACTTTAGAGGCTTGCTTGTGGACATAAGAAACTGTTTCTTGCACTCTATTGACAAAATTATGAGATTTTCCCATGTATTATGTGATTTTTTGTTATTTAGCAATTGTTTAAGTCCTAGGTGTCTCCTGGACTTGCTCTTTCGTTAAGCAGACTATCATGTGCAACATCATGTGGATGGAAATCTATTAGTAATTGTTTTTTATTGTCAAACATAAAAAAAAAAAGCAATTATTATAAAATCTGGATTCAATTATTATAGGCAGCAGCAGAAGCAGAGGCTGCTACAATGTCAATAGCTAGACGAGCAATTCCAGATGCTTCTTCAACACAGGAAGCAATGCAGATACTGCGTGGCAATTGGCTTCGTGCTATTGAACAACACCATATACAGTATTCAGAATCATCTGCAATCAATGACATTCTAGATATTGGATGCTCTATAGGTATAAGCACAAGATATCTTGCAGACAAGTTCCCCACAGCCAAAGTCACCGTGAGTGAGTTTTTAATGGATGAATGAATTTGCTTTCTGAATACTATATAATGATGGAGATTGGAGAGTCAACATAACATAAAATTATTCTTAGCCAACTTGAATTTACCAAGAATAAAAGAAGCCTTATGCTTGGTATGGATGTGCTTTGCAAATTGTGATTGATATGTTTGTTCCAGGGGCTAGATCTGTCACCCTATTTTCTAGCTGTGGCTCAGCATAAGGAAAAGAGTGCACCACCTAGAAAATTTCCTATAAGATGGAGACATGCAAATGGGGAAGACACTGGCCTGCCTTCTAAATCATTCAACCTTGTTTCTATTGCTTTTGTGGTATGCATTTTCTTTTCCCGTTTAATCCTCCTTTAAAGTTTCACCAACAAGGGTTTGGTCTAGAGGAATGAGCTGGTTTCTTCTCATAAAGTAGTGAACAACAGTTCAAATCCTCGATGGCAGAAGTACTACCAATTAGTGTCTGACCATACCTCAAAAAAAGTTTCAAAAATATGGTATTTTTCTACATATATTTTATGTCAATCTAGTCAACAAAAACTGAGCATAAAGGGGTTCCTCTATGCTGTCGAGAACAAAATTTACTTGATATGTGATATGATTACTGTTATCAAAGGCTTAAAAGGCATATGGATTTTTGAAGATTCATATAATTGAAACACTGAATTCTATCTAGAAACTAATATTTTTCAATGTTCTTGCATTAAATCAATTGTGGATTTGCAATTTCATATTACCACATAGTTGAGTAATCTTTGCATGATGAGCATAGCTTTATGCAACCTTGTATTTTTTTTTCTCTAGTGGGATTCTTTGGATTTATAGCTACATTTCAGGAAAGGTGTCATACAATTGAAATAGCGAACTATAATTTGTAGGTGCTTCTTCTCTTGCAATTCACAAGTCCTAACCAACATGTTTTGAATGTTGTTCTCCATGAAAATTAATAGAAGCATAGATAGATTGCTCTAACAGTACTTTTGATAAGATATTAGTGGATTTTAATGTCTGGAATCCCTGACTATATGCAGTTTCATGAATGTCCTTCAAGAGTTATAGTGAATTTAGTGAGGGAAGCATTCCGTCTCCTTCGGCCTGGAGGCACACTAGCTTTGATAGATTCTTCGGTATATAATTTCATCATTACAATTTTTCCTTTTTTTCTTTTCTGGTTTCATGCTCCTATCACAAATGCTCATATTATTATTGCTGTCTTCTACAGATGAAGTCAAAGGTCGTTCAGGTATTGCATTGTCATACTTTCCTGCTTTATTTTTTTATAACCAATAATATTTTGTAGGCTAAAATACAATTTTGATACCTCATCTTAATTTTTGGTATCAATTTGGTCTCCTAGATTTAAAAAATTTCACTTTAACCCCTTGTAATGTATTTATGTTAGACTAAATTGGTTCTTTTTTTTCAATTTTTTTCACTAATAGTATTAATTTTGACTGACATGGCATCTTTTACAGTTTGTCACGTGACCAAATTTGTATGATAAATTGACTAAACTAACTTGGTCTAATAGAGACGCTTTAAGGGACCAAAGTTTAGGAGATCAAACTAAAACCAAAAAAATAAGATGAGGGACTATTTTAGTCTATTTTCTGTGGCCTTTTCTTTAATTGTGCTAAACCTGGGATTATTAATTAACAAGTAAAATATGTGTAAATGAGATCAAGAGCAGCACAAAGTCTCTTTGGGGACTGCTTGATCTTGGGATTTAATTCTAGGTTAGTTTTCTTGGAAATTTTGATCATCCATCACACATCATTAACTTAATAGTACATTTACATTGTTGTCCAAATAGGAACATCATCAAACTTCTTTTCTTTTGTTGTCTTGTAGGAATTGTCTCCTGTCCTGTTTACGTTGTATAAGAGCACAGAACCCTTCATCGATGAGTTTTACTTGACTGATATGGATGAAACACTGAGGGAAGCTGGTTTTGTGAACATAACATCAATTCTTACGAGCCCCAGACACGCGACAATTACAGCAACAGTGCCCCAATGAAACATTATCTTGAGATTTTGTTTTTTATTTTTATCTTTCTTGATACATAAACATCTTCTTGGATTTGGCTTCAAGCAAGTTAGCCCTAGGTAGATGTATGTCCAATTAAATAGCATGGTCCAAAATTGATTAAATTATGTATCCTTGGGCCACGAGCTGTTATTATTATTTTTTTGGTTTTGTAGAGTAACCAAGATCTGGTGCAACATTAATTCCTTTGAACGTGAGCATGATTATCCATTCCCAAAGATGTACTTTTGTCCTTTTCTTGAACCACCGATCAATTGCCATCGTGTCTTGCTTATTTGGGTTTTGCCAATCTCTTGTGCTTTGTTTGCTTGTGCCCTTTTAATAGTAAACGTTGAAGGAAAAGGTAGCTTAGATAACAAGAATACAAGACAATAGTTGTGTCTCGAATATGGAAACTTATGATAAAGTCATTATTCCCGGCCACAAAGAAGTTCTTTTTACATTAGACAACACATAGACGACCAAAGTAAAAATGAAATGAAAAATGATGCTTATTTTCCCACAAAGTTTAATGGTTGAAAATGTGATACTATATTTGAGAGTTTTTAAAAAGTATGGACTAGCATTTTCGTTTGAAAATCGTTTAAAAATTCTAAGGGTATTATAAAGAAGGATTAGTTACATTAGTAAGCTGGTTATTTCTCAGGAAAAATGTTATCAGAAATTAGTGAAGAGTATTCTATTAGTTGTTACTTGTTAGATACTACTGTCTCAAAGGTGTATATATAATTTTATGAAAAAATAGGTTATGTAATGATAGTGTAAAATAGTTTTATATTGTCATGTAACCATAACTCACAATGTATGGTGAATTTGTTAACTTTTACAATTTTTTTTTATATAGAATACATATATATTTCATTGGAGGAAATCATTTTCAAACCAGGTAGGATCACTATGGACGACAAAGTTCTCTTTCCGAATATTTAATGCAGTCACATATCCGGGACTTAAACTCCAAACATCTAATTAAGCTAGAACAATCTCACACAAGTTAATCTATGTGCTTGATGGTTGTTGACTTTTACAATGATACTACTATGCATAATTACAATGTTTGATTTTTTTTTTAATATGCAAAAAGAACTTTATTGATGCAAGTCAGACCCAACATAAGATGGGATAGGCTGCGTACAAAATGAAAGTAAGTAAATACAGCATGTAGCAACTAAAGCCCAAATTACAAAATCTGCACACACCATATACCCCATAAAATAAAGATGTTTGATTAAGTTTAAGGAAATAGTAATCCATATTAGACAAATGCTAAGCAGTACTTTTAATAATCAAAATTGGTGATAACTAACAATGGTGTAAATACATGTAGGGTCATAATCTAACAATGATAATTTCTAAGAGAGGTAACTCTTGAAGTTATAAGAAATAATTGATTGATAATTGTTCAAGAATTCTTTAGAAGTCATTTACCAATATTATAAGGAGAGTATCCCTACTTTAGATATATTTGAGATGAGAAGAATTATCCCTACTTGAAAAGAGGAAATATATGTCCAAACAGAAGATATGTAGTCCAATAAATGTGAGAGAGTATCTTGTGAGAGTGTGTATCATTTCTTGTAACTCTTGAGTGAGATATTTAGGTTTGTAGGGTGATACACTATGAGAGAGTTCTAAGTTTTTTTTTTTTAAAAAAATAATTGTAATATCATTTGGCGAGGAATAAATAAAGGATTACAAGAAAGTGATGTAATTTTTTTTTATTCACATTAGAGAAGAACATTACGAGTTTAGATAAGTTAGTGATCACGTGTGAATCATTGTAATTTTTCTAATCGATTTTTATAGGTTAAAAAATACATTAGAGGAACAGCAAGAAGATATCATAGTTTCATTAAAATTCCACGTGGCGAGATACTGTACACGAATGAGATTGTGCGGCAACGCATAGCGATGTCTTCGTGGCGTGTCCCAGTTGCGCACACAACACGACAATGGCTCTGTCTTCGCCACTTCAGAACCTCTCTGCACTCATCTCCGCGAGCGGCAATGCCACCACGGCAACTTCTCGGCCACCACCGCCGCGTCGGTGCAGTTGGGTGAGTACGAAGAAGGGAAGCTGGAGCGACCCAAGTGGGTTGGGGAGACCCCTCTTTTACGTGTGGTTCAAGCTCTTATCTCCTTCAAGCCCCTATACTCTGTCCTCAAGCTTGGTGCTAGACGCACTTTGATAAGGTTCATCATATATATATATATATATACCTTCCTCACTTTCCTAATTCAACTTCTATTTTTGCATAACTGCTTTAAATGGTGTGTTGATGAAATGAAGTTGTGCTCCAAGCATGTCTTTGTTGGAAAGTGAATGTGGTTTTTCGATGTGAATGCATGCACAGTACAGCTGAGAAGAACAACATACCTTGGAGGCAAATGGCCAAAGAGATTTTAGAGTCACAAGTTTATAGGGAGATGGACACCATTCAAAACCACTCTTTAGTGTACCCTGATTGTAATTTTCTGACTTTTTTTTTTTTGTTTTTACTTTTTGTGTTAGTTACCCTTCTACTCATTGTTGTCTTTACTCTTGCATGTCATTGAAAATGATCGGGTGACTGCTTAATTCACTTCGCAGATTATTTGAATCCATTCCATGCATATGATGAGGGCAATCTTACATGGCTGGTATGTGGTAATTCTGAATTTTCTCATATGTCAATGGGTGGTTTAATTTGGCTACTCCTTTCTTTGATAAAAAGATAACTTATAACATGTTCCTGTTAGGTAAGTGAATTGGTTGTGTTTGTTTCTTCTAGCACCTCCTTTTATGTTACATAATACATACATTATATGCAGTTTTCATAAGTTCAAAGTTATTACTATCGAAGCCATGATGCTATTTTTCATCCGCTGAAATGTAGACGTAGCAGAAACACCACAAAAGTTTTGATTCTATTTTAGACGAGTTGGGTCAAAAGTTCCATCTTGTTGTAAACATACGATTGTGCAGCTTATATATCTGTCGGACAATTCCACTTAAAGCCAATTGGTTTTAAGATGGAATCTAACAATGCATGGTAACAGACATACCTGACAAATGTTTGTTGAAACATTTTCTTTTGGCTGGAACTATTGCACCTTAATAACATGCTTTGGTTAAAGAATGTCTCTGTTTTTTAGGTTATCATATTTGTAGAGGATCAACTTTAGTGGCTTTCTTGTGAACATAAGTATCTGTTTCTTGCACTCTGTTGACAAAATTATGAGATTTTCCCATGTATTATGTGATTTTTTGTTATTTAGCAATTGTTAAGTCATAGGTGTCTCCTGGGCTTGCTCTTTTGTTAAGCAGACTATCATTTGCAACATCTTGTGGATGGAAATCTATTAGTAATTATTTTTTATTGTCAAACTGAAAATAAGAAATTACTATAAAATCTGGATTCAATTATTATAGGCAGCAGCAGAAGCAGAGGCTGCTACAATGTCAATAGCTAGACGAGCAATTCCAGATGCTTCATCAACACAGGAAGCAAATCAGATACTGCGTGGCAATTGGCTTCGTGCAATTGAACAACACCATATACAGTATCCAGAATCATCTGTGGTCAATGACATTCTAGATATTGGATGCTCTGTAGGTATAAGCACAAGATATCTTGCAGACAAGTTCCCCACAGCCAAAGTCACCGTGAGTGAGTTTTTAATGGATGAATGAATTTGCTTTCTGAATACTATATAATGATGGAGATTGGAGAGTCAACATAACATAAAATTATTCTTGGCCAACTTGAATTTACCAAGAATAAAAGAAGCCTTATACTTGGTATGGATGTGCTTTGCGAATTGTGATTGATATGTTTGTTCCAGGGGCTAGATCTGTCACCCTATTTTCTAGCCGTGGCTCAGCATAAGGAAAAGAGAGCATCTCCTAGAAAATTTCCTATAAGATGGATACATGCAAATGGGGAAGACACAGGCCTGCCTTCTAAATCATTCGACCTTGTTTCTATTGCTTTTGTGGTATGCCTTTTCTTTTCCTATTTAATCCTCCTTTAAAGTTTCACCAACAAGGATTGGGTCTAGATGAATGAGCTGGTTTCTTCTCATAAAGTAGCGAACAACAGTTCAAATCCTCATTTGGTGTCTGACCATACCTCAAGCAGGATTTATACCTGTCAGAAACCTTCCAAAAAAAGTTTCAAAACATATGCTATTTTTCTATACATATTTTTGTCAATCTAGTCAACAAAACCGAGAATACAGAGGTCCCTCTGTGCTGTTGAGAACAAAATTTTCTTGATGTGTGAATGATTACCGTAATCAAAGGCCTAAAAGGCATATGGATTTTTTAATATTCATATAATTGAAACACTGAATTCTATCTAGAAACTAATATTTTTCAGTGTTCTTGCATTGAATCAATTGTGGATTTTCGATTTCATATCACCACATAGTTGAGTAATCTTTTCATGATGAGCATAGCTTTATGCCAACATGCATTTTGTTTCTCTAGTGGGAGTCTTTGGATTTATAGCTACATTCCAGGAAAGGTGTCATACAATTGAAATACCGAACTATAGATTGTAGGTGCTACTTCTCTTGCAATTCACAAGTCCTAACCAACATCTTTTGAATGTTGTTCCCCATGAGCCATGACAATTAATAGAAGCATGGATAGATTGCTCTAACAATATTTTTGATAAGATATTAGTGGATTTTAATGTCTGAACTCCCTGACTATATGCAGGTTCATGAATGTCCTACAAGAGTTATAGTGAATTTAGTGAGGGAAGCATTTCGTCTCCTTCGGCCTGGAGGCACACTAGTTTTGATAGATTCTACGGTATATAATATCATCATACAATTTTTCCTTTTTTTCTTTTCCGGTTTCATGCTCCTGTCACAAATGCTCGTATTATTATTGCTGCCTTCTGCAGACGAAGTCAAAGGTCCTTCAGGTATTGCATTGTCCTGCTTTCCTGCTTTATTTTTTTTTATAATCAATACATAAATATTTTGTAGGTTAAAATACAATTTTGATACCTCATCTAAATTTTTAGTTTCAATTTGGTCTCCTAAATTTAAAAGGTTTCTCTTTAACCCCTTGTAAAGTATTTTATGTTAGACTAAATTGATTCTTTTTTTCAGTTTTTTTCACTAATGGTATTAATTTTGGCTGACCTGGCATTTTTCACAATTTGCCACGTGTCACCAAATTGACTAAATTTGAGTGATAAGTTGACTAAACTAACTAGGTCTAATAGAGACGCTTTAAAGGACCAAAGTTTATGAGATCAAATTGAAACCAAAAGAATAAGGTGAGGGACAAAGTGTATTTTAGTCTATTTTCTATGGCCTTTTCTTTAACAAGTAAAATATGTGTAAATGAGATCAAGTAAAATATGTGTAAATGAGATCAAGAGCAGCACAAAGTCCCTTTGGGGACTGCTTGATCTTGGGATTTAATTCTAGGTTACTTTTCTTGGAAAATTTGATCATCCATCACACATCATTAACTTCATAGTACATGTACATTGTTGTCCAAATGGGAAAACATCATCAAACTTCGTTTCTTTTGTTGTCTTGTAGGAATTGTCTCCTGTCCTGTTTACATTGCTTAAGAGCACAGAACCCTTTCTGGATGAGTATTACTTGACTGATATGGATGAAACACTGAGGGAAGCTGGTTTTGTGAACATAACATCAATTCTTACGGACCCCAGACACGTGACAATTACTGCAACAGCGCCTCAATGAAACATCACATCTTCTTGAGATTTTTTTTTTTAATTTGTCTTCAAGCAAGTTAGCCCAAGGTAGATGTATGTCCAATTGAATAGCGTGGTCCAAAATTGATTAAATTATGTATCCATGTGCCATGATCTGTTATTATTATTTTTTGGTTCTCTAGAGTATCCCAAGATCTGGTGCAACATTAATTCCTTTGAACTTGAGCATGATTATCCTTTCCCAAAGATGTACTTTTGTCCTTTTCTTGAAGCACCGATTAATTGCCAATTTTCTATGGTGTCTTTCTTATTGGTTTTGGCAACCTCTTATGCTTTGTTTGCTTGTGCCCTTTTAATAAACGTTGAAGGAAAAGGTAGCATAGACAACAAGACAATAGTTGTGTCTCGAATATGGAAACCGAATTGATAAAGACATTATTCCCGGCCTCAAAGAAGTTCTTTTTACAGTAGAAAACACATAGACGATCAAAGTAAAAATTAAATAAAAAAATAATGTTTATTTTCCCACAAAGTTTAATGGTTGAAAATGTAATACCATAGTGTGAAATCGTTTAAAAAATCAAAGGGTATTATAAAGGAGGATTAGTTACGTTAGTAAGCTAGTTATTTCTCAAGAAAAATGTTATAGAGAAATTACTGAAGAGTATTTTATTAGTTGTCAAATACTGCTATCTCAAAGGCACCTGATGTAATTTTATATCTTAATCACTTTATTTTTCAGTTTCTTTTTTGTTGTATTTCAGTTACATCCTTGTATAAAAAGGAGTTTTTCTATTCTTATTTTTCAGTTACAAAAATTCTTATTCTTATTTTCCTATAATTGCTCAAATTCTATGCACTTAACTTTGTGTGAAGTAAATAAAAAAGTAAAGCAAACTTTCTACTTCGAACATAGGAATTGAGGTAAGAGGTGAAAGAAAGTGAGAAATAGAAAGAAAAAAGTGAAATATGTTGTAAATGATATAACAGAAAAAGAGAAAAAAAAAAGTGAAAGAGAAATCATAATATATATAAAAGTATAAATATCATTATTATAATTCTCCATAGAATTTTTTAAAGCTTCCATTATAGGACAATTTTTCTTAAGAAATTATATTTTTTTTTTATATTTTTATTACGATTGTCAAAGTTTAATCTAGCTGGAGCCTGGATGCTCAACTATTCAATCACGAGAAACTAATTTCTGTTTTTTTTTTACTAGGGGTAATTATTTCTATTTTTTTTTTTACAATTATTTCTATTTTCAAAATCACGCTTTGTGGCAACTTCTTGACAGCACAGAGATACTTTTTATTTTTATTTTATATTTTATTGATAAGCACATAGAGATACTGATACCCTTTCCACCAAACTCCATGCATATCATAAACGAGAACTCAATGAACCGATTAGAAGTACATTTTTTTTTCCCTCACAATTATATAAACATAAAATAAGAATATTTAAATGAACTTAGGAATAAAATAAGAATAAGAATGTGTGTTAGTTATCACGTAGAACATAGGAATGAAGAGTACACGTGTGCAAGGTAGGGTCATCAGAAGCTGAATCTTTAGTGTGTACGTTTCCTTATTCTGTTCCTCCTCGTCCTCTTCTCCACAAGTCACAATTACTCCCAAGTTTATCAAACTGTTCCCAAGCTTTTCGTGTTCGAATCTTCTTCTCTTCTTTTTTTGTCCCTTTGAAAAGCTAAGGAATTGGTGAATTGGGGTATGACATGACACCTCCTGCAAATGGTTCATAGGTTTTCTCTTCTCTGCTCTTCTTAGAACAAGTATTCTCAGATGACCCTTTTCATGATCCAACGTGCTACTGTGTTCTGACCTCATATTCCAAATGGGTTTTTGTTTTCTGATCAAAAGCTCTTTTCTTTGTTAACATATTGGCTAGTTGTTATTATCGTGTTATACCCTTTTACTTTGTTTTTCCTGTTTATTTTTCTTTTTGTTGCGTTTAATTTAATTTGGTGTGTGTGCGTGTCTTTGTGTTTTTAATTTTATTTTAGCTTTTTCTGAGGCAAATTTATCCTCTTGCCTTGCTCAGTGTTTGTCCATGGTAATTTTGATCAATGAAAGTTAAAGTTCACTTTTATTTATTTTTTTAGTTTATCTCTCTGTGGTGATGGGAGAAAAGAGGCCACTAGGGTTAGAAGCTGTATACTATTTAGGACAATGAAGTTAAACATTCAGTGTTATGTGTGGTGAATTACTTGAATGTTCTGGTATGTTTTAGATGATAAAGATAAAGTTATAGGCTGGTGCTGGTCCCGTTGTTGGTAGGTTACCACTTATGATAAGTTGGAGTTTTGAGTTTGGCATTATTAGATAAGGACATGTGTGAACGATTTTCATTATTGCTGGGGCCTTTGGATGGATGCTCATTAAATGTAATAATTGTGTTATAGGCTGGTATTTATCTGCAATTCATGTTACATGTTTATGTCATTATAATGAGTGATGATGACACTTCCTGATCAATTTAGTCTCTCTGTTGAATATATTCTTTCTTCTTTATTGCAGATAATTGAATAGAACCACCTTGAAGTTGAGACAAGAGTAACTGCAACCTTGTTCGAATCAGACAATATAAGGGCAAGTTACTATTCCAAAAAGGATATTATGATCACTATGGATGTAAAAGGCATAACATGGGTGGGAAATATGTACCAGAAATTTGAGAATATGTTCCTGGAGGCAGAAGATGTGATGTACGAGGTATGCCACTATGCCTTTGTTGTCACTTGATTGAATACCTAAAATTTTATGTTTTGCTTTCTCCATTGCTACCAGTAGAGCTGTATCTCCTTCATTTCTGTCTTATATGTCGCTACTATTTTACTTGTAATTATTGTTATAACTTATAAGCAATGTAGTGTAGTCAAAGGTGTATGGAAAGCGCTGGAGGGGATCAGTGCCTCACTGCCTCTTGCTGTTGAAGCACTTCCCTTTAGTGAGGCATGAATATGATGCGTGCATTTCCTGTTCTGATTAGGAAAATATTCAGTATATTAAAGAGGATTAAATGATCAGCATGATAAGAGAAAAACTACAGCTTAGGATTTTGTAAATTGAACATATGTTCTATTTTTTACTGTGAATGAATGTCATGCCTAATATATAAGAAAAATTAATGAAAAATAGTATTATAGAGAAATATTATACTGTTGTTTGCTTCTTTTTCAAAGCTTACAGCCTTACACCCTTTTTTGGTATGATATGCACCTTTTTTGGCACATATTGCCTGCATTAGAACCCCCTAGCACTTTGTGGGTGCCTTTCTCCTTTGACTTCCTTGATTTTTACTTCTGAGTGTTGAATGCAACTGTGCTTATATTTGTCTTGTTATCTATGATAATATTTCTGAAATCCTTTCTGTATATGATCTTAATTTTTTAACAGTAATGGGCTAAACTGTTCATGAGACTGATAGTTCCCTACCCTGCTATTAATTGACCTTCTTACCAGCCACTATATTCCTTATATCTGTTTGTTCTTTGGGTATAGGATACAGTTAAATACATAGAGAATCAGATGCAGGCTGTTGGGGAAAGTGTTAAAAAGTTGTATTCAGATATTGTGGGAGATTTACTTCTCCCAGATGAAAAGGTAGGCATTGAATTGCCTATAGATAAACGTGCTGATGCTGGGTTCTGTAAGAAGCCATTCCAAGTTTATAAGGAGAGACATGTAAAAGCTCATACCAAGCAAACAACTGAGAATTCAAGGATTGATCATGATGTTGATGATGTTGCCACACTTGCTGCTTCATATGATGGAACTTCTAAGGCTGATGCTTCTTCCACGTTATCTTTGAGAAATTCTGTCAAAGAAAGCAATTTTAGTTCACCTTCAAGATGGTATGTTGGAAGAATGGATGTTAAATCAAACCTTCGTATTGATGAAAATCCAGTAAATAAAAAAATGGCTGTGACCAAGATAATCAATGAAACCACTTTGGCAGAAACAGATGCATGCAGGACATCACAATCTTGTGAGATCTCAAATGAAAATCAAAATCAGAATCATGGAGTTACTGTTTCAAAGCCAGCTTCAGCAGACGTGGCAAGGCTTGCCTCTGACACAGACTGTTCTAATGAAATTGAAAATGCTAGTACCAAACAATTCCCCAATGTTCTGCTAGTTAAATCAGCTGAAGAGAAACCGATTGATACAAGTTCTTCTTCCTCTTGTGTCCCATTTGGAGAGCCAGTTGGTGAGTATTTAAGTATCTCTTCGTTATAGTTATAAAATTTTCCTCATTGTTTTGGTTTTGATTTCTGATGGGTTTTTTCAGTAAGTGTATAGTTTCTCTGGTAGGTTTCTCTATGGATAGAACAGTAGAGTCCAATGATTATACTTATAATATAGTGTTTTATCTTAGCTAGGTAGTAGGCATTAATTCGATCATAAGTAGTTACTGAATTTAGATATTGACTCATATGACTCTGAAGAACTTACTCTGTTGGAATTAATATTATTCAGAACTCTTACTGGTTTCAGCCTGTGGACCTATTTTGGTTGAACTTGAATATTGAGGGAGTGTCTCATGGTGCTGGTTGTTTTTTTTTTTTTTTTTGCTAATGTTGCATGAAAACAAATAATTATGAGACTTCCCCATTTGGCTGTATTTGAAAGGTCTGAACAATTATTCTGTTAAAAGAGAATTTTTTTTCATCTTTAAGTTTAAGCTCTACTCTCTGATCTATGGTATCTGATGAAAAATGTACAACTGGCACACTGGCATGCTTTGCATATTGCTTTGTGTTACTTTTTTTAAATAGCTATATCCTCATTTTTTCATTCACTTATTGGAAAGGGATAAGGACTGATAGTTTTATTTAGAAACCATAGAAAATCGAATGTCAACAGTGTCTTTTGGAATGAAAGTAGTAGCAGTTCATTCAGTTTTCCCCTCTGAAATTATAAGTAACCGTGCAGATTATAATTTTGCTGGAACATTTACATTAGGTTGTGGGAATTGAGTGTGTGTGACATGGGATTTGGTTATTTTATTTTGTTGATTTATCACCTTTCTTTAACTTCAAAGCCAGGATCAACTTAAAATTTTTTCAGTAACCATGCTTAAATTTTTGTTAGATCTTTTATGGATTGGATTCTTCCCCTTTTGTGGGCTGTAGATAGGCAACCAGCCAACCACCACCAACTGAATAAATTTATGGTTTAAGGTTTATGGAAGCCAATCCCTACACCTTTACTGGTACTAAAATGCTAATCGCTCTATACCACTTGAATTCATTCAGGCTATTGAATTAATTCATTTTTTTTATTGATATATATTATTTTCCTGATTTTCTTTGTGACTTAGTTATATATATATATATATATATATATATATATATATATATATATATTATTGATATCCATACCTTCGCATAGTGAGGAGCCTTCGGGCACCAGGGTACGTTAGTATAGTTTAGTTTATCAATTGGTTGCGTATTCTTTCATTAAATAGAATTTTATAACAGAACCATCTGCCATTTTAGAATCTTGCCCATTTCTTTTCACATATTTTATCTTTGAGGATGGGATTGTAGTGAAGGTTCCATGACATTGATGTGTTATAGCGTAATCGTTAATAGGTGAAAAAATGTTCAGTCTAGTCTCTACTCTCTACTGCATATCTTAAATGGATTTTGCTCTTTCACTAAACAACTCTGTGTTCTTTATAGAACATGTGGAGAACTTGTAGCTCATACATGACCCTGAACATTCTTTCTAACAGATAACACAAATTTCTGATTGCAATAAAAGATGCATTTGAATCCAATTGGGATGCTTAATATTGTGACATTTGCATAGATATATCCAGAAGTCACTGAAACCTGTCCAAAGTATGTTTGCATGATTATAGACAGGTCATGTTACATCTCTCAGACGTGCTGAGGCACATATAAGTAGATATATTAAGTCTTTTGTTGCATATTGTTCTGATGTCATGGTAACTGAATACTTTCTATGATTTAAGAAATTCAAAATATGTTAAGTTACAATGATTGATAGTTTGATACTGTTTTAGAACAATGCCATAAAACCATGCAAGAAGATCATCTGAAGCTTGAGGAAGCCTGTGTTATGGTGAATGGAGATGAAATTCAATTACCTCCCAAAGCAGGTGTTAATGTAAATACTAACAAGGTACACACTCTCACCCCTCCCCCTCTCATTATTTGGTACATATTCACATTCAACTCTAACCAAAGTATTTTTCCACTTTTAAGAAAAAGGCGCGGCAAACCTTTTCTTTGTCTAAGAAGTCTGCAAGAAAGCAAGAGTATAAGGAGCTTGCAGCATGGCATATGAACAGTGAAAAAGTAAAGGGAGATTGCATGGAGAATTTAGATCTAACTTTACCACAAGATCAAAAGAAATCACTGATTCCTAGTATGTCTGAACCTGAATGGGAGCTTCTCTAACTCTAAATACCAGGATGATTAACTACTAAGCCAATCCTACAACTACAAGTTTGGATTCTCTCATTAGTCCTTGTGGAGATTAAGATGCCCTATTGGAAATTTAAGATGCTGAAATGATATAAATTCATACAATATTTCTGCTATTTATAGTTCTTTCCTAGCTCCTAAACTTTCCTACCCAACCTTTTTCTTTTTCCTGCTCACAGAAAAGAGGAAAGGGAAGCTGTAATTAGGCCATTCAAATGAGAATGTCTAATAGAATAAATGAAACTGCTGTATTGGATGATACTATAAGTACATAAACTATTTACTCATGAAAAATTCCCTTTAGTTAAAATCACAACTATGGATGATATCGGTTCTTTTCAGATATTAAAGTGTCATGTGTTTAAGGAATAATATGGCTAACATTTGTGATTTTTAGGAATTAGTGTCCTTTGCTAAAATTTTCATAGATGAATTTAAGGTTTCACTGGATTAGTTTTTAATTTGATTATTGTCAATATGGAGGCAGAGTATAGGCCCAAGTTTTCGTGGGCATAACATTGCTGAGTGAATTTGGTTGGGTAAATCGTGTGCAAAAATGTATTCCATAAGTTTATGAAATATGAAATCTTTGAGTTCTCAATTTGTTTAAGTTCATGATGCACCTTAAACCGTTTGTTATTAGTGAATTTACCTTCAAACAGTTACATATGAAATTCACCTCTTCAAATGCTGAACATTCAAATTGTTTGTCATTAGTTATTACCCTATTGAACTCTTAAAACTTACCTTGGAAAAAAATATATATTATGCATCTATATCTATACTATATACAAACGAAAATGTTTTGAAACAAGAAACCTACATGTGACATTTTCAAGAACTCTACAAAATAAATTGTTTTGAAATAAAAAAGGAAAATTACATGTGACATTCTCAGGAAAACTATTGTAATTAAAATTATTACATTAGTGAGTTTTAAATAAGTACATTTGAATTTAGAATTTAAAATTCTTTTAGAATATAATTACACTAAAATAAATTGTTAAGAATATTAACACAAGTTATTTCTTATTGCCCTAAATAAATTATACTCAATTAAATAAATATATATATATATATATATATATATATATATAAAATCATTATATTTAATTTTTGGAAATAATTTATTTAATAAAATAATTTATGTTAATCACAGAATTTATTAATGATAATAATTTAATATAAATTTCAAGGACAAAAAAAATATAAATATTATTATAAATTTTAAGTTTAATTTTATTTGATATTTGCTTAGAAATCGTTAAGTATAATTTTAAAATTAATTTGTAAGTATAATTACTATAAATTAATTTTCTATTAAATACATACATGTGCCAAACATATATTAGAAAACTATAACTTTTCCCTATTTTAAATTACCGTACTAATATATATGGACAATTATAGACAATAAAAATCTATAATATATCTACTTACATATTGATTTTATATTCATTTGCACATAAATCAATTTATGAATAATTATGACACATAAAATTAGGAAATTAATGTTTATTGTATCTTCTAATCGAGCACAATTTCACAATCACCCTTATACACAATCATGGGAATTATTAGTACCCTAATATTTGTATTTTGAAATTTAAACAGAGTTAAAGAATAAAAAGTGGCCAAGCAAAGAAGAAATGAGAAAGAGATGCATATTCTAAAGTGAGTCTCTTGATTTCTTTCTTTTTTTTAGATTCAATCTTGTATTCACTCTTTCCTATCCTTTCTACAATGTTAGAATTTGTTTTGTTACATGTTTTAAATAGTCACCCCATTGCATTGATTCCTTTGGTTGTCTTTGTTTTCATGTCTTTGTTAAGGCGGGAAAATATATTGCCAAATTGAGATGCATATACATAGGATAATTTTTCCTCTTTTTCTTTTGTCTTTTACATTTTCTTCATTTGAGAGACTTCTATTTTTTTTTCACTTTTATGTTTTATTGTCCCTCTTTCATTTGTTTGCTTATTTTATTTTTGCTTAGTGTATTGTCTAAAATGAATTATCAAGATAATGACATTAAGAATGAAGACAAAGGTGGTGCTAATGACATTAAGAATGAAGGCAAAGAAGAAAATTTATTGTTCCTCTTCATTTGAGTTTTTTATTATTTCATTTTCTTTTTCAAATATACAAATTCAAAAGAATTAAAGAGAGAAATAAGAATATGGATGAAGATGATATTCTAAACTAGGTTTTAAAGCAAATGTGGTCATTTGATTCAGTATCGATTAAAGATCATTTATTCAATGCTAATGTAATTATTAAATATATTTATTTAAAATTAAAATAATTACATGTAATTGTTATATATAAGACTTTTTTGGCCAATTTACAAGAATTAAAAAAGTTAGTTAATGTAGTTAATAACATTAAATTTGTTAATAATTTATATTTTTTTCAAAATTACCTTTAAGATTATTTATCATCTCACTCTTTCCATCTAATTAATTAATGTGTTTTGACCGTTTCTTCTAATTCTCACAAGAGAGAGATAATTTATCTTATTAATTGATAACTTATTAAGGATATTTTGAGAAAAAGAAATTAATGCAAGAAACAATTTGAAGAGAGTAGTAATTGAGATGTATTTATAATCTAACAACACATGTCGTTGATCCGAATGGAATTGGGCTTAGATCCCTTAAGTAAAGTCTTGGATTTGAGCCTCGTGAATATAGAAAATGTGGTTGGTAAAAGAAATCTCACTAAATATGGGATGAAGAAGAAATCTCACTAAAAATGACTAACTAAAATTTTTAACAGAGATTAGTCATCGACTTTAGTGAAAATTAATATGGTGACAAAATTGATGAATACTTCATATATATATATATATATATATATAGTGGTCAATATTTATTTCTCTCACTTTCATATAAAATAAGTCTTCATCAATTTTTAGTAAGAAGACTTATTTTATATGAGAGTGAGAGAAATAAATATTGACCACTAGATCTATCTTGAATGGTTAAGATTAAAACAAACTAAGTCATGTGAGTTTTTTAAAATGTCAAATGACTTTTTTAAGTAGTCACACAATATTAAATCTTCACTTATGGTTATATGGTCCAGATTTAACCCTCTCACTCTCATATAAGATGGTGACAAAAAAAATCTATATCAATCTAACCATGAGTTTTTGTTGGACTATAGGGACGTTTGTTTTTATTGAAAAATACAATTGATTTTCTATCTTTTCCAACAAACAAATCCTATGAGAAGACGTTGATTGCTTTCATTCGAAAGAGAGTTATTACCAAAGATTTTAATTATCATTGGACGTGTGAGGGAAAGTCATGTCAGATAAATATGTGATCATTGATTTTCATTTCATAAAGTGTGCACGTTTATCAAACTCCATATGATATATACGTTAAAAACAGGTTCTAAATAGTGTCACCAGACTATTCTCCTTAGTGAGGGAAGGCCATTAAGCAGACTGCAGACTAATAGCTAATGGGTTCGATTTCACACTTCATGGTATAGAAATAACTAGAAACTGTGCCAGAAAAAAAAAAACTGTGGGACAAAAATATCCATTCCAAAGAAAGAAAGAAAAAAAGTCAATGGTGGGGGAATGAAAATCACATTAGCAATTGATATGTTTAAAGTTGGATAGATTTGATATATTATATATATTGAGATGAGATAGCTAAGTAAGAATATTGATTAAGAGGATTCCGTGTACTTGAAGAGTGCATGACCCTATCTTAAACTTCTAAACTAATTGAATGAACACCATGTACTGAAAATATAAAACTGTGTAAAAGTGGCAAGTTATTTATTTTGAAAGGACCCTAAGTAATCCTTAGATCAGTTACGTAGAAGTAGTTGATTCATTGACAAAGACAGAAGAGCATTGACACATGACAATCAGAAATTGAAGATTGGAGAAACTAATAATAATGTTAATAATTTATGCCAGCTATGCAAGAATTGATTTAATCTAGACTACGTTATTTAATAATAAGAATACAACTATAATAAATATAGTTGTAGTATTTTGTTTTCCTTTGTAAATAATTTGAAGCAACCATTAGCTAACTGTTGTCTCCTGATTCCTGAACTAGAAGCTGTACCTAATAACTTCATATTTCTAGTGTAGTGTTATTCACCGACACTTGGGTAAAGCAAGTGTTGGGGGGAAAATAATAGAAGCTCACTAGAATCTATAAGAGTATCCTCATTCCTCAAGTCCATAAAATTAATACTATAGATACAGCAAAAAGAAAAAATTAATACTATAGAGTATAGACTAACCTTTTGAGACCCTTTTGCGTATTAACTCGGGTGGACATTGCAAATACCTTACATTAATGTTTGTGTTATTATAGAAATAAAACACTTGCTTTGAGTTACCGTAAGATCTCTGTGTGTTAGCTGTTATCTCAATCAAGAATAATTTTTATAATATTTTTTTGGGTGCTCAAGATATTCTTCAATTAAGAGCTAGAAACTAATTTCTAGAGATTCAAAGATCTATTAAAGGGCAGATATCTATCGATAGATGTTTTTTTATATACACAGACCTAAGGATCAAACCTTTGATCACATATTTAAGAAACATAGTTATCTGTCAATTATATCACGCATAATTTTTATAATCTACTAACATAATGCTGCTCTAGGTACGATTTGAATTGTATCGTGCAAATTACATGACCAACTAATCTAGCATTAATATTTGGTTTGGTTGTGACCATAAAGCACATGGCTTTTCTTAATAACCAAGTTAGGTTCATCAATGCATCCATTTGGTGCCTCCATGGATAATGCTTACCATTATTGACCAATGAAATGGAAAGGGGAAGGACAAAGAGAAACAAAATCATGCTGAAGATAAGCAACTACTTGTAAATTCACTCATTTGGAAAACAACCGCTATTAATTAGAAGTACCATCAAAATGGGCCAGGTATTTCGGCTGTACATGGCCCACATAGTCCAACTTGAAACCCCATTGTCTTGAACACACAGCACAATTATTTATGGACCAAAAAAAAATTAAAATAACACAATTACTTCACATTCTTTTGTCCACCTAAAGCCACTATATTTGGTTGAGAACCAACCATGCATTTCAAGTACTTATTGGTTTAGGCTGTTATCACCAAATTAACAACTCTAAAAAGTTGCTTTGATATTTGTTCATAAGAACACTATAAAGAAATTGCCATGGACAAGCAATGTTGGGAGTCGGGACTGTATCTGCTTATATAACATTTAATATAATGATAGTATATATTAATTGTTTATATTTATTAAATTGTCTTCTAATATAATATACATATATCATAATGTTAGTAACTTAGTATGCATTTGTAATGTTTATATTAACAAGTTTTTTTTTGTTAAATAAAATTGATATACTAACAAAAACTGATTTAGCATCAGAGACTGTTATAATATGTAGCAATTTTTTATAGTGGAAGATGACAACCCAATAAAGAAGGGTGCCTAGAAGTTCTACTGGGGGGGGGGGGTCCTAATGGAGGCCTAATGCCAGCAAAGCTGACAATGATGCTCAGAATTTATGGTAAGATAAGACTTCAAGGGTGTGTTTGAGAACCAGTTACATTCAACATAACGGTCGTTCAAAAAAAAAACTATTCTCACGTTACTTTTGCTTTTGTACTTTGAAACACGTATTTTTCCGTTGAACATGAATTCAAACGGTTAACCAAACACATACTAAGTTATTTCTTTTAAAGTTTGAATGATGACAAGTGGATGGAAAAATCAAATTAATGCTGTTGGGGATATACACGTTTAAGGATATACAAAATTTTAATATTTCCATCTTAATTTATTGTTATGATTTTTGGAGTTAATTATACCTTCTCCTGTTACTATTATATGGTCCACTTTAGTTTATTTCTTGGTAGATGTCTAGGTAATTACAATTAAAAATTGCGCGGTTATATATAAAACTAATGGAAGAAGAGACTAATAGGTAAAAGGCATTATATATCTTATTATAGACTGCATGGATTAAATAATTGTCTTAACAATCCAAATCAACTTTATATACTATAATTTACGTGGATTTTTTTTTTTGGTACATGTTTATGTAGATCTTATTATAGATAATAAATTTAGAGAGCTTAAATTTTTCTTATGATTTCTGCTAGTATAAAATAATTTCTTATGAGCAACTTGTTTCTGTTAAAATGTTCACATAAATTTGAGCAAAAAATAAATAGAACTGACAATTTTCCTCATTTATTGATAGCGATACGTGCACTTGTTATGCTTTTGATTTAATGATTGCTGGGTTGAAAATTATTCGATCCATTTGTGAAGTGTGTATTAATTAAATTGACATATGATAGATCTAAATCGGTGAGCATTAATTAATTTTACATCATTATCAGCGGGGATAAAATGCCGATTGTCGAGCTCAATCCATGTACAATATTGGTTGGTTGACAATTTAATTTTTTTTTACATTAGCAATGGTAAATACGTAGATATTAAACTTTAAGATACGAGAAAATAATTTATATATTGATAGTGTAAAATATTTTTACATTGTCATCCATTTAAAATTGATATATATGATAGGTTTGTTGACTTTTACAACTACCTTAAAAATTAGAGTTTAATAATGGTCATCCATTGATAGTATATAACAATTTTACATTGTCATTCAATCACAAACTATTGGTATGACTCTTAAGATAGTTATTCTAAAAGTCAACAAACTTATCATATATAGTGATATGCAATGGCTGACCAAAGTATAATTGAGGGGGTGTAGACCCTGACTTCGAGAAAATATAAGGATATGTCTATTGTTGTTGTCTTTTTGCTCCCCCTAATTTTATTATTTGAACCCGCTGCTATTAAATTTTTAGCCGTTGTCAAATTTTATGCTTTATTAACTAGTTTATTTTCTTATGTTTTGTTGCATTTTCAACTCACTATATACTTTTATGTTTTATTTAGTTTGACATTTCATTCTCTTTTTAGCTCACTGCTTTTAAGTTTAATATTTATGTCTTTATTTTCATATATACAATAATAATAATAATTTTTTAAATAAATTGCCCCCACTGACTCAAGGTCTTGGATCCGTCACTGGACTAATATGTGATTGGATGTTTACACTGTCACTACATAACTTTTTTTCTCTCTAAAAGTTATAATTATCATGATTTTTTATTAATTGACAATGTAAATTTTTTTACACTAATAGTGCATAGAAATTAAACTCTAAGATATGAGAAAACAATATATGCACTGAATTATACTATCATCTAATTACAATTAACATGCATAATAAGTATGTTGACATTTATAATAGCTACCTTAAAAGTCATAATTATCATAATTTTTTATTGATTGACAGTGTAAATCTTTTTACACTACAATACATAGCAATTAAACTCAAACTATTTAAGATCTCACATAAATTACTTAAACTTTCTATCACAATGAGTTGTATTTTTTTTTCTTTTTGTTGGCATGGTGGACTGGTGATGACGATGATATTAGTAGTTGTGGTTGTAATGTGCTTCATGCATGTATCAATTATTTAAATGAGGTATATAGATATGTGTAAAATTAGTCACGAGATATTATTACTAAATTGTAATGTTGTTTTAGTTTTACGTGGATAATATAATCTATGCATGTGGGGGAGAGAACAATGATAGAAACTTTCATAAGCATCAAACATGCCCTTTAGGCTAAGAGCTGCCAACAAGTGCTTATCTGAGTCATTGTTCTCGTGTATATGAGAAGGACTCTGGTGATCGTTATTCCTTGATGCAAGAAGACAAGTAATAAGAAGATAACTAATAGAAGTTACTCAAACGATATTCTCGTGCACCAAAGAGGAACCTCACTGACCCTACACCACGTTATTAATTGCATTAATAGCTCTTTAATTAATTTGTTTCAGTTTCACATATATATGAAGACTCATCTTCTTACAAGACACTTCTATTCTTTGCTTTTTTATTTATTTTTTCAGCTTCTTTTAATATAGGCTAAATTACTTTGTTGGTCCCTTATCTTTATTTTAGGTTGCAATTTGATTTTTTATTTTTTAGAAGTTACAAAATGGTCCCTTATCCTTATTTTAAGTTGCAAGGTCCTTTATTTTTCAAAAGTTACAAAATGATCCATTAAGTAATTTTTTATAGCATGTTTATCTCTGAAGTAATGTATTTTTTTAATTTTCTTTGGGATAAACATGCTATAAAAAAATTACTTAAGGGACCATTTTGTAACTTTTAAAAAATAAAGGATCAAATTGCAACTTAAATACATTGTTGGTCCCTTATCTTTATTTTAAGTTGCAATTTAGTCTTTTATTTTTTAAAAGTTACAAAATGGTCCCTTATCTTTATTTTAAGTTGCAAGGTCCTTTATTTTTCAAAAGTTGCAAAATTATTCCTTAAGTAATTTTTTATAGCATGTTTATCTATGAAGTAATGTATTTTTTAATTTTCTTTGGGATAAACATGCTATAAAAAAATTACTTAAGGGACCATTTTGTAACTTTTAAAAAATAAAGGATCAAATTGTAACTTAAATACATTGTTGGTCCCTTATTTTTATTTTAGGTTGCAATTTGGTCTTTTATTTTTTAAAAGTTACAAAATGGTCTCTTATCTTTATTTTAAGTTGCAAGATCCTTTATTTTTCAAAAGTTGCAAAATGGTTCCTTAAGTAATTTTTTATAGCATGTTTATCTCTGAAGTAATGTATTTTTTAATTTTCTTTGGGATAAACATGCTATAAAAAAATTATTTAAGGGACCATTTTGTAACTTTTAAAAAATAAAGGATCAAATTACAACTTAAATAAAAATAAAGGACCATTTTATAACTATTAAAAAATAAAAAACCAAATTGTAACATAAAATAAAGATAAGGACCATATGAATAATTTAGCCTTTAATATAAGTTTCTCATTATACACTAAGCCACGTACTCTTAGAAACATGCCACGTACTACTTTATCTCATGAATTGTCTTTCCTACCTAAATGGTAATTAGTTAACCGTGGTAATTGGTTACTTTATGCTGTATTTGATGCTCTTTTTTTTTTTTTTCAAATATAGATAAGTATTACCGGAATAACTTTAACATAAAGAAAATTGAAGTGATTAAATTTATCCTGAAAAAATTGAGAAAGTATACGTATACTTTCTCAATTTTTTCAGGATAAATTTAATGGAATAAGTTCCCTAAGCGGTTAGGCTGAAATTTAAGTATAATTAAGACAAAAGATTACATTTTCTTAATTATTAAACCTACCCTTGGTTCATACAAAAATAAAAACAGCCCAGTTATTTGATACTGAAGGTAAAGTTATATATAGTTTCCTTTGAGGTGCCAACATTATCTTTCTGGCTATAAGGGGAAACAGAGAGAGGTTAAGAGCACTACTACTGTACTGAATCTACTGATGAATAAAACCTGATTTAGCTAATTAGGAACCTTCTGGTTTTAACTAGTCAGTATTTAATTTACAATGATATTTTTCTTTCTGTTTTTTTAGAGTGCGAGAGAGATAATAATAATAATAATAATAATAATAATAATAATAATAATAATAATAATAATAATAATAATAATAAAAGAAAATAAACAAAAGTCACACGTTTAATCCTCTAAAACCTAATAAAGATGAATGACAAAATAGTTTATTTTTTAGATGGGAGATATTGATCCTTCATATCAAAAGCTAGACAAGTAGACATGGTGGTGGGTCATTTATTTGTAATATTAATTTGTTCGCTCAATGATAATTTATGATATTAGTTTCCTATTTCTAAGGATCTTTTTAATACTTCTGCGAAATAATGGATAATTTTAATACTGTTATGAGAACTATAAATCTAGATTCTACAATTATGAATATATATACGCGCATGTTGTTTTTCTTTTTGAAGGAAGTATACATGCATGTTGTTAAAATTAAAAATTAATTAATAATCATATGACGAAAATTTAAAAAAGTTATGTGTATTTATATTCAATTAAAATCCAATGTTTTCAATTTAATTATATATATAGGTCAAATCTTTGTCACTTTCTCTCTACCCTCCAATGTGCTCCACATAAGTTTGGAATGGTATATGTCCTTCTGGCTTCTACTTGATTTTTCATTTCTGTTATGTGGGACTGAGGAAAAGGAAGGGATCACATGGAGAACGATAACTACATTCGACGAAGGTAACATCATCCCAACTAGCTGTACGTTAACCCTTGAATTGAAAGGTCAAATACAAGTTTTTTTTTTTTTTTTTAATTCTCAAGGAGTCTTAAGCCAAAAAGGTCAAATACAAGTGTACAAACAAACCTAAATATATATTGACATAAACATTTGCATATCATGCAAAGAATTAATGATATTTGAACCTCCAATAATGCAAAACTATCATGGAACAATAACAATAATAATATATAGCGCTCCTATTTTCGCATAAAAATAAATATCATTGTTTCATTTTAACACATTATATTTGAGTCGTTAATTAAAAAGTTATTACATTACGGTAGTATAACAAATATTACTGCGTTTGACATTAAAGTTATATATCATTAAAAAAAAAAGATATTAAAGTTATATTTACGAAGGAATTTATGAAATGATAATAATTTTACTATGTAATATTTAGATTTTACAAAATTTTGGAAATAAAATTGATGCTGGAATTGTACTTAAAAATGTCATTAATTGAAGGCATTAGTTTATTTAAATTTCATATTAATCAAATTAGGATTTGATAGGTATGTCTTATCAGAATAAAATTATATATGAATTAATGGATGTACCTATCACACTCATGCCATGTGCGATATATAGGTTTTACAAATTATATTTATGAAAAGATTGTATAATTAATTAATGCATGTTAGCTATTAATGGTAGGGGTAGTAGCTGTTATCAAAGAATTAATAAAGTGTGAGTAGTGATTTGCTTCATTGAGGACAGTTGCTTGTGCGGTTCTTCTCTATATATATTATTGGAGTAAGCTGTCTTAACAGTCATGTGAGTAAGAATTGTTTTTATGTAAGAACATGTTCTTAAGCACATGGAGCAAACTTTTAATTTAAAAAAAAAATTAAATTTATAAAACTGTTGAATGATTTTAACTTTAAATTTAAAAATTTTAATTTTAATTGTAAAATGACTTTTAAATTCTAAAAAAAATGGTTAGGTATCTTCTTAACCAAAAATTCGTCCCAACTATATAGCTTTAAATTAAACTTGGATCCATATTCTGAAAGTGTAGTTGATCACTTCTTTCTCCAAACGATGGAACATGTAATTTTAAGAATTAAATATCATCTAAGTTTTTTTTATTTTATTTATATCCTCTTGCAAATAACACACGGGGAGTGACAACTCACAGTTTGACTTGCAGATTTATTTATTTATTTATTTATCTTTCTAAGTTTGATGGGTACTACTTGTTGAGTCCAGCTTGGCCATGAACTGCTTTGAGCTTAGGGTATAACAAGACAAGAGGATCAGTGGCCACTTGCCATTAATGAAAGTTTCCAACTCCTCACTGCTTACGCCATTGTCCTTCACTAAATTATTTTTAATATTATTATTCTATTCCTTATTCATTTTCAATTTATCATCAGAATTTTCATGCACGTGATTTTTTTTTAATTAATAAAAAAAGTTCATAGTAAACCTTTTGTGGAGAGAAGGACGTCATAATGAAAAGAAGAAGATACAGATCACATTCCATCAAACCCACCTTTTCAGTCACGGCATATGTTCTATAACTTAATTAACCAATTAAATTTGAAGGCGGGGAACGTGACTTTAATTAACGTGGGGTTTAAAAAATGTTACAAATTAAGAATAAGAAATATATAATGTGGGATAAAATCATTGCTGAAGTCTCGATCAGCATCAATAAGGATGTTTAAATAAAATTAAAAGGTGTATAAATTGTTTTTGATTTAGTAACTAAACATCATAATTTTCAGTCAAACCAAATTTAATCCAACTCGCACACTTAGCGTGTGTGTTTATGTGAGCGTCTCTTTGACGCAACGGAAAAGTAACCGGCTTGTTTCTTCTACATTTCTACATTCAAACGTGTAATTTCCATGGATAGAACACATATCCAAATATAGACTTAATAAGTGAACTTATCAGGTTTCAGTTTTCAATTTTTAACATCCACTTACCTTTTCAGCTTTTTAGTTGATTTATATGTTACTATGTTGGTTTTACTCAACTCACTCTATATTAAAGCAAAAGAGAATGGACCCAAGTTACAAAAGGAAAGATATATGTGATTCAAGATATGCTGATATGTGTGATTCAAAAAATTCATTTATTTATGTCACTGTGCCAAGCGTCTCTGATAATATCTAACACCCTAAATTGGTTAGGAGATCCATGCATTTGCAGGGGATGCAAGTTCTCAATTAAATATTTGTAAGGATATTTTTCTCAAGTTTTCAATCAAGAGAACTATGTTAACTCATTCTTAATCTCCCAGAAATTATAAGAGCCAAAACTCAATCAAACTAGATGCTCCCTAAGAAAAATGTTACACAAAAAAGAGACTGGGTCTTGTTTAAATTTTTCAGCTAATGAAAACAATATTTTCCACATGGAAGCCAATGTATATATATCCTATATAGCTGCACATGAAAATAGAAAGTACCATTGTTTTTGTACTCTAAAAGCACAGCATGCACATGATAGTGAGGGAATCACTCACCTGTGGAGTCAACAAAGGTATGCTCAGTTTATATTATCCAAATCCAAAATGATGTTTGTGATATCTTCACAGCATGGAAATATCAGCCAGCATACTGAAGAATCACAACTGAGGCAGGGTAGGCCTAAATGATTCATATTTTTATTAGTAACATACACTTACACACAAAAAGTCAAAAACCACTCAAGGGTAAAAATGACATTCAACATTGATTGATACATAAAAATGATTTTTTTTTATCATTTCTATAGAACATTTTTTGTCTTCTTTAATTTTGAGAATGTTTTTAAGATGTGCTTATACAAAAAATTATAAAAAATAAGTAAAAAAAATAAAACAATTACATATAACATTAAATACAGTGATAATTATTTGATGTTAAATTATGAAAAATATTGATATATTCCCTTCTTTTTTCGAAAAATTACTACATAATCAGGGATCACTATATGTCCATGTCCAGACTAATATTCATGTAACATATAACTAAAATTTTTAATTTATAAAGGAAAACTAATAACATTCAATTATTTATCATTGGATGGGACTATAGTGGTTTACTAGTTTTAAACTATCTAATAATATCTCTTTTTTTTCCTTATATCACAAAGACCCATGTGTGTAGTTAAAGATTTGCATCATTATTTTCATACAAAAGTTAGAAAATTTACTAAATCTTATTTTTATGCGTGACGTTTCTAAGCTGTTTCTTTCTATGCCCATATATTTTCCGTATGATATTTGTTTGACAGTGGCGGCAAAAAGAAAAGCGAAAAAGGGGGGGGGAAAAAAACTATAACAAGACATTTTCAATTCTGTCTTTCTTGGTGGGCAAAGAGTTGCCATTATTTTTTGAATCACAATGATTCATGATTCCAAGAATTTTAAAAGCAAGGATTGCACCCAACCCCACAAGATGCCACGGTTAAAAGAATCAACCCATTCAAAGTTTCACTACATTATTAAAGTAAAAAAAAAAAAAAAGTAAACACTAAAAAACAACAACAAACGAGGAAGGAAACATAACAAGTTGTTCTGTTCTGTTCTCACATTCCATGTGGATTCATTGTGGAACACTTTCTCTCTCTTGCAGACACGCTCACAAGTCCCATTATATAAGACCTTGATTTGAGGGCAAGTTTCTCCTCACTCCTCGTCCCTTTTTTTTTTTCCTTTCAAAAAAAATCACGGGGAGGGATCGAAACCCAAGACAATGGGTTTGCCATTAGTACATGCTCTGTTCTTGACTCTGTTTCTGCTCTGCCTCCAAACAAAAGCAGAGGATTTTGGTGCAACCAGGAAGCTCGCAGGAACATGCAACTTGTTCCGTGGAAAATGGGTCTATGATGCTTCATATCCTCTCTATGACCCTTCTATCTGTCCCTTCATAGATCCACAGTTCAATTGCCAAAAGCATGGTCGCTCAGATAAACTGTACCAAAAATATAGGTGGATGCCATTTTCTTGTCCCATGCCAAGGTACTTCTACTTCTCTTATTAATCTAAATACAGATTTATAGTTGTTGTTGGTACATTGTTAGTTGTACTGTTCTTCAATCAAAATTAGAGTATCACCTCGGTAATTTGTAAAATTAAAAAATTATATAGATTATCGAGCTAAAACTCTAATTCTCATAGGAGGACGGCACAAACAACACATAGTGAATTGTATGTAAGTTTTCTCCTTAATCATTATAGTATCTTTTTATGCATTTTTTTTACCATGTTATGCTCCTAGGCTAAGTGGGGTTGTGAAATTGTTGTTGAGCAGGTTCAATGGATTGAACTTTTTGGAGAGATATAAGGGAAAGAAGATTATGTTTGTCGGTGACTCCTTGAGCTTGAACCAGTTCAATTCATTGGCATGTATGATTCATGCTTGGGTGCCAAAATCTAGGAGCACTTTCAGTCAGAGGGAGGCTCTCTCCAAAGTGGCATTTGAGGTAGGTTCTTTCATTTTTGTTCTGTATTTATTTATTGCTCAGTGTTTGGAAACTTTTCATTTTTTGGTGGTGGTGTTTGTCCATGCAAGTTCTGTCACTTTCCTATCTTGCTTTTCAAGTTTTTGACTCCAAGTTGAAAACTTGTTTCAGTCATTTCCATGTTTGAACTCAGATTCAGCTACCCTCTAATCTGATCTAAA
Organism: Pueraria montana var. lobata; assembly: GCA_026413185.1. Lineage (NCBI taxonomy): Eukaryota > Viridiplantae > Streptophyta > Magnoliopsida > Fabales > Fabaceae > Pueraria > Pueraria montana. Next base: position 23,415,620 of record CM048654.1, read on the forward strand.
TTTGGGTATTTGAGCTCAGAACTTGGTGTGGTGCATTTGCATATTTTTTGTGGTTACTGTGTAGCACTCTGCACTGAAGTAAGAGCAATAAAGGTGGGATGTGATTGGTTGGAGACATTGCTTTTTGCTGGGGACATATCTGATTGTTAATTTAAGAGATAATAAATATGTGTCTTATTAATTATTATTATTATACTTTACTCAAAACAGTTCTCTTACTCTTTCTACCTAATTCAAACATTTCTGCACATGAAAGAACAAAGAAAGTGAAAAACCATAATATTTATTTCTGGAATTTTATATTAATTATTAGAACAGGCGTGGAGTTTCATTTGCCACATATTCATTTGATTTTGGTAGAAAAGGGAAACTTTTTTTTTTCTTGCTTCATATTCAAAACTTCCAACAGTTCCTACTATTTTTTCCCCTTTCCTTATTTTTTTGCATAGAAAACCTCAATTTTGGTTACATCCATAAAGACTATCAAAACCCAGTTGCTTTATATACAAACTTTGTCAAACAAATGTTTCAATTTGAAATGATTTGTGTTTGGAGATCTAACTTTCTCTCCAATTAAGTGTGTGTTAATCGACATCAATCCCTGATTGAAGTTTTGAACAGTGGCTTAGTTATCATCATTGGTTACAACCAATGTTTTTAAAACCGGACCGGTCATTGAACCGGTCAAGGCACTGGTTTAAGGTTCAATAGTTTAACCGTGGTTGAACCGTGGTTGAACCGGTATTAATATAATAATAATAATAAAATAATTTATAAAATAATATTAAATAAATATAATATCACATAACTTTATAACATTAAAAACTATAATAAAACTTAAAACATCACTTTACAAGGTTTTAACATTCAAAAAATATATAAAAGTTTTATTATATATATCATAATACTTAAGTTCAAATTTTAATAAAATAAAATAATGTCCATTAACAATAACAAATTTATATTTAGAATAAAGAAAGAAAATGAAAAATTAATATAATATAAAATTATCAAAAATCAAGATATAAAAAAATTATAAATTAATATAAATGAGCAAATTATATGTTTTACAAGAAAATAATAATAATAATTGATAAAATAATTTATAACAATTTGAGATATTTATTAAATATGTGTTTTTATTTATCTTTAAAATATTTTATATTAAATTTAAAATTTTAAATGAAAAAAAATAAAAATTAAAAAAAAAATACCAGTTCAAACTGGTTTTGGCTACCGGTTCTTGACCGGTTTTGGCCTGTTTTGGCCCGGTTTGACCGATTCTTGACCAGTTTCCACCGGTTCTGAGTTCCTTCTGTTTTATAGAGTATCCGGACCGGTCACCAGACCGGTTCCTGGTCGAACCGGCCGGTCCGGTCCGATTCTGAGAACATTAGTTGTAACTGAATTATGAGTAAGACAACGACTAACAGCATTATTCAACAAAACAGTTTTTTAATTTTTCTTTAAGTAAATTACACAGACCCTCTCTGAATTTTACATATATTACACCGACACCCCCTGCCTTTTTAAACATTACTTTTGACTCCCTGTAGTTCAAAAAAATAGGGGTGTCGGTGTAATATAAGTAAAACTCAGGAAGGGGTCCGTGTAATATAAATAAAACTCAGGAGGGTCTGTGTAATTTAGAACCAACAAATAGGGGTTTTTTTTGTATGGTTTAAAAAGACATGGAGTGTCGATGTAATTTATGTAAAACTCATGGGGTCCGTGTAATTTACTTTTTTTCTTTCCATGTTGCTTTCTGCAAATGAAATGAATGATAATTTGATATTTGTCTTTTTTTTATCCTCGCCTTCCACCAGAAAATCTTATTATATCCTTCATTATGTTTGTTTATGATATAAGTTTCCATAATGCTATTTATATAATATTACAACAGATATAATTATTCATAATTGCGTGTGGGTTAATTTAGTTCAAAAGAAATTTTGAAAAAATAATAGTTGAATCAGAAATTTTTAAATCTACGTGTTCAACTGGGAAATTTTGGAACTCCAACAAAATAACATTAAACATGAAGGACATATTTTATTTGAGAAAATATTTTTATTAATTTTAATTATAAAAACTAGCATATTATTTTTACTTTGAAAATGGTAAGATATTTTAAAAACAGAAAATAAAATAAAATATTTCCTCAAACTAGACTGACATATTATTCTTGGTATGTCTTCTAAAAGAGCTATTTAATTAATAATTTAGCTTCCTATCACTTAGAGAATGGACCACTTGTTACAGACAGTTCTCTGCTTCTACAGTTCAACATTTACTCCATAAATCTTGTAAACTGCAGAGTGTTAAAATTTGGACCACTTCTTGGTGATAAGAAAGGGCCTTTTATATTATCCTCTTTTTAAAAAAATAAATAAATAGAGGATTAGTATTCTCATTAATGGTAAAGTGAGATAATAATATTTGATTATAAACACTATGGCTATACATATCCTCTTCATATATCACAAAAATAGAAATCTTGTATGATTATTGCCGTCTTTTAATCATTTTTTAAGGGTGCTAACATATTCTAGCACTCTTATTGTCCTATCTTGTATGATTAGTGCTAATAACTTATTTTAACACTCTTTTCAATACATTTTCTTTTATAGATCGAGATTGGGTCTCACTAGTTTAAGAATGAAAGCAATTAAACAAGAATTGAAAACCACATATTTAATAAAATTCTCATGAACTTCACTTATAAAAAAAATATGTCCAAAAAGAGTGTATTATTAACATTTTTTATAGTTTTTTTTTTTTCAATAAGAGGAGAGAGACAAGACATGATTGGAATAGAGTTTGGTAGAGCAATTGCTTAAGAACTGACCTTACTTAATAAGGAGGTTTTACCAAATTAAATTTTTTAATAATAATAATAATAAAAAAGATGTCAATGTCACAATGCAAATACTGTGTTTTTTCAGGACTATGGCCTTGAATTATATTTGTACCGCACAGCATACTTGGTTGACCTTGACCGTGAGAAAGTTGGAAGAGTATTGAAGCTTGACTCTATCAAGAACGGTGACTCTTGGATGGGGATGGACGCGCTGATCTTCAACACGTGGCACTGGTGGACCCACACCGGAAGTTCACAACCGTAGGATCATTAATTAATGTTTCACTATAGTTTCCAAAATTCCAATGTTTAATTTAATGATGCTAATTTTTGGTCCTGTTAAAAATTAATGGCAGGTGGGACTATGTTCAGGTGAATAATAGGTTGTTCAAAGACATGAACCGTTTTCTTGCGTACTATAAAGGGCTAACAACTTGGGCTAAGTGGGTTGAGAGAAATGTCAATCCAGCAAAAACCAAGGTCTTCTTCTTAGGAATTTCTCCTGTGCATTACCAGTAAGTTATTCATTTCTCCTTCATTCTAAATTCTAATTCATTCATTTAAGTATTAAGTGACATTTAGAAGAGCTTTTATAAAATTTATATGAATTTATAAACTTGTCTTATATATGAGTTTTTTTTAGTTTATTTCAATAAGATTTATAAAGAAACTTATTAATATAAACACTTTTTAAGTTAGTTTAATAAGACTTAGATAAAATACTCTTTTGTTTCTCTTTTTTTTTTAAATTTATTTCAGTTTGGTTTATGAAGTTTAAAAAATTTTATTTTGGTCCTTAAAATATCTTTGTTAGACTAATTTGATCATTCAATCAATTTTTTTGCACTAACAATGTTAATATTAGCTTATGTGACAAATGCCAATATGATGTAGCATTTCTCACAGTTTGTCGCATCTCACACTTTAAGAGATTAAAGTGAAACTTTTATACTTAGGAACCAAACTAAAGCAATACAAAAATAAAATAAGGGACCCAAAGTGTACTTTAGCTCAAGACTTATAGTCAAGTTTTTGAATAAATTCTCATGTGATAAGCTCTTATTAAATAAGTTTTTAATTAAGCTATCCATTGAAACATGCCCTTGATATATATCTATATTATATGATAATGTAAATCTGCAAGTTTTTAATTAGTTATCTTTTTGGTGGTGTATGTGGTGTGGTGATTTAGGGGGAAAGATTGGAATCAACCAACAAAGTCATGTATGAGTGAGACACAACCATTCTTTGGACTGAAGTACCCTGCAGGGACACCAATGGCTTGGGTGGTGGTGAACAAAGTGTTGAACAGGATAACTAAGCCAGTGTATTTCTTGGATGTGACCACACTCTCACAGTACAGAAAAGATGCACATCCTGAAGGATATAGTGGGGTTATGCCAGTAGATTGCAGCCACTGGTGTCTTCCTGGGCTTCCTGACACTTGGAATGAGCTTCTCAGTGCAGTTCTTTCTGGTTGAAAACAGTCACACAGTGATAACAACTTTGTTTATTAGGTCCAACTTGTTAGAGGAAAACCAATTGTTTTCAACTGTAGGAAATATATTTAATTTGGCATTTTGGTTCTTGTAATTGTGGAATAAAAGGGCTTCATGCTCCTAATTGTAAATGTAGAATATTAATTTGGCAGAAATTTGCCTTCAATTGTACCAAATACCCTTTTGAATTTTGAAAACCATTGTGGAAAGATGTGGTGGCTCATTGTAAAGTAGTTGATGAATTATCCTTTTCTAAAGCATTAAAATAAAATTGCAGTAACAGAATATGATGTAGTGATGTGGATTGTGGAGTTGCAAATTTGAGCTATTATAATTTTTAAGTTCCACCTCTCAATATTATTTTAGTATTTTATATGCTGACATGTTGTTGGCCTACAATGTCAATCCATGTGGGTAACAAAAACAGTGCATTGTTGGGCTGTGTAATTGGTGATGATTGAGGAATCAAATCTGCACCATTATTTGGACTTTTGACAATTGGCACCCAAATAACCAACTTGGGAAATGTCTAATGGCACAGCCAGATGCAATTTCTGCATGCCAAAATATTTTAACTAATAAAAGTTTCTTACAGCTTTATAAAGACAATATTATGTATTTTTGAGAAATTATTATATAATTCAAAATTGTGTCTATCGTTCTAATCAATTTTCATGTCATACATATATAAAGATTAACTAAACTGTATTAGCTTATCAAGGAGCCTAGTTTAATTAATTAAGCAGAGTGTGAGTTATTGTAATCTTTCTCATATCTATCTTCGATGTCTACGAATAAAAAAAAAATACTATATTAACTTAAAACCATGTAATAACTTCTCCTCCCATCCTACCAGCCTTTAGTTTACTCTTCAAAAATTTCTAATCAATGTAGTTTTCTGAACTCTTATTAATACAATTCTGTTAAAACAATTGCATCATTTAACTTCATTTAAATGGGAAACAAACAAGAAAATGTTTTTATTATGTGTCATACCATCTCAGTTATAATATTGAAATTATTGTCAAAATAAAAGACAATGTGAATTGTGAACTGATACACATTAAATTATATAAATTGAACAATTAATAGAATTGTCAAAATTAGAAGGAAACAGACACTATCATCAACACGTGTTTCTTGAATGTAAGCTGTTTGTCATAAAAGAAACAAGAGAGGGAATATTTTAGAGTACTACTGATCTAGAATGTTGATCACATCATACATAAAGTTAGAGATACTGATTTAGAATATTCTTGTCTATATATTTTGTATAAAAACTTATATGGGAAAAAAAATATAGTTGTACTAATACGAGGCATTCCCCTAAGCTGCCACGTGTCACAAACCCAAAGCACCACACGCCTCATGTGCATGCTAAGCCAACACTCTCACACGTTGTAATAGCCACAAGGCAATTAATGTACCACTTGTCCCTTCCCCATGCAAACCTCATCCACCACCACCTCTTCAAACCGACACAACCCTTCTTTTTAAGCACCACACTCAACTCAACAACAACTCAAAGCAAATTGAAAAAAAATCCCACAAAAGAATTAAACAGTGTCTTTGTTTACAACAAGAGAGAACCACAGCACAATGGCTTCTGAGCAAATGCCTCGCAGAGAAAACAACAATAGGATAAAAGAGAGAGAGGTTCACGTTGAGACACACAGAAAAGAGCCCCTTGCTGATAAGGGGAGGGGTGAGAGAGTGAGTGAGAAGAAGGAGAAAGAGAGAGAGTTGGTTTCTGATAGAGCCAGGTCTGGGAATATAGTTAAGGACAAAGAGGTTGAAGAGGGAAGAAGAGGGAGAGATAGTGGTGGTGGTGGTGGTGGTGGTGGTGGTGTTCAGCATGTGAGGAAGTTTGAAACCAAAGGTGAAGAGAAGAAGGGTTTAGGGGAAAAGGCTGAACTGGAGGGAAGAACAAGAGTGGTTGTGGGAAGAGAGTGGAACAAAGAGAAAGAGAAGAAACAAAGAAGCTGGCCAAGAGGGAAAGTAGAGGCAGAGAAAGCAAGACCAGTGGAGAAAACTAGAGAGGAAGCTGAAGGAAGACAACAAGCTGAAACCAAAGGCCAAACCAAGAAGGTAAAAATAAAAATTAGTCTCTAATATTCTCTGTATGCTATGTGAGCCTCTATGACTTAGCATTCTAAAGTGAAGGACATGTGACAAATAGGTGTTGGTCAATAACTCAATCTCAACATATGATATATAGTTGAATTATATTAATTCATTCTGGTAAATTTAATATTCAGTTATGTCTCATTTGGAGATTGACCATGATCATGGACACGGGTGACCCTAAACATACAATAATCTCTCTCCAAAGGGATTTTTCTCACTTCTTTCTTTTAATAAAAGATGAGTTTTGGTATTTATTAATCCTTCATTTTTAAAGGGAGCATGTTAAAAATAATATAAAGTTGTAATACAAGGTGTGTGTCTTCACCTATAATTTTAACCTTTGTGATTGTTGGTTAATGCTAGGGTGGTGGTGAGGAACAAGGAAGAAGAAGAGAAGAAACAGGAGAAGAAAATAAACAATCCAGCCTGGAAGAGATTTCTAAGCACAGAGCTGAAGCTCAACAGAAAGTTAAGGTGAGAAACGAGAGAGCAGCAGCAAGTAAAGCTGCCAAAGAGAGAAACATGCAAGCAAATGAGGGGGCTGAAGAAGGCAGAAGAGAAAGAGAAAGTGGTGGGGGTGTTCATCACGCGGCTAAGTTTGAAACGAAAGGTGAAGAGAAGAAGGATTCAGTGGGAAAAGCAGAACTCGAGAGAAGAACAAGAGAGGCAGAGGGAAGAGAGTGGAACAAAGAGGAGAAACAAAGAAGCAGTCCAAGAGGGAAAGTAGAGGCAGAGAAAGCAAGTCCAATGGAAGAAACAAAAGTGGAAGCTAAAGGAAGAGAAAAAGCTGAAACCAAAGAGGTAAAAATTGTTTATATGCTAATTGAGCCTCTATGACTTAGTGGACTAAACTCAACTCATAGTCTAAAGTTGGATCTTTCTCACTTTTTTTTTTAAATAAAAAAGATGAGTTTTTGTATTATTAACCCTTCCATGCTAAAAGGGAGCTTGTCAAAAAGTAAAATAAAGTTGTAGTAATACAAAGTGATTGTGACTTCACCTAACATTTTAACCTTTTGAGATTGTTGGTTTATGCAAGGGTGGTGGTGAGGAACAAGGAAGAGGAAGAGAAGAAAATGAACAACCTAGCCTGGAAGATATTTCCAAGTACAGAGCTGAAGCTCAACAAAAATCATTCAATGCGATTGAAGCTGCTAAGGAGAGATACGAGAGAGCAAAAGAAGCAGCAAGTGAAGCTGCCAAAGAGAGAAACAAGCAGGCAAAAGAGGAGGCAGCAAAGGCAAAAGATGTCACAAGAGAGAAGGGTCAACAAGCACTTGCTGCTAAAGAGAGAAACAAGCAGGCAAATGAGGAGGCAACAAAGGCAAAAGATGTCACAAGAGAGAAGGGTCAACAAGCACTTGCTGCTAAAGAGAGAAACAAGCAGGCAAATGAGGAGGCAACAAAGGCAAAAGATGTCACAAGAGAGAAGGGTCAACAAGGCAATCTTAAATCAGGAGATGAGATACAAGACAATGGCCAGATAGGTTATGGTGGAGCAAAGGACACCATTGGCTCTGTGGACCACATTACTACACCACTTGCTGAAAAGGCCAAAGCTGCTGGTAGCACCACTACTCGGTATGTTGGAGAGAAAGCAGCACAAGCCAAAGATGCTACAGTAGATACTGCCAAGAGTGCTGCTAAAGTGGCTGCTGATTTGAGGGACAAGGCTCTGGCCACAGGGTGGAGTGCTGCACTTTATTCTACTGAGATAACTGTGGAGGGAACCAAGGCTGCAACCAATGCTGTTAAGGGAGCAGCTGAATATGCAGGCCAGAAGACTTCTGAGCTTGCAGCTAAGTCGGTGGATACTGCTAAAGGTTTAGCTTCCAAAAGAGAAGCTCAAAATCAGGTGGTTATTTCTATCAATGCTCTTCTAGCTAGTTTATGTGTAATTATTATGTATATATACCTCTTTGTTTTTTATGCATTACCTCATTTAATTATAAGATAATGTTATATTGTCTATAACCAATTAACCATACTCTTAGACACGTGTAAAATTGAGAATGGGATAATATCTGTGTTATGTTTTTAAATGGATTTCCAATTAAAAAGTTCTAAAGAGAGAAGAAAAAAAAGAACAGAATCAAGGACTACTTCAAAGGCTTGGACATAGTTCTTCAATGAAGTGAATATAGTAGTGTATGCTAGAACTTAATTAATATGTAGGGAAAATGTGGCCTTATTTTGTTGAAGACTCTTTGTTGTATGTAACTTAACTAAAAATTGGCAATTGTACATAGGAATCCAAGGAGAGGCCATCAGCAAAAACCACCAATGAAAGCTTTCAAGGAGGACATGGACAACAAGAAGAAACCTTTGAGGGAGTCCAAGAGAGAAACCAAGGTGGGGTTGTGGAAAGGGAGCAGAAACCACTTGGAAACATCATTGGTGAAACACTAGGCAGTGCTGCACAGACAATGAAGAAGCCATTTGATAAGGCCACTGAGGGAGGAAGGGAGGTGTTGGGAGCTGTAGGTGAAATTGTGGTTGAGATTGGAGAAAACATGGCAAAACCAGCACAGAAAGTGCAACATCAAGGTGATGAAGGGGGAGGGGTCTTGTATGCCATAGCTGAAGCCATAGCAGAAATAGCAGAGACAACTAAAGTGATTGTTGCTGGAGAGGGAGAAAAGGAGATAATAAAATCACATGAATATGAATATGAATATCGAGACCTGAAACGTGATTAGTGATCATTGGGGGCTATGTGTATAACAGTGTTGCATGGAGATGTTTATAATAAAGTTGGTTTATGGAAGGAATTCTATCATCAAGTACATATCTGCCAAGTTCCAAGTTTTATGGAGTTGTAAATAAATAAAGAATGTCTTTTGTGTGATACTATATAGAATAATAATAATAATAATAATGTGTAGGTTGCATGGATACATGTTTTATACTAAAGTTGTTTTATGGAAAATCTATTCATGCAGTACTTAGCTGCGTGTGCCACGCTTTGTGGAGTTGTAAAAATAAGAATGTGTTTTTGTGATTCTATATTGCAAGAATAATAATGTATTTGTCTTGTACTGTTTTTGTGTTCTATTAATACATCACGACAATAATAATGCAATGAGTCCCTATGTTACGAAAATGTCTGTACTCTGTTACCTTCAGGTTGCTGGTAGCAATATCTATCTACTTGTGGAATGTCATTAATTAATTATTTAGAATAATTTTTTGAATTACTAAATATATTAATTATGGAAGTTATTAATTTAATCTTCACTTAACTAATAATGAATATTTTGTTATAAAGTTGTTTTTTGTTTTTTTTTTTTTTTTCTGTGGATGAGTCTAAGAGATTTTTGTTCTCATCTAAAGTTGAGTATGAAAGTCGTTTATTCCATTAAAGTGTTAATGAGTATGCGATCATAACAGATGTTTGGCGGGTCTGCACTGCACCTTCCAATACTCAGTCTTGTTCCTCCCCCCTCTTCTATTCACTCCTCTTACACGTTGTGTATTTTAATTAACGGAATTGCGTTTTCGTAAGAGGTATTTTTGGAAATTGTAAAAACCAAACAAAGAATGAGGTGGGAAGAAGAAAATACAAAGGTGAGAATAGCAGTTCCTAACACTACCTATTGGTACAAATTCACTTGCTAAGACAATCCGCCAAGTCCATTGCACGAGCCCAAATATTCTCTTGTGGGCTAGAAATCAAGGGCTACGCAAGTTTTCTTTTCTTTATTCGAAAACGGATACAGAAAGATTACAACAACTATATCGTACTTTCGTTATGTTCAACTAACTTAGCTACTCTAGCTCATTTGATTGAGTAGGATGTGTGAATATTGTAAATTCACTGATACTCTCAAATTCTAACTGAAGCAACAAGCATCAGACTCTTTACCTTTTCAATAGAAATGAATCCATAGGCATGCCACAACCGTACAATATATGGCATTATTACAATATTATTCCATTACAAAACATATATGATAATTCATAAGAATAATAATTTTTAATTAATTAATAATGCGTGCCTATTAAACTCAACTGATTTCACATTATTTCCAATGCAGAACTCCATAAACAGAAGGGTTTTTTTTTCACAACTAAATTGAAATATTTTTTGTTGTCTTCTTGGATTTTAAAAGGTATTTTTGAGATACACGTATACCAATAGGATAAAAAAACAATTAAAAATATAAATAATTGTATACAATGTTAAATCAAATAATAGAATTGCAAAAATAAAAAAAAATAAAAAATAGGATGATGATTTTCTTGAGTCGGAAAAATAAAACAATGAAAAAATGATCTAGTTGAGAACATGTGTCACATATGCATCATTAATTTGTGGCTTGTGATATTATCATTACCCTTATATGTTAATATCAATGCCACTAAGAAACAAAAAAGTAGTGTGAACTGTTCAATTTTCCCTTTGTGCAACCAAATTTCATATTCATAAAACACACTTTCCGTGAATTCGCCAGAGAAACCAAAAGACCACACATAGATATCAAGGACAAACATGAAATCCCCACTTCTGAAACCACAAAAATTGGGAAGAAGACAAAGGGAGGTACCATCAATCAACAACAACAACAAATTCAGGTCTAAATTTTCTTGCTAGAAGGAAGATAAAAACTAAGAGCAGCTCAGCAAGGGATCTGAGAGGTGAACCACTCCATGACATGCAGTGGAGCCTTCACCAATGCTAACGCAAGCTCCACTATTACGGTCAGGCACAAGCAGCAGGGGCATATGCATGTCAGCAACAATCTGCACATACAACCAAAGTTTTGTTTTTTCTCCCAATCAAATCCAAACCCAGATCACAGGTGCAGAAATCAAACTAGCCCAGAACATAAGATGACAACAACTAGACAACTAGGAAAAGAGAGAGAGAAAGATTAAGAGCGTATTTGTTTTTACCCTACAATCCAGACAACTAGACCCACGATTGAGAGGAGGAGGCAGAGAAAGGCAAAGGGAAGACCCAACAGGAAACCCAATGGCCTGCAATCTCCATCTGAGTTGCACATTTTTTCCTTCACTAGCTCTGATTACTACTTTTGCTTTTCCTCGTCTCAGAAACAAGATAAAGAAAGACACACTAGGACTGTACGCTGTTGACTATATTATTTCAAAGTGCGAAGGGGCACCTTTCCTGGCATAAACATAAACAAAACCAAACTTTACAACCGGATGAGCCCAACCTATCCCCAATAAAATATATGATATTTGCTGGAGCCTATTGCTAATGCATCTTTCTTTTTTTAAGGTAGAAAATCATTTCTTATGATTAGTAGAGACTAGGGTCCATTTAAATATTTATCTTTTCACCCAACCTACCCTCATTGCCGCCACCAGATCCCTTTGTCACTATGCTAAAGAGTTCACGAGATTTCTAAGCTGATTAAATTTGAAAGTCGAGAAGTTAGGTGCAATGCAGGGAGTGTAAGGTAGAAAAACCAGTTAAAGTAGTCATTTGACACAAAGTTAGCTAACTACGATTAGATCCTCCCTTGCATTTTCACAGTTGTAAACTACACGGAATGAGATTTTCAAGAACAAGGAATTACATATTATCTTTGTATGGCACCAAGATCTTGAATCTGCTAGCACAAAATTTAAAAAAACATGTTATCAATGGAAACTCAATGCGCAGCAGTAGTTAGCAATGTACACATGCTACGGAAAACTAGCTACCTAACTATCATCACATTCTACCAAATATTATACAAGAATTGGTGTCGAGAATTCCAACAAGGCCACGAGTAGCAGTTCAAACAAATGGGAAGAAAAAATCCCATGCTGCATCAGTAGGATCACCGGCGGCCTTCAGAATGCTTCCTCTATAATAGTCCAACTGTTAAACTAAACTCCATAATCTGGAAGCTTCAAAAAACCAAACTATATGCTAGCATCAAGACACTATCTACTCTAAAAATCTGAGATCTGCAACGTGAAATAATGAGGAAAATAGTTAGCAGTAGATCAATTCCAAAGCTTCTATGATTAATGACTTCAACAACCATATCAAGTAAAAATAAGCTTCAGACAAGCAAAAGCATACTATTAAACCTTTATAATGCATCATAAAAAATAGGCTTAAATATCTTTTTGGTTCTTGCAATTTAGTGTTTTTTTGCTTTTTATCCTTGCAAATTTTTTTTTTTTTGTTTTAGTCCTTGCAAATTATGTTTGTTTTGTTTTTCGTCCTTATAATGGTTTAGATAGCGCTTTGAACAGTGAAAAAAGCGCTATCTAAACCACTATAAGGACGAAAAATAAAACAAACATAATTTGCAATGACTGAAACCAAAAAAAAAAAATTTGCAAGAACGAAAAGCAAAAAAAACACTAAATTGCAAGGACCAAAAAGATATTTAAACCTAAAAAATAATGCCTGAGAGATGCATACAAGAAACCGGAAAAGTTCCTAAAGATCTGCTATTTCTTTGGGGCCAGGTGATATTACATGTAACTAAATGTCCAAAAGGGTATTATGCTCCATGGTAATGCATTTTAACTCCAATTTTAAAAAACAAGTTTCAGAAAATTGGATCAGGTCAAGAAATGCAAATTAGGTCTGTTAAATAAAGCATATCAAAATGAAGCATATAGACAGTACACCAAAATGGTAACAAATAGAAAACAAGAAACAGCACTTTTCAAAATCAACTATATTAAACTAGTTCAGCAAGGTTGTCAAATCGACATTCAAATTGTGAGTCGCCAAGCTAATTTTTGAATTGTGAATCATAATGTGTATCAAACTGTAAGATTCAGAGACACTGAAAAACAACTTTAAATATATAATATAGATGACATATAATGTTCAATGTAATAATTTTAAACTAGAAATAGATAAAAACAACTTAACCATAAGCCTCATAAACTGAAATTATTAGTTATATCTATGTTTGTGAAGCCTCGGTTTTAGAAGAATTAAAACGAAGAAATGAAATAGCCAAAGAGTGTATGCATTAAATGAATGAAATAAAGTAGTGGAATAATCAAATAGGCTAAGTCAAGTGATTGTTCAAAAAAAAAAAATTTCATTTATTTTAACTATATGACACTTCAATTTCTTTCACAAGAATTGGTAAAAGAAAAAAAAAAAAAAATTCTTGAATCATGTGATTCATATCAACAATATGAGATTGCACCGTTCATTCATTGTACTGTAAGATTCAAAGTTATTTGATATTCATCTTATGATACAAATCGATAGGTGATTAATCAAATTGTATTGAATTGTAGGATTCAAATCATGATTAGTAAGATTCCAATATGTCGTACAGTAAAACCCCTACAATTTTGACAAGATGCTAATAAGGGGAGTGCAGTACACCAAAATTAAAAGTAAATCATGATTAAAAAAAATGCAGTAACACACTCATTACACACAAATCTGGGAATGCCCTTCCCATAACAGTTCTTCCATAAATAACTAGTTACAGGGAGCAAATACTTTTAGAAGTATACAAGGTAAGAAATCAAACATTAAACTTCTCAGATTACCAATATTTGTGATTCCAACAGAACTTACTTTTAATATTTTTCAAGCAGATATTATTTGTCTAGAGATATATTGACAACAATGCAATCTCGCACACAACTCAAGTATAAATACTAGATACAAACGCATTGTTGGCCAGCTATTAGAGAAAACAAAAACTGCATAATAAAAATTGTCATATAAAAAGCAACATGAATAACTCAACAAATATGATAAAATCAGAGCAAATTAAATCAGAAGACCCCATGTGACAAGGGCAACAATAAAACCAGTAAATTAAACATCAATTTTGTTTAAACAAAAAAGTCCCCAAAAGAGAGAGACAATATAGAAGAAAATGTCAGTCATCATATCCAAAAGAGTATGAATAGAGCCAAATACACACAAACAAATAAACAGCACAAAAGCTAAGGCACAAAAGTAAAGGCATGGGGAAAAAATTAGCACTAGCAGAAAAATATAGTGAAGGAACCAGATCATGATAAATGCTAATAAAGTGGGAAAAAAAGAAATTGGTTGAAAAATTAAACAAAATTACTTACAAAGCTAATGACATAATCAAACTGTTGGAGATATAAAAAAAAAAGCCCCTAAGGATACCAAAAAGGCAAGGCACAGTCAAGCCAAATATTTTCCCCTCAACCCACTAGGATATTTCAAAAAAGCCATGAAAATAGATTACTAGACCAAAATTACAATTACAATAGTAATAAATACACAATATAATTGGTTTAACAAATTTAAAAACACCATAGAAGAAGAAAAAAACCACCCCACAACCAAGAGAAGATGACATAAGATAATGATATCAAAGAAAAGTCTAGGCATATAATAGAATCATTAAATCAGTACAGACTACACACACAGAATTAAATAGCCATCTTACTGCCAGGCTAATATGAAACATGGTCACTGAAGTTTATGACTTTGTGCAACTGTGTAAATCCTTTCTTTTATGAGACCTTGGAAGGACTATGTTTCCAAAGGGGCAATAACACCCCACTAAGTTGACAACAATGAAGCAGCAATAGAGGATGAAAGAGCAAATGATAAGAGTCATTGAGAAAAAAGTAGCCTCAAAATCTTATCCTGACAAAAACTAACTGATTATTATGAACACTAACAGAAACACCACCCACTTTTATGCAATTTAGACAGGTACTAAATTTCATAATATGACTGGATCATATGCAACACATACACAATGTACACAACCACACACTTTATGACAATGAACATTCATAAGCAACAAAATCATTACTCAGTTTTTTTTTTTTAAATAAAAATAAAAAACAGCTTGAAAGCTACATACATCCCTCTTCAGAATGGAAAGGGAGAAGTGCTGATAAATATCATGGAGGAGCAAAGGCATACTAAACAATAAGCAGTCACAGAGCATAATCCAAGATAAAACATCAGAGGCTGTAACTCTACCTGACAGAGCATATTCAGGTCCCTTGCGACCCTGCATCAGATCCAGACGCTGAGGAACTATCACTATCAGAATCTGCAACACCACATACAAATGAGAAAAACAGAACATTTGACTTCAACAATCAGCAAAAGCATGTATATGGACAAATAACATGAAAAATATATGCTAAATCAATGATCAAAGTACCACTTGAAGAAGATCCAGAATCGCTGCTGGAGCTGCTTGAACTGCTTGACCTACTCCCATTATCTGGTTGATTTCCCCCTTGCACGGGCAACGATTGGGGAAGATTCCTTTCATCTGTACAGATACAGGCAGATGAAATATTTCAATTAAAAAAATAATTGAGATAAACAATCCAAAAACACCAACCCTGATTCTTAGAAGTTCACCTGTTTGTGTTTCTTTCGGGACCTCTGCAATAGCTGGTGCCTGGCTCTGCAGAAAGCAAAAGATAAAAAAGCATTAGAAATAATTACTCCGCAAAGTAAGCATGGCAATTAGAAGTAAAAATTCTATTCTTTACCTTCTGGATGGCATTCTGCTGCAAAGCTTCTGCTCTAGCTCGAGCAAGTTCAGCCTTTCTTTTGTTTTTGCTCAAACTTTTCTTATAGTTGGTCACAAATCTATCAAGCTCCCAGAGAGTCTCCGCATCCACACTATCAATGTCCACTTCAATTTCATCGTCATGTTGATTAAGTGCTGAATTTCTCTTCTTAATGATTTGTACTATAGCATCAAGCTTCTCTGAAGGTAAACTCTGAAGGTTAGTGCTTAGTTTTTGCTTTTCCTCAAATGTCATATCTCTTTTATGAGGATCTTTTGCCTTTGGCTTTTTTGGAGCTGGGGTTCTACTTGATGGAGTAATGCTCATAAATTTTGGAGTCTGTGTCATTGATTCTGATCTATCCAAAATCCTTCTCATATCAAGAGGTGGTGGTGTAAAAGCAGAAACCCTTCTAGACAAAGGTGAAGGTGCAGGGGGAGCTGCCCCATAATCTAAGCCATATCTCATCTCCCGATTGTAATCTGACTCAATTATAGCCCATCTGTCCTCAAATATCTTTGATAACTGCTCTGCCATTAAATGAACATCTTGTCCCTTTGGATTATATGTCATGGCATTACAAAAAGTGAGTCTCACATCCTCAGCAAATTCCTTTGGTGATTTGTACCAATTCTTGTTCAGCCTTGACTTCACAGTACCCAAGTCCATTGGATGAGTGATGATAGTAAAATAATCATGCAAACCAAGAGCCTCAACATCAACAGGAGCATTAAACACCCAACCATGCTTGTGTTTCATCAATTTTTCAAGCAGTGAACTACAGCTTTTGAAAAACTTAGATCCCATCCCAAAACCATGCCCCATTTCTCCCCCACCTTGCTTCTTCCAATTCAATTTTGACTTCTTGTTACTCTCCGCTGGTGGAAATTTATCTTTCGCAAGCAAGAACTCTGAGTTACGATAAAATTGGTTTGCTTTAGGTGTTCTCTTCTCCTTCTCAACAGTTTCACTGATCCCTTGACTATTCTCCAACATTGACAAACTTAACTGGTGCAAAGGCCTGGTGGCAGGTTCCCGCGGAACACCAGCAGATGCCACCTCTGAGTGAGCACGCTTGGCTCCACCCACATTATTAATCCCACTGCCAATTAGCACATTTGAGTTGCCATATCCACCAACTTGTCTCTGCTTCACTTCAATCCTATTAACCAAACTTCTCACAACATCAAGCTCACTTTCAAGCTTCCACCGAAGCTCCCGCATCTGCTGCTTTGATTTTGAGGCCAAGTTTATCTTGATTCGGTCCCTTCGCCGCGGCTCCACAACCCCGTTTCCTGATGTAAGATCTCGGGAGCTAGGAACCGCCTCCTGCTGACGGATGGGGCTTGAAGGTCCATCATCCTCCTGCTGAACATTGAAGCTAGAAGGTTCATCTGGCTGCCGGCTGCACGAGTCATCAGAAACCAGCACTACCGGTGGCTGAACTGTATTCCCATCCGATCTTGAATTCACTTGTGGCTGAGGCAAATTCCCATCCTCCAATCTTGAATTCACTTCTGGCTGAGGGGACTTTCTACCCTCCAATTTAGAACTCACTTGCGGCTGAGTTGTATTCCCATCCTCTGATCTTGAACTCGCTTGCAGCTGAGCCGTATTCCCATCCTCTGGTCTTGAACTCACTTGCGGCTGAGCCATATTCTCATCCTCTGATCTTGAACTCACTTGCGGCTGTGCTGTATTCCCTTCCTCTGATCTTGAACTCACTTGCGGCTGAGTTGTATTCTCATCTTCCAATCTCGAACTTCCTTGGGGCTTAGCCGTATTCTGATCCTCCAATTGTGGCTGAGCCGTATTCTGATCCTCCAATTGTGGCTGAGCTGTATTCTGATCCTCCAATTGAGGTTGAGCTGTATTCTGATCCTCCAATTGAGGTTGAGCTGTATTCTGATCCTCCAATTGAGGTTGAGCCATATTCTGATCCTCCAATTGTGGTTGAGCAGTATCCCCATCCTCCAATCTTGAATTCAATTGTGGTTGAGCAGTATCCCCATCCTCCAATCTTGAATTCAATTGTGTTTGTGCCATATTCTGATCCTCCAATTGCGGTTGAGAAGTATCCCCATCCTCCAATCTTGAATTCAATTGCGTTTGTGCCAAATTCTGATCCTCCACTTGCGGCTGAGCCATATTCTCATCCTCCAATCTTGAATTCAATTGCGTTTGTGCCAAATTCTGATCCTCCACTTGCGGCTGAGCCATATTCTCATCCTCCAATCTTGAACCCTCTTGCGCCATATTCTGATCCTCCCCTCGCGACTGAGCCTTATCCCCATCCTCCAATCCTGAACCCACTTCAGTCTGAACCAGATTCTGATCCTCCAACTGCAGCTGCCCCGAATTCCCATCCTCTAATCCCGAACCCACTTGTGGCTGAGCCGAATTCCCATCCTCCGGCACAGCCTGTTGAGGTGGGGCCGGAGGCTGGGCCGAAACATTATCACTATTGCTCTTGGCCTCACCGGCCTCACCAGCGTTGCTCTTCTGGACGGTGCTGTTATTGACACTGTTGTCATTGGTAACGGTGGAAGTGGCGGTGGCGTTATTTTCAGTGGCGGAAGCAACGGCGTTCGCAACGTTAGGGTCTTTCTTCACTTTCCTCCTCGTGTAAACCTTTCTCTCCCCGAATCTCTGTTTCTGTTTGGCTTCATCATCTCCTCCAACCATAGGCCCCGAAGCCATACATCCAAAACCCTAATCCTAACGCCAATCCCAAATCCCCCAAATCCTAGGGTTTTACACACCAACAAATCAAAGAATCACACAAAAAAAAAAAACCAAAAACAAAAAAACAAAAAACAAAAAAAAAATCAAAACCCTAGAAATTCCTAGGGCTTCCTTCCACCGCCAAAAATCCCTACACGCCTCACTCTGAACCTTCTCCGAACCGAAACAACCGTAAAAAACGAATCACGAAGAGAAAGATTCAGTAGTAGGGTTTCGAAAGCTCGATTACCTTTTGTTTCCGATCAGATCTCGCACACACACATTCATTCATTCACACGCACACGCTCTGCTCTCTCTCTCTCTGTGTTTCTCTCTCTAGAACGCTTCGTGTTTCTCTCTCTTTCTCGAAACGCTGGTCGTTTTATCGAATCGTCACAGGTGTACGGCAACGGTGCGTTCGTGGGGAAGCGTGGACCAGGCTAAGCGTTTGGGGTTAAACAAAGAGCCGTGCCCGGGAAGCATTATATTACCGAAAATTCGGGACGTGGACTCACTCGCTATTATAGAGCGTGCTTGAAACGCACCAATGAGGGGTGATGTGGCATGGCGCGTGTGGCTCACTCGAGGGTAGGAGGGTGAGGGGCTTTAGTGGCGGGGAGTTTCGTTTGCGAGAATTTGAAAAGTTATCTCAGGCGGGGGAGTGGCGCGTGGTTGATACTCTCCGGTTTAGTGGGTTTCGGTCTGGCTGGTGCGGACCAGTTCTCGGAAGGTTTACACACGCGCCCTCGTCGCGGTTGGAGGGTATTGATGTTTTTTTTTTATTGTGTTTGGGCCTTGTGTGGGCTTTATGCTATTATGGGTCAAAGCCTGGAAGATTCCCACTAATGAAGCCCGTGACTATGAAAATCTAGTTTTTACTTTTTACGATATAATTTTGTTTTTGCTGGAAACTTTTACAATATAAATAGTTGACCAAAATGTTTGTTAATATTAGTCTTTAAGAAAAGATTAAAAATCAATCCTTAAATGATTTTTTGGTTTGGGAAAGAAAATGCAAAAAAAAAAAATGTGTCTACTTTTATATATCTGTATGAACCTTAAATATTTATTGCATTTATATATTTATTATTAATTATTAATTATTAATTATTAACAAATATTTTCTACTTTTAATTATTTAGAATCTGTCTTAAAACTGTATATATGTCTTTAAGGTTAAAGAATAAAATAAGGAAATAGAAACCACTTTAACTAGTCAACCAAATGTGGAAAACATATTTGGCTAAGTGATACGTGAGAAGACGGAAAGATGGAGCAGGTTTCAGTGATGGCAAGATGGAGGAGTAAAAAATTATTTTTTTTGCTTAAATGGAGGGGTAAATTTTGACTATATAAGGGTAACTTTTATTTTTATATATGGATATAGATATGATATGACATTATGAAATTGCAAAATTCTACTATATCCGATAGACCTTTTTCGAATGATCCTTATAAAGTATCATTACTTTTGAGATAATGTTTTAGTCAAAACACATTGGAATAAGGAGTTATAAGATGCTCACAAGTTATTCACGGCACGAGTTATGATGAAATTATTATTTTAATTTTTATTTAACTTAAAATTTTGATAAAATTATTTATGTATTTTTAAGTTCGATTTAATCAAGACTCGATAATATATTCAATAATCAACTTAATTGTTAACCTAATATATTGATTTAATATTGTGTATAGACAAATCATTAAATTAAAAAGTATAAAATTAAATTTAAAATATATTTTATAATATATATTTTAAAACAAATAATACTATATTACACAAAATATTATCCATTAAGTTAAAAAGTTTATTATTAATATATAATTATTAAAAAATTAAATTTTCAATTAATACAAGACATTGAGTTGAATTGGGACAACCCAAATTATAACTCAAACTTATCTTCATACTACATTATCTATTTTTTAAAAATTAAACCTATGAAAATTAAGTCTAGACCAGGTTGAATTAGTGAGATGAAAATGAACACTCACAACATAAAAGAAAAATATTTTTATCGACAGATTATTTTTGGCAATTATAATAAACCACCAAAAAATATTGTAATTTCTTATGTATAATCTCACCAACAAAATTGGATACACTTTTTGTTTGTTTACTATTTTTTTAGTGGTAAAGAATTGCTACATTGTTTTAAATGTTTTTTAGTTTTTAAATTCCCTTTTTGACACTTACCCTCATTTCATGTCATCTAATAACTTTTTTTGGGAATCAAACAAAACTAGTCATTATTTTGTGCATTATACGAATTTATGAACTTCTTAAGTAGGAACATGAAAAGCACAAAGGAGACTGTTATATTTTTTGTCCATCGCACTTATGGAAAAGTATTCATGACTAAAGTTGTAACACCCTTTTTTACTATCAAAGATTTTCTTATTAATTAAGAAATTTGAAAAGTGATTTGATATCCAATTATTGAAAACAACCTTTAAAATACGGGAAAAATTATTTTTCCTTTAAAACGTTGTTGCTTAAAATTCCAAAAGACAATCATCCATAATAACTTATTAACATATCAAAATCCCTTTTAATGAAATATCAGTCTTAATAAATCAAACTCATTTTATAAGACATTAACTTCATTGCAAACCATGAAACATAACAAAATCTTCTTGAATTAAGAACATCCTCAGATCCATCATTATACTATTCTATTACACAGAATATACTCAATTTACATTCTTGGAATTTAACACATTATACATTTGAGCCACATATAAAGAGTTGTATATCATAATATTAAAATCTAGTCTACCCTCTTTTATACAAGAAAAGACTGAGACTCAGAGCAGTGACTCAATAAAAATTTCAAAATACCCAATAAACCCAAGTAGCATCTTAGAAAGATCCTCTTCTTTCTCTTAAAACATCCACTCGTGTTCACAGTGCTTGTCATAACCTTTCATTCCATCTTCATTGTTTGCATAAGATCATTCGTCAAAATCTGAAAAATAAAGGCGTATGAAGTGAGTCCCTCTCCTCCACTAAACTAACAAACAAACGACCATTACAGTCTCAAACAAACATATAGCATCAACCACTTCACAGTGGTGCTCTCACGAGTCTCACTCGAAACCTTGAACACATTTCGGACTAGTCCTTAACTCATCACATCTCGTCACAACTCGGGCCCGCTGCCACTGGAACTCCCACAACTCAGTGGACTTACATAATTTAAGTCGGATGACTTGCTGGGAGTACACCCTTCACCACGGTACAATGGCGGGGCTCTCACCAACACGGTTATGTCTCGTATTTGTCGGGATTGTCAAGTCGGCACTGTGGAAACACGATCACAAACTCGGCGCCAGATCCCCAAGAAACAGCAAGTCAGCGAGCATACCTCAGGTACCACTCTGTATGGTCATCCAATCTCTGAGGACTGACTCCTCAACCACTCTCCTTATCGGGATTTGTCTTTTACAGGTCCATGTGAGCTTTTCTACCAAAGGTACTCGACGGCGGTCCTCAATCAACATATGTCCCAGACATACAACATGGAGATCCAACTCCCCCACTATCACAATGGTTAAACATTATGACCCCGTCATCTCACAAGCACAATGCTCACCGTAGATAAAGCCTCCACACGACCTCTCAACACTTACCCATTTGGCTTCCGATCACGTAAGGTTATCCTTCTCAATCGACGTGTAGCATTTATCCACGAACAAATTCCATTTCAACGGTCACGCACGACCCAACGGTAGAGGTTCTTCCTCCTCTTTTCGTTTCTCACGTCTAGAAGCAAACAATAACTTATCAACCACAAAACACACATGCGTAATGCACATCACCCAATCATGACCCGATTCATGATTTTCTCTATCTTATTACATCTTATTGAATCCTTACTGACTCTCAAATTTTATGCTTGATTTAATTATCGAGTCTCAAGGTCCATGTAAGGGTATTAAATTTCCTTCTAAGTCCAAATACCCGACATCCTCCACATGCAAAGGTATTGATTAATTACCAATCCATAATATTATTAGATTCACACTCTTTAATTACAATTTATTCACTATTGTTCATAGTGAATATTATTAGTTACTAGAATTCCATCCTAGTATTCACAAATGCGCTCCATTTGGAGTTCATTTGCTCTCATCCAAGAATGCAATATTCTTGTTCCCACAATCAACAAACCATCAAAAAAATTTACATGCACAAACAATATTCCAGCACTCATTGCCCGAGGATCACATTCCTCCCAGTCTCCAATTTACAGTTATAAACAAGATAGATATTAATAGTCAATAAATCACAATTCAAACACAAAATCTTTAATAATTAATACACTAACATTTTTGGGAAGATCCCCCTTTTTAGGTGGAATACTTCATCATTAACATAAATAAGACAAACAACATCACTTAGGCAATTATTCCAAGTACATTACAATTAAGTACATAGAGCTGAAATCATCAATTATAAATTATTTGTCAAAGTAAATCAACTTATAATTTTACCAAATTTTGCAGAGACACTTCTCAGGATTCATATATTAACAAATAAAATTTTATCACACAAATTCAACCTACAAGTAATATTTTTGGAATTAAAAACAGTGGCGGGATGCTCTCTGGAAAACACACTTTAGGAATTTTAGAAAATACTAATTAAACTCTGTTTTTCATGAAATTTTACAGAGAACATCCCTAGCATGTTTATTATTTCATATAATTTTTCAAGCATGTT
Organism: Pueraria montana var. lobata; assembly: GCA_026413185.1. NCBI lineage: Eukaryota > Viridiplantae > Streptophyta > Magnoliopsida > Fabales > Fabaceae > Pueraria > Pueraria montana. Next base: position 23,439,030 of record CM048654.1, read on the forward strand.
CCAACCAATAAAAATTCCCTTTTTGTATTTCAATAAAATATTGTTTCAGAACAGAGTTTACAATGAGAAAATGCACTTAAATACAAAAAGCGCCTACAAAATTCTGGAAAAATTCATGGACACTCCAAATGGTCCAATATGAGTCACATAATTTTCTCAGAGCAAATTTCCCATGAAAAGTTATTTTTTTCATTTTATCTCTCAGTTATCCAGCTTTTGGGTTTTTCAAAGAGAAAATGGGTAAAAATACTTCCGAAGCTTTTCTGACTTTACAAAAATTCAGGGATTATTCTAATGGTATATAAAACTAACCCATAGTTCCATTTTTCCAAAATCACGTCCCAAAATTTTTATAAAAATAAAAAAATCCCCATTCTCAAAATCTACGGTTTTCGAAAATAAATCCGGTAAAAATAGTTACATTGCTCAAAAAAATCTGAAAAAAATACCATGACATTCAGAGGCATCAAAACGTAGAAAAATGTATTTTCATTCTCAAAATCATACACGAAAACCAAGACGAAAAATCAAGCACAGTTGTAGAGCAAATTAACAACTAGCTCATTTCAAGTTTTTCAAAAGTTTTTGTGACACCCATGGTGTCTATAGACTACCAACAACAGCCACAATCAATATTCAACAAGAAAACAAGAAAATAGCTTAGGAAAGAAAGAAACCCCTCCATACTTCAACGAAATCAAAATCCAACCGGTGGATTTTGAAACTCTTGAGCTCCTCTCTAACATATCCGAAAATGAACGGTGAAAGATGAAAATTGATGCTCAAAACTTAGAGAGAAGTTAGAGCTCTTAGAGAGAAGTTGGAGAGAAGAGAAAGAAACTTGGAGAGGAAGTTGGAGAAATGAGAGAGATGAAGCATCACACACCTTTATGAGAGAGGAAAGTGAAAGTTTAAAAAAAATTCCCCCCATGTCCTTAGCTAGGGTTTTGTTTTTGTGTTGGGCCCACACGGGCCCACTAGGTCTAAGGTTGGGGTATTTTTCAGTTTAGAATTTTGGGTCTCTGTGGGATTTGGTCATCTAGGTCTTTAATCAACAAGAAAAAGGATTTTTAATTCACTCTCATTCTATTTAATATTTTTATAAAGCATATTTAATTAATTAATTAAATCTTCACTAAACTTATTTTCATCAGTAATTGTATTTCTTTAATTATTCAAACACTGAGAATTAATTTAACAGAGAAATAATTAATTAAAGCTATAAGTTATGTACTTGACTCTAATTCACACAAATTTTAATTATTTTTATTTAATGAAAATAATTTCACAGATACTTAATTGAAATCATACCACTTCACACATGACAGACATAACGAGTGTAGATTTTTAGGGTGTTACAAATCACACAAATACATATTTATTGAGCTGTAATTTTTAGGATGTTACAAAAGTGGCCGGTATTTATAAAGATGTTGCGAAATTTCATATTTTTTAGGCTAAGATTTTAAATATAACTTTTGAACAATGTTGTATGTCATGTCAATTCTAAAATGTGCCTAAACCATGACTAGCAAAGTAATTATAAAAGTGTCATCGGTTATTAAATGTCTATCATCTCTAATAGTTTGTTTTTCACAACCATTGTTATTTGTTACTATGTTACTATTTTTTAATTTTCCTAAACTTTAACGGTTTAAGTTTTAATCTGTAGATAATTTTAAAACTTTGATATATTTCTTTCATTTTAAAATTTTCAAAGTTAATTATTTTATTACATTGTTGACTATTTTATAATCTACTTAACAAATTTGGATGCATTAATGCACCAACTTATTTTAATTATCAAAATATATTATTTTTTTAATAGATGAATGAGATGAGGTTAAATTACATAATATTTAAATATGATTTTCCTTAAAATGAGTCTTATTTCTCATTTATGTTTGTTCTGATTGTGGTTCACTTGTTTTATTATCTTATATAACTCTAAGGAGTACAAAATCTACAACACCTAATATTGTAAATAAGAAGTATATAATCTTATTTCTGATATGTGGAGAACGAAGACTTTCATGACCTTTTATGGTCATTGCAGCCAAGATTTGATGTCCCATCACGTAGTACATTGAGGCGTGAAATTTGGGAACTCTATGAAAAGAAAAAGGAAAAGTTGAAAAATATGCTACTGAAACATTGCAGAAGGATTTGTTTGACTACAGATACCTAGACTTTGGTCCAATATATCAACTACATGAGTTTGATGACACACTTTATAGATAGTGATTAGAAGCTTCAAAAGAAATTTTTGAATTTTACTCAGATATCAAGACATACAGGAAAGTTCATTGCTAAAAATGTAGAAGCTTGTTTGAATAATTGGGAATTGAAGCGAGTCCTTAGTATTATTGTGGATAATGCTACATCAAATGATGTTGGGATTTGATACTTAGAAGGAGGATGTTATCATGGAATTGCCTTGTCTTGAAAGACGAATATATATATATATATATATATATATATATATATATATATATATATATATATATATTCATGTGTTGTTGTGTGCATTATTGAGTTTGATTGTGAAGGATGGTTAAAAGAGATTGGTGATTTAATTTTCAAAATTTAGAGTGCAGTTAAATATGTGAAGTCCTCTCTTGGTAGATTAGCTAGGCTCAAGGCATGTGTAGACTAGGAGCAAATTTCTTACAAATGTCTTCTTTGTCTCGATGTTAACACAAGGTGGAATTTAACCTACCGAATGTTAAAGGCAGACTTGAAGTTCAAATGTGTCTTTGACTTGTTAGGTATGAAGACAAAAACTTTCATGCTGAATTAGGCAAAGTCAATAGTAATGTGACATCAGATTTTGATTGGAATGATGTTGGGTCAGTTCTACCATTTTTAAAGATGTTCTATGACTTTACAATGCGTATATCTGGTCCTTCCTATGTCACTAGATCATATGTATATGAATGAGGTGTTTGGCCTTGGAAAAAAGATTAAAAATTATTGCAAGGGTAGTCATGAAAGCATAAAGCAAATGACATCGAAGATGAATGATAAATTTAGCAAATATCGAAAAAATCCTTATGGAATTAATATCTTATCAATGATTGTTGTTGTTCTTAATCTTAAGAACAAGTTGGATTTTGTTAATTACTTCATTGGCCATATGTTTGAACCTTTTAAAGCCAATCAATTGACGTCAAAATTGTTGTCATCTTTGAAAGAACTTTATGAACAATACTAAGGTGTTGTGGAAGGTTCACAAAGTAGCCAACAAGAATCACAATTAGATGAGGAAGATGATGATCCTTATGGGATGAGTTCCTATCTAAAAGCAATCCATCGTAGATTTAATTATGTATTGGAGCTTGATAAATATTTGAAAGAAGATCCCGAACTTAAGTCAATTGAGCTTGGTTTTTAAATTGGTGGAAAGTTAACTCAACTAGATTTCCTAACCTTGCAAGCATGGTTCAAAAGGTGTTAGTCATTCCTGTCTCTACTGTAGCATCAAAATGTGCATTTAGCGTGGGAGAAAGGGTGATTAATCCTCATCGTAATTGCTTTACACTCAAAATAGTTGAGGCACTTGTTTGCACACAAGTTTGGTTGAAAGGAAAGTTATTCTCTTTGCTTTATAATGAGGATGCTGAAGAGCTCGGTAAAATTAAGCAAGGTGATTTTATATTAATGATCTACATATTTTAGTTTATATTTTAAGTTTTCGAAGATGATAAAATGTTTTTTTTTGTAGAGATAACCTCTCAAGACGAAGTGACACTTTTAAGTGTTATTAATTTGAATGATTGAAGATGTTATTGATGTTTATTTTGAAGTATATTTTGGAATCTTTGTATTTTTCTTTTCATACTTTATGTGTACCATTAAACCTTATTCTGTTTGACACATAATATGTTTTGATAAACCATTTTGTAGATGAGAGTTGAGACCAACATACTAGGATTTCCTACTTTTTTGCACCTTGCGAGAGAAACTAAGGTTTGTCTATTGCACTATTTTTAGTTTTCAACTACTTTGGTTTGACTAAGTTTTCCTTCTTTCACCTCCTATTGAAGTGCAGGTGCCAGCTGTGAAGTGAGTAAGTGAGCTCCTGACTATCAATTGATTCTTGGAATTTTTTGAAAGGTTTATTTGGTATTTTGTAGTAGAAATTTGTTAGCTATATTAGTACTAGTGTTTATCAATAGTGCACGTTGATGCACAATTTCCCTTGCAACGTGTGTTTAGGCTTTATACATATAGAACTAGATTGGTGTGTATCTAACTTAATCATAGTGTTTTTGACAGTTAATCTTGAATCTTTTTATGTAATTTGAGATCATTGATATTGGTTAATGATAATAAGATTTTAGTTGTCATATGAATGTGGCTGCGTTGTTTCACTTGTTTTAATTGTCTTTTATTAGTGTTGTTATTGTTAGAGGAAATTTTGATTCAAATGTATCTGGTGGAGTGGTGAGAAATTTTGGAAAGTGTTATGCTTTACCTAATGGAGACATAGTGGTATGTGTCATAAAAGTTGAAAAATATGAATGCGCATTTAATTGATCTAATTTGGTAAGGAGAGACAAGGATGTTTTGTTTGTTAATGTTTAGATCTTAGGTTTCATTGCCAAATGAAGTATTCATTCATTAAATTTGGGACCAACCAATATAAGTTCTTCGCTTCCTACCTTTTGATTGCTTAGATTTCTCTATTATTTCAACACATGCACGCAAGCATCTTGACCTATGTTATTTTATTATTTCAATCATAAGTATTTTTTTGTGGTTTAAAAATACTACAATAATTTAAATGTTTTATGTTTTATTTTTTCTTTTATGACACATCTTGACAAAGTGAGCCTAATCATAATGACATCATTTCCTTGCACAATCATAGTCCGATGTATGTTCTCATTTTCTCACATTTTTGCACAACTTTTAGTCTTTATTCTTGTACTCATTTTTGCGCAAACCTTAGGGGGTGCATTGGATTGAAATTTTAAGGAATTTTAAAAGATTTTTTTTATAAAAAAAATCTTGTAGTATTCAATCAAAACTTTTAAATAATATAAATAAGGCTTGTGATATTATTAATCAAGAATGTTAAGATTTTTTTAAGGAGGGCAACAAAATTTGGTTGTATTCAATTAAGATTTTTTACAGTTTATAAAAAGTTTTCTTGTATTAAAAAACATACAAATTTTAATGGATTATTTTTTAGGATGGATTTTAATAAATTTCATGTGACTTTTTAGTAGGATGTATAAATATTACATTCGTCCAACAATCCTACCCAAATCCTTAAAGACTTTCCTAAACTCAATCTTTCTTTTTCTATCATTTACCAAACTTTTCTTTCTCCCATCACATATAATTCTCTCTCTTTGTTGAAGGCGGTACAGATATTGGTACAACACCTGGTCATCTCTTACTTCCAATCCTACATCCCTTCTCTATAATTAGATAACAGATTTTTCTACTTTTTTTTTTGTGTTTATCAATTTATTTGGACAATATTACTAGTTAACAAAGACCATAATTTTAAACATATTGTTCAAACATAAGTGAAAGAATGAGAAGATGTTAATGTATGGAGGGCTAATATAACTTTAGATATGTGAAGAAGTGCTACTTAGGAGGACATGGCTCTATAATCAATTAGCTATTAAAAGATTGAAAAAATTATATTGATTTTACTTTTCTTTACCCAAATCTTATAATTTGCTTGTTATCTTTTTCATATACTCTTGTAACTTTGAATGTTTTCCAAAAAATCCATGAAATTCTTTCAAATCTTATAAATCTATAAAAGTCTTTTCAAATCTTTTAAATTCTTATGATATAAATCCATTAAAATACACACCATAAAATCTTGATTATAAAACTCTTAAAAAAGTCTTACAACTCATTACATAGTCTTTTAAATCTCAATCTAACAAGTAATATCCCTAATTCATAGACATTAGAAACAAAGATATGTGGATACCCTATTTTATGGACAAGTCTTTTTATTTAATGGTTAAAGGATACCCTTAAGTATTAATGATAATAGTTACATTTATATTAGGATGGTTTAGGAATAAGATACAGAACTAGATGAGAATTGAGAAGTTGAGGCCCAAGGTGAGCCAAGGCCAACCAAACACACACACACCCACAATTTATATTGAGGAGGGAAGGGAGAGTTAAAGAGAGAAAGAGAAAAGAAATGGGAAGTTAGTGAGAATAAGGAGAAGAGGAGAAAAAAGAGAAAGAAGGAGAATGAGCTAAGATTCAAAAACCCAACCCTAGAGATCATTTCCTCGTGTTCCCAGAGGTGAGTGCTTCCCCTTTCCTCTTCCCTTGAGTACTACACTGATGATTGCCAATTGATTTCCTTATTTCCCCCTTATTTTCACACATTATGTTCATGGGGTTTAAGGAGAATGATGATTTTGAGTTGTTTTGCTTGAATCTTGAGTTCTTTTGGTGGGGCTCAGTGATATTAGGGTAGAGCCTTCCTTGATACCAATCATGTTTGAGAGTCACACGCTCAACATACTATGATGTGTAAAGAGCTAAAGATCCCCTAGGTTACCAAGGTGAGATGAGTTTTCGATAGTTTATGAAAAGGTTTTATAAAAGGGCTTATAAGAGATAAAAGAGAAAGAGGTTTCAAGGGAAAGTTATGCTTTCGAGAAATAATAAAGGTTATGCAACTTTAGATGAGTCATGAGAATAGAGGGCTAAGAAGACCCCTTGTATCATATGAAAAGGATCATCATCCTTCTGCTACGAGGGGAACACAACCTTCTTCAGTGAGGGAAGAGGGGGTTCTTCATAGGGAAGAACATTTAAGGGCAACTATTCCTTATAACTGATAGACAGTTCATCCATTTGGACCGATGGATTAATAAAAGGTCAGAACAAGAGGGACCCCTCTTCACGGCTAGAGAACGAGAGAAAAAGACGGAAGACACGATATAACTAAAATTAATGATAATACAAATCACACAAATGTAGAAACCAACTAGGGAATGTTTGATGTGCATGATGTATATATGTTTCTTGTGATAAAAGGAGTCGTGAGCCTAGTTGCTAGGTGAGCGGTGTAAGGTAAACCTATATATTAGATGAAAATGTGTGCACGATGTAAGCTACTCAAAGGGGTGTGTAAGATGTTATGCCTCACAGAAAGTGTAATATCCCTAATTTACGGACCTTAGAAATAAATAATAAAGATACATTTTTTTTATGGAATAACTTTTATATTTAATGGTTAAAGGATACCCTTAGGTATTATTAATAATAGTTACCTTTTTACAGGAGTTGTCAGGAATTAGATAATAGGATCTAGATGGGAAGCTAATGCCCAAGGTGAGTTGAGGCCCACTTAGCCCACACACTTTATATAGAAAAGGAGAGGGAGAGTTAGAGAGAGAAAGAGAAAGAAAGATAGGAAGGGAAAGGTAGAGAGAAGGAGGAGAAGAGGAGAAGAAGAGGAAGGAGAGGAAGAAGGAGATGGAGCAGAGATCTGAAGACCCAGTGCTCGGAGCTCATCTCTACGTGTCCCAGGAGGTGAGTGCTTCCCCATAGTCCTTCCCTATCCCTTTTTTCTCTTTTGAACATAGGTTTGGAGATTTTGGGTTTTTGGTGATTTTGTTTGATTAAGGGTTTTTTCGGGTAAATCAATCGGTTGAAAATGTAATAGAAGTGTTTTAGATTTGATTTTGTATGCTTGGGATTAATGGGTATGTCATTGATAGCCATAGAATTCGCAGGTCACAGCCCAGCTTCGCTCAGGCCTAGCACGAATTTTGGTGCTGCTAGGCGAGAGGGAGTCAGAATGGAACTTTAAGTTCTAGGGACTTTCTGGCGCAGCAGGACAGAGCTTGCGCTACCGGACAAGAGCTCTGGCTTAGAACGAAAGTTTGTGTTGTCGAGCACGAGAGTGTCAGAATGTGTATTTAGCTCCATGGGGCTCTAGCTCAGCACGAGAGCTTGCACGGCCAGGCATGGGGGCTCTGGCTTAGCACGAGAGTTTGTGCGGTCGGGCTAGAATTTGGTTAATTGATATTCTTTTGAAACTTTTCCCCTTTTGAGTTATATGATTTTAAAATGTTTATATAAAGGCAGTATATTTAATTATAAGATGATTATGTTGTTTTTTAGGTGTTTATATTATTGTTGTAATAATCATGTTTTGATGAGGTGGATGTATTATTATTGGGATGTATATGAATTGTTTATTGATGAGATGTATATGGACCCTTAAGTCAGGCCATAGAAGATGGTGGCTATGGATGTGCCGTATCTAAGAGTGTAAGAGACTTCAAATATGTTTTGCCACTAGAATACAGTGGGTGCACAGTTGGTGCACAAACATATGGGTAGACACATAAGTTGAGGGTGATAGGTAGGCTCTCAACCTAGTGCTGGGGGTTTCCATGGTGGCTAACTGTGGGCCTATAGAATAGAGGAGTGGGCGAATCTCTATAGATGTAAGGTCTTGCAAACTTACAGAGGTAAGCCACTATAACACTTGTCTATTTTCGATAAAATCACACTTTTCCCGTAGGGTCAGCTCAAGGGACTCCCTGAATGGTCAGAATGTACAAACTATGGTAAGGGATGAGGCCTATGAGGGATCGCTTATATGGTGTCGAAACTCCATGGAGTAGAGTCAGTGTTTGATGTTTGAGGTTGCATATTGACTTCTGATGTACGTTAGTTGTGATGATGGTTGGTGATGATTGATTTATTATGAGACTTTTGATTTATGATGTTTAAATGTGATTCATGATGGTTGACGTATTATGGTGATTGTATTTGACGTTGTTGGCTATTGGTGTCTTATTGATGTATATGTATGAAATGACTTAATATAAATCTGTATCTTTTTATAGATTTATAGTTATTATATACAGTATTTTTGAAGTATATAAAGTTTAGTTTCTTTCCTTTTCCTTAATTGGAATATGTTTATGTGTATGTATAGATTTGTCTAGCTTGGGGATAAAGGAAGAGATGTTGAGATTATAGTTGTGAGTATGAATATCAAGAAAAGAAATGAGAAGCCATGAGAGTTAAGAAAAAAGATCTCTAGAATAGAGAGTCAACCTAGAGTCTTTAGAGCATTCACTGAGACATTATGTCTCATCCCTTTTAGTTTCATGTTTTTACAGGCTAAGCAGATGGACGAGCTCAAGAGAGAAGCTTGGAGCTGCTTGCATGAAGGAAGATAATTATAGTTTTGTCTCTCCCAATGTATGGGAGTTAATTTATGTTCAAGTACCTTTTTGGTTATGTTTTGTACAACACATAAGTGCCAAGAGCTTTGTATTAGATTTGTTTATGTAAGATATGTTTTAAGTTTTATTTTCCGCATAGTAAACTCTGATATCCTTATATTCTAAATTTTCATAATTTAGTAATATAAATAGGCAAAAGGTAACACACCCCCTTGGGGTGTTACAGAAAGGTGATGTAAGCCCTAGTTGGGTAAGTTAGAAAAAGGAAAAGATTAAACACATTCCCATCCAATGTGATAGGAAAATAAGACCCTAATGAGAGGTCAAAGACTAAAGAATGAGGTTTAGGTGCCTTAGTGCACTAATGGCCTTAAATTTGGCCAAGGTGGCCAACTCTAGGTGCCTAAGTAAAGGTTAAACTCCAAGGAGATATTATTGATGACATGATGAATAATAGTTGTGAGTATGAGTATCAATGAAAATAAAGAGACCTTGAGAGTTAAGAAAATGATCTCTAAAATAGAGAGTCAACTTAAAGTCCTTAGAGCACTCACTAAAACATTATGTCTCATTCCTTTAAATTTCATGTTTTTACAAGTTAACCAGGCAAAGTTCTCTTGGGAGTAGCTTGGAGTTTAGTGCTTGGAGTCACTGTTGGAGGAAGAGTTTATAGTTTTGTATGTCCATGTTTTGTACGACACTTAAGTGTCACTACTACAAAAAAAGGCATTTAACACCGGTTATTTTAGGCATTTAACATCGGTTAATAACCGATGTTGTATCGAACGATGTTGAAAGTGGACAACTTTCAACATCAGTTCATGAACCGATGTTAAAATACACTACAACATCGGTTCGAAGAACAACCGATGTCAAAGGATACCCAAATAGTCAAAATTATATGTGTAAAACAACATCGGTTATGGCAAAAATCGATGTTGTTAAGTGACAAACAACATCGGTTGTCCCAGAACCGATGTCGTTTGTGCACATACAACATCGGTTATAGCCACAATTGATGTTGTTTGTGAACAAACAACATCGGTTCTGGGACAACCGATGTTGTTTGTCACCTAACAACATCGATTTTTGCATAACTGATGTTGTATGTGCACAAACAACATCGGTTGTGGCTATAACCGATGTTGTATGTGCACAAACAACATCATTTTTTGCCATAACCGATGTTGTTTTGTGCAGTTTTTTTTTAATGATCATTCTGTTTTAGATTGAACCAAACCTGTAATTTCAAATTAAAATCCAGACCCAGGCAATTTATATAATTAATAATCAATGATCTAAGCTTTATATTATTATAAATAAAATAGTAGTAATGTATAAACAAACAATAAGCAATAAACCCAATATATAAATGTTTACAAATAGAATCCATTAATAAGCTAAATGTCTACTAATTTGTTCAGTGCTTCATTTCTAACTCTCAAAAAGTGTCGTGCCCACTGAATGCGAATATCTTCAATTGTCGTTGCCTCCAATGGTTGAGAATCGCTAAATGTCTACGTCATATAATAAACATATGTAAGTTAATCACATCGAATATTAATAGTTATAATAAATGAAACATGTTAAAGTAAACAATTATATTACCATTTCCTAGTTATCCCTGAATCCCCCATGGATGATGGTCCACATCCAATGCATGACATAATAGCCACACTCAGTGCCTCCACTTTGTAAATTACACTAAATTCAATATGAAATTTAATAATGTTTAAGACAAATTATTGTAAAAAAAAAAAAACTAATTAAACAAAATTTTGGATATTCAAGCATTGGTTAAATTACTTACTTTTACATTAATCCAATCAACTTTCTTCGATTTACTTGGTTGGTTACCTTGCAAGTCCTCTAAAGCATTGGTTAAAAGAAACATGAAAATATATTTGTAAGACCAAGACATTCATGTATAATAGGTTCGATACAGTCAATTTGTTACAAATTTAAACTTACCCTATAACTGTGGCTTTGATGTCTACATCGGGCTTCTTATGCAGGGAACAGAACTAGACAACAACATTGGACCTAGGACAAATAACCAGGAGTTGCCAATGTTGGCTGCAATGGAAAATAGTTATTAGTAACAATGCAATCATTATTTAAATGCTTTTATTAATGAAATTTTACTTATTTAAGTAAGCTCCTAGGTAGACTTGTTTTTGTGATTCATGTATCCATCTTTGAATGTAATTTTGAGCATGATCTCGCGTATTCCCTGATCTTTGTATGCTCTGAGGCTCAAGGAATCCGTAGACAAAACCATGCTCGAATTCCATACATAACTCATTCAAAAACCTATTTTTGTTCAAATAAATGTAAATTGTTAATCACTTACAATTAAATAGGTAATGGACCTAAAATTAAAATGTACTTACGTCATCCACAACTGTATAACACTGATATTAAGATACTGATTGCCACTCAATATCTCCCCAACATCACTATGATTTATGTAGATGGGGAACTGTTCATTGTGCACCCCAAACAAACTCGCATCCCAGGACACCTGGAAAGGATGTCTGAAAAGTAACAGGCTAACCTGTACCAAATTTAATAAGGGATCATCATCAGGGACCAACCTATGATGAGGTTCAACTGGTTTCTTTGGTCCCTGTTTATCCTACACAATTAATAAACATAAGTTACTAATAGTCAACAATTTATTTAGCTCAATTGTTTTGATGATACCAAAAAATAAAATAAGTTAAAGGAGCTACCTCCCGTGCTACCTCCCATGCTACCTCCCGTGAAACAGGCTTCACAAGATGACTTGGCCATGCAATGAAGGTGTTTAGGGCCTCCCCCACTAACTGAACCTCATCAGTCGGTAAAGGGACTCGAGCAGTAGCATCTAGAACCTCTTCAACCCCCCACCTTGACCATATCATCCATCAAACATGTGTGGTGTATGATTGAAGCCCCATGATAAACTCTCTCAATGGCCACCAAGCGAGGAGGTTGCTCATCAACATACAAGCCACACTGATCAGCTGTTGTGTCAGTGCCAGGCTCCTCCCCTGAGGGATCAACATCAGTACCAGCACAACTCCCCTTCGTGCTAACACGGGCACCGGAAGGAGCTACATATGGCTCAACATGCTCAGGCGGCTGCTGGGAGGTCATCTGGCTCAACTCCATCAACAATTCTCTCTTTAACTCATCTTTAAACTGCTCTTTAAACTCCTCTCTGAAGCTTTCTTTCAAACTCTCTTTCAACGAAGCCACCAGCTCTGGGGTGATGGATGAAGAAGTATGCGAGCCATGTGATAGTGGTCCAAAGTACTGGTTGATGGTCACACCAACTGCAGCAGCACGGACACGACCAGGGTGCTCCGGTCGCCCAATAGCAGTCGTCAGTATATCCTGACGTCCATGGGGAACAAAGGTACCCTGTGTGCACTGCTCCTCTAGGGAATCCTACAACCAAAAAAGATAAAGGAGTCAACTTGTGTTGTTACTATATTTAGTTACATTTTAAGCTGCATAATAACTTACAATCCTATCAGCAATTTATTGTGCCGCCTCAGATGTCATTTGCCCAGAACGTTTTGTACGGGCCTTCTTCCACTTCACATGTCGTTTAATGGGAGATGGAGGATCAACTACAGTTGCACTCCCAGATTTAGCAGCTTCAGCTTGTTTTTTCTTCATCATCTCGGCCATCAAGTTTTCCTCAAGCCATTCATAACCCCTATGAGACATCACGTGTGGCATGTTGTTATGTTTCTGGATTTCCTGAGCCTTCTTTCTAATTTTCTGTGAATAATTAGACATACTTTCAGCAAAATAATTAACCAAATTTCGATATAGACAAATTAGAAAACATCACCCACAACTTACCTGCCAAGTAGGAGTATTATGGCTCTCTTTAAATTCTGTCCACTTGTCTTTCTCAATGCCAAATTTTGCACAAGGAATGTCATCATCATCCTCATGTACCTCTTCCTCCTCATCACCATTCTTTTCTTTAATTGCATATTTCCTTATAAGGTCTGCCTTTAACTGCCTCCATCTTGTTCCCACATGGGAAATAATTTTTCTCCTAGCCTTAGACGCTTCTGGAATATCAAATTGTTCCTTCATTTGAGAATCATATGAAAGAGTTAGTGAATGACAATAATATGCAAGTTAAATACATAGAATTACTATAACATAAAGAGTTTATTGAAAATACCATAATGTCCTCCCAAACCATGTTCTTCTTATTTTCCGGCACATGGTGTCAGTCTTTATACGTAATATCAACCCTGTCTCGGGCAGCATTCCCCAAATAGGTCTTGAAATGTGATCTATTCAGACCTGAAGCTTTCCTAGTTGCAGGATTGACATCAACTCGTGGCTTCTCCCCAGACAAGCGTTTAGTAGTGAATTTTTTTAGTAGTGTGGATTGTCTAGTCCTCCTGGACGTAGACTCTGAAGGAGTTGATGACTCAGGACAAGGGGAACCTGGTGGTGTACCCATGTGCCTATTCAAACAAACAAAAAATTAAGTGTTATTTGCAATTGTACAAAGTTTATAAATTGTAAATGGAGATAAAAAAAAAGTTGAAAAAATTATTAAAGTATACAATAACATAGACATTACTTATATATAACATGGTTAGGTAGGAATGTTCTCCCATAAGCCTTCATCATGATCATGACAATTTGCGTGTACGTCGTCCTCCTCATTTTCTTCAATGATGGTAGGCATGCGCGTGTAGAAAGGAGACTCACAAATATCAAGTGTTGAATCATCATTTTCATGAATAACACCACTGGTTCTTCCTTGTAGAACCACTGACCACCTTGCATTACAGGGATCTTCAACATAAAACACTTGTTTTGCTTGTTCTGCCATGATGAAAGGCTCGTCCTTATAGGAAACCTTGTTAAGGTCTACAAAAGTGAATCCCAAATCATCAGTTTGCACACCGGTGTTGCTATCAACCCACTTACACTTAAAAACAGGCACTTTGAAAATAGTATAATCAAGCTCCCAGATTTCTTCAATCACTCCAAAGTAAGACATGGACCCTAGTTTAGGGTTGTTATCTTTTGCACTAGAAAAGTGTTCTGCTTCAGCCCGAAGAGTAACCCCACTGTTTTGAACTGTACTTTTGTCATCCTGTGACTTCGTGTAGAACGAATACTTGTTAATATCATATGCCTTCCAAGTTGGAACATTTAGCTTAGGCCCATTTGCTAACCACTTTAACGTTTCAGAAGGATCATCAAGAGCAAAGATTGTGTCTTTAAACCAGTTTAAGAAAGTTTTGTTATGCTCAATCAACACTCGGTTCCTATTCATTTTTAGGTTACTTGCCTTCACAAATTCTTTGTGTGGATTTATGTATGGGGTAACCTCATCGGTATTATTCAATATATACAAATGTGCTTCATTCAGTGCCTTGAGACCCATGGTTACAACATTTAACCCTCGTGTACCCTTTCCTCTCACTCTATTATTGTGACGAGACTCAGGAACCCCGACAGGTTTCGTCTTCTCCATGTACTCTGAACAAAACTCAATAGCTTCTTCTGCAATGTACCTTTCAACAATAGATGTCATAGGACGGTATTGATTCTTGGTGTACCCTTTTAAGATCTTCATGTATCGCTCAATTGGGTACATCCACCTTAAATAAACGGGTCCACACAATCTAATCTCCCTCACTAGGTGAACAATTAAGTGAACCATGATGTCAAAAAATGAAGGAGGAAAATACATCTCCAACTGACACAAGATAATAGCAGCCTCATTTTCCAAGTCATCCAACTTTACAGGGTCAATGACTTTGCTACATATAGCATTGAAGAATAAGCACAGGCGAGTTATGGCAACCCTGACTTTGTTAGGCAAGATGTTTCGTATCGCCACAGCTAGAAGTTGTTGCATCAAGACATGGCAATCATTAGACTTTAAGCCAACTAATTTGAGATCCTTCATTGATACAAGAATCCTTACATTTGAAGAGTATCCCTGTGGCACCTTAACATCCCGCAGACACTGACAAAACTTTTTTCTCTTCTCTGGACAAAGTATGACATGCTGGGGGCAAATATGTTCGTTTACCTTCTGACTTTGGATGTAACTACTCACGTATACCCATCTCAACCAAATCTTGCCGAGCATTCAGACCATCCTTTGTCTTGCCTTTAATGTTAAGAAGTGTGTCGATTAAACTATCACACACGTTTTTCTCCACATGCATAACATCTATACAATGTCTAACATCTAGACCGGACCAATATGGAAGATCAAAGAATATCGACCTCTTCTTCCATATTCTTTTCTCACTTGCATCCTTCTGTTGGGTCTTCCCAAAGATAGCTTGGATGTCCTCCACCCACTCATAAACCTGCTTTCCAGTCAAAGGTATTGGTGCACTTACATCCTCCTGTCTTCCATTGAAAGCTTTTTTCAATCGCCGATAGGGTGATAAGGTTTGAGAAATCTCTGATGCCTAGTGTAGACCGTCTTTCTTCCATGCTTGAGTTGCATGTAGCTTATGTGTTCTTTACAGATAGGACATGCATGATGCCCCTTAACACTATATCCACTCAAATTCCCATATGTTGGAAAGTCATTAATGGTACAAAGTACCATTGCAGGCAACTTGAAGGTCTCCTTGCGATTCCTATCAAAGACGTCAACCCCTTCCTCCTACAACTTTCTCAAGTCTTCAATCAACGGACTTAGATAAACATCGATGTCATTTCCTGGCTGTCTTGGACCCGAAATCATCATAGACAACATAATGTATTTTCGCTTCATGCACAACCAAGGAGGCAGGTTGTAAATTACTAGCAAAATAGGCCATGAACTATGGTTAGTACTTAAGTTACCAAAAGGATTCATTCCATCGGTAGCAAGTCCAAGCCTAAGGTTTCTTGCCTCTTCCCCGAAATCTGGAAACAAACGATTAATATTGTCCCACTGGGGAGAATCAGCCGGATGCCGGAGCAATCCATCACATTTTCGACCATCTGCATGCCATGTTAGGTTTTTTGCATCATCTCCATTAGCAAACAATCGTTTAAACCTTGGAATTATTGGAAGGTACCAACACACCTTTGCTGGGGACTCTTTCTTTGTGCTTTCATCACTACCACATGCGTCATCCTTCAATTTGTACCGTGAAACCCCACACATGGGGCATTTTTGCATGTGTTCAAACTCATTTCTGTACAATATGCAATCATGAGGGCATGCATATATTTTCTGATACTCCATACCCACTGGACACAGTATCTTCTTCGCCTCATAGTTATTTTTCGGCAACGTGTTCTTTTTTGGAAGCATTGTTTTCAACACCTCAAGCAAATCAGTGAAGCTTTTATCACTCCACCCATATCTTGCCTTCAAATTGACCAAACTTAACACCGCTGACAACCGTGTGAAGTTTTTGCACCCTGGATACAAAGGCTTCTTCGAATCACTTTCCAATGCATCATACAAAGGGGCATGTGCTTGATGAAAAGACTCTTGTCCATCATCTCGAATCATATCCTCTAATCGATCTCCCATTTCAACATCAACAACATACCCAGTTTGGGACACTGTCGGCATGTCTGTGAATTCACACTGCCTACACATATAAAAGAAAATCATAATAGAGTAAGTAAAAGATTTTAATGATGTTCATTGGTTGAACTTAGTTATGATACTTACAGTGAGATTTCATTATTCACACTGCCTACATAGAATTAAATCTCCTGCTATCTCCTTTTTTTTTTCTTTCTAAAATACACCTTAGTAACCTTTGGATGCCTAATTAAATATATTATAACCTAAGCTTTCTTTTAAGTGAAAAATGAAATAAAATTCTTATCTAGATGAATTCTGGCATCCCAACTGCAAAATTGGGGCTTCTATCTAGTCAAATTGGCAACACATAGTGGGCAGGCCAGGTACTGGTGTAGTCTAAACAAACACACACAGACACAAGTTATTATTTAACAAGAAAATTTTACTGAGTTAGCCATGAAGTTATCATATGCTCCTCTGAAGTCCCAGCATTCACATACTTGAAACCATACTAGTTAACCATGAAGTTCATGTATCTTTCATTTATATTTATCTTTGCTTTCTGCAGCCAACCTTTGCTTGGAACAACTGATGCTTCCCCCAAGCAAGTGGTTGACACAGAGTAATTTATAGTCTCCTGAGTGACCAATCATTATGATAGCTAGCATTAATTATTAATAGAGGTAGTGTTTTCAATAGAAGCTTCTAAACACTCAGTTTTGTTGCTCTTTTAAATTGTTAATCAGAATTATCAAGTGTAGAAAAACCCAATTGGGCTCTTTGAGCCCTTCAAATAAAATCTAATTCAAATAAACCAGAAAAGGACACAAAACTCATAACTCTATTTTCACTGGACCATAATGTATTTCACTGCACTAGAATAACAAAAAACCACATTGAATTATGAACAATACAATTATCTCAGCTCTGTATTTTCTAATAAGTTGATCAGTGTTGCACACCAGTACATGTAGTTTTGCCATTTCTTTCACAATTTTTATGATTTATATTTAAAATATGAAATATTTTAACTTGATCTACTTTTTATTTCCCCTTGTTATTTTCTAATAAGTTGATCAATGTTGCCATGCATTGTAAATATAACATACAAGTGGGAATTAAATACTAAACATACAACAAATCCCTATGATTACTTTTCTTTTTTAGCAGAACTGTACTATACAAGGAGCCATGGCATGGACATCAAAGGACCAAAAAATAGGTGAAGTACAAAAAAAGTGAGGCAGAGTTTCTAACTTCTATAACCAAATTCTAAGCATAAGTATAATACTATTTTTTTTTAAATATGACAATATTTCTTAATATCAAAATAACAAAACACACTCTCCCTGCATGATTAGTAAAAAGCTTGACGTGTTCATTTTGATAAGTTAAATAATATTCATACTCTAAAATGAATCTGTTTCTATTTCTCTTCCCTTCTCTCTATATGTGAAAAAGTAAAAATAGAATCAGTCAATCAAGCTAAAATGAACCAGTCTCTCTATGCGTGTGTGCATGAGTTTTATTTTTAAGTTAATGGCTATTGAAAAGAAAAATAGAAATCATAAGGGAAATCTACTCCTCACATTTCGCCAACCTCAAACCCAACAGCACCTCCTATTTCACCAATCAAGTTTAGAAACACAATACAAAAAGCAGCAAAGAAATCAAGCCACCACAATCCCCTCACAAACACATCCTCACAAAGACAAAACCACTCACCCAAAACTCAAACAGAACCCAAAGTCCCTGCAGAGCCATTTAACATGCCAAACTTTTATACTAAACTTTCTCTATAGACATTTCAAATCAATTTTTTAAATCTATTTAGAAAATGGATTTTATTCTTTAAATTCACAGAGCAAACTCCTGCCTTTGCTTTGGTATGTGGAAAACTTGGACTGAAACTAAGTCTAGCTAAGATAATTCAAAACTTTCTTACTTCAACATTTCAAATTCATTTGGTAAAAAAAAAACATTTAAAATTCACCTTGGAACAATGTTGCAGGGCCTAAAAATCTACAGGGCTAAACTTAGTGCAACTCCAACCACCAATCAAAGAGAAATGGCAAGACAAATAATATAGGTGAAAACTAGTTAACAAAAAATATATATGTGAAAACTAATGAAAAGCCACTATACAATTTATGCATCAAGGCAATAAAATGCATAAATAAGTTAACAGTTCCAAATTCTAATTTACCTAAAATCCATGGGGACACAGTTGCTTCACCATTTGGTATGATATAATCAAATAAAATATATACTCAAGTGGCTATATATACAAGGCAAATCTTATTGAATTAATAGTCTGAATTGAATCATGGAGGACGTGGATTTAGATGTCACGTAAGTAAGTACATGGTAGTAGCATTGATGAAATTATTATACCAAAATATTATACCAATCTAGTGCAGCAATGAATGGAAAATTTTTACTGCTGCAATTAGTTTGTTGCAGTTGCACATCCATTTTCCTAATACTTGATACTTCTTTTAGACTTGTGTATTCAATTAAAAAAGAAAACTATGATAAAAGCTGAGTATGATTGTTATATTTAAATGCTGAGCTGCTCAAAGAAGAACTACTCAAAGAAATATTGTGTCAAAACAGCTAAAAGGAATGAAGCTCCTTTGATGATGCTTTCATTGTTTTTTCCTACAAGTTAATAACATAAGTAACCATGTGATATGATGTTATAACATCAGCATTATCGGTTTCTATTTTAAAATGGAAAAGGGGTATAGTATAACATGATTT
This sequence comes from Pueraria montana var. lobata, assembly GCA_026413185.1. NCBI lineage: Eukaryota > Viridiplantae > Streptophyta > Magnoliopsida > Fabales > Fabaceae > Pueraria > Pueraria montana. Next base: position 23,458,527 of record CM048654.1, read on the forward strand.
TTTTTCCAATGTTAGTATAGCGTAATTATGCATTCTACTTTGTTCAGTCTTTTAGCTTAAGATTTCTTTTATTCTTAGTGACACATATTAGTATAGTTTAACACTATTAGAAAAAGAGAATCCTAAAGGTAAATAATTAGGACACCTTTACATTCTCATATCTTCTACACTTAGTTATTATTTACCTACAGCAGTTGGGATAAATTTTCCTGAGTTTGAAAGTCACTCTATGATCCCATATTACACACAACATATATTTCATACACCCAACTAGAACCTATATGTGATCATGTGAAATAAAGACATGCAGTTAAGGCATTTATTTTTCCTGTTATCTCAGTGTGTCAGAAAATATAAACTACCTTTAGACTACTTTTCAATATGGACTAATATGAAAGAAATAAGACACGAAAGCAAGATATATTCTAAGCATAAGTATAATACTATAATTTTTTAAATTTACCAATATTTCTTAATATCAAGGTACAGTTCAGGAACTTCACCTAATTCTAATAACAAAACACACTCTCCTTACATGATTAGTAAAAAGCTTGACTGTTCATTTTGATAAGTCAAATAATATTCACACTACACATGAATCTGTTTCTATTTCTCTTGCTCTCTCTCTATATGTGAACAAGTAAAAATAGAATCAATCAAGCTAAAATGAACTAGTCTCTCTGTGCGTGTGTGCATATAAGTTTTATTTTTAAGTTAATAGCTATTGAAAAGAAAAACAAAAATCAGAAGGGAAATCTACTTCTCACATTTTGCCAACCTCAAACCTAACACCACCTCCCATTTCACCCATCCAGTTCATAAACACAATACAGAAACCAACATAGAAATCAAACCACCACAATCCCCTCACAAACACATCCTCACAAAGACAAAACCACTCACCCAAAACTCAAACAGAACCCAAAGTCCCTGCAGAGCCATTAACATGCCAAACTTTTATACTCAACTTTCTCTATAGACATTTGAAATCAATTTTTACAAGCTTCTGAGGTGAAAACTATTCATTAAAATTGCTTGTGAATAAATTACAAGGAAAATAACACTTGTAGTTTCATCCACAAGTGTCAACAAATAACAGGCATAGTAGTCATTAGTAACTACTGAATAATTTTGCAGACTGGTTTATCCCCAAAGCCTTAAGTGTTATATAGCAGGGTAGCAAATTATGAGATGGCCTCTTTACATAAGATAAATACACATCATAATTAATAATCAACAGTCAAGACTCAATCACCACCAATCTAAGTCAGAGACAAGGAAAAGCAAACAAAACACATACCACCAAATAGAAAAAAGGAAAGAAAGAAAGAACCAACTCTTTGAAGGAGGAAGAAGAGTGAGGCAGAAAGAATAGCGTACTGATTCTCGCCCACTTCTACATTCTGAAGCACGAAATGCATCACAGAATCAACCAACTTGGTTTTCTCCACAATAGGAAATATCAATCAACATAATAGGAACAAAACTTACCACACTGAATCAATTCCTTTGCTCCACAATATGTTAATTCTTCAATTTCTACTTCTATAACTAAAACCTGATATAATGAATAGCAAGTATTCAAACTAAAGGGACGAAAACCCTAAACATGTATATAAGAAGAAGAAAACCTGAGGAACAAAGGGAAATTGTGAAGACCAACGAGGACCCTAGTAGAGACGCGTGAACCCAAACACACCAAACAATCATGAACCCTGCCACTCATTCATTCCAACCGTGAACCCAAACGCACCAAACATATTCAAACTAAAGGGAGAAAAGGAAACATACCTCTGCGACTTATGCGGAGGACGTACGTGGCGGCGCAGCGGAGCACTGTGCGAGAGAACGTTGAGTGAGGGTGGGTTCACAAACGGCGAGGGCACCGGGGAGGCAGAGAACGAACAAGTGAGAGGAGCGACGACCGGGGAGGCAGAGCGCGAACAAGTGAGAGCAGCGATGACGAGGAACGATGACTGAATAAAAGTGCTCGAGGGAGCGACATTGAACCAGGCAATTTTAAAAATAGCACAACATCGGTTATCATATATAACCGATGTTAACGAGCGCTGACAGCATTAGTTTTGTATGATAACCGATGTTAACTTACGATTCGTAACATCAGTTATAAGATAACTGATGTTGACGATGGCCACTTATTTACAAAAATGTCACCGCGCATTTTTTAACATCATTTGTCATATAACCGATGCTAAGTTGATGATGTTGAATGTATATTTTCTAGAAGTGTGTTAAGAGATTTGTATTAGAATTGTTCATGTAATATATGTTTAAGTTTTAAATTTCGTGTTTTGATCTTAATTTGATGTCCTAGAAATCTTGGTACATGTTAAGGTAGCATCCCCCAGGATGTTACACAATGTACTCCCTTTAATCTTCACTTTCATGCTTGTTTTCAATAGATCTTAGGCTCCATTCTTATGGTCATCTTTACATATTTTGACAATAAACATAAGAATATTTTTTTTTATCTTTAATAAATTGGGGAGGGGGAGGGGGCTTACTATAACAAGCCAATAAAAAATTAATAATTAAAACATACAAATTTAAACTACAGTAGTCTTAAATCATGAGGGTTTTCAATTGCATATGCACCTGAGAAATAATTTGCATTTTATTAAATTGTTTAGGGTTTAATTCTAACAAGAAATAAGTACATAATTTCTTTAATTAGGTGATAAAAAAGAGGTATTTTTTAAGCTTTGTTTAGATAAACTTCTCCATATTTAAACACTTATAGTAGAGGGAAATAAGAATGAAAAATAAATCAAGCTTCTCTTATAAGCTAAAAATCAACTTAATTATGTACTGTTTTAGAGAAGTTAAATGAAAGATTAATTTTTTATAAAAGTTAAGTGCATAATTAGTTGATTTTAGCTTATAAAAAAAATGAATTCATTTTATTTTCTTATATTTTTTTAATACTATAAACACTTATAGAGAAGATTAACAAACCCTTAATAAATAAACAGAAATACTTTCGAACCAAATTATAGTAAAGGAGTCAATGTAAAAGTGTGATCATATATTAACTTTTTACCACCCTCAGTATCTCGAGGGAAAATTATTAAATGTCTATCTAGGGCACAAAATACACATAGATCAAGCCTCTCATACCCACCCTACCTATTATTATAGTTAATTATGGAAAATATGATAATTTAATGCCCTCGAGTACAGTACATGAAGAAATGATCACAGCTAATACAACGGAAAGCCAAGTGCGTATTACTGTTACGTAACTGTATGGGATTTTATTCTATTTTTTAATTCAAATATTTTTTTATAATTTCAATTTATTTTCTCATTCTTAATTAATTTAAACAGGACTCTCTTAAAAGAATAAATATACTTAGGCCATTCATGAATAATTTAATATATATATATATATATATATATATATATATATATATATATATATATATTTATTGATTAAAAGAGATATTGATATGTTGAAACTTTTATGAATAACTAAAATCATGTATGCTAGTAAAATAATTATGCATTTAACGTATGTAAGAATTAAATTTATATTTTAATAGTCAATTTAATAATCAAGAGTCTATAACGTCTTATTTTTTAAAATATTTTTTTTCTCAAGTATGATTTACAATTAATTGTATCACCACTAGCTACTTCTCAACGCAAGCAATTAATATATTGAGACCTTCCTCGAAGCCATAATTGAAATAAATCCTGCTTCAAAATCGAGAAAATATATTAAAACTGGAATGTATATATTTCAAAATTCAGATAAAGTCGATGTATACCTTTTTTCTGGTTCTGCTCAATATGAATATACGCATTAAAAACTGATTATATTTGTATTTGTATCCTATACAAATTAAACATTTTGTTTGCTAGATATTTGAAGGTCTACATAATTGTCTTTAGTAGGAATACGTTAACTGTTATACTTCAAGATAATTTCTAATTTATTTTTTAGTATATTTCAACTAAAAAAAAGGGTATGTACGTTGATAAATCTCACAAGCATTATTTACTAGTACATGCACTTATTTTTGAATTTAGATTCTCTAGCAGTAATCTTGGCCAAAACGCAGGTAAAATTGAAAATTAGATCAAATTGTGAATTTTTTAAAATAAGAAGATCATATAAATCTCTTTATTTTAAAATGGAGTAACAAAAATTGTAAATTAAACAAAATAGGGAGACCAAAATTAAATTTAAGCATAAATATATAACTCCTATACATATAAATGTTCTTTGAATATACTTTATTAATTTGGATAGCGAAAGTGAAAACTTGATTTGCCTTTATTCTCTTTTCTGCATTGTTTTGAAAGTAATATATATCCGTAGTACTTGCAATTACGAAGTTCCATCATTAACTACCTTTCATAGAAAAAAATTTGCCTTTACGAAGAAGGAATAAATTAAGAAGAGTTTAAAAAGAACAAAACTTAGATATAGTTTTATAATTATTTTTGTGTCATTTTCAATTAAAATTATAGTTTTATCTTGATAATTTACATCATTAAAAGTTCACATAAAAAGTCAACACATAAAGTATCTAAAGGATTGTATGTAAGTTTTGTCTTTTAAAAATTATAAAAAAATATTAAATATAAAACTATTTATGTGCTTTTTCATAGAAGTCAAGTTTTTGGCATAGTTGATTTGTGATTGTGACAAAAATAATTATGCCATATAATTGAGGAAAACTACACATTATGTTTATATGATTAAAATTAACATAAATTACGAGAGAGAAAAAAAAACCCTGGTTCGTCTTCATTGATATTCTAAAACACCTCCTATAAACAAGATTACATAAAACAACAAACAAAAGAAACATAGATAAAAGTTAAAGACAAACAGGAGTGGTATATCACAGTAGACAAAATAACAGAAACAATATACTATCGACCCTACATCACCCACATATGCTCCAAAACATGTATACAACGATTTTCCAAGCATGTAGGGTTTTATTTGAAAGAGTAATGCTATTTCCACAACAATCTCTCACAATAATTTTAGGACTAAGAAAGAAAGGGAAGGAAGAGAAGGAAGTGTAACATAAGAAAAGTAATAATAGAAGAGATAAAGAGAAAAAAAATGTTGTGAGAAAATATTGTAGAAATTGTGAGTAGAAATAGCATTAGTCTAATACTATGAAGTTTACAACTTAGCTAGCTAGGGAGAATTAAGGTACCACTGCACAAGCCATGCATGCATGAACTATGGCTTGTGTGGTGGTGCTCTTTGATTGTGCTGAGGATCTGGTCCTCCTGGTGCGAGTCTATCTGCAGGTGCAAGTGGGAGATCATCACTACCAACTGGAATGTGTACATGCTTTGATATGTGAATAATACCCGATTTGTGGAGAAGGTTTTGGATGTCAACAACTTTTTTGTGAGAAAATAGTGGATTATGGCCATGAAGCTGACTGCGAGCATGCAAAGTTATGAAGAATGTAGAGAACATGATTAGGGCGAGTATAGACACTTGAGCTGCAGTTGTATTCCCCATGTGTGATGTAAATCTTGGAATTGAACAAGGTGCTATAAAGTGAGGACGATTATATAAGCTTGAGATATGGCTTGTGGAATGATCGAGGAGTTGGGGTAGTTTGGAAGGTTACTATAAGCACTATTTATACGTGGTTAGGTTAGCAAGAGCACATCACTAGTGAATGTAACACTAAATCTTTATTTCAAAAGTTAAGTCTCATAGTAAAATACATGGATACATCTCTTGAGATTTAGTAAAATTTCTCTCGATATTTTTCAGTTTTCTACTTCTATAAGTCTCGATAGTCAAATCTCTTTAATTGTTTGAAAAAAAAAATTACATTAACATCCCTTATTTTAGTTATTTGGAAAACATTATATCGTGTACTTTAATAAGGAATGTTACTATAACATTAAAAAAAAAAAAAAGGAATTGTGTGTAATCTCAAGAAACCATTAGGAGTATCAGTGTAATTTTCTTTAAATTACCAAAATTACCATTGAGCACATAGATTTGATATGGGGTTGTTTTATTTTAACTAATGTGGTCTTGAGTTCAAACTTCAAATATACAACTGGATTAAATAATCAAAATGAGAGTTTGTCATTCATAATCATCCTATCTAGTTTGATAAATGTGATCTATATAAAAAATGGTTTTGTTCAAATAAAAAAAGGTTAAGTCATTAAATATGAGTTCCTTAATTACTTAACTTATTCTTTAATAGTTACTTTTTTTTTTTTAATTCGTAAAAATCGAAGACAGGTACTAGGGAGTTACACATACCTACTCAATTAACTGAGTTAAAGCCCTTGGTCTTTAATAGTGATTTTATTTTACTAATATCTCACTCATATCTAAGATATTAAAAATTCATTTTTTTTTTAAAAAAGTCAAAGGGTTGATTAATTTGATCGCAACCCACAAAAGATGATCTAGGTTAATAAATTTCAAGCTTGCAATTAACTTAGGTCAACTTAACTCAAGTTTCTTAAACCGCAATGAGCTATCTTAATTACGTTAAGCCAACCCATTTTAATTTAACAGATGTACAATTAATTGGCAACCCAAATCTTTTTTAGAAAAACGTAAACCAATATGCAGATTTAATAAAGGCCAATTGTCATCAACAAGTCATTGGTCTGAGTGGTACTGAACTTGGTCCCCTCAAGCAAGGTTTCAGGTTCGATGGAAAAAAACGTGGTTAAGATGAGAGATCCCACTAAAAGTGACTAAAAAGGCCGAATGTCAATAATCCATTAGCTCAAAAGAATACATTGTTAGAGATTTAATATAAAATCAAAAGTACGTTTCAACTTAAAAAAATTAAGCTTTCAACATATCCGGTTCATAATCAGTGGCGGATCTAGAAAATTTTTTTAGTGGGGGCAAAAAAATTATAATATTTTCATAGAAGAAAAATATTACAATTTTTTTTAAAATATATAATGTCATGACAAAAAAAATCCAAAATACTTATATTTTTACAAATTATAATTGCTTTCTACACATTTGTATATTTTAAAAATGTTGTATAACTTTTTCATTGTTAATATTATCAAAAAATTTAAAAATAAAGTGATAAAATTAATATAAATTTATTTACTCTTTTTTATTTTTTTTAACTTTTTACATTCATTTTAAAAAAATTGTCTTATGGGGGCAACATTATTTTTTTTATGGGGGCAAAAATATTTTCTTTTAAATATATTAAAGTAAAAAAAAACTTGTGGGGGCAATTGCCCCCACACCATCAAACGTGGATCCGCCACTGTTCATAATATATTGTATTAGAGCATTTAGATATAACTAAGTAGTCTGTTGAATTTAATCGTTATTATACTTACATTCTTCTAATAAAAAGTTGAAAATGCAACGTAGAAAACTTGTGCATTTACCAATTACCACCTTTCAATCCCAAGAAATTTTTTGCATGGAAGATGTATTAATAATGTAATATAAAATAATTACACATCTCATTTAATAACTTAAAAATTTTGATATAGAGGATTTATGATAATATTTTCTTCTTTATTTTGTTGGTCTGTATTTCTTTCTTTTGTTGTTTCCATACTAGAAAGCCTCTCCTAACTTAAAGGTTATTTACTTTCGCCGAACTGGAGCATATATAATGTTGACAAATGACAAATTACAAACACAGCAAAGTAATTCTATAGCTGTGATTTGCATCACATTCTAGTTTTCTTAGGTATCATTTAGATTTTATTAGTCACAAATACTTATTATTTTTTTTTTATCCATAGGAATTAAAAATATGTATCGGAATATTTATAATAATTTACACATCATGTCTAACCAATTAAGCTAGAATCTCTAATAGTCACATGTACTTATTGTAAGGATGTTTATAGGAGGAGTATTTAAAACTAAATCAACCATATATCCAATTAAAACTTAAAGAATTAAACTGAAAACTGAAAAGAAAATAATTGAGTTTTTTGATCTGTAGAAAATAACTGAGTTGAATCCATTTTCAAAATCAAATTTAAAAATTAATAACATCCACATTATATAAAAATTTTGTATATATCTTGAAGTCAAAAGTGTGGTTTCACATCAACAAGTTAGTGGACGACGCACCACTTATAAGCTATTTATTGATTTCCCTTCTTTCTGGTTTTTACTATCGCAGACGTGAAAGCATTATAGAATATAGCTAGGTTTAGAAGTCAAAAGAGACTTCAAAACCTTAACCATAAAAAGAAAGACAGAAGAATTTGACAGCCGAAAAGTTCGAAATCTTGGGATTTTTTTCTTTCTTTCTTTTACTCCTATACCTAATTCCTCCCCTCTCATTCGATCGACATAGGGTTCAATTTTTCATTAGTTGACAATTTGACATTAGTTCTTAAGTCTAATTTTAAACATTTAAATGCCTTAAAAAAATTAAAATTTAAAATTAATAATTTTTTTTATTAAAAAGAAAGCATTAAATTTATTATATTTTACAATTTTATATAATAATTATTTTTCAATAAAAACTTATCAGATCACTTGTATATGCTTAAAAATCAATCTTAAGAATTGACATTAATATTTTATTTTTATTTTTTTACAACTAAATGAAAAGACAAATTTTAAAGAAAAACGGTAGTAGGAGTCAGCTTAGGCATGAGCACCTGGGACCATTTTAATTAAAAATTAAAGGTGCAGGTCTGGACCATCCTGTGTGATAGGAGAATGTCTTTATAGGACTCAATATTATACGATATGGTTCAAATTATTTTCTTACCAAGCTCTACTAGCTTTTGAAAGGTCCCTTCAGTAGGTCACAAATTATTTGACTGCCTTTGCCATTGAGCAGCTAATAAACTTTACAATAGATAGCGATGTGCCTTCTCTTGTTCTCTATAAATAAACTTTAGGTTTAATTTTTATTTTAGTCCTCTAATTTATTTTTTAGGTTCAACTAAGTTCTTTAAATTTTTTTTTATAATGGTTCAATTAAGTTCTTATCGTCAAACAAAACAAAAAATAATACAATATCATTCGCAAACAAGAAGATCCAATTGAAGAATTTAAAAAACTAAAGCACTTAATTGAACCTTTTAAAATAAGATCAAATTAAATCTAAAAAATAAATTAAAGTATTAAAATAGTAATTAAACCTAAACTTTACAATAGAAAGTGATGTGCCTTCTCCTGTTCTCGATAAATTTTTGTGAATATTATATGATTAAGAAAGTTTTACATATAACAGCCAAGATGCTGGTAGTAAATTATAATATTAACTCTTCGGCCACCTTCAGAAGCTTGACTATCCCCTCCAAGACTTAAGGGTCAAAATCTCAGATGTATAAGAAATGAAAAATAATTGTTGGGGAGATTTTTTTTATAATGCATGCAGGTGGAGCGGACTCCATTTTTAGATTTGGATGAAATAATTAATTAATGGATATACTTTTTGCTGTTTAACCCAATAAAAAAAATTAAAATATATAGTGTGGTTAGTCTTCATGAAAGCCACTTTTTATTTTTATTTTTTGAGATTTCTTGGTGAGCTTACGTGGAATATAACTTCATGTTTGGTAAAAATAATTAATCCATGTGTGAGGGATGTGCAAAGTAGCCTGAAAATTAACCTTGCAAATTATGATCAGTAGTAGTTTCCTATTGTCAACGTACGTAGCACACTAGCTGAAATGTCAAGTTAGTTAAAGATTTAGAGTGTGTTTGTTTTTCCGTTACACACCCTTCAAATGGACGTTTAGATAGACGTGAGAATTTGTAGCTTCTCACATAACAGAGCTTTGGAACGCGTGTTCACATGGTCCAACGGTAAAACAAACACACACACACTTATCATCTAAAAGCCCTGAATCACAAAAAATAACTAATGCGAGCAACCTGCATATGAAAAGATGTGCATAATATGGCCTCTAAGAATTTAGCTTGTATAAGTTGGCTATAAGCATTAGGCATGCTTGGCATGAATGAAGATGAAATGAAAGATTTTGAAATAATAATGCCATTTGTCATAAATAATAGTTTTGTCCAAAACCGTCCATGAATAATGCTAAAGCTTAGAAAACACACTCACCTAAAGAGTCGTAAAGCTTGTTAAGAACTTAGAAAACCTCAATAAGCTTTCACGAAATGTGACCTAACATGATCAGGGAAAGATCACACCTATTTATTGAAAGTGTCTTTTAATGGTCTTCTAACGATTCTTGCCTTTTTTTATGAGGCATGACACCTCTCTCATGTTTAAGGAGGGGTGGTGCGTATAATGTCTTAGTCACGTTGAAAAAGGTCTAAAATTTCTCAGACATAAGCCTATGGTTTCAAGGTCCACAAGCTCTTCGAGCCCTAAGACTAGCACGTGGTAGGATAGACTAATCACCATGGTCGGTCCATAATCATAGGCCGATTTACGAGTATGAGTTATCTTTGCCATCATACTCATTGAAGATTTATTCAACTATATTCTTAGGGTTAAACTTTTTTTTTTTTACTAAAATTCTTAGGGTTAAACTTGTTGAAAGCTTATTCAGTCAAGCATGTGTGACCTATGTCTCGCCAAACGATTTGTTAATCACATCTCCTTAAATGCTAAACTCGAAAGGTACAAGTCCTTGTTAGTCTCAACCGAATGGTCAAAAAACAAACCTCAAATAATTTGAAAAAATCACACTTCTCAAACCCAACCTTTTACAAAGTCACATCATTGCAATAATTTGAAAAGGTAATTCCACTAGAGGTAAAAAAAAGCAACAGCAGGACGTGTGAAGCCAAAAAAAATCAGTGTACGTACTAGATGAATAACTGTCTTCCACAACAAATTAAGTATTTCTAAGAGGTCAAGGGTTCACTAAACATCACTATTTTCAATTCTATCTATTACTATATAGGAAAAGGAAATCTATTACTATATAGGAAAAAGGAAATGCTAGCATATTTACCATTTTAGCCTTACTTTACATGTGTCAATATGTGGAGAATTGGTTTACTTCCACTTTTCTCTCTCTTTCTTTTCACTTATTTTTATTTCTTTTTTCTTTTCTTCTTTTCTTATTATTATATAACATCTAAAAGTTGTTTAATTAAGAAAAATTAATGTTTAATTTGCAATAATAAAAAATATTTTATTATATTTGAAAGTCACTAATAAAAAATTTATTAATATAAATATATATTGTTACTTCACTTTTTTCTATTTCTTTTTCCCTTTTTTTTCTTCTTCTTCTTCTTCTTCTTATTATTATTATTATATGACGCCTAAAAGTTATTTAATTAAGAAAATAATTTTAATGTTTAATTTACAATCATAAAAATATTTTATTTTATTTGGAAGTCACTAATAAAGAAATTATTGATGTGAATATATATTGTTATTTCACTTATTTTTATTTTTTTTCCTTCTTTCTACTTTTTATTACTATATAACTTCTAAAAGTTATTAATTAAGAAAAAAAATTTATGTTTAATTTACAATATAAAAAATATTATAATATTATTATAAAAAAAAACGAGTCATCTGTTGGGATTGATGTAGATGTAGAGTTGATAACAATGAATTTTTTTTATTCTATAACTTTATTCTCACTAATTTGTTACATGTATATTAAAATTGAATTGAATTTTATGAGTTTTTTTATGTATTTGTTCCATAGAATATTGAAAAGTGAGATTTTAATTTTGTAAGTTGTTCTTTTCCAACGAACATATAATATGAAGGATGTATGTTTATTTATTTTTAGCATTAGTTGGATAATCTCTTATATTTTTATTCAATTATATACAATACAATATGTGTGAATTATCATCTGAAAGTCTAAAAAACAAAATGTCATAAAATTTTAATAAAAGTATATTATTTAACCTTTTTCTATCTTTTTTTCTCTCTCTCTCTCATCTTTTTATTTCTTTTTTTTCCTTATTTTGTCTTCTTATTACTATATAATGACATGTAAAAAATTATTTAATTCATAAAATACAATTTTAATGATTAATTTGCAATTACTTACTATATGCAAAAAAAAAGTTTATAAACTTCAATATTATTATACAATTGCATCAATAAAAATTGTGTTGCATCTTAAAAAAAAATATATAATAATATTTTTAGAAGATAGAATAGGATTTATTTAAATAAAATCCAGTAATGTTAAATTATTATTTTGTTTGGAAGTCACTAATAAAGAAAATATTGATATAAAAATACCGTTGATTAAAACTAATGTAACAACTATTTTTTTAACACACACACACACATGTATATATGTATGTATGTATTATGTATTTGTATTTGTATTTGTGTGTGTGTTTTTCTATTAGCTATATTCTGGGATTGATACTAATGTAGAATTGACAATATTTTTTTTTCCTATTCTATTGCTTTATTCTCAACAATCAATTACATGTATATTAAAATTGAATTGAATTTTACGAGTTTTTTTTTTATTATTATGCAGTGGTTCTCTAGAACATTAAAAAGCGGAATTTTAATTTTTCAAGTAATTATTTTTCAACAAACATATATTATGAAGGAGATGTGTTTATTTTTTTTAGCATTAGTTGGATAATATATTTGAGATTTTTATTCAATTATATATAATAAAATGTGTGTATATTATCATATGAGAGTCTAAAAAACAAAATGTCAAAAAACTTAATGGAATTATGTCAGCAAACATCCTTCTCTAACATGTGTGTTGAACATTTATTTGAATTTCTTATTATTTTTAATCATGAATCTTCTAATTTTTGTAGTTTAGGTATCGAAATAGCAATGAATTAAATTGTATAAAATTATATCCTTAGTAACATTTAATAAAGGTAAGTTCTCTTGATTGGATTATTAAATTATGTAATTTTATTCAGATTATTATGTATATTAAATTTTAGACAATTAATATATTTGTAAAAGCATTATCTAATATTATATTTTAAATAGCTTATCATACATTAAGATTAAATAGTGAAATGAAATTTTGTAATTTTATTGTACTTTAAGAGAATGTTAAAACTAATTGTTAGATTAATCAAATTTATTTTTTTATAAAAAATTATATTAATAGTGTGTCTTTATAAATTATAGCAATTAATATCAATGGATATCACTTAATAAAAATAGGTGTCACTCTCTGATAAAATATGATAATTGACTAATTAATACAATATTCCTTTTATTCTTTGTACAATTACATGAAATGTAACTATCTTTAGTTAAATGTGCATTTGATATAAAAAATATTTTGTTGAATTTCAATCCATAAATAGGTGTCAAATTAAATATAGTTTTTTATCCGTAAATTAAATATAGTTTATAACTTATCAAGTATTATATTATTATATATTACATTATACTATATATGTATGTAATTATCTTAATTTAATGAGTAAAACTTGCTATGGATTGAAAATAAATATTCGCTTATTAATCGAGCAGGGGATAAGTAATAAGATATTTGTACCCGCAGGTACCCACACTTTAGAATTATTTGTTCTAATTTATTTTTATTATGCCCTATAAGTACTGGCGGGTATGGGGAGACTATTGTGCATACCTGTCCCTTTCCTATCCATTATCATTTTTATCCATTATCATTTAAATAGAAAATATTAATTTAAATATTTCATGAAAGAAAATTTGACGGCACAATTGGACAAATAAGAATGTAATTACAAAATAAATAGGAATTTCTCACATAACACATTTTTGAAAAGGGACAAAAAATTTTAATTGTGACTGAACTTTAGATTAAAGATTTTTATATATGAATTTATGGATGTGCATTACATCAATGAATTTAGTATATATCAACTTATTAATATATACATAAATGATTTTGAAACATGCATAAAAATCAGTGTGACCCGTGCAATCACACGGCTACCTGCTAGTTTAAAACAGAAAATAATAGCATTGATTGACCATATCTACGTCAAAAGATTAACCCTAATGTTAAAGCAGATTATGTTAACTGCGGGTGTTATTATTTTAGCGCAAATAAGCATAGGGTGGGTGAGTGCTTCTTTTACGTGCAAACAAGAGTTTTTATCCAAAGTTGCTCCATTTTTTAATTTATTCCTTTCCTAGGATTATAACAATTTGAAAATCAATTTGCACCAGAATATTGGAAAGGAAACGACGAAGGAAAATAGTACCTGTAAGTGTAGCCCGCATATTTCCACTATGACAAAAGTGGAGGGAAAAAAATTTATATATATATATATATATATATATATATATATATTATATTAGCAAGAAGGAAAAGGGTAGAAAAAGGTACTTTGTTTCTTCATTTTCTCTTTCCTTACTTTCAAATTTCTGAATCAAATAAGAAAGTTTAATCAAAATTGCTTCCTTCTTGTCCTCTCCATTTTTTCTCTAATCAAATAGTACATTAGCTTTTTTCTTTCAACTTGACATCCCACTCTACTGCAAGTTGATAACGAAGCAAAACCACCAAGGTAATAAAAAAATAGAAGGGTAAGCTCAGACTATTTTAATTTTTAACCACCACCTTTTGCATTTTCCTTTGTGTGTAGGAATCAACAACTTTCATTTTCTTTGTTTTTTTGCGGTTGGATAACCCTAGTACGTAGAGATGGCTACAAACTACTATTTGCTGCAATCCCCATTGAATAATTATACAATTTATAACCGTCAGAATATCATGGTTCTTAAAAGTGTTATAATAAGTCATATTATTTTAGCGGTATTATTGGGTTACACTTGTATAAGTTTTACAACACTGGTAAGCAGTAACTAATAAAATATTATTTAAAAAAAACCAATAAAAATATTAAGATAAATTTCAATATTTGGTTGGTGTTTACAATAATTCCTTCTATGGTTTCGTAGTCGGTTGGTCAAAATTTTCATGTTGATAACATGTAATTCAAACAAGCACTTAGGAAAACTGGTCAAAATTCCAATAAGGTTAGTGTATAACAGTTGTGCAATTGAGGGGATAAACACTGGAGAGATCTTTACCAATAGATCATGAGCAAATAACGTAACTGAACTTGACATCATCTTTAACCCAAAATTTTAAGACATCAAGTTTATGAGTCTTTCCACTTATATGTTACTTAACTTGTCCATTCTACACAATGTGAAACTTCACATTCACACTTGTACTCCAACAATAACAATATGAATGATTAGAAAGAGACAAATGCTAGCAATACACTATCTAAAACATTCTTTATTGGCTAAAATTTGTTAGAAATCACAAAATTGTGAGTTCCACAACTCATTTAATGAACCTAACTCATAATTTTATAATTTTCAATAAATTTTAATAAAGAAGAATGAATGTGTTGCTAGTACTCCTCTTTAAATTACGGTTTGCTTGGTTGAGACGCGGGGAAAATAAAAGAAAAGGTAAAGGTAGATGGGGATGGGTCGAAAATAGATATGCATGTTTTAATAATTACTAGGTTTAATTTCTAAGCAAATCAACTGTGCATGACTAAAGACTAATGATATGGTGATACAAAGAACTCCCTCTCTGCCAAGAAGAAAAAAGATGAATTAGCTATGACACAAATAAATCGCAGATACCATATTATATAGTGATCATTAACTTCTTACCATAGTCCATACTTAGTGGTGTCAGGACATGCAGAAAGCGACATTTGATGAACTTGTGACTTTTTTCACTGGCAGCATAATCCACTATGGTGCCAGGAATATGCTTATCGGATGACGGCCATATATTTTTTCCACACAAAACACTTTTTACCATATTCTGGTTATAAGACAATTATTATGTGAGAAAATCAATCAGTTATTGAGAGAACAGTAGAAAAATCAATGATTACTAGTGATAAAATTGAAATAAAGAGAAATAAGATTTAGCATGGTTAGACCTTTGGCACTCTGCTTCCACAAATACTAGATGTTCATGCAATGTAAGAAAATTCCTCTCAAAATAAAGTGTGTACAAGTCAAGCACTTTATCAAAGGCCCTAGATGTTTAATAGTATCGAACTGACTTAATACCAACAACAATAATTAAAGAAGCATGTTGTGATGATTGAGCACCTTGTTGGTTCTCTAAATGGACTTACCACATGTAAGGTAAACAAGCATAGAGACTAAGATATTTGATACACAGACAATAAGTAACAGAAAGCTTGTCTTCTATTATCTATTACTATCTATTAAAACTATTATCTATTACTATCTATTCATGGGACACATGTCAGCGTGTGGTTCAAAATTTTCCCGCCTTTTTTTATTTTGCATTCTAACCATTTATTCTTTTTCCAACAACTGATCCAACGGCTCATATGTTTTCGTTGTTTTTTCTTCAAATAGAAAACTTATTACTTATATTTAAATATCACATATTACTTTTATATTTATACTTATATTATATATTTTTTTAAAGCAACTATATTATTTTGATTAACCATTATTTTACACAAAAATAGTTATTTTATTATGTAACAATTCTATAAGGTTAGTAATTAATATTTTTTCTATAATAAAATAATTATATTATTCTATAATACCTTTGGACTTAATGTTTCATAAATTAAACACTATAATTATTTGTTATCTACTACAAAAAATAATTAAATGATTTTGAGTAGGCGACTATGTATTTTTTATATTTCTATTATTCTATTCTTATATAGTTTTTCCTATAAGTTACACTTGTCTATCTACTCTAAGAAAAAATTTCCGTATGTCTACTTCTACAAATACACACACAGGCAACATTTTAATATATTATAAAATTTATATGTATTTTCTTATAATTTTATTATTCTATTCTTATATTGTCTTTCCTATAAGTTACACGTGTCTATATGCTCTAAGAAAATTTTTCCGTCTGTCTATTTCTACAAATACACTCACGAGCAATATTTTTATAGATTATAAAATTTATATGCACTTTTTAATATTTCTATTATTCTATTCTTATTTAGTCTTCTGTATAAGTTAAATGTGTCTATCTGCTCTAAAAAAAATTTCCGCCCATCTACTTCTATAAATTTACACACGGGCAACATTTTTATAAATTATCATGTAACAATTCTATAAGGATATTTGATTAGGGTAAAGGTTAATAATTAACAATTTTTTAAATTAAACTAAAATAAAATTTTATTCTATAATACTTTTAGAATTAAAGTTTCATAAACCAAAAATTATAGTATAATTATTTGTTATCTAAAAATTTATTTTAGCCATTATATAGTCATCTATTATCTATTAATTCAGACTAATGATTACTTTAATAATTTTGAACTTAAAGTTTAGTTAACCAAAAAATTAAAGATGATAATATTAATAATTATTTAATATTGCTAATACAATTTTATATTTAAAATAGAATTTTATTAAAAAATAATTAATTAATTATGATATTTGATTAGGTTGAAGGTTATTAATTAATAACTTTTTAAAACTAAAATAATTACTTTATTCTATAATACTTTTAGGACTCAACAATACTTTTTAAATTCTTTATGCCAATAAATATACCTTAACAATATTAATATTTATATTTAAATCTTTAGAGATTAATTTTTATATGAAAATATAATTATTTATATTTATCATTGAAAAAATTCTTTATATTATCAGTATAGTCTAATTAAATTCCTAAAGAAGTTTATATTCTTTACTTAATAAAAAAATAGAAATAATAATTAATAATTATTAGCATGCTTAATTCAACATAAATTTAATAAAAAAATATTATTTATTCTTAAAATATTTTTTAAAATTTTAAAAAATAATTATTTCTTTAAAATAACTTAAGTAAAATGTATATTAAGATTTTTGAATAATTTTATTATGAATAGTGTCAATTTAAAAATTTGTTTTAAGCTAAAGTTTTATGAAACTTTAATTAAATTTAGGACACGGGATTATTTGAATTTTTTTTTATTTGAGAATAACTTTACATTATTAATGTATAAAATACTTATTATTATGATTTTATCCATATGTTTTTTAAAACTCAATATGTGTTTTTTATACTTTTATTCTTATATAATCTTCCTAACAGGTTACACGTGTTTATTTCTTTTAAGAATTTTTTTTTGTCTTACTACTTCTATCAATACACACATGGTTCATCATTAATATCTCAACTAAATATTTAAATAAAATTATAACGACTATTTAACTCTTTTAGTAAATGTAATTTTATAGAAAAAATATTTTAACATTAATTAATATTTTTATATAAGTGTATATTGCATACTAATAAACAATATGGAACAAATGAGAACGAATAATTATCAAACAAGATGATTTATAATAAAAATTATATTATAATAGTATTAAATTTATAATTATAAATTTTAAACAAATAGGAACAAATACAAATAACTAAACACTCATTTTTTTGTATTTGAACAAGTAATTACAATAATTATAGAATAAATAAAAATTTTCCGTAAATCACATTCTTGGAAAGAGACAATAAACAACAATTGCAACTAAGCTTCTAATTATGGATTAATATATATTAATTTATGGTTATGCATTGTATTGATAAATTTAATGTAAATAAGTCGTTTTTAAATATGTGTGAAAATCAATGCGACCCGTGCAAATGCACGGGTATTGTACTAGTTCTTTATAATAACTTACGTGAAATCAATCACTAAATGCATCCAAGATTTGCTCATGTGATTCACCATTCTTTGCCTGTTAAAGCAGGGCATTTCTTCCTGCATTCCAAAAAAATCACCCAACACCCTCTTTTTATTCCGGAAAGGGTAATCTGAAATGTAAAACTTACATTCTAGGTTACCCCTTTGGATTACCCTTTCTGGAATGAAAGGGGGATGTTGGGTGATTTTTTTGGAGTGTAGGAAGAAGGGGCCATCAAAGTAGAGAAAAAAAAATTTGTTGTTCTGAACTGGCCTAAGCCCACTTTGGGCCCAATAAGAATACGTGCTCTTGCCCAATTGAAGCTTGTTACACCACGCACCTCAGCACCACTCATCTTGGACAAACCGAGGCCCAAGGTGTCCATCACAAGCCGGCATAACAAACATATGATGCTGGAAACGCCATCCTCCTTGGTAGGAGCACCATTCACCCTGCATTTTCAAGAATCACTCCTAATAACACTGCATGCAAAGGCAGGTATGGGAGTTGTAGGTGGCAAGTGGATGTCTCATCCAATCCTTCCCACCTAATCTTCACCCCCTGATGCTTATAAATGCCTAGGAGCTCCATCTCCAAAGTATGTAACACTCTTTGGTATTGTTACTCAGCTGAAACACCTTATTACTTGAGCATCTTCTAATCTGAGCATTAGAGTGTTTGCAAGTAATTACAACCCCACTCAACCGCCACGAGCAACTACCATCGCCAGTTTGAGAGGATTTTTCAGCTTAGCCATTTGGTTGGCGTGTGCTTGCCCCAACCAAACTTCTTAGGAACTATTTTAATGAATAAATATTTATATGATGACTGAGTTGATTTGATAGCAAACAGCCACATGGAATATCCAGAGGAAATAATATGGACACTAAAAGAACTTATGGATCTCATAACCAAGACCCTGATATGATGGTTTAGAATTTAAAGTTATAAGGGGGAAGGCAGAAGCATGGCTACACAACTTGCATGAAAAGGGGATGAATGGCACGGATTTACCTGGCTATAAAGGACAGAAATGATTACACCAGAGAAACTTTTAATTGTTCTCCTAATCGTGGTCCCTAGTCCCTACCTTGCATTTGAGTTAACCCTTGCATGTCTGGAGCGGATTATTTTTGGACAAATAATGTTTTTTTATAAAAAGCTATGCAATGGAAAGGTGATTTCTTCTTTAAAATAAGCAAAATCAAACACGTGCGTCCAGAGTTAAAGAAGGTTGCAAAACCAAACTGCAAAATATGTTCAGTGCACTGTTGCCTAAAGATTAATAAAGTTTTGCTGTACAAGTCAATTTGCAATTTCTTGCCTACTGTAACCTTCAAGGAAGCTACGCCATATGTTGGCATTTGGTGGGAATGGCATGCTTGCAATGATTTTCTCAGCTTCCTTAATTTGTCCATTTTTAGCCAAGAGGTCCACTATGCAATGGTAATGATCATGTTCTGGTGGAATCCCATACCTGGTTCTCATCTGCCTGAAAATTTCCATGCCTTCTTCCACTAATCCACCATATCTGCAAGAAGAAAGCACTGCTCTGAGTGCCAATGCATCAGGCTTCAATGCCATCAATTCCATGTTTCGGAATCTCATTACTGCCTCACAAGCATAACCATTCAGCCCAAGGGCAGTAATTAAAGCTGTCCATGTAATGATATTTTTGTGCATAATTTCTTCAAAAACTTTCACTGAACTATCAATGCTTCCACACTTCCCATACATGTCAATTAGTACATTACCCAAAAATGTGTCATAGTTACCAAGATTAGTCTTTATAATAAGTCCATGAAGAGAACTGCCCAAATCCAGACGGCAAAGTTTGGTGCACACAGATAATACACTGATAAATGTGTAACTATCTGGATGGATGCATGCAGAATGCATATGTTTGAAAAGCGCAAAAACCTCGTCATAATTATTGTTCCGAGCGCAAGCTGAAATGACAATGTTCCAGGATACAACATCAGGTTTTTCTAGCAAAGAAAGCAGCTTTACAGTTTCATGGAACTGGCAAGTTCTGTTATAGATGCCAGCAATGATGTTAGATGGGACTACAGGAAGTGGGTTATTAAATTCTTTGACAAATGACAGTGCTTCATTTATGAGACCATTTCTGGTGTAAGCCATAACAAGAGAGCTTAATACATATTCATTACTCTCATACCCTGATCTTATAATCAAACCATGGAGCTGATGTAGGTTTGAAATTGATGATGACTTGAGAACAGCAGAAAAAGAAAACTCATTAGGGGAATAACCAAATTGGAGCATTTCTTGTAACAATAAAATCGATGTGGAAGAGCAACAGTTTGAGTAACCTGATATCAAAGCATTCCAAGAAACCACATTCTTCTCTTCTATCTGATCAAAACACTTATGAGCGGAAATAAATCTATCACATTTAGCATAGAAGTCTACCAATGCAGTACCCACAATAACATCAGATTCAAAACCACTCCTGATTACCTTAGCATGGACAGATTCTCCACATACCGAGTTTCTCAAACTACTACACGAGTCAATAACAGCAACAAACGTGGCCTGACTTGGCATCAGTCCTCTGTTTGCCATATTCAAAAACAGCTCCAGTGCCATCTTTGGTCTCTCACTTTTTACCAATGCATCAATAACTGTATTCCAGGACACAACATTCTGAACAGGAACTTGCTCAAACAATCTTTCCACCACAAACATGGCTTTGCACCTGACATACACACTGATGAGAGAATTAACTGCAGTAATTTCACAGCCAAACCCACATTTAACCATTAAGCCATGTATTTGTTCACCATATTCCAAATCCTCCTCAGAATCAACAAGTCCAGACAAAACAGCAACAAAAGAACCTTCCGACAAAGACATCCCTGTCCCCACAAGATCACGAAACAAAGTCTTACACTCTTCAACAAACCCATCACGTGACAGCAAGGACACCATGGAGTTCCATGTCACCAAGCTCTTCAGGGGCATATCTTCGAACGCCAAAAACACTTCATCCCAACATCCATGCCTCCCAAACAAGCCCAACAAAGCAGTACCCACGAAAGCATCAGCATCAAAGAGTCCATTCCTAATGCTCAATGCCTGCAACTGAACACCCTGAGAAAGATTCAAAAACTCACACGACAACAACCCCGTGAGGGTGTACTGGGTAGGCGCAAAACCACTCCCCCTCATGTGGCAGAGCAAGTTCCAAGCATCATCTACATCCCCACGTCGACAATAAGCCGTGATAAGAGTGTTGTAAGAGACAACTGTTCTGTGGGTCAAAACGTCGAACACCTTGCGTGCATGGAGCACTTCGCCAAGGGCAATGTAAGAGGAGATGATGTTGTTGTGGATGAAAATGGATTGCTTTGGAATGGGACCCATTGTGATGGAGAGTGCATGGAGACATTTGGTGGCATCGAGGGACCGAATGGTAGAACACGCTTCGAGTAAATTGAGGAGGAGTTGGCCATGTCGGAAACCATGTCCATGGCAACTCATGCAGCTAAACTATGCGCAGTTGCACACTGATAGTATAGTCTTGTTACGTGTTAATTTGATTTGAATTCTTTAGAACGTTCATTTCTTCTTTGATCTTATCACACTTGTTTTTTTTTTATTGAAAAATTATTCATAGACACTAATGTGTCATTAGGCACCCAGTGAGAAATTCTTTAAAAATGAAAAAAAAAAATTACAGGCACCAAAATTGAAAAAAAATTATTCATAGACACTCAATGTGTCATTAGGCACCCAGTGAGAAATTCTTTAAAAATGAAAAAAAAAAAATTACAGGTACCAAAATTGAAAAAAAATGTAAATTTATAGGTACTAAATTCATATTTAAGCCTTGAAAAAATAATTTTGTAATATATATTTATACTAAAAATAAATAAATTTCAAATACATAGTTATACTAAAGAAAAATGTTAGAAACACATTCTTTTGAGCATACTTTCTCTTATTAGTTAAAATTTATTAAAAATGACAAAATTTTGTTGGTCTCATATCATATTTAATGATTCTTTATACTGATTTTATAGTTTTCAATAAATTTTAACCAATTAGAGAGAATGTATTTGAAGGAATGTGTCACTAAAAATAATTAGAAAATTTTAATTTATATATAATTGAGATTATTTAAATAATGTCAATGTGTGGGTATTTATGATTACTTACTATCAGTCTTCATTGCATTTGTTTTAAAAAAAGTGTGTTGTATTAGGAAGCAACATATTGTTGGCGACGCTCTACAATAAAGAAAAAGATCAAAGAGAAAAGTATTGATGGTGATGGTTCTGTAACAAAGAAGAAATGTCAAAGAAAAAACACAATTCTCTTAAGCGTGTGCGAAACACTATGCTTCATGTTCGATTCGCCTCCACCAATCTCTAAAGAAATTAGATGTAATAAGATGTCCTGTCGAATCCCTTTTAGGATACAATCACAATGGATTCCCTTTATATGATTTGCATACCTACAATCAAATTTATTGTCAATGGACACATGTCTTTTAGTGAAGAAACACATCATTTCATGAAAAGATACAACCTTTCACACTTATACCTTTTCATGAAAGAACACACACTTTCTTCAAAAGATACAATATCTTTCATTAATTTGAAAATCTCTCACACATTCAACTAACACCAATTAATACAGACATCTTTTTTCTTATGGTAAAACAAACAATGTTGGAATATTACATTTATCATGAATAGTTTTTGTTTTTATATTATATATGAACCACAATTCCAAACAATTATGATTCTTCATAAATTAAAGGACTTAATTTTCATGAATCATGAATGTAAATATTTGTTTTTTAATTTTTTTATAAAACTTATTTTTAAAATTTTGTTGCTTGTATTAGTGTTTATGTGCTTATATATAAGTTATATAGATACAATTCATTACATTACATGGGGATGTCCAATTTAGATCTAGCATGTTACATAATGCAATCTTTGCATTTATCCCAAATTAATAATAAATTTCTTAGAGAAGGTGCTCAATAGGGAGGGAAATTGCATATTCAAGAGCAACAACAACGAAATGAAAGTAGCACAGATCATTTTCAAATGAAAATTGTTATTTGTACAACAAATCTTATAACTAAATGAGAGAAAATATAAAGAAGTACGAGATATAATAAATGATGTGATGAAAAGAGATAGAAACATAAAATATTATTGTATAAATTGTCATATGAATAACACAACTTTTTTCAAATTCAAAATATGAAGATTCTGAATAGTGTATTTGTACCTCTCCTCAAATTCTATCATTGCAATTGATGTGAACGACACAAGGAAAGAAATACAAAATTGAATCTAATTTTTCTTATATGGCATAATGACTATCTGAATCCCATCCTCAATGTCCTCCCAAGAAGAGCAGAAACTCCACTTTATTGTTGGTGGGCAAGAGTGAAGGTAGTTGGAGTAGAATTGTTGAAGAGATGGGTGTTACATGCTGGAGGGACATTTTCCTTGTTACTATGGTCGATTATGAATGTGGCAATGTCACTAGCCTCCATTTGTATCAAATTTGAGTGACACAAAAAGGTGGTTGTTGTGGATTAATGAATTGAGGGTTGTCATCTGGTGTTAGGTATATATTCATTGTCCAATGGGACTAGAAAGAGGGAGGACTTGAAAATTCTGAGTTCTGATTGTCAACGTTAATGGCGGTTCTTGTTAATTTGTGATTGGAGGGTAGAGCAAAAATTGAAACTTTAGGGCGCGAAGTGCATGAATAATTCAAAATTTAGATTAAAAAGTCGAAACTGTGCCTCAATGACCATTTTTGGAAAAATATAATTCAGGTGTTCTTTTCCTTTTTTACCCCCTTTAGGTGTTACAAAAAATAATGATTGTTTCAAGAAGGGCAAAATATATTTTTAGTACCTCAACTTTTTCCAATTTTCGTTTTTAGTCCCTAAATTAAAATTTGACCGGTCTTGGCCTCTAATCTATTTTTCGTTATGGTTTTTGGTCTCTACTGTCAAGTTTCTTTGTTAATGATGATGTGACAGTTAATATTTAATTATTTCAAAATGTGTTTAATCATTTTCTGGTGGTTAAAAACTGCCAGAATTTGCTTTCGCTAGAAATTTTAACCAAAATCAATTATGGAGAACCATAATCACTTCTGTCAGGTTGAAGTTGTTGGCAATGAAGAACACATCAGAGAAAACGCTATTGGTTTGGTTGCATGATGCATGATTTGATTTTCGATTTTGGATTTGGATCTTAATTTGATTTTTGGTTTTGGTTGTTGTTTTGGTTGCAAGAAGCATTTTGTGAATGTTGTTGGTCTTCCATGGACAACACTTGATAGTTTGGTTAGTGATACTAGGGATGATGTATCTTTACCATGAGAAAAGTAATTTTTGGCGATTTTGAGCCACCAGAAAATGCGTTGACTTTTATGAAGGCAATTTCTAGCAGTTTTAATCGCAAAAAATTGTTTAATACCTATTAAACACTTTATATGAAGGCAATTTCTAGCAGTTTTTAACCTTCAGAAAAATAAGCGCCACAAAACATAATGACGATATCATCATTTAATGACTCCACTTAACAACAAGGACTAAAAAAATTGATGAAAAGTAATTCAGGGACCAAGACAAGTCAAATTTTAGTTTGAGGACTAAAAATGAAAATTGAGAAAAGTTGAGGAACTAAAAATTATATCAATAAAACTTTGCTCCATGATTCAATAGGTGACATTTATAGCTAAGTTGTGGTTTAATTAATTAATATTTGGCTTAAATATGTTTTTAGTTCTTGGAAAATTATTAGATTTTGCATTTGGTCCCTAATAAATTTTTTCTCGACTTTTGGTCCTTAATTTTTTTTATTTTTTATTTTGTCTTTGTCATTATGTTGGCTCTGTTAAGTAGTCCTTAAAATATTTTTGGATTTTTCGTTGGGTTCCTGAATTTTTTTATCACAATCGTTAATATGTTTTCCATCAGGTGGTGGCATGTCAAGTTAACAGAGCAAATATAACAGAAGAGACGGAATACAAAATATTTTTTTTTTTCAAAAAGGGCCAAAATTCAAGAAAAAATTTATTAGCGACCAAATGCATAATCCGATAACTTTTTAAAGACCAAAAATATATTTGAGCCTTAATATTTTAAGTGAAAGCTTAATCAATTCTTGATTCGGCAAGTTGAACCAATAGGTTTGACAGACTCAGTTCTTACAACTCTAAAAACAAGACAAATTTTTTTTTTAACTTTTAGTTGGTTAATTGAAGAGAGGTAAAATCCACACAATCTCTTAGTTTATTTATAATATAAAAAAATATTTTACTGAATGTAATATGATAATGCTTTTGTATATTTTTTACTTCTCTTAAGTTATTATTGATGACTAAATTATTCATATGGTCCCTTATCTTTATTTTAGGTTGTAATTTGGTTTTTTATTTTTTAAAAGTTGCAAAATGGTCCTTTAAGTAATTTTTTTATAGCATGTTTATCCAAAAAAAAAAAAAATATATTACTTATAAGGTAAACATGCTATAAAAAATTACTTAAGAGACCATTTTGCAACTTTTAAAAATAAAAGACCAATTGTAACTTAAAATAAAGATAAAGAACAATTTTGTAACTTTTAAAAAATAAAGGACAAAATTACAACCTAAAATAAAGATAAGGGACCAAAAGAGTAATTTAGTCTTTTTTATTTATATTGATAATTATTCTCTTCTTTATATTAGTCTTAATTTTTTATATATATTTTTCTAATTTTTACTAGCATTTATCCTTTTTGTTTTTACTTAACTCAGTCCTTCTGCATTAAGATAATCAAGTATGTAAAAGTTTGCTCAAAACAAAGCATGATTTATAAAGGCGTGAAAGTATGTAAAACCAAGCAATGCGAGACTTTGAACTTTTGAAATACTCATATACAACAATCCTCCACATATTTTAAAATATTAAAGAAAATAAGAAATAGAGAAAAACTTCTTAAGTTCTCATCTTAGATGTAATGTATTGGACTAATTGATATAACAAGTTATATGAATCAAACTTAAACTAATAAGATATGATACACAGTATAACTGGTAAAACTGTAAAAAGGACATGAGTGGACAGTGAATTAGAAAGGCGGCACAGGTTAAATAATTTGCAAGGAAAAAAAATATCAATGAGAAAGCGATCTACATGAAAAATATTTGTTTAATGTGATGAATTTCCAACCAATCAATCAAATCTTTTTTTAGCCTTCATGAAGAAACTTCTTTGATGCTATCTGCCACGCCTACATTCAACAGTTGCTGAAACCCATTCTTCACCAATATAACTTTGTTGGGTTAACGCCCACTGTATTCATGCATGCATGCATGCCCCTCCTTCAACGCTAAAACACCTTTGAAATTTGAATAATGAATTGTTCTTTTAAAATTTTCACCAGTTTGAGCTGTCTAAGCTCAATTAGTTGAGTTGTTGAACATTTATGTTAGTAAAACTATTTATGTTTGAACTTCATCTTAATATAGAGCTTAACCTTTTAAGGAAATTAATTATTGGCATCAATATTTTAATCAGGTGGTTTGGAATTAAACGATCAGTACTCACATTTCTTATTAACCAAATTATTTACAAAATGAACTTAATCAATTTACACCATTCACTATATTTAATACATGATTCATTTTTCTAATAACAATTGTTGAAATTTCCAAACTAGAAGCTACGCTTTGTATACTTAAGGGGTTATATATATATATATATATATATATATATATATATATATATATATATATATATATTCTTAATTTGTCATGCCGTATTGTTGAATCAGGTAGAACACTCATTTCATCAATTGGTACATATGATATGTTAGTTGTGAATCGTTGTACATTACCCTATATGGGTGGACCAAGCAAAACCAGCTAGCATTTGAGAGTTTGACCACTCATTACAGTAGAAAGGAATAGAAAAATAGACATCACCCCAGAAACTCAACTAGCTTAGCTTCAAAACGTGTCCTGGTTGACGGATAACGACTTTATGTAATACACAAGTAAAAGAAAAATAACAGAATTTTTTTTTACAGTTTTTGGTTTGCGTTGTTTTATTCATATAACAATTTATATACAACAACAATTTTTGTGTCTATCTGTCTTTGTCACATCCTTTATTACATTACATATTTCTCTCTTATCTCTCTTTCATTGTACAATTTGTTGTATGAGTTGTTATACAAATAACATATATCTTTTGGTTTTACCTTTTTATTTTGAGTTATTTGTACTTTATAATATGGACCTTACGTCTTAACTGTTGAGTATTCCTTGTACCAACTTATTAAAAGGGACATTACAGCAGAGAGTGGCTCTTTATAAGGTTGTCCTTCCTGCTCTGTCTTGCAGTGCATTCAAGAGTGGATAGCCATAGCCAGCAAAGGAGAACAGAGAACTGAAGCTATTGAAATAGAGAAATCAAAAGGGGTGGCTATGGCAGCGTTTGGGATTCGAATCATGCTATTGCTGGCAGCTTGCTTGCTTCCACTATCTGTTGAAGCTATGGTTCGCCACTACAAGTTCAATGTAGGTGCATTTTTATTATTTCCATTTTATCATGTCACTCATGCATGCAAAGCATATAGTGTATGAAGTGTGCTACGTACATTTATAACATTGGAAAATAAGATATGAAAAAAATGAAATGAAACTTGCGTGAGACCAAAATGAACATCCTATATGTTTTAGTTTCATTGATCTAATTGTTTTCATGCGTGTAAAAGCATGTGTGTTTGAAAATTATGATGAGTGTTTTGTATTTTTTTTTTCTCTTATAGTCTTACACTCAATTGAATTTTAAACTACACGATTTAATATCTAGTAGTTAAGACCATTAACTACAATATTTGTGGTTGATATATAGATATTTGGGTTAAGACTTATTGGTTGACTCAACCGAAAGGGTTAAGCGATGGGAGCCAAGTCATAGAAATCTTTTCAATTAGTTATATGCCTTTGTGGTGTCTAGTGATAAAAAATATGACCATATGCATGTAAATACCTTTACCAAACAGCAAAGTGGGTGTGGAATTGTTGGGCAAGGCAAAGGCACTTAAATTTGGTAGAAGATGTAATTGCACTTTTCCCCCTTGTTATTATTGGCCAAGAATGTTGTTGCACTAATTTAACTAACTCCATATTCCTGTGTGGTGTGACCTTTAATTGGGCGGTGTTTGCGTAGGTGTGGTGCTGAAGAATGCCACTAGATTGTGTTCAACGAAACCCATTGTTACCATAAATGGAAAGTTCCCAGGTCCCACCATCTATTCCAGGGAAGATGACACTGTTCTGGTTAAGGTGGTCAACCATGTCAAGTACAATGTTAGCATCCACTGGTTAGTGTTCTAGAGTTTCTTATGATTCTAATCTCAATCTTATGTGCCATTTATTATTATCTATATTAATTACTAAGACTAAATGGTGATAACCCCATTTGGCTACCACATTATTTTTGCCTTTTTTTTACTGCATATTTTTGCCTATTCAACTCTTAATAATTGCACATATATACAACTATATGAGTAAAAGAAAAATAACTACCAACTATGTATGAAACTAATATCCCACATATTTACTTTTTTAACTGTAATAAATCACCTATATGCTCTCAGTCTCTCACATCTTTCTCATTTGTCAAATTAATGTAGGCACAGAGTGCTGTTTTTTTCACTAGTTATTATTATTTATGTAAACATTATTAAATGAAATAAAATTGAACAGGCATGGGGTCAGACAATTAAGAACAGGTTGGGCTTATGGGCCAGCATACATAACCCAGTGCCCAATTCAACCAAGCCAGGCCTATGTCTACAACTTTACCCTTACAGGCCAGAGAGGCACACTTTGGTGGCATGCACATATTCTCTGGCTTAGGGCCACTGTCCATGGTGCTTTGGTCATCTTGCCCAAGCTTGGAGTTCCTTACCCTTTTCCCAAACCAAATATGGAACAAGTTATCATATTGAGTAAGTTCTACTACCTTTTTCTTATGCTGCTAAATGTTTAACTTTTCTAGTTGTATAGTCATAAACTAGAAAAAAAAGAATATATTGTAATGAATGTCTTCGTTTGAACATTGATTAATAGTCTAATAGAATAGAAATCATACTTAATAGTTCTCACAATATTTGTATTCGGTTCAGGTGAATGGTGGAAATCAGATACTGAGGCTGTAATAATGAAGCTTTGAAATCTGGTTTGGCACCAAATGTCTCTGATGCCCACACAATCAATGGCTACCCAGGACCTATCCAAGGTTGTGCTTCACAAGGTAAAGTCTAAGAACCAAACACTAGACCCGGCCAATGTAACTCAAAAATTGAAATTAACAAGTTCTTAGCTAAAGCCAAAGAAAAATGGAAATAAAATAAAAGTATATTTTATATGCTAAAATGTTTTCTATTGACCAATCTAGATAAACTTGTCAACAAATATTTATAAGAAAAACATTTTATCAATTTATTTTTCCAAATTAAACTTTTCAACAAATAGAAGCTTAATTTATTTTACTTTCTTCTCTTATACCTATTTATTGATAAATTCATTCAAATTTAACCATTTATTTTTTAATTTCAAAAATAATTACAAAATAACATCTTTTTTTCACTTTGTTTTTTTGCTTTTAAATATTTGTATGAAAAAAATGTTTGAAAACATAAAATGATTTCTCAAACCAAATAAATCCTTAATTTTCAGTTAATTTCTCCAACCATGAAATTGACTGGCAGTTTTTTCAACCTTTTTTTTATGCAGGAGGATTTAAGTTGGATGTTCAACCAGGAAACACCTACTTGATAAGAATTATCAATGCTGCACTCAATGAAGAGCTCTTTAAAATTGCTGGCCATGAACTCATTGTTGTTGAGGTTGATGCAGTCTACACAAAACCTTTCAAAACTGATACTATTGTCATAGCACCTGGCCAGACCACAAATGTGCTTCTAACAACCAAACATGCAACTGGCAAATACTTGGTTGCAGCCTCTCCTTTCATGGATGCTCCTATTGCAGTTGACAACAAGACTGCCACTGCCACTTTACACTATTTAGGCACCCTTGGTTCCACCATCACCACCCTTACTTCCATGCCTCCTAAAAATGCCACCCCACTTGCCACCACTTTCACAGACTCTCTCAGAAGCTTAAACTCCAAAAAGTATCCTGCTAGAGTCCCTTTAAAGATTGATCATAACTTGCTCTTCACAGTTAGCCTTGGTGTCAACCCTTGTGCTACTTGTGTTAATAATAGCAGGGTGGTAGCAGATATCAACAATGTTACCTTTGTGATGCCTAAAATTTCTCTTCTTCAAGCACATTTCTTCAACATTAGGGAGTTTTCACTGATGATTTTCCTGGAAATATCCTCCTGTAGTGTATAATTTCACAGGGACACAACCATCAAATTTGAAGACCATGAAAGGGACAAGGGTCTATAGACTTGCTTACAATTCCACAGTTCAATTAGTCTTGCAAGATACTGGAATGATAACACCTGAGAACCATCCTATTCATCTCCACGGCTTCAATTTTTTTTGTGGTTGGTAGGGGACAAGGGAATTTCAACCTCACAAAAGACCCCAAGAAATTTAACCTTGTAGATCCTGTGGAAAGAAATACAGTTGGTGTCCCAGCTGGGGGTTGGACTGCTATCAGATTCAGGGCTGATAATCCAGGTATTATTATCAATTCTTTTTAGGGCTGATCCAACATATTTTTATGTCTAAAGAAAACTTTAGAGTGAAACCATTTTGAAACTAATAAAAATAACATAAAATTAGGGGCCTTACAAAAATAAAAAATGATTTTTCCTTTAGTAAGATTCAAACCCAAATCACTAAGGAAAAAACATACCTTAGTTATCACTACACTAGATGAACTAGCAATAAAAATGTATAAATATTTATACTAAATAACTTTTTGTTAAGGAGTTTATTAAAGCAAGGACTTAAACTGTCTTATGCTTGGGCCAACTCTGATCTGATGCTAAAAAAATTTGTACAAAGATAAAATGATTTGGATTTTTCATTTTTTTAATGTTATGATGTATGGTATTCTATTTTGTTAGGTGTCTGGTTTATGCATTGCCATTTGGAAATTCATACAACATGGGGACTGAAGATGGCTTTTGTTGTGGACAACGGTAAAGGACCAAATGAATCTTTATTACCACCTCCAAATGACCTACGTAAGTGTTGAGAAAATTACTAAGTAATCTTCTTTGCACAATGAGGAAGGGACGACATATAAAGAGAAGTATATATACCAAAGGGAGGAACAGTCAAGGCTAATTAATAGCAAGATTTTCATAGAGTAAAGAAAGGAGAAGATGCTCAGAGCGGAATAAGACCAAATGATCAGTTGCTGTTCATTTTTTCCCTTTTTCATCATTCTTTTGTATTGTTTGTGTTCTCATCTTTCTCCTTCTTGAATGATATTTTTGACATTAATTATACATATAAATGTCAATCAAAATTTTAAGGATTTTTAAGCCCTCTTGCCTTGTGCTGCATCTGAAGTTCAGTTAACTTCTTGTTATTGGTAATGACTATGGTTTTAAAAAATGGTCTGCCACTACGATTTTGGTTGTAATGTCAAGATTTTTAAGATGTCCATGGTTGCAACGCGAGCATAATTATGGCCGCATGCTTGCATTTATTTGAGTTAACTTTTCCGATCAAAGTTATGTTTAGTCAGTACTTAATTTTAATATGATACTAGCTCCACTCTTTATTATAAGAAATAAGTGATAGTATATTTTAGGGTTTAAGAACAAAAGGTAGTATTAATTTGGACACATTTCAACCATTACGTTGAGTTGTCCATAATTTAGGGTATATTGTTGGTTTTAATCTATAATGGTCCATGTAATTTTAAAGTGTTGATTTATATAAGAGATATTTAATGTGATGATTGTTAAATATGAAAGGATAATTAAATCAGTGGGGTTAATTTTAGAGTTATTAAAATTATCCTTCTCCTCTCCCTTTGTGAAAGATGGTAATAAGCAGTAATGAGCAGTTAAGGAGTCAGTTTTTATTTTAAAATAAAAACTGATTGTAAAGAAAACAAAAAGACACTTTTATGTACGTTTTCTTCTTTTACTTTACTGCTCTGAAGGAAAACCATTATTATATATAGAAACTGTATCTTCATCATTAGAGATACACTAAGAGGAAGGCAGAGAGGCGATAAACTTGCTGTAAAGATCAAAGTACTCTTCAAGAACACATGATGGATCCGGGTAAGTTTTCTAAACTTTCTCATATAATATTAACAGAGTATTATAGGTGTGAGAAACATGTTATCCAAGATCCTATAGTGTAATTTATTATTAATTTGAAAATTACACATGAGAATTAAAATTATGCTTACAGTTGGTATCAGAGCAAGGTTACAGATATCGTTTTTCTCCATTAACGTAATTACTCTGTTGTTATTTTTCGTTGCGAAACGTGTGATGTACTGGAATGTATATGCAAATTGATTTCACCGAATGTTTTTTATTGGCCATGTATGATACTCGGTTGCCATGAGATAGAAAGTTATATGGCTTTTTATATCTATCAAATAGTAACAGTGGTTGTATTATGATTGGCAAATAATTGAAATGGCTTTTATAGTATGTATATATGTTATTAGCCTTTGGTTATGGTCTGCACGTGAAGGCTTATATTTATATGATGGAAAGCTTTGTTTGTTTCGTGTATACTGCACATGATAGTTTATTTTCGGTGGCTTCGGTTATATATATATATATTATTTGTAAAATTATTTAATTTTCAGAGAATGGAATGGCAAAATTTTCTAAAAATTATTTTACATAAAGGAATTATTTGGAATTATATATTAAAGAGAGATTTGTTAATCACCAAAGTGGTCCAATCTATAAAGTTTTATAATTCCAAATTATATGGTTGAATGATATAATGATGCTATGAATTTTTTTTTATGCTTGGGTTGAATGAAATTGTTAATTATAAGGCATATATGGATTGCCCAAAGGTGAATCATTGCTTATGATTAATAATATCAAAGATTTGTTTTCATGCTTGTTGAGTGTGTGTATATCCAAAGATATCATGCATGTCAAGAATAGTATGATTTATTGCCCATTAAAGTATGTTTGTTTGGCATCGTTATTGATATGGATATGTGTTTATTTATCACCCAAAGGTGAACTTAGATGCATTGTTAAATTCTATATAGTTTGAATTCATTATATTTACTCTAAGTATTAAAGTGTGAGTTTGTTTGAATGTATGCAGCTATGTCTAACATGTTTGCTTTGGGCAACTTAATGATCAAGTTCAATGGGCTGAACTATACTGATTGGTCTGAAATGATCCAGTTTCAACTGGGTGTAATGGACTTAGACCTGGCATTGTTAATGGATGAAAGCCCTCCAATCATTACAGAGACCAGTATAGATGCTGACAAGTCTCTCTATGAGGCTTGGGAGCGGTCTAACAGATTGTCATTGAAACTGATGAGAATGACTATGGCTGAAAAAGTTAAGCCATCCATGCCCAAAACAGATAATGCAAGGGAGTTCATGAAATTGGTCAAGGATTACTCACAATCTGACATTACTGACAAGTCAATTGTGGGGAACATATCAAGTGAGCTAACAAACAAGAAGTTTGATTGGTCTCAACCAATTCATGATCATGTGACAGAAATGGCTAATCTGGCAGCAAAGTTGAACTCTATGGGAATAGAAGTGAGTGAGTCCTTTCTAGTACAGTTCATTCTGAATTCTCTTCCTGCTGAATTTGGCCAATTTCAAGTAAACTATAACACTCTTAAGGAAAAATGGAATTTTCAAGAAATTAAGGCCATGTTAATTCAGGAGGAAGGGAGATTAAAGAAAATGAAGGACAACTCAGTTCATCTCATGACTCATGATGGAGCCAGTACCAGTAAGAGCAAATCGGGTAAGAAGGACAAGGGCAATGCCCAATTAAAGGTTAAAGAAGGAGGAGTCCGTAAAGAGAAGAAGTGCTACTTCTGCAAGCAGAGTGGTCACTTCAAGAAGGACTGCCCAAAAAGAAAGAAATGGTTTGAAAAGAAAGGTATATTTTATATATCTGTAAATTTTGAATCAAATCTTGTTGAGGTACCTAATAATACCTGGTGGCTTGATTCTGGAGCAACTACTCATGTGTCACATATTATGCAGGGATTCCTTTCGATCCAAACCATAAGAGGAACTGAAAAGTTTCTCTATATGGGAAACAGAATGAAGGCAAGAATAGAGGGCATTGGGACATACAGATTAATCTTGGACACTGGTTGTCATGTAGATTTGGAAGGATGTCTCTATGTACCTGGATGTGCTAGGAATTTGGTTTCTGTTGCAAAGTTGGATGAATTAGGTTTCAATTTCAAGATTGGAAATAATGTTTTTTCTTTGTTTAAAGACATGTACTGTTATGGATCTGGTACTTTAATAGATGGTTTGTATAGTTTCAATCTTGATATAAAGTTTATGGAATCTTTGTTTAATGTGGAATGTGTTGTTGGTAGTAAGCGTAATGTGCATGATGCTAGTTCTGCTTATTTGTGGCATCAAAGATTAGGTCACATATCCAAAGAAAGGATAACGAGGTTAATGAAAAATGAAATTTTGCCTCAATTGGATTTTGGTGATTGGGATATATGTTTGGATTGCATTAAAGGAAAGCAAACCAAACAAATACCAAAGAATTCTGCTACAAGAAGTAATGAACTTCTAGGATTGATACACACTGATATTTGTGGACCCTTTGATGTTTCATCTTGGGGCGGTGAAAAGTATTTTATCACCTTTATTAATGACTTTTCACGTTATTGTTATTTGTATCTTCTGCATGAAAAATCTCAATCAGTGGATGCCTTAAAGGTGTTCATTGATGAGGTAGAAAGACAGTTGGATAGAAAAGTGAAAGTTGTAAGGTCTGATAGAGGTGGTGAATTTTATGGAAAATACAATGAGAGTGGACAATGTCCAGGTCCATTTGCAAAGTTCCTTGAAAGTAAAGGCATATGTGCACAGTATACTATGCCTGGCACACCGCAACAGAATGGTGTGGCTGAAAGGCGGAATCGTACTCTAATGGATATGGTTAGGTCTATGCTGAATTATAGTATTGTACCTTTATCTTTGTGGATGCACGCATTAAAGACTGCTGCATATTTGCTTAACAGAGTTCCTAGTAAGGTAGTTCCTAAGACCCCTTATGAACTGTGGACAGGAAGGAAACCCAGTTTGAGACATCTCCATGTTTGGGGTTGTCCAGCAGAAATAATGGTGTATAATCCACATGAAAAGAAGCTTGATGCAAGAACCATTAGTGGTTTCTTCATTGGTATCCTGAAAAGTCCAAAGGTTACAGATTCTATTGTCCTAACCATAGTACAAGAATAGTTGAGTCTGGTAATGCTCGGTTCATTGAAAATGGTCAATTCAGTGGGAGTGAGAAATCACGAAAGGTGGATATTGTAGAGACTCATGGTGAATCTTCTTCACCTAGAGTCACTCCTCAAGATGTTGTTCCCCTAGTTGTATTACAATCAAACAACAACCGAAGACAACATGATAATATTCAAAACCCACAAAATGATGAACTATTAGACAATGTGCAAGTCACAAATGAACAAGTGATAGAAGAGGAGCAAGAAATAGCACCAAGAAGGTCTGAAAGGCAAAGAAGACCAGCTATTTCAAATGATTATGTTGTGTATTCACTTGAACATGAATGTGACTTAAGCATTGATGAAGATCCAGTCTCTTTTAGACAAGCCATGGAAAGTTACAATTCTGAAAAATGGCTCAATGCAATGAAAGAAGAGTTGAAATCAATGGATGATAATAAAGTATGGGATCTAGTTGAGTTGCCTGAAGGTTCAAAACAAGTCGGTTGTAAATGGGGTTTTAAGACTAAACGTGACTTGAAGGGCAATATCGAAAGGTACAAAGCTAGACTCGTTGCCAAAGGTTTCACTCAAAAGGATGGCATTGATTACAAAGAGACTTTTTCTCTAGTTTCTAAGAAGGACTCTTTGAGGATTGTGTTGGCTTTGGTGGCTCATTATGATTTAGAGCTTTACCAAATGGATGTAAAGACCGCCTTTCTGAATGGTGACTTAGAGGAAGAAGTTTATATGGACCAACCTGAAGGATTTGTTTCTACAGGAAAGGAAAATATGGTGTGTAAATTAAAGAAGTCAATATATGGACTAAAACAGGCTTCCAGACAATGGTATCTTAAGTTTAATGATACCATCACGTCGTATGGTTTTGTAGATAACACCGTTGATCGGTGTATCTACATGAAGGTTAGTGGGAGCAGATTTGTAATTTTAGTCTTATATGTTGATGACATTTTGCTTACTGCTAATGATGTTGCTATGTTACATGATGTAAAGAAGTATCTCTCTAATAACTTTGAAATGAAAGATATGGGTGAGGCATCCTATGTGATAGGAATAGAAATATTCCGTGATAGGTCACAAGGATTGTTGGGATTATCTCAGAAAGGATATATCCATAAGGTATTAGAGAGATTCAGAATGGAAAAGTGCTCTGCAGGGATTGTTCCAATTCAGAAAGGAGACAAGTTTAGTCAAATGCAATGTCCTAGAAATGATTTGGAACGAAAGGAAATGGAGTCTATCCCTTATGCATTAGTGGTTGGGAGCTTGATGTATGCCCAGACATGTACACGGCCAGATATTAGCTTTGCTGTAGGAATGTTGGGCCGATATCAAAGCAATCCTGGAATAGAACACTGGAAAGCTGCAAAGAAAGTTCTTAGGTATTTACAAGGCACCAAGGATTACATGCTCACATATAGGAGGTCAGATCACCTTGAAGTGATTGGCTACTCGGATTTAGACTATGCTGGATGCGTGGACTCAAGGAAGTCTACATTTGGGTACATCTTTCTTTTGGCTGGAGGAGCGGTATCATGGAAAAGTGCAAAACAATCCATGATTGCCACTTCTACCATGGAGGCTGAGTTTGTCGCATGCTTTGAGGCCACAATTCAAGCATTGTGGTTGCGGAACTTTACTTCAGGGTTTGGTATTGTCGACAGTATAGCCAGACCGCTGAGAATTTATTGTGATAACTCCGCAGCTGTCTTCTTCTCTAAGAATGACAAATACTCAAAAGGAGCAAAACACATGGATTTGAAGTTTTTGTCAGTTAAAGAGGAGGTGCAGAAACATAAAGTGTCAATTGAGCATATTGGTACAAACTTAATGATAGCGGATCCGTTGACTAAAGGTTTACCACCCAAGACATTCATTGGCCATGTTGAAAGGATGGGTGTTATGGATAAGTCCTTGTTAACGATATAATGTGACGTATATATATACATTTCAGTTGTAATGCTCGTATTGTATGACACTTGTGAATTCAATTACAGATGTGTTTCTGTTTGTTATGTCATTCACATTATATGGTATACATTATTGTTTTAGTGAGATGACATGATGTGTCTTAGAAAGGACATTAAAGACACATATTAAAGTGTTAATTAAAGTATAGTTGAATTGGATGATTTGTGATACATGGAAGGAAACAAGTTGTTTGGATAACTTGCAACCGCCATGATCCAATCATTTTAATTCAATTAAGGATGGTGATTTTTAATTTCAACGTATGGTGCGCACTTACAGTTTAGTGTTGAATCTTCAAGTCATCACATGGACCAAGTGGGAGATTGTTGGTTTTAATCTATAATGGTCCATGTAATTTTAAAGTGCTGATTTATATAAGAGATATTTAATGTGATGATTGTTAAATATGAAAGGATAATTAAATCAGTGGGGTTAATTTTAGAGTTATTAAAATTATCCTTCTCCTATCCCTTTGTGAAAGATGGTAATGAGCAGTAATGAGCAGTTAAGGAGTCAGTTTTTATTTTAAAATAAAAACTGATTGTAAAGAAAACAAAAAGACACTTTTATGTACGTTTTCTTCTTTTACTTTACTGCTCTGAAGGAAAACCATTATTATATATAGAAACTGTATCTTCACCATTAGAGATACACTAAGAGGAAGGCAGAGAGGCGAGAAACTTGCTGTAAAGATCAAAGTACTGTTCAAGAACACATGATGGATCCGGGTAAGTTTTCTAAACTTTCTCATATAATATTAACAGAGTATTATAGATGTGAGAAACATGTTATCCAAGATCCTATAGTGTAATTTCTTATTAATTTCAAAATTACACATGAGAATTAAAATTATGCTTACATATATTTGCTTTAGTGTATCAAAGAGGTCTAACTCAGTTGGTTGAGTAGGGTGCGTGAGTGTTGTAAACCCCTTAGTACTGTCTTTGATTCATACGGATAAAAAAAATATTTGCTTTAGTGTTGAAAGTTTGGTAGTACGAATTCTAATACACTTCAAGTAAGAAGTAACAAAGGAGTTGCTTTGGCAAATGCATGTTGGTCGTTAGAGTTGCCTCTGACACTATAGTTACTCAAACATGTACTTAGTTTTTCACTATAGTTACTCAAACATGTACTTAGTTTTTCACGCTCTACAATATACATCTATACTGAATTATTATTTTAAGAGAAGTTTTTTTTATGCAACAGAGTCTGGAAAAAAAATTAAGTATATATGAGAGAAATATAGGAAAAGAAGAGGTAAAAGGGTAGGATGAGTCATAATTTGAATGGTGTTATGAAAAAGATTGAGAAAAAAAATAGCATTATAATTTTATTTTTTATTTTTGTATAGACCACAACTATCATTCACTAGAGATAATCTTGTTCAAGTAGGAACACTATAGACGGTAAAACTCATCCTCCAAGTTTTTAACGCAACTGCATACTTAGGACTCGAATTTGAAACCTCTGGTTAAATATTATTGTATGAATAATATGTATCTAATTTTGACTAAAATATTATCTCAGTCCATTATGTTTTCGTGTTTTCCCGCTTTGGTTCTTTATGTTTTAAAATTATTGTTTTGATCCTTTATATTTGCAACATTACTCAAAATGGTCCTTTGGTTAGTTTTACACTAACACTATTAGTGTTTTAAAATTTAAAATAATTAATTTTAACATACAAGCGGTTAGAAGTCACCCACCACTATGTTAAAATTAATTTTTATAATTAATTTAACACATATTGACGATTTTTAACTACTACAATTTTTTTGTTAAATTTTTAATAAACAGATAAACCTTCATCAACGAAGAAAAGAAATCCCGCATCTACACTCCGCATCCATAAAGGACCAAAGCAGGAAAATGTGAAAACATAATAGACCAAAATAGTATTTTAACCTCTAATTTTAAATTATGCTAGTAGTTGCATTGAATTATGGTTTAGGAAAAACTAGTGACATACCACGGTGATGCCCAGGTCCATTTTGTATTTATTTTTAAAATGTCCAAAAAATAACATGATAATGAAATTAAATTAAATTTTAAAGTAAAATATTTTAAATACAAACAAAATTACATATTTTATAAATAAGGATGATATAGTATAAAATTGTCAATTTTAAATCTGGATAATAATATTTTAAATTTAAGTCAGTCATTGTATAGTTATAAATTAAGATCAAATATTATTATTGAGCACGTGGATCAATTAGTTAGAGTTGTTTCAGTATAACCAGTAGTCTTGAATTTAAATCTTAGGTATGTAGATGCGTTACATATTTGGAGAGAGAACTTTGACACGCATAGTGGTCATACTTGACTCAAATAGGATTGCTTTCAATAGGAAAATACATGTGATTTATATATAAAAAAAAATTAGATCAAATACTACAATTGAAAATTTGATTAATAATACTCTATTTTCAAATTAAAGAAATATTGTTTATATGAATCACCATAATTGTTTGACTTATTTCTCTCCATGTTAGAAAAGTTATATCATTCTCTATTTGGATTGAGATTTAGCAATCATGGTAATTAACTCAACAAACAATATGCATGCTTGAACCTGCTTGAGCTCGAACCAATTATTTTTTTGAAAATGAGTTTACATAGTTCTTGGTTCGATACAAGTCTCATGATCTGAACAACATTAAAAACGTTTTGAAAATGATATTAATGTTTTAGAATTTTTCAAACGACATTAAAAAAATTACTAAATTTAATTTAGGAATCAAAGCATCAATTGTGGCCTATGGAATAATTGATTATTAGCTTATTAATTAGAATAAAATATGGAAGTCTTAGTCTTATTCAAATAAAAATTAGTTGACGAAAATAAAAACACGTGATGTTGTAAATAATTGATTATCAAAGAAGTTAGAGTGACCCTGCTATTGAGCTCGAACCAATTATTTGATGAAAATGAGTTTACATAGTCCTTGGCTGGATACAAGTCTCATGATCTGAACGACATTAAAAACGTTTTGAAAATGATGTTAATGTTTTAGAATTTTTCAAACGGCATTAAAAAATTTACTAAATTTAATTTAGGAATCAAAGAATCAATTGTGGTGACATATGGAATGATTGATTATTAGCTTATTAGAATAAAATATGGAAGTCTTAGGCAGGCTTATTCAGATATATATAATAAATTAGTTTATGAAAAAAAAAGGACGTGATGTTGTAAATAATTGATTATCATTTTCTTTTTGGTGAAAGTGATTATCATAGTTTAATATTAGATTTTTTTCTCGTCATTAAAACCACGCTCAAGGTCCCGGGTTCGACCCTGCCTTGGAGCGTAAAAAATCCTTGTCGGGAGGGGTAACACCGCCCGTACGACCCTGAACTCAGAGTAGTCGCATAGCCTGTCCAATGTGGCGGTGATGCGGACACCGAGTGCTCCCACTGGGCCCCAAAGGGGCTAATTACGGTGGGTCAGCAAAAAACCCAAAATTATAGAAAAACAAAACAATTGATTATTGAATTAAAATAATTAATTGTTTTGTGTGCTATAAATCCCTTATAACAGTTGGTTTTTGTTTTTGTATTAATTAAATATGAACCACAACGCCAAACAATTATGATGATTCTTCATAAATTATAAAGAATTTAATTTTCTTATGTGAATGTAAAGACTTGTTTTTAAAGGTCATCAATAGGGAGGGAAATTACAGATTGAAGAGCAACAGCAACGAAATAAAAGTAGCACACATCATAATGCCAACACATTTTCAAATGAAAAATGTAATTGCATAACAAATTATATAATAAATCTTACAACTAAAAGAGAGAAAGAGAGAAAAGATGGAGAAAAATGAAATATAATAAATCATGTAATGAAAATCCAAAAGAAATTGAATTAGAAAATTTTGTTGTATAAATTGTTGCATATGCATAGTAAATCTCTTTTCAAATTCTATATTTAAAGATTTTGAACATTATATTTGTACCTCTTCTCAAATTCTATCATTGCAATTGATGCAAACTGCACAAGGGAAAGAAATACAAAATCGAATCCATTTTTTTTCTGATATGATTTAATAACTATCTGAATCCCATCCTCAATGTCCTCCCAGGAAGTGCAGAAACTCCACTTTGTTGTTGGTGGGCAAGAGTGAAGGTATTTGTAACAGAATTGTTGAAGCGATTGGTGATGTCAGCCAGTGGCACCCTCTTGGGATTTGGCTTGTTGTGATTCTTGCTCTTGACTTTGTTGGTGTTACATGCTTGGGGGACATTCTCCTTGTTACTATGGTCGATCATGATAGTGGCAATGTCACTAGTCTCCATTTGTAACAAATTTGACCGATACAAAAATGTGGTTGTTGTGGGTTGTGTGATGTTGGTTATATATTCATTGTTTAATGGGACTAAAAAGAGGGAGGACTTGAAAATTTTGAGTTATGATCGTCAACTATGGAAGGTATGGAATTTTTGAATGTTGATGGCGGTTCTTATTAATTTGTGATTGGAGGGTAGAGCTAAAAATGAAACTTTGGGGCGCGAGATACATGAATAATTCAAAATTTAGATTAAGGTGGTGATGGGTCAAAACCTCAAAGTCAAAATCGTGCCTCAATGACCACTTTTAGAAAAATATCATTGGGTGTTCTTTTCCTTTTTTACCCACTTTAGGTGTTACAAAAGAATATTGATTGTTTCAAAAATTATATCGATAAAACTTCTGCTTCATGATTCAACATTTATAACTAAATTGTGGTTGAACTAATTAGCATTTCAAGTAAAAGGTTAATGGATTCTTGATCCATCAAGTTGAACCAATAGGTGTGATAGACTCTATTCTTACAACATTAAAAATAAGACAAGTTTAATTTTTTTTATTTTTTTAACTTTGAGTTGGTTAATTAACAGAGAAGAGAGGTAAAATCCACACAATCTCTTAGTTTATTATAATAAAAAAAATTATTTTACTAATTGTAATATGATAATGCTTTTGTATACATTTTATTTCTCTTAAGTTATTATTTATATTGATAATTATTCTCTTCTTTATATTAGTCTCAATTTTTTTTTATATTTTTCTAATTTTTAAATATAAATAAAAATTAAAGTTCATTAATTTTTAATAAATTACAAATAGTACTTTATTGAATACTAGCGACAAGACAGACATTGTTTTGTTGATATGTATATTTTTTATATTTTTTGAAATTAGATTTGTTGCACTCATTATTGGTGCAATTTTTTCATCAATGTAATTGATGTTGGGAGTTGAAATAGAATAATAGAGTGATTTGCAATAGCACTTAACAAGTAAAAATGTCTAAAAATCATGGGGATCAATAAGAGATATCTCATTACTGTTATATGATAATGCTTTTGTATTAGTCTTGATTATTTATATTTTTCTAATTTTTACTAATTGTAATATGATAATGCTTTTGTATACTTTTTATTTCTGTTAAGTTGTTATTTATTTATATTGATTATTATTTCTCTTCTTTATATTAGTCTTGATTGTTTATATTTTCTAATTTTTTAATTTAAAAAGCAATTAATGCGAATTAACTTTTAGTAAATTACAAAACATACATACTTTATTGAATACTAGCGAAAAGATGTCATGTCTGCTTATCCATATTTTTATATTTTTAAATTAGATTTGTTGCATACGTAGTTGGTGTAATTTTTTTTTTCTTAAATAATCTTTTGGCCTCTATAAAATAGATTTTTTTAATTTTATTTTAGTTCTTTAAAGATTTTTGTTATGATTTTATTTTTTATTTTAGTTCTTGTTGTAAGTAACAACATTAAATAATGACATGATAGTGACGTTGGTAGCCCATTAACTTGTCACACCATCAAGGAGTTTGACAGGACAATTACGTGTAATATTTTTTTTGGTA
This sequence comes from Pueraria montana var. lobata, assembly GCA_026413185.1. Lineage (NCBI taxonomy): Eukaryota > Viridiplantae > Streptophyta > Magnoliopsida > Fabales > Fabaceae > Pueraria > Pueraria montana. The sequence continues at coordinate 23,502,436 of CM048654.1, forward strand.
AACTATGTTTTTAAATCCTCATATGTTACCCTGTTATCAACATGGTATGACATGATTGGTAAATAACCTTGTCCCTTAAGTATGTAGTTATGGGTTCGATTTCCTGGCCAATGCATATGGAAAATCATTTGGGAGAGGTCAACTTCTTAAATGGATCCCTGACTCGTGCATATGGCATGTGGTCATGGGTTAACCTCATATACAACTCAAATTATTTTTGTAAATCCCATTTAATTTCAACTAGCTAGTTACGAAGAATTTATTGAAAAAATGTGTTGTTAACAATTTTTAACATAATAAAATATGAGATTAACAACACATTTTTTAACATATTTTTTATAATATATTTTCTCTTATTGATTAAAATTTATTGAAAACTATAAAATTATGAGTGAGATTCATTAAATATAGAGTGAGACCCATATATTTTTGAAATCTTCAAAAAATTTCAACCAATGGAAAATTGTGTTATAAAGAGTGTCTTAGTTAGAGATTTTTTTTATAATAAAAAAAGTAAAAAAAAAAAGTGTCTTAACTAGAGAATATGTTACTAGTATTTCTTATAAAATTTCTTATAAAATATAGTATATGGTCTGATACATCAGTAGGTCCCTCCACTCAATCAAATCTTCAGCCTTCACGAAGAAACTTCTATGATGCAATCTGTCACGCCTACACTCATCAGTTGAAGAAAACCATTCTTCACCAATATAACTTAGTTGGGTTAACATCCCCAGCAGCATCACCCACTATATTCATGCTTGCCCCTCCTTCAACGCTAAAACACCTTTAAATTTGAATTACTCTTTTAACTTGGATCAACCACTTCCATTAAAATTTTCACTCGCTTGAACTGTCTAAGCTTAATTAATTGGTTGAGTTGTTGAATATATAATTAAAACTATTTGAAGTTTGAACTGCATCTTAATATATAGTTTAAGCTTCTAAGAAAAATAATTATTGGCATCACATAATTCTTTAACCAAGTGGTCTGGACTTAAACGATCAGTACTCACATTCTTATTAACCAAATTATATATATACAAATGAACTTAGTCAATTTACACCATTCACTATATATATTTAATACATGATTCATTTTTCTAATAACCAATTGCCGAAATTTCCAATGACAAACTAGAAGCTACGTTATGTATACTTAAGGGGTTATATATATATATATATATTATTAAGTTGTCATGTGTATTGTTGAATCAGGCCATTTCATCAATTGGTACATATGATATGTTAGTTGAGAAACGTTGTACATTACCCTATATCTATATGGGTGGACCAAACCAGCATCTGAATCAGCTGACCACTCATTGCAGTAGAAAGGAATAGAAAATAGACATCACCCCAGAAACTCAACTAGCTTAGCTTCAAAAGGTCTCCAGGTTGATGGATAATGACATTGTGTAGTACAGAAGGAAAAGAAAAATAACAGAAATTTCTGACAGTTTTTTATATATTTGAGTTGTGTTATTCATATATAAACATTTTAAACAACAATAATTTTTGTGTCTATTTCTCTGCATCCCATCATTTAATATATCACATATTTCTTTCTCTTCTCTCTCTTTCTCTTTCTTACTTGGTTGTATAATTTGTTATGAGTTGTACAAACAATATTTTCCCTTTTTATTTTGAGTTATTGGTACTTTATAATATGGAGCTTAGGTCTTAACTCTTAAGTATTCCTTGTGCCAACTTATTAAAAGGGACATTACAGCAGAGGGTGGCTCTTTATAAGGTTTTCCCATTCCTGCTCTGTCTTGCAGTGCATTCAAGAGTGGCTAATTAGCCAGCAAAGGAGAATTGAAGCTATTGGAGTAGAAAGCTCAAAAGGGGTGGCTATGGCAGCGTTTGGGATTCGAATCATGCTATTGCTGGCAGCTTGCTTGCTTCCACTATCTGTCGAAGCCATGGTTCGCCACTACAAGTTCAATGTAGGTGCATTATAATATATTTGCATTTTATCATTTCACTCATGCATGCAAAGCATATACAGTATGAACTATCAAATGTGTGTATAACATTGGAAAATAAGACCAGAAAAAATGAAATGAAACTTACGTGAGACCAAAATGAACATCTGCTATATATTTTAGTTTCATTGATCTCATTGTTTTCATGCGTGTAAAAGCGTGTGTTTTTGAAAATTATGATTTGTGTTTTGTATTTATTTTTTCTTTTAGAATTCCGCTCATCAATTGAATTTTAAATTACATTTAAGTTAAGATCATTAACTACAATATTTATGGTTGATACATATATTTTGGTTATTGATAATTGTCTTATTTACTTAATTGTTAAATGGTTTTTAAGGCAATTATCTCACTTTTATCCTCATTTAGAGCAATGTTTAACTCATTTAGTTGTAAATTTTTAAGTATCTAGTTTCTAGTTTAGTTATTTAGTTTCATGGTTGCATCTCATATTTTTTGTCTACATTCTATGTAGAAATGGAGAATTGGAGATTAAGAGATTCATTTGGAGCTCTATTTTGAAGTCTTGAAGAATTGCCTTGAACAATAAATTTTGCTTAGGCCACCTCAGATGGCTTAAGTGAAATTACCTTTTTGTGAAAAGTAAAATCTGAACGTTTGGCTCAAGCAAGGACAAATGGCTCAAGCAAAAATTAGAGTGAAAGCATCAGATGCAAAAATTGGCTTAAGCAACCTCAGGTGGCTAAAGCAAGATCCAGTTGCAGACTTACCATTTTGCAGTTTTGCTTAAGCGAGCAAAGATGGCTTAAGCGAACTGTCTCTTAAAGTATAAACTTTGCTGATGTATAAATAGAGTTAGTTGTCATTTAAACCAGGGGGTTGTACAGAGGGGCACAGATCTTCATTGTTCTATTTGGGAGAGAAGCTCCTTCTTGCTCCATAGGAGCATCTTCTTCCAGTCTCCATGTATTTTGAGGCTACCCATGGAAATGGGTAGCTAAATCCTCCATTGTTGGGGTTAGATGTAACCAAACTCAAACTCTCTTGTATCTTTTGATATTTTTATATATATGTTCAATGTATTCAATGTTAATATTTGCTTCTTTGCTTAATGTTTTGTTGTGGATTGATCAACCATAGCTTGTTTTTATGACGTGATTGTTTTTGGAAAATGCCTTCATTGTCTTGAACTGAAACAAAATACCCAATGAACTTGGTATCTAGGAATGGAGCTTAGTTCATTGGTTATCTTGTGTCACTAGACTTAAAGCTAGTTCATTTCTTAAGTTTTTGAGGAATCAAGACTTAATAATGGAACTAAGACTTTTTTCACCTAAGGCATTAGGGTTAAGAAAGCAATGTGTTGGTTGATTTTAACATTGAGTTACAACGGGTATATATTGTGCGTTCAAGCAAGAAGAGAGTGAAGTTTGGTGAAGTCTAACCCCGACAATACCATTATCATCTGAAACCCCTTTGTTTTTAAGTTTTGTTTTAACTACAAAATCACAAAAAGAGTATTTTAACTTTGTTTCTTCACTTGTTTTGTTTTAAAGTCCTAAAATATCAACCAAAACGTTCGTGTTTTATTGCTTTATGTGGTAGTTGTTAGCCTAGATACTAATTTCGTGAATTTTGTCTAATATTGCGCAAGTCCCTTGGAAAACGATACTTGGGCTTTCCATTTTACTACTTATACGATTTGGTACGCTTGCCAATGAGTTAACAAGTTTTTGGCGTTGTTGCCGGGGACTTGCATCTCAATAATAGGCAATTTCACATTTTTGCTACCTAGGCTTAATTATATCCTTTTGTTATGCTTTCAAGTGTTTTTCCTTTGTATTTTTGATGTCTTATGCTAAATGTCAAAAACAAAACAAAAAGGAAAAAAGAAAAAAAATACTCTGTTCTTTTGAGTCTATGCATGCAGGGTGGAACCTTTGAAGAACTCGATCCATGGAAGATTTTTGGAATAGTATGCTCACACAATAGGGGCTTCTTAGTAACCAATTAAAGATTTTTTCTGAGCATCTTGAAATCATCTAGCTAAGGGTCAGTCACCCACAACCTATCAATTGTGATTTCTGTGGAGGAGAGCATTTAAATGGTGATTGTCATCTTTACTCCATGGAAAATTCTTGGTGGGTGCAAGAGCTACACCCTCACAATCAACTTGAAGAAAATAGACTCTCAAATCTTGAGAATGTGTTGATGCAATTCATGGAAGCTTCCCAAGCTAGCTTCGAAGCCAATCAAAATTCAATTCAAAATCTTGAGATTCAAGTTGGTGAGCTAGCAAAACAAATGGTTGAAATGTCTTCTATGGCCATAAGGGAAGAAAATTCAACAGAAGTTAAACCACATGAAGAGAGTCTTGAAGAAGAGCATGATTCAAGAGAAAAGGGTGAAGAAAAAGAAGAGAAAGATGAGGAGAGAACACAAAAACGGTGGGAGAAGTGCTCACAAGTAGAAATTCAACAAGAAAACCCTCCTCAAGTTAATATCTCTCTCCACCAACTAAGTGACAAGGAAGAAAGGGATGAAAAACATGATAAATCCTTATATACCCTTTTTGCCTTGTTCACCAACACTTCCTCTGCAGTGTTCTGGAAGCTGCTTCATGGATACATGATTTTCATGGAGTTCCTACCTAAGAAGCTAAAGAGCAAGGAGGATGTGTTCTTTGTGACTTATATGCCACCTTATTAAGCAACATTGTTTCGTCAAGCTAATGACATTAAAGAAGCGCTTTTTAGGAGGCAGCCCAACTTTCTCCCCTTTTATTTATTGCACTTTGCATTTCTTTTAGTAGTTTAGTCAATTATGTACATATGTGTGTTTCTTGTTTTACTCCTTGGCTTTGTTCATGTTGCAATAAGTCTATGTGGCTGCTTGTTAAATCATTGAACAATTAATACCTATGCATGCCATGTGATTTTGTTGTAAAGCTTGGGTGTTTTAGCTAGTTGTGTACATTTTCATGTGTTCTTTTTGTTTAATCTTTAGTGTTTGTCATATGCTTATGTTGGTATTGTTGTTTTTAAACATTTTGTTATGTAGAGGTACATGTGCTATGTGTATGTTGTGTTATGGTAATTAGGTTCCTTTTTGCATTAGGTTAATGTTTATAAAATGTCATCTATGCACAATTCGCTTAAGCCATTGTCGCTCGCTTAAGCGAGCTTGTTGAAATTTTGTTGCGCTGCGATTTTGGCTTAAGCCGTCTGTGGAGGCTCAAGCTAATTTAACAACAGTTTGTTGCGCTACATAATTGGCTTAAGTCGTGTCCCGTGGCTTAAAGCGAAAACCCCTGGGAGATTTATTTTAGATTCGACTTGATTTGCGCTTAAGCAACCCGTGTTGGCTTAAGCGAATTTCTCCAATTTTCAATTCGCAGTCAATTTGGCTTAAGCCGTCTGTGGTGGCTTAAGCGAATTTCTTGACTTTTCAATTCACTACCAATTTCGCTCAAGCCATAGGTGGTGGCTTCAGCACAAAAATGTAAAAAAGTGCAACAACAAAAAAACAACTCACTTAATTCAAAATTTCCCACTTCCCCACAATCACTTTCATTGATCCATTCCATTTTCCAAATTCCAAATGCCACATCTTCTCCTACCTATTCCACTAATTTTCTCTTTCCCACTCTTTTGGCCTGGGGACCAGCCCTTTTTCATGGGGGGTGATGGTCCTTTTGGGTTTTTCTTCAACAACAAAAAAAGTTTATTTTGTTATGTTCTTGTGGGTTGAGAAAAGTTTCACTATTGTGTTATCCATGCATGTTCCTTAGCACATTCTTTGATTGTAATCCTTTGTTTTGACTGAATGCACGTGGTTGTACTCATAGTTAGCATAACTTGGATGCATTTTGTGATTTCAAGCAAGCAATGTGTGTGGCATGATTTTGTTGCGAATCTTTGAATGTTGAGCTATATACACTGTGAGATTGTGTTTCCTTGTCCAAGATAATGAGTGCCACCATTTGGGGCATTACACTTGGTTTTGCTTGATTCTCTTTGTGATTAGTTTGTGCATGCTTGTTTAGAAATGATCAAGGCGTTTTGTTATATAATTGTGAGCCACTGAGCCAAAAAGCTAACCCAAAATTTTTTGTCCTTTGCAAATCCCTTTGAGCTTGAACTTGAATTTCATTCTTTCTTGAAACCCAAAGCCTAAAAGAAAAACAATTTACTTTCCACACCTTAGGGATAGGAGAGCAATTGTACATCATGGGTTTTTAAGTAAGTTTGGGGGGGTTATTTTAGGGACAATTGTTTGGGATATATTTTTGAGTCACCTTCAGTAAAGAAGCAAAGTATCATATTGTACATGTTTACAATCTTTTGCAAAGTTCATTAAAGAAAGGAAAGAAAAAAAGATAAATAATAAATAAAAAACAAATAAAAGTGTGATACTTGCAATGAATTTTGTGGCAGTTGAGCTAACATAGCTGGAAAGTTTGTTTGTTTTGGGATTTCTTTAATCTTGTGGGAAAAAGGAGAGTGAGTAAGTGATAATGTTAAATTAGATAATTGCTCTCTTTGTCTATCGGTGTTCAATTGTTATCTAGAAAAGCCAAATTCTTTCAAAGCCCAGCCCTATTACAAGCCATAAAAAGTCCTTGTGATCTTAACTAGTGTTCATGACTTGTGACTACATTTGAGAAGAAAAGCAAAGCTAAAGTATGAGGTTTCTAATGTGTGTGATTGAAAGGTACAAACACTTGAATGCACTTTTGTGAATGAGAGAAACACTTAATTTGTGAGGATTATGCATTCTTTGATTGTGTCAATAAAGGATAGTCGTGCTTATTGTTTCCTTAAGAATCTTGACACTTGCATCCTTGTTTTGGTCTCCTTTTGAGGGCACCACAGCTAATAGTTAAGACACTGGTTCGATCTTTTGAAAATCTTAAAATAGAAGTGCATGCTTTGGATATGTGAGGATGTGATAGATCTCAATCCATGTTCAATGTGTTTAGTGCTTTTAGTTTTAAGTAATTTAAGTTTTCAATTTGTGTTTTTTGTTACTTTTGCTTGAGGACAAGCAAAGTTCTAAGTTTGGGAGAGTTTGATAATTGCCTTATTTACTTAATTGTTGAATGATTTTTAAGGCAATATTTATGATTGATACATATATTTTGGTTATGACATAAAAGAGGTACAATACATATTTAGTAGTTGACTCAACCAGAAAGGGTTAAGCCATGGGAGCCAAATCATAGAAATCTTTTAATTAGTTATATGCCTTTGTGTTGTCTAGTGAAAAAATATATGACCATATATGAATGTACATACCTTTACCAAACGTAAAACAAAGTGGGTGTGGAATTGTTGGGCAAGGCAAGGCACTTAAATTTGGTAGAAGATGTAATTGCACTTTTTCCCCCTTATTATTTTTGGCCAAGAATGTTGTTGCACTAAACTAACTCCACATTCGTGATTGGTATGACCTTAAATTGGATGGTGTTCTGCACAGGTGGTACTGAAGAATGCCACAAGATTGTGTTCAACCAAGCCCATTATTACCATAAATGGAAAGTTCCTAGGCCCACCATCTATGTCAGGGAAGATGACACTGTTCTGGTTAAGGTGGTCAACCATGTCAAGTACAATGTTAGCATCCACTGGTCGGTGTTCTAGAGTTTCTTATTATGATTCTAATCTCAATCTTATATATGTGCCATTTATTATTATCTATACTACTAAGACTAAATGGCGATATCCCCATTTGGATTCCACATTATTTTTGCCTATTTTACTCTTAATAATACACATATATTCAACTATAAAAAACTAAAAGAAAAATAACTGCCAACTATGTATGAAACTAATGTCCCACGTATATATTTACTTTTTTAACTGTTATAAATCACCTATATGCTCTCACATCTTTCTCATTTGTCAAATTAATGTAGGCAAAGAGTGATTTTTTTCACTAGTTATTATTATTTATGTAAACATTATTAAATGAAATAAAATTGAACAGACATGGGGTCAGACAATTGAGAACAGGTTAGGCTGATGGGCCATCATACATAACCCAGTATCCAATTCGACCAGGCCAGGCTTATGTCTACAACTTTACCCAGGGACGGAACCAGGAAAAATAGACAGGGGGGGCAAAAATTTGCCATGTTAATAAGCAAATCAATAACACTTAATTTCTACTATTAATAAGTGTTAAAATTTAGTCCAATGAAAAATAAAATATCATATGTTCTACAAAAGCAATTATAACTACTCTTGATGCAAAAAAGAAAAGTGTGCATATAACAAAACATTTATTTTCAACCATGAAGATCATGATATTCTTCTATTCTTCATTTGATAAAACTCTTCCATAATTTCTTCCGTAGTGAAATTCTTTGCAATATCCTTTTCAATGTAAATAGCCAAAGTATCTGCAAGAAAACCATCTTCCATTTTATTGCGAAGCCTTGTTTTCACAAGCTTCATGGCTGAAAAAGCACGTTCTGTAGAAGCAGTTGAAATTGGAAGAGTTAACACAAGACGAATTACTCTATCAACTAAATGATAAATTGTTGATTTTCCTGAAATTGACAATAGTCTGCATAACTCAGAAAGTGTTGAAATATCTTGAAATTCAGAATGCTTTAAAACATCAAGCTCATAATGTTGCAATTGAATCTTCAAGTGAACCTTCTCTTGATCAGTGAAATCCTCTGGATAATATTTTGCAACTAAATTGCATATGTCATAAACTTTGAAGGATTTAAAACCATCCTTAGGACTTAAAGCTGAGCTAAGAAGGAGTAATTCCACAATTTGGTCACAAAATCTGTTATTCAACTCTTGTAATTGAAAGTCTATGGCAGTTGTAAATATGTCATATCTAAAATGATGCTCCACAGTTACAAAAGTGTCATCCTTTTTATGACGGGGCTTACCTCGAGCTCTTAAATATTGACTATTCCAATCAGGAATATCAATATCATTGCTAGCACAAAAAGTTATGACATTTTCAAGTAGTGGCTCCCACCCATCATCTCTTAACTTTTGAAGTAATGATTTTGTTGTTGAAACAAGATGAATAGCATTTACAATATCTTGAGATTGTTGCTGCAAAGCTCTACATAAAAGATCTGTTATTTCCATAATTTGTTTCATCAAGTGCAATATGAAAACAAATTCAAATGAAGTTAATGCTAAGTATGCTGCTTCTGCATCACCCCTTTGAGAGTAATTTGCCCCTCCTTCAGAAATACTATTGAGAACAATGCATGTTGCTGAATACATTCTTAACAAACTACATATTGAGTGAAAATGAGAACCCCATCGAGTATCTCCAGCTCTTTGCAAGGTACCAATTTGATTTCCTCCTTTTTTTGTCTCAATTTCCTTATTGGAAATCATATTTTGAATTTTCATAGCTTGGGCATCTTGAAGCTCATCATGTCTCTTAGAAGAACTAACAACTATATTTATAATAAATGTCAAATTTGTAAAGAATTGATGAACATGCTTAACTTCTCTAGATGATGTAACCAAAGCTAGTTGCAATCTATGAGCCATGCAATGAACATAGTAAGCATAAGGACATTCTTTGAGAAATAAAGATTGCAACCCATTCCATTCACCACGCATATTACTAGCACCATCATAACCTTGCCCCCGAATATTTTCAACATGGAGATCATAACGGGAAAGGATTGAACATACCTCTTTTTTAAGAGTTGATGCCATGGTATCTTTGACATGTACAATATAGAAAAAACGCTCTCGAATGAAACCATCTTCATCAACAAATCTCAAAATAATCGCCATTTGCTCTCTCTTTGACTCATCTCGAGCTTCATCAACAAGTATGCAAAATTTGGCATTTCCAATCTCTTTCCTAATAACGTTTCGTACTTTGCTAGCAATGATTTGCAAAATCTCCTTTTGAATTTTAGGAGATGTGTATATGGCATTTTGTGGAACATTTTCTAACACAACATTAGCAACGTTGTCATTATAAGTAGCCAAAAGCTTCAAAAGCTCAATAAAATTGCCCCTATTTTTTGAGTCCAAGCTTTCATCATTTCCTCTAAAAGCACATGCTTGGAAAGTTAGCCAAAGAATGCTATCAATTGTAGCCTTAAGCCGCAATCGGGCATTTTCCACTTCTTTTGATGTTTGTCTTCCAAATAGCCTTTGAATATGTTGAGGTTGATTCATGAGATTTTCACAAGATTTTACCGCCATCCTATGTGATGAATTAGGATTTTTCCCCACATGTCCTAGTAAAGGACAATTTGCACCATCATTGACTTTCTTCCAATTGTTAAATCCATCTACTATAAATGCATTTGCACGTCCCGCTTCATTCTTTGCAAAAAGATAGCATGGTAAACAATAGATAGCATCATTCTTAGGTGAGTACTCCAACCAATATGAATGTGCATCAAACCAAGAAGCTTGAAATCGTCGACGAGTCTTCCCTTCTCTTGAAAAAGGATATTCTATGTTCCTTGGTTGATATAGACCAACCTTTAGGTAAGCATGTCGTATTTCATCTCTTTGATTAAAAGGAAACTCCCATATCATTGGACGCATTCCAGGATCCCGCTCTATATTAATAGCATCCATTTCTTCTACTTGAATTCTTCTACATTTCAAAGGCCGTTCATCAAGTTTAGATCCTTGAGGTGAAACATTTGAAGCTTGAGGCATAGGAGTGGGTTGAGATGCATCAATATTGTTGTCTTCTTTCTTAAAGAATGAAGAAAGTTTTCTTTGAGTTGCCATATTCAATAATACAACTGTACATTTTTTTACAAACAAATAAACATAAAAAATAACATTAAAAAATAATATAATATGTTCAAATGAAACATAATTGAAAGTAATTAAAATACTAAAGCAAGGGAATTTTAATCTTCAGTCATTTGGAACAAACAATTGAAACAAACACATTATTCTCAAAGCAATGGAATTTTAATCTCAGTCATTTGGAACACGGATTAATTGGGAATTGAGCTATATACTAGCTGGTGAATGTATGAGAACAAGTCTCAATTCCTTATAAACAATTGCTAAATAAAACAGGGGAGGTCTATTTATTATTGTGGGGACTACTATTAGCACACGGCCATGCCACATCTACTTTCTTCATGTAGACAGTTATTTTATTTGCTTATGGCTAATTGCCTAATTCAACCATTCAAGCATTCCTTATTCAACATTAACTTTTTTAATATTTGAATTTTTGCTTTTAAAAAAGCAAGTCACGGCAACAGCAAGCAAGAAGTTTTAATCTATCTTCAATGGGTTTTGAATCCTAATGCCATTTTAAATTTCTCAATCTTATTTAAACATAAATATAAAGCAATAAATAATTAAATATGGTTGTGTTGGTGGCTATCTTTCCACTGATTCACCAAATAAACATGGACGCCCGGTAATGGTTGTGGCCCCCTAGGTATAGATATTCACATGGTAAATTCCAAAAGAGGGAATAAATTAAATCAAGGTTTTTGAGATTACCTTGTTAAAGATTGAAACTTGGCAATGACTTGCTGTGATCAAGTTTGCTGGACAAGAAGAAAATTGGAGAATCAAGGTCCAAAGATGAAAGATTGAAGCCGTGAGTGACGTGAGGATTAAGGGCCCGAGGCGCAAGGAGCAAGGTGAGGTGAGTGAGGAGTGAGGACTAACGTGCAGAAGGGGTAGGCTAAAAGTTTAAAAAATGAATTTTTTATTTCTAATCTGTAAAATCAGGGACCCACAATAAAAAGTAGAAATTTGTTTGTTATTAAAAATTTTAAAAACTAAATAGATGTAACAATGGATAATCTGTCTTATTGGGCCATAAGTATACGGTACATGCCTTGTCTCTTACAGTAAAGGCCCAATATAAGTTGGGGGGGGGGGGGGGGCAAAATTTATTTTTCAACGTAGATATAAAGTAGCTTAGTTATTTCAGGGGGGGCGACTGCCCCTGTGCTCCCATAGGTAGTTCCGTCCCTGACTTTACCCTTACAGACCAGAGAGGCACACTTTGGTGGCATGCACATATCCTCTGGCTTAGGGCAACTGTCCATGGTGCCTTGGTCATCTTGCCCAAGCTTGGAGTTCCTTACCCTTTTCCCAAACCAAATATGGAACAAGTTATCATATTGAGTAAGTTCTACTACCCTTTTCTTATGCTGCTAAATATTTCACTTTTCTTGTTGTATAATCATAAATTAGAAAAAAAAAAAAAAAAGCTTAGATACAATTTCTTATACGTTTTTAGTGTTGTTTTCCGATCACAATTGAAATTTCACTTTGGTAATCTGTGTAATAAAAATTTGCATTAAAAGTCAACATAAATTCTTGAGATAAAACTTCCATTCTAATAAGATAATAGCACCAAAAATACTTATAAAACTATATCTCGGTTTTGTAAAAAATATATATTATAATGAATGTTTTCCTTTGGATCTTGATTAATAGTCTAATTAGAATAGAAACCATACTTCCTAGTTCTCACAATATTTGAATTTGGTTCAGGTGAATGGTGGAAATCAGATACTGAGGCTGTAATAAATGAAGCTTTGAAATCTGGTTTGGCACCAAATGTCTGTAATGCCTTCACAATCAATGGCCACCCAGGACCTATCCAAGGCTGTGTTTCACAAGGTAAATTAAGTCCAAGAACCAAACACTAGCTTTAATGTAATTAGACCAAGCCAATGTGACTCAAATTGCAACAAGTTCTCCTCAGTATCTAAAGCCAAAGAAAAAATGAAAAAAAAAAGAAGAAGGTATATTTGTTTTGATAAAATGTATTATATTGACCAATGTAGATAAACTTCTCAACAAATACTTCTAAGAAAATAAAATAAAATTAATTAAAGAGGTAAAATGAAACAAATTTCTCTCAGAAATTAAAATCAATTTATAAAAAGTTAAATGAGGAAACTTTTAAACAAACTAGGATGCATAAGGTGATTTTATCATTGATAAATTTATTCAAATTGAGCCATTGATTTTCAAATTTAAAAAATAATTACAAAATCACATCTTCTTTTGTTTCTTTTTTTGTTTTTAAATATTTGTATGAAAAATGTCTGAAAACAGAAAACCATTTCTCAAATCAAAGAAATCCTTAATTTTCAGTTAAGTATTTTTCATCCTTCTTTTGTGTGCAGGAGGATTTAAGTTGGATGTTCAACCAGGAAAGACCTACTTGCTAAGAATCATCAATGCTGCACTCAATGAAGAGCTCTTCTTTAAAATTGCTGGCCATGAACTCACTGTTGTTGAGGTTGATGCAGTCTACACCAAACCTTTCAAACCTGATACCATTGTCATAGCACCTGGCCAGACCACAAATGTGCTTCTAACAACCAAACATGCAACTGGCAAATACTTGGTTGCAGCCTCTCCTTTCATGGATGCTCCTATTGCAGTTGACAACAAAACTGCCACTGCCACTTTATACTACTTAGGCACCCTTGGTTCCACCATCACCATCCTCACTTCCATGCCTCCTAAAAATGCCACCCCACTTGCCACCACTTTCACAGACTCTCTCAGAAGCTTAAACTCCAAAAAGTATCCTGCTAGAGTCCCTTTAAAGATTGATCATAACTTGCTCTTCACAGTTAGCCTTGGTGTCAACCCTTGTGCTACTTGTGTGAATAATAGCAGGGTGGTAGCAGATATCAACAATGTTACCTTTGTGATGCCTAAAATTTCTCTTCTTCAAGCACATTTCTTCAACATTAAGGGAGTTTTCACTGATGATTTTCCTGGAAATCCTCCTGTAGTGTATAACTTCACAGGGACACAACCATCAAATTTGAAGACCATGAAAGGGACAAGGTTCTATAGACTTGCTTACAATTCCACAGTTCAATTAGTCTTGCAAGATACTGGAATGATAACACCTGAGAACCATCCTATTCATCTCCATGGCTTCAATTTTTTTGTGGTTGGTAGGGGACAAGGGAATTTCAACCCCACAAAAGACCCTAAGAAATTTAACCTTGTAGATCCTGTGGAGAGAAATACAGTTGGAGACCCAGCTGGGGGGTGGACTGCTATCAGATTCAGGGCTGATAATCCAGGTAATGTTATCAAGAAAAATGCTAGCAACACAATCTCTAACATATTCTTTTGAACATATTCTGTACTATTTGTTGAAATTTATTGAAAATCATAAAAAATGGTGGGTCCTTCTTATTTAATGAGTCTCTCACATGATTTTATAGTTCCTAATAAATTTAAACTAATAATAAAGAGTATGTTCCTAGCCTTCCTTAGTCATCAATTCTATTGTGTCTGAACTTCATGTTTGATGCTAAAAAAATTGTACAAGGATAAATGATTTGGAGATTTCACATTATTTTTGAAGTTATGATGTATGGTATTCTGTTTTGTTAGGTGTCTGGTTTATGCATTGCCATTTGGAAATTCATACAACATGGGGACTGAAGATGGCTTTTGTTGTGGACAAGGGTAAAGGACCAAATGAATCTTTATTACCACCTCCAAATGACCTACCCAAGTGCTAAGAAAATTACAAAGTAATATTTTATACACTATGAGGAAGGGAAAACATATAAAGAGAAGTATATATGCCAAAGGGAGGGACAAACAATCAAGGCTAACAACAAGATTTTCATAGAGTAAAGAAAGGAGAAGATGCTCAGAGCGGAATAAGATCAAATGACCAATTGCCATGTATTTTTTAATTTCCTTTTTCATCATTCTTTGTATTGTTTGTACTCTCATCTTTCTCCTTCTTGAATGATATTTTTGGCATTAATTATGCTTATAAATGTCAATCAAAATTTTAAGGATTTTTAAGCCACCTTGCCTTGTGCTGATTCTTAATTTCAGATAACTTCTTGTTATTGGTAATGACAAAGTTCCAATGCCGGTTATGCAATAGCTTATTGTCTTTTTTTATCTAAGGAGAGACTCATGATAAGATAGCGAAGGAGAAGGAAAAGGGGAATAAGAGAATGAAAAAAGGATAGAATACATTCAGGAGATCAAACCTGTAGTTACAATTAATGTTTCACAACTTCAGTAATTAAGTTGATTCGAAGAAATTATGCAATAAAATTTTAACGCTAGAAAATAAGTCTTTCCTATGCAAGATTTAAGTATGGCAGATATCCACACAAAAAAAATGGCCACTAGGGATGTTAAGATCTATGGTCAGCTGGTTATTGTCAAAATATTCTTATAATAATATAGGTAATCTTCCTTATTTGAGTTAATTTTCGGATCAAAATTAGGTTTATCAGTACTTAATTATGTTATTTAAATCCATTTCGATCATAATGTTGAGTCGCCTACAAATGGGGTATGTTTGCTTTTCCGATGAAAGCTTGATAGCATGAATTTCAATACACTTCAACAAAGAAGAAACAAAGGAGTTACTTTGACAAAAGTATGTTGGAGCTGCCTCTAATAGTAATCCAAACACGCGCCTAGTCTTTTATGCTCTACAATGTAAAATATGTATGCAAATCTATGTCACATGTGTTGAAGCAAGAGATAACAGAGCATCATGCATCTTTGGCTCCCTCATGTGCGTTTTAGGCACCCTCAGGCAAATGTGACAGCTTTGTGTGAATTGGAACCACACACATGACATGTCACCAAACCAAGATTAATTTCCTTAAGAATCAATTTAGGAGGCATTCATATCATATGGGTGACAAGGCAAAGGATCCGATATTCACGTTATGCAATGTGGTATGGGACATTTTATTGTACACTCCACTTTCTTGTATGAGAAAAAAGAATTTTTTTTCTTTTTTTTTTTTGGGAAAAAGGGGATAACCCCAAAGCAACACTAAAACCCGCGCGGAAAGGCAGTAGAACTTACATTAGCTTTAACAATATCAGAAAGAAAAGAAGGAACAGAATCAAAAACTGTCATCTGCCCTTGTAAAGACAAACCAAAATTAGCTTCCCTCAAAGTATGAGACCAGATAAGCCTTCCCCCATCCAACTGAAACTCGGCAATATTTTGAATAATGCTGAAACAAAGATGATGATTCGGACAACCATTGGTTAAAAGTTGTATAGCACTGTAAGAATCAGACTCCACAATGAAATGTTTGAACCCTCTATCCCAGTCAGTAAGAATACCAAGATAAATAGCCCAAAGTTCTGCATAAATAACAGAACACAAACCAACATTGACAGCAAAAGCAAAAACAACCCTCCCATAGTGATCTCTAAAGACTCCACCTGCAGCAGCTCTCTTCAACTGATTCTGAACCGAACCATCACAATTGAGCTCAAAAAGGCCATAAGGAGGATGTTCCCAACTAATAAAAGGACTATGCAGAACCTTATTAGCAGGAGGATAAATTTGATTCTTAAACTGAATGCTAACAGCAATTGCATCAATTTGTCTAAGAACAATGTTCATAATCTCAATGGGAGTCTTCTTAATATTTTGAAAAATAAGCTCATTTCTATTTTTTTTTGCTGAATTATAAGCTCATTTCTATACTTCCAAAGAAAATCCAACTGTGGCGTCTACATTTTATTTGATTGCAAAAAAAGAGGGCTGCTTTGTAGAGCAAAAACAGTTCCTACAAATTCATTATAAATCCACACATTTACATTTAACTGAATAAATATTAAAATAAAATAAAAATACAATTTGGTGGAAATTAAGGATAATTTATTTTGCATAAGTTTAATTTCGTCCGGAAACTTGCATAACAAATTGGTACAAATGGGCATTTCTCACACAAAATCCCACATAACATTCTAAACACTAAACCAAGTATTTTACAACTCTGTTGCGGGTGTCAGTGTCTATATTATATCTATATATATAAACTATATAGATACGATGCATTGCATTACTTGCGGATGTACAATTTAGATCTAGCACGTTACATAATGCAATTCTTTGCATTTCCTCGAACAGGTAATGTTCAAGGAGGGAAACTACATCGTTGATCTAAGTGAAACTAGGTTTGATCTCTTTAAACAAGATCCCTAGTTTAAATTTTGTAGATGAAAGAAACATGGTTGGAAGAAGACTAAAGGTGGTCAACTAGGTTTCCAACGGATATTAATCATCACCAAACATGATGGATACTCGACACCAATGTCATGATAGCTCAAAAAAAGAGTGAAATTGCAGATTGAAGAGCAGCAGCAGTGAAACAAAAGTAGCACAGATCATAATGCGAGCGAGCATTTTCAAACCATGAATCTGGATGATCCATCCGTGCCTTTCCTCTCCTCAAATTCTACCATTGCAATTGAAACAAATACAAAACCGAATTCTACTTTTACCGCGTGCTATAATTATAACTATCTGAATCCCATCCTCAAGTTTTTGGAGGAGCTACGAGGCGACCTCCTAGGAGGAGCAGAAGCTCCTCCACTTTGTTGTTGTTGGGAAGGAGTAGTGGAGGTAGTAGTAGTTGTAGCAGAATTATTGAGGAGGTCTGTGATGTCAGCAAGAGGCACCCTCTTGGGCTTTCGCTTGCTGCGCTTCTTCTTCTTGAAAGACGTGGGCACGATGTGGGGAATTTGGGTCTTGCCCTTGGTGGCCTCTTTGGTCTTACTGCTACTGCTACATTCCGGAGGGACATTCTCCTTGTCACTGTGATCGGAAGTGGTAGCAGCGGCAGTGTCACAAATCTGAGGGTCGCTGCCACTGGGCTCCATTTGTGACAAATTTGAGTGGCACAAAAAGGGTTGTTGGTTAGGAACAGAGATATAGGAAGAGGTGAGGTGAGGTGTGGTGGTGGATTGTGGGTTGTGGGGTGCTGGTTTATATCCATTGCTGAATGGGAGTGGAAAGAGGGAGCACTTGAAAATTTTGAGAATTTTGGTTTTCGGGTTTGGAAGATGAAAAAATTTGATGATGGCGGTTTTTTGTTAATTCGTGAATAAAAGGTAGAGGGAAATATGAAAGTATGAAACTTCGAGGCGCGGAGTGGTAGGAAGGAGAATTTAGAATTCGGAATTCAGATTCGGGTCCAAAACACGGCCTCAGCACCCTTTTTTCAAATATATATATATATATATAAATCCACATTCCTTTATTATATATAAAAGATATAAAAATTTATTTTAGTAATTGTAATATCATAATTTTTTTGCCTACTTTTTTATTTATCTTAAGTTATTATATATAATGCTACCACAAGTATTTCATTTTATATTATTGGTTTTTATTTCACTTCTTTATATTATTGTTGAATTTTTTTATATTTTGTATACCTATTTTTCTAATTTTTATTTTAAGATAAACAGCAATTAAAGTGCATTAACTTTTATTAAATTACTAAAAATACATATTTTATTGAATATGATAATATAAATAAATACGAATAAAAACATACATTAATATAATGCTGTTTAAGTTCTAATTTTAATTTATTTACAGATTTAATGGTTTTCTTAATTTAACTTTTACGAGTTTTAATCAAAATAATATTAATTTAATTTAACCTTCATTAGTTTTATTGGTTTTTATATTTATTTACATTAATAATATTAGTATTATATATATATATATATATATATATATATATATATCAAATAACACATTAATTATAATCTTACTTAATATATGTCGTGATAAAATTTTATGTATTTGTAAAGTTTTAATAAACATTAAATGATTTATTAGCTAAAATAGTAATTTTTTTAATAAATAAAATAAAAATAGTAATATTTGAGTTTAAAAAATTGATTGAACAGATATTCATAAAAAATCTAACTATTGAAGTTTTAAATCCTCTTCAAAGAAGTTTATATAAAAACATTTATTTATATAACTTTGATTGTTTTTGTAGATCAATGTATCTCTCTGTGTATAATTTATGTATTGTATTTAATACAACAACCTTGTCAAAAGAGTTAAAACGTACTTTGGTAATATTTATGTTTCGAAAAGAATTAGTCTTTATCAATTAAGGGATATCTTTTGTGAAAACCAAACAAAACAAAATACAACAACTTTCATTCTATTTCAAAAAAAATTAAAAAAAAAACGATGATTTTATCATTGATATGAAAGAATAATGGGTCAATATGCAAACTATATTTATAAATTTAGGTGGGAGCATGATTTCTCTTACTTAAGGTCTACACTCTACAAAAATAATAAGTCTATTTTTTTTTATTTACAATGATAATAATGAAAATCAAATTTATAGGGCCTTTGGCCCCGATGAATAAAAAAGAAATCAAATTTATTACTTCATAAATAAAAAAATAATAAGTCTGTTATGCAAAAATTAAACATATTTACGCTAACAATTAAAATGTAGGGGGAGGGGGTACACTACATACATCAAATATTTATTTAATTAATGCCAACAAATTTATTTTATTTTTTAATTTTATCAGCAAAAAATTTATCTGTTGAATAAGAAAATAAGAGTAAAAGAAATACCCAACCCTTACAACCAGCATAAATGCCACAACTGAATTGTAAAGCTAATTATCCTCTCCCTCACCTCACTCACCATACTAAACTAACATTAAGCCCTTCTACTATAATTCCTATGAATTAATTTCTCCTAATAAACCCACTGTTAATTATGTATACTTTTCCAGCTATGATTATGCTCGTATACTCCCCCACCTCATTATCTCACCACGATCCATAACACCACTCATGCATTTTCCTACACAGAAAATTTTGAATGTAACCAGTCAAACAAATAGGTACAAATGAGCATTTCTCACAAAAACCCACATAATATTCTAAATACTATACCAAGTTTTTATAAAATTATGTTCTTTGTGTCGGTGTCTATATGTATGTATACAAATAAACCACTACATAAATACGATGCAATACCCAATGCAATTATTTGCATTTATTTTCAATTAATAATAAATTTTCCTCTAGAAGGCCATCATCAATAGGGAGGGAAATTGCAAATTGAAGAGCAGCTAGCACCAATGAAACAAAAGTAGCCTATATCTTAATGTCTCAAACTCTATCATTGCAATTGCAATTACAAAAAGATAAATGTTAACCAATGTCCTAAGGACACTGATTAAGAAACTAAAAGAAGAAACATTTTTGTTGAGATGCGCAAAATTATGCTGCACTTGGTTTTTTTTTTTGCGCTCTCCTATGATTTCTACTGTAAATATATATTTTTTTTAATTCCTTAATCAGTGTCGGGCACTAGTTAGCAAGATCCTTACAAGAAATACAAAATTGAAGCCTATCTGAATTCCATCCTTAATGTTTTGGAGGTACGAGGTGTCCTCCTAGGAAGAGCAGAAACTCCAAATTGTTGTTGTTGGGAAAGAGTGAAGGTAGTTGTTGTGGCAGAATTGAAGAGGTTGGTGATGTCAGCAAGAGGAACCCTCTTGGGCATTCTCTTAGTGCGTTTCATGTTCTTGAAAGATGTGGGCATGATGTGAGAATTTGGGGTCTTACTCTTGGCCTTGTTGGTGTTACATGTTGTTGGAGGGACATTCTCCTTGTTACCATGGTCGGAATTAATGATAGTGGCACTGTCCATTTGTATTGTAACAAACAAATTTGAGTGACACAACAAAAAGGTTGTAGTTTAGGAGCAGAACAGAGATATACAAGAGGTGGTGGTGATGGATTGTGGGGTGCTGATATATATTCATTGTTGAATAGGAGTAGAAAGAGGGAGGAATAGGAGTAGAAAGAGGGAGGAATTGGAAATGAAAATTTTGAAAAATTTGGATAACGTTTACTTGCAATTTTATTTTCTGTTTTCATTTTACTAGTGTATGCACCCGTGCACCCGTGCAATGCACGGGACAAATTATGTGTGGGTAAATTACAATTTTATTATTTAAAAATAAATAAATTTAAATTTGAAAAGAATAATAATATTTTATAAGCATTAAGTGAATAATATTTATTTATATACTTCAATAGATTATTAACCTATTTTTATCATATTAACGTAATCATGTTTTATAAGAACATTTCATATTGAAAATTATAAATTTATGGGCTTAAAAATAGTTTGATGTTATTAGATACAATTTTTTTTTCTATTCAGTTCTATTAGACAACTTTATATTTTTTCATTCAATTTTCACTTTTTTTTTCTTCTTTTTTTTTTGTTTAAATTGTAAACTGGCAGTGCGACCAGTTTAATGTCCAATATTATTTATGCAATCAGGTTTTCTCCCTATATCTGATAATACAGACTTATGCAATCAGGTTTTCTCCCTATATCTGATAATACAGACTTATGCAATCAGGTTTTCTCCCTATATGCTATATAAGTACTTGTTATTGTCAGTCAATGTAATTCAGAAATGTTCTTTAACAATTGAAGAATAGACCTACTATTCTAAACTTGAACTGAATGTATTTTCTTGAGCTTAAATACCTGATTTGGTTTCCACAGTCAAATAAATTTTTTTTAAGGCTAAACAAATTGTATTAATGAATAGTTTAACAGTGAGTGTAGCAATAGATGTGGCCATCACCTGATACAAAAACAATAACCCATGTGCTGGGTCTAAGCCCCTCAATATGCTATTGATAAAAAAAATAAAAAATAAAAAGCCCCCCGATATGCTAAGAGAAAATCACCTCCCTATTCAAATGCCAACTGCCATAGTCGAGGCTTTCAACAACAACAAAACAAAAAATCAATCAGCTTCTCACTAAAAAAAAGTAAATAGCCAAGTGTCGAAAAAGTGATATAGCTGTCATATTCGGAGGATTTTAGCGTGGCCTGTTATTGCATCAATCTCCCAAGCAGTAAATCAGAAGAGTTGTTTCACAATCTAAAAAGCGATAGCAGTGTTTTGCATGTGCATCAACATTAAAAATAATAAATGAAATTATTCTAGATGCTTACTCTCATTTCATTAGCAATGGTAACTGTGAGGTTGCCAAAATTCCAAATTCAATGTTTTCTTTGGAGCTATCCAAGGAAGACCAATATTCTACAATGTGCTACTGGCCAGTAAAAAAATGTGTTTTAAATGAAAATATTTAAAATATGATACAGTAAAATAGAAAAAGGGTAATACCATCCATCCCTGTGATCATTAATTAACTGTAACCATCCCTGCAACCAGTTCAGAGTTCCCATGAAATCTGGCTCCCATCATAGGTTCACTCAATAGTTGTTGCATGCACATATATGTTAAATGGCTAATGAGATCACAGATTGCTGGGACAAAAAGATTGGTCATACCTTTGTTAGCAAATGAACTTAAATTACATATTTACAAAATCAACCATCACATATTTGTAGTGCCTTTCCTGCAAAGTAATTTCCTCAAACTTATTGTGTCCCTAGTTCCTGTCATCCTTGGACTTCCACGATCTCCTTCCACCACGCATACACCTAAAAAACACGAGTAAAAAACAAAACCTTAAAATTAACCACGTGACATACACACAAATTATGCAGATGTTTAAATGAAGATTCAGACCCCTGTGGCATGCGCTCGCATTATCCCTGTCGCAGTCATCATGCATATAAAATGGTAAAGCAGTAGGCACCACAAACAGATCATTCTCCTTCGTCTCTTCATCATCCTCGTTCCTTGATTCTTCTAAAGTTATCATCATTAGAATCCTTAATCAATGTCCCAATTTTCAGAGAAAAATGAACTAAAATTGGTGTATAAAGACAAACCTCTCAAGATGCTTATCTTTCTTTGAGAAAGAGAGTACAGAAGAAATGCAGAAGGAAGAGTAACGGAACGGTGCTACATTTTGTGGAACTAAAACGCGTCTGTTCATTGGGTTGTTTGATGGTCGATTGGATATTTGAAAATGTCCAATCTTTTATTCCCTCGAGCTTTTATTCCCTTATTAAATTAAATAACCAAAAGGCAGAAGCCACTCCTTAGTCCTTGCATATTTTTGGAATTGCTTAATCCACAGAGTTTGAATTGTGGAAAGGTGCACGCATGTAGGTACTCATTTAATTTCTTTATCATTGGAAAAATAGTATGAATTAATAACGCAATTAAGGCTGCTTAATTATTGAGGACCATACAATTGGTATCAACTATTGGTTGTGGTAACGGTGCATTTACCACCCATATTTTCTCTCATAAACGAAGGGTCAACTATTGTTCATGTGATGGTTTAGCATTAATGAACTAAATTACTCATTTGGCCTGTGAATTTTAGGAGGGAAAGATTTGATTGCAGATTAGATTGCAAACTTATTTGCTTTATAGTTTTAAGATGAAAATTAAATTGACGCATCCAATGTAATGCTCAGTTAATGCGTTTTTGGCACATGCATCATTAGTGGATATTTGGGCGGGAAATAAAGTTGGAGAACTTCTTCGCTTTATTATAAGTAAGATGTTTTTAGTTTTTAATTACTAAACTTTCATATTTTTTCATTTTGTTTTTTGTTTTCTAAGATCTATACAGGAAACAGAAAAAAAAAATTTCAATATTTCTTGTACAAATCTTAGAAAATAGAAAACAAAATGAAAATAAGGTAATAGTTTTATAATTAAAAATTGAAAATAGAAAATGAAACAGAAAACAAAATTGCAAGTAAATTGTCCCTTGGTTTTCGGGTACGAAAGTTGAGAAATTTTGTTGATGGCGCTTATTGTTAATTTGTGAATGGAGGGGTAGAGGGAAAACTCAAACTTGAGGTGCGGAGTCGAAGGAGATTTCAGAATTCAGATTAAAGTGATGATGGGCCAAAAGCCCAAAATCAAAACCAGGCCTCACTGCCCATTTTTCTTTTGAAAAAAACTGTTTTTTTTTATAAAACCCTAATTAAATCTATAATTAGATAGTGGTTTAACTAATTATCATTTAAAGTAAGAGTTTAATTATGTACCCAAAAAAAAAAGTAAAAGTTTAATCGATTCCTAATCCAACCTGTTGAACCAATTTATATTTTTTTTTTATCAGCAAAAGAAAATATTATTAGAACAGTAAGCACAAGGTGTGCCTGTACACCAAGATCGTCTTACAAAAAAAGTTTCTAGAAAGCCTATAAAAGTATACCCAAATAGCAGCCCATTAATGCAATAAAACTATAAAAGTATACCCGAATAACAACAAAGAAAACAAGTTGAACCAATTGGTTCGATTCTGTCCTTAAAACATTAAAAATAAGACGTGTTCATTTTTTTTAGTTTACTCTTTCAGTTAGTTAATTAATGGAGAGGTAAAATCCATGCAATTCCTTAACTTATATACAATATAAACTGTACTAATTGTAATATGATAACAAGGCATGATTTCTCTTTAGTTGGGAAGAAGGCTTACACTAGATTATTGTTTTTATTTAACTTAGTTCTTCTACATCAAGATAATCATTAATCAAGATAAATGGATCGAGTTGAAAGTAAGACAATTTTTGCATTTATTCCTCTAAATTTGCCTATTGTTTGTTGTTAAACTAGAGTGACATTCAAGGTATACACATTAGACAAGTAGATGAATTCTTCAACCTTCCTTCTCCCGTTCTCCCCTTCTAAAGGTTTCAGGTCTTCCCTTCGTTGGTACCATTAAATTACATAGCTCCAAAGAAACAGAACTTTGCTAGAAGAAATATCATCACAAATTTCATGTTGACGTTATGTTTGTTTTGCATGGAGCAACAAGCTAAGTATCTATTTTAAACTTGCTCTTTTTTATCTTATTGGCTATCATTACATGTATATAGATCAAAGTAAATTTAAATTGCTAAATGAAAAAGGAATTAAAGGAGTACATTTGAACTTTATCCTATTTAAGACAATATATACCTTACCTTCTTTTTTTTTTTTAACTATGGTATTGGTACGAATTATTCATCTGGACCATTTAGTTAAGAGACACAAACTACTACCACTTATACCAACCAATGTTGGTCACACCTTACCTATTTAAGAGAATGAGATGTATTCTAAATTTCTTATTTATCATACAAAATAAATTTCACATTAGGAGTAGTTATATATATAGCCTTCTATTATGTATTCTATCCTGTCAACACTCTCTCCAACTTATCACTCTAATAATCAAATCATAACCGTTCAACACCTTCACACGTTAGGAGTAGTAGCTATATATAGCCTTCTATTATCTGGTCAACACTTTCTCTAACTTCTCTCTAATCAAATCATAACAACGCATTATAATTAATTAACAGTTTACAGTGATTGATGAATTTGTTCTGAGATTGGTCAAATGGTCAAAAGACTGGTCATTATTAATAAAAAGATTCGGTCAATAATTTTAGAGATTAGACAATTTACCAGTCTCCAAAAACTGACAATAAGGTGAACAATTTGTAATTTGACTGGAGAGAATTAAGTTGGAGAAACATCTATATTATTCCTGTTATGACGTCATGTTGTATATGTATAAATTTAGCTTGCCTATCATTTTCAAATTATATATAATAGAATTCTCTTTTTATTTTATTATCTCAACTTTCTGCTCCCCATCCCTACCATGTTTACCAACATAAGTGGTAAACATTGCTTGCTATATAAAGGAATGGCTAAGAAATTGTCATGTGTGAAAATATATATAGCAAACAAAAACTGAACCGCAGATTCCAGAAGCTGAGTCTTTTCCTCCAAGTTGCTTGTGCCCTTTTGCAAAAGTTTTACTATCTTGCTAAAAAACAATTTCAAAAAGGGCCTGTGTTTATTATTCTTTTTCAAAAAGGAACCAAATGAATGTTGGAAAAGTATATAGTTCCACCCTAACAGATAAAGTGCTTAACCAGCAAAAGAAATTAACTACATTAAAGAAAGTACAAGGTTACTCTAACAGTCTAACCATCACATCTAATACATCACAACCTGTTAGATTGAACAATAAATTTCAAAGGATATATTCAAATTCCAATCAAGATAATGTCCATGCGCAACTTGATCAGTTCAACTAAAGAATGAATATCTAGTGCATCTTCGTTAAATATTATGGACCTTATATATTGACCAGATAACTGACAACCATACTAAACACCTCAGATCTGCTACATCATTCATAACCTCTGCTGTTCTTTCTTTCATGAAAAACTGAAAATGTTTTTGTATAGATCAAAATGATGAATGGACACTCATATGGTACTTAACACTTCGGGAGATAAAAAGATAATGGATAAAATATATTTTTAGTTCCTATACTTTCGTTGAATCTTATTTTTAGTCCCCAAACTTTTATATCGTGCAATTTAGTTTCTGAGCTTTATAAAAAAAATATTTTTAGTCCCTGGGCTTGCTCTCATTTTTTATATGTTTTTTAACTTCAAGTTGTGATGAAGGACTAAAAACACGGTTTTTATAAAGTTCAGGGACTAAATTCCACAATATGAAAGTTCAGGCACTAAAAACAAGATTCAACGAAAGTATAGGGACTAAAAACATATTTTACCAAAAGATAAAAGAGAGAAAAATATATATGATGTAATAAAAAAAGAAAAATAAAAAGAAATAATTAGTGTCATTAATGAAATGTTTGTAATTGAGAGGTACTCACATATCATTACTTAACATGTTTATAGACCTTAGTTTTAACCGTGCGGACCATGTTGTGTACAATAATTTCAATTTGATTAGGCTCAATATATAAATTTCATTAAATTGCTTTCAAATACAGCTGTGGATTGTTATGGTGAATGTTGAGTTGAAATGATGGTCAGGTTACAATATCCTGCCCCACTAGTTCAACATTTGGAACTTGTGATTTGTGATGACTTCATAGGATAATGTTTTTCTGTGTAAAGTGTCAAATTATCATAATTATATAAATAGATAGATAGAGAGAGAGAGTGTGTGTGTGTTTTCTATTTAGAGTAAAGGTTTGTATAAAAGAAAGTGATGAAATAATCATGCAGGGTCCATTATCTAGTGAATTCTAATTTACATGTAGCGATTTCTTGACAAAAGGCAGTTTTGGTTCTGGAAATTGTTTTGGGGGGCATTGTCACGCATCAAAGTGGGACACCAATTGATTGGTCTGTCAACCATGCGCAATCAATTTATTACGGGATAGGTTGCAACACATTGATATTGGATCCTTGATCGTTACCACACACGTGTTCTATATGAGCAAATATCGTTGAGACCAAGAACTCTTTCCTTGAAATTTGGTTCTACCCCAGCTTGATTTTTCTTAGTGCTTTGCTTTATTTTCCACTCACGGTGTTAAAATGGATAAAATCTACCATAATATTGATGGTATAAGTAAAATTAGACTCGATCTCCTTAAGTAATATCTTTTAGGTTTGTGGATGAAAAAAAAAACGTGATTAAAAGAAAAGACTCCACTAAAGATGACCAGATAGGTTTTTTGACAAAGATTAGCATCAATATTATGATAACTCAAAAAGATAGATAAAATCTGACTATATATAGTATGTTTCAGCTATAGTTTAGTTTCAATGGCATGCAGTTCCTCACATAAAGTTCTAGACTATTAGATAAATTTTTTCATAAATATTTATAAAAGAAGAAAAATAAAATAAAATAAAATAAACTTTTTCTATCAGTTAAAATTAACTTCTGTGCTTTAATTTAAAAAAAAAATTATACAAGAAAACTTTTATAAAGGTTAAGTAAATAAGTTAATTTTAATTTATAATAGAAGTTTAATTTATTTTACTTTTTTATATTCTCCTACAAATGTTTATAGAGAAATTTGTCTAAAACGGAGTGCTTTAAAAGGATTAGAACCTAAATTACCATCCCTAGCTATCCAATTTCTGTGGCCAAACAAAAACATCCATAGCCAATTTTTACTTGGCTCTTGTGGGTGAAAAAAAATGTTAGTTTTACAGCATAATTATAAAATTGTATGAAGAAAAGAAAAAGAAACGTATCTTTATGACTATCTGAGTGTCACGCTGTACTTAATGCAGAATACATGTCTTGGATCACGAGCCTGTTTGGTGGCTTTCACACATGGTGTGTGTGTGTGTGTGAGGCTAGGCTCAGCTCAGCTCAGCTCAGGCTTAGGCACTGCCTCTATCTTTCTCTGACATCCTTTTTCTAGGAGTGCACTATTGTTTGGTGCTTTTGTCTCTACTGCATGCATGCCATTTTCTCAGCCAACTCGTCTTTTCCATTCTTCTGTGAAGTAGTTTTCACAGGCCTAATAAAATAAAACGCCTTCCACGCACCACCACAGTACTGGAGAAGATGCATAGTGTGACTGTAACATAATAACTCCTTTAAAGTTAGAGTAACGTTGTTTTCGGTCATTTCACTTTCTCACGATTATTTTTATAGCAAGGGAGAGCAGGGACGGAACTACCTATAAGCCAACAGGCCTAGGGCAGCCCTAAATAACAAAAGCTACTTAATATATATTGTTAAATGGTTAAGCTTATTTTTGCTTCTCCCGCACACTTTCACTCCACTACAAGGAGATCTTATGAGTTATATTTCTTCCAGTATTTACCATACACCGATGCTCATGTTAGACAATACACTCATTATTTTATGATTGGTTTGATTTGTACAACAATACATTGGTTATTTAATCAAATAATATTAGACAAATTACTTAAATGAAGTTTGCATTGGGATTTCTAAAAAAAAATAAAAAATAAAAAATAAACTTACTGATTTACCAATTACTAATTCGAGGTTAATTACTTTAAAAACAGATTAATTCATGCATGCAAATTCGAGTTTCCTTTTAATCAAAGATATAAAATATGATATGTTTTTCTTAAAGTTAATCCATATCAACCAAGGAATATAAAATATCTTTATTTTTCAAGAAATGGGAATAATTGTCTACGATTTCAAACAATTGTTAATAGTAGAATTAGTATTATTAATTTTGTTTATCATATAATAAATTTTTGCCCCCCCTAACATTTTTTCCTGGTTCCGTCCGTGAGGGAGAGGGATGAGAGGAGAAAAATGTAAAATAGTAAAAATGTTTGATATGATTCGATGTCATGTTCGAACTCATGCTTTGATGATTTGAGAAGATAATAGTAAATCACAAAGTCATAAGAGAAATTAATAATAAAATGTGTGATATGATAGAACATTATTATATAGAAGCCTTAATATTGTAAACACCTATTTAACACTCTTAATTTTTTTTTTCATATCACATCATATGATCACTTATTACATTTATCATTTCTCTTTCTCCTATTTTTATCTCTCTCTAAGTGTAGATGAGATTTGAGGTGTTTATAAAAACATTTTCCTAAATGCAGGAGGGAAGAGGGACTTGAAGGGCATGGTCCGGAGGAAAATAATTAATGAGATTTGTAATCTGTAAAACATCATGAGTTTTGAAACAAAAATAAAAAATTAAAACATCAAGAGGTCCGGAGGGAGTAGTCAGGTATAAAGTAGATTTTTTTCTTATTTTTTTTTCTTTGTTTACACATATAAATACTAGGATCGAATATAACAGTTGCTAGCTAGTCAATATTTATCTTTTAACTTTTTTCTGCATTGTTAATTATGTTCTGTACGTTCTTCCATTCTTACGAATCATTCTCTAAACTCAAGGTTTTTTATTTCCCCTCAGTAACAGAAATATTTACTAATTAAGCTCAATGGGTACTCAAACTGTCAAACCTTACATACTAGAGTTTACTAAGATCACTCAAGCCTTCAACAGAAGGTGAAAAGAGCATGAAAACTTGCAGCACCTGATAAACTTTTATGTTAATATATCCATGAATGAATTTCAACCTTTATGCGATAACTAATATTGATGCATTCACAAAAAAAAAAAGAAACTAATATTAATGCAGCCCAAAAAAATAATGCAGCCCAAGATGCACTGGCTCACCATATCTCCAACATGCTAGTCTTCTTATAGGCAAGAGATATAGATTTCCACGTGTTGTTATTTAGTCTACTAGTGTTTTAGCCGGTGTAATACACGGACTTATTAAAATTTTCACTACCTTATTTATATAATCAATAGAAAGAAATTTGAAAAAAAAAAGAATTATATAGCACATTAAAAGAAATTTTAAAAAAGAGATAATTATAAAAGAAATTAGAAACTATAAAATTAAAAAAAAAAAAAGATAAGGGAAGATGTAACAATATAACTTTAATTTTTTTTAATATTAACTTTGAAAATTGAAAAGTAAATTGAATTAAGGATTTAGAATTATTGACTAAAGAGAAAAATCTTCGGAATTAAAAAATAGAGTTAGAAAATCTGATAAAAGAAATATTAAAAAAATAATAGATTAGAGAGTATAAAATTTGAAGAAAAAAAATTAGACTTAATTGTAATGTTTACCCCCAACTTTTTAATTTTTGGCGAATTTTACCCCCAATAAATTAATTTGGTGCATTTTACCCCAACAAATTAATTTGGCTCATTTTACCCCCAACTTTTTAAAAAAGTTACAAATTTTACCTTCTACAGTTTTGATAATATGGCATGCTGACATAAGCATAAAAAATAGGAGTAAAATTCACCAAAAAATAAAAAGTTATGGGTAAAATTTGTCAAAAATGAAAAAGTTAGGGGCAAAATTTGCCAAAAAGTAAAAAGTACAACAATTTAGCATGTCACGTTATCAAAGTTATGGAGGTTAAAATTTGCAACTTTTTAAAAAAGTTTGGGATAAAATGCGCCGAATTAATTTGTTGGGGGTAAAATCCGCCAAAAATTTAAAAGTTGAGTAAAAATTGCAATTAAGCCAAAAAATTATATAGTACATTAAATTTTTTTTTTGAAAAAGAGATAAATATAAAAGAAATTATAAACTATAATTTTTTTAAAAGAAAAAAAATAAGGGAAGATGTAATGATGTAATTTTAATTTTTTAATATTAAATTTGAAAATTGAAAAGTAAATTGAATCAAGGATTTGAAATTATTGATGAAAGAGAGAAATCTTCATAATTAAAAAAAATTAAATAAATACGTATGTACAATATTGTTATTGGATCTTGCTAACCAGTGCCCTAATGGTTAAGAAATTAAAAGAAAAAAGTATTTACTGTAAAAATCATAAGAGAACGCAAAAAAAATTATGAACAGTGCACTTTTGCACATCCCAACAAAAACATTTATCCTTTTAGTTTCTTAACCCGGTCCATTGACAAAACTCCGATCGAGTTAATTAGAAGGAGCCATATTTAATGACAGCGTTTTAGAATCAAAACCTATAGCCGTGCTACATTGTCTGAATGTCAAAATGGGCTTCTGTCAATATTAATGAGCATTAATTACCGAATAAAAAAAATTAAAAATCAAGCTTAGAAGCGTTAGAGTGAAAGAAAGAACTAGTATTTGCAAATTTAGGTTAGGCGTAGAGCTAATGTTACAAAACTAATGTGAAGTTTAGCAAGTCATTATTTCTTTTTTCCACATAAAAATGGATAAACTGGTAGTTGAAGACTAATCCTTTCATAGTGTAGAGATTACCAATTTCTTTTATTTGCAAAATATTATCAAGAAAACAGAGTATAAAAATTACTCTAACACAAATAAAATTTTTTCTAAATCAAAAAAGTATAAAGAAAAACAAGCTACAAGACCAATACATCAATCAAAAAAGAAACATCGGGTTTTCCCATCTTAGCCTTAATCTACGATCATAATTTAACATTTATCAAGTCTAAAGTACCATTCAGATTAAAAGGAACATCTTGAAAAACAATATTGTTATGTATAATTTAAGTAGACCACACTACAACATGCATGTCAAATAATACGACGAACAAGACATATCTTTTTCTTTTTTAGATAAAACTAAATTGAACATAATGAGCAAAAATATCACATCCGCTTTATCATTGAACAAGATAAAAATTTCCAATTTACTTCTCTTAAAATAAAGAATTTTCTATATCAATCTAACTTATAAGTTAGTCAAAAAAGCTTATAAACTACTAGAGTGATACTAAATACACTCTCACACTTTTGGTCAAAAAAAAAAAAAAAAAAAACACTCCCACACTTAAGAAGAGAAATATGACAAGAGCTACAAAAAGTCGAGCAGTGTGTTAATTATTGCAATATTGTTAAAGCATTTCTAATTATATCTTTATATCATAAAATTATAGGTTTTTTTTTAAAAAAATATTTTACCTTTCCTTTCTATATATATTTTGGTATAGACCGAGACAATTTTAGTCAAGTTCGATAAGATTACTTCTTATAAAGAATACCTCTAGTCTATTTCGGAAAAAAAAGTTAAAATAGTCAAGAAAACTCTATAATTTCTATATACAAATACAAAATGTTTTTCCTTAGGAATTAGTTTTTGTTTTTTTATCTATTTATTTTAAATTCGTAGCATTGTTATACGTTTTTTCTTAATTAAACTAGCTAGCAAAAAGAATAATTAAAGCAAAAAAATAAAAGTAACGGAATTGAAAAAGAATGACAAGAAAAGAAAATCTTTCTGTGTTTGCTTTCGCATGTTCTGTACCTTATGGCTTTATCCAACTTTTTATCTCGTCCTCATCATGCTCATGATTCTAGTCGTATCCATGATGTAAACTCCATGTGAATTGACTTAGCTCTAAAGGAACGTGTGCATTTACCTTTTTCTCATGTAATTAACTAATTATTACGATCGTCATAAAAATGAATGAAACAAGGGTAATAAAAAAATAGAGAGAGAAAAAAAATCATGATAAAGAAAAGGAAGAGTCATATAAAAAAATAAAATAAAAAATGAAGAGTAACAAGGACTAGTCAAGGTTTTTCATCACGACTGAAATTACAATTACATTAATTAATTAACTATTTTTATCTACAATTTTCGACAACATCAAAATCACAATAAAAAATATAACTACAATCGCAATTTAAAATATTCTATAATATACGTCTAAACTCCTTAATAATGCAGTTTTTTTTTCTTTCTTTCTTTTAACTCCCCTCTAGTTTAGACTCAAAAATCAGCTTACGTGTCATAGCAGAAAGACTTGAGTGGCTGGTGATTATCCAATTAAGTGCCTAGAAGACAGAACTTCCACAAAAACTATTATATATATATATATATATATATATGAAAAGGATTAGCATATCCACCACAATTCAGTCATCTTATCATAAGCTCTTTACGTGTCCATTTTTTCCACAGTTAGCTTATTCTTGAATTTGTATATTTTCCTTTTATACTTACATTCAAAGAAAAGAGGGAGAATAAAAGAATATGAAAATTTCCCTATCTTTTTACTATAAGTGGTAAGAAGAAAATAGATCAAACGAGTGTATTTAGGACGATTTGTTTCTTCCATTGCCTAATCTATGTTGGCTTAAAGTAGATACAACAATCACGTGTATTTTTTTTTAGTGAAGATAATCTTGTTTGAGCAGGATAGAACCATTATAAACAGTAAAGCTCTTCCTTTAAGTATTTAACGCATGACTCGAACTCGAATTCGAGATTTCTGATTAAGTTAGAACAACAAGCCAATTGATTTACACATTCTATAGTGAAAAATCACGTGATCTGACATCAACATGAAACAATAACTTGTCTATATAATAGAACTTTTTTCTCCACTTAGACATTAATTATTACGTTACTCAAAACACTTTATATATGTTAGGTATCATTCCTAACGTTAATAAATAAACTTTATGTGCGGTGTATAGACCACTCGACTAAATTAATGTGATTGGACAATTTCCTAATTTTACCAAATCTAATTTTATTGATAAAAAGCTATAAATTATAAGTTTCTAAATTTTACTGTATATTAAAAAAAAGTTTCTAAATTTTACTTTCAGAAGCCAGTAAAAGTCAGTATCCAACATCTCACTATATATCAATTTTTCTTATATTTGAACCAAAATACAATATGTTAGATACATTTTTAGTATTAAATAGCTTCTATTAATTAAAAACATGTTGCTAAATTAAGAGAGAAATAAAAAGACAGATAAATGCTAACCAATGACCTTATTGGTTAAGAAAATAATAAAAAGTAGTTGAAAGTATTTATTATATTAAATTAAAGTAGCAGTAAAAAAAATATTAAATTAAAGTACAAAAATAATTTAACATTTACTCTTTTATAGTTTAATACTGTGCTTTTCAACCTCCTTAACTTGGTTTCCTTTGAGAGTAATTATATCTACCATTATTTATATTTGAAAGATTGTGTCATAATCCTTTTTTTCCCTCGATTTCTCTGTACGTGTCTCAACCATAAACACAAGTATAACAAAATTACAGTCCAATTAACTACTTCAATTCAATCTTTATTGGTATACAGTAAATATTAAATCTTTAACATGTAATTGTGGTGCATTGTTCATCAAACATGTTGAATTATTGAATGCATAAATAATAAAAATAAAAAAAAAATAGTTTGATCGAACAATTGAGATTTTCATATGCTTAAAACTTTTTGTAACAAGAAATAAAATACGTAAAATTCTCATGAATTGATACAATCAAGAATGTTTAATTTAATAAAAGAAGCTACTCTAGTGATCAAAAGCTGAAATGCAACAATACACATAAAACAAACTAAAGAGACTAGAGATTTGTGTTAGAGACTAGAGATTTGATGATATGCTAGCTCTAACATTTCTCAGTCTAGCTTGCACTGTACATAATTAGGATTACTTCCCATCCACACCTAACATCTTGTTTTACTATATATATATATATATATATATATATATATATATATATATATATAACTCGTAAACAAAATTAAATAGCATAAAAATAATTACGCATAAGAAAAAAAGTACACTCCGTTTTCTAACATATCCTTCCACTCGAAAGAACCATTGACTTCAAGATCTAAGTTAGGAACTAGAACACTCAATTAGCAGCCTCGTACGTTAGATTTCTAACTTTCCACTAATTAACCAAAATTTCAAAACGCGTGCTATTCTTTTTTAGGTCATGAATGTCCGAGACAAAACAGAAAATCAATGGGTTCTATTAATTGGTCAACCTTTTTCTTCTCGTAGATTCCATATGTATAGACTTTTTTTCTCCATCAATGTATTCAGTCCCATTGATCTATCTATCCCCACCCCTTTGTTCATGTCTAAAGAAATAATGATTGCGGGGCAATAATATTGAATAAAGCACCACTACTAGATAATTGCTAGATATTCAGCCAATATATACAATAATAAACCAACTATTGTCATCCTATGTTTTTTGTCCAATTGGAAGAAAATGAAATGACCATATTGTCGTCATTGCTTACTACCCCTTTGTCAGATAGTTTAACAACTTAATCACAAGTTATTACAAGCAATCATTTGTCATGCTTACATCAAAATAAAACAAAGTCTAAAGAAAATTTTTAAAGATATATATGGTTAAGAAGAACCATTAAATTAAAAAAAAAAACTATTTTAAAGTTTTTTTTATAAGTAATTATTTTTGAATTATTCTTAGAAAAACTTGATCTCTCCTCTCTCATAAATTGGGTGCAGAAAAATTTTGTCGCTCATATTAGTTTTATCTAATTCGAGTAAGATTGTCTTTCATGAAAGATATTTATAGTTTTTACTATAAAAAAATTATTGTTTAACAGAGAAAAAAAAAGTAAACATGAAGCTGCACCCTATTTCCCTAGCAATAACAAATTTTATTATATTTTCGAGTATAGAACAATCTTATAATTTACAGTCTTTGAATCCAACAGATCAGTTTGGATCGAGAGAAATTTATTGTGGGTCCAAGTAATGTACAGAAAATATGTACTGTAATTTTTTTTTTTAATATCAATAGAAATATGATGCATGTATCATTAGTGTATATCTATAATGTCTATATACTAAGTACTAACAAATTAATTTGTCAGACAAAGATTACATCATTGGAAAAAAGCAACATCTCATTGGTAATATATGACTTTCTTTTTTAACGGTATTGTCCTTCATTTGTTTTGTTCATTAAGTGTTTATGTATCTCTGATAAAAGGGGAACTAAATGAGAAACTTGTGGAATCTAAAAAGACTAAATAAAAACTTGTAATATTTAAAGGCACTAAATAACAAACAAAAATGGTACAAAAGGAAAACAAGTTTTTAAATTAAAATGAAAAACTAAATAAGAAAATTGTGATAATTAGAAGTACTAAAACCGTATTTACCATATTTTAATTAACTGTATATTCTCTCATTTCAACTTCTAATTAATTAGAAGGTGCTATAAATTAGTTTCATAGTTAAATAAATATGATCTTTCTATCAATTAATTTTAGGACAATGGATAAGAAATCAAAAGTAAAAGAAACAATATTGAGAAATGTAATATTTCATAGAGTATAATGATAATGCACTGATAATGTAAAACAATTTTACACTATTATCCAATCACAAATAACGGTTTGTATGACTTTTAAAATAATTTTGTAAAAGTCAACAAACTTATCATAAATGGTGGTTTATGATTGGATGACAGTGTAAAGTGTATAATCCTTTTTCACTATTTCATATTACCAATACATTTTTATTCTAATATAAATTTTCTATTTATTAATTCGTTAACTATTACCCTATAAGAAACATGTAAGGATTATTTTATACATAAAATATCTTTAATGTGTTATAAGAAAGTGACAAGAATGGCAAGTCAGCTAATATATCATCCCATGTGGTTTTTGGGTGTCGTGTATAGTTTGGAATCGAATAAAATTTAGATGATTGTTTTAAGTGTTTATAGTATTGTTTAAAATAAAAATATGATGCGTATTATAATTTTAGTTTTTAATGGTAAATAATTTAAAAATAAAAAATAATATATGTTTTATATTTTCATAAAATAACATTTTGCAAGTATCTAAAGAATTTTATCAAAAAACTTCTTTTGGGAATGACACCTTAATCAATTTTAAGAAAAATCACATGTCTAGTCTATCTTATAAAAAGGAGGTTAAATGCTATTATAATGTCAAGTAATAACTTCAAGATAATTTATGCTCCAAGTTCTGGTTTGTCCCGAAATATGTGCAGAGAAAAAAACAACCAGATATTATATTGTAAGAGATATGCAAGTTAACTCGCAGACCAAAGTTTTGCATTGAATTGCTGGTCAGTGAATACATGGAGAAAGTTTCCATACTTTCTTTGTTTCTTTCCCTATTACCAAAAAAGGAATCAGCAGGCTCGTTAAATGCATGCGTCCTATTTGAAAATGGGTTTGAATCTCCTATTCTAGTAGAGCAAACTTTCCTCTCTTTTCAGTGTTCCAGGAAGCATGATTTGAGTTGGTAGAAAAAATATTGAAGAAGAGCATCATCATAATAATGAGAGTGCATAATATAGGTGAGAAGAGGGTGCATGCTGTTCTTTTTAGAGGAATCACTCATTTCTTAACATAAAGGGAAGGAACCAACAAAATGTTACATGTCATTGTCAAAGCCTTCAAAAGGCGTGGGTGGAAGAAATGGCCATTGATAGTTACATGTGTATCATTCATGGACTTGATAATCATAG
Source organism: Pueraria montana var. lobata (assembly GCA_026413185.1). Lineage (NCBI taxonomy): Eukaryota > Viridiplantae > Streptophyta > Magnoliopsida > Fabales > Fabaceae > Pueraria > Pueraria montana. The sequence continues at coordinate 23,539,697 of CM048654.1, forward strand.
CTCATCACTAGCAACGTGGGGTTGTTACAGTTACCAAAGAGGTTAAAGAGTACATGCATTAGAAGAGAAAGTTGAGGTACCAACACGGTGTCGTATGGTTGGCAGATAACATCACACGCTTTAAGTATGTGTGGTCTATGTGTATGGAATAACGTCTGTTGAGAGAGATTGGTTTCTTAAATGAATCTTAAGGAATTAGTTCTTGACTTTCGGTCAGAAATGCCCTGGATTCACCGAAAAAAGAAAGTTGAGGGGTAAGTTAAACTCAAAGGAGATATATATAACTGCAAGAGAGCATTGTAACATGGTCTCTTAACATTTGCGTTTGTGGGGCTAAAAACTACCAAAAGATCTTTAATTTCTTTTCTGACCTGACCCTGCCACGCTTTGCAGAAGCATCGACGAGCTTTTCCAATAGGCCAAGGTACCTTTTTCCCCTTCACTCTCTGTCCATCAATTCTTTGCTGCAAACCTTTTGACCCATGTGATATACCCTCACCTCAAAGTTGAATAAACCACTAGTTGAATGTTTTCTAGTAGTTTGTGCTTTTACCCTCCTAGTACAACTAGTTCAAGTTGAAAAAAAAAATTTCTGCATGTTAATTCTTCAAAATTTGAGTTCCCATGTATAGGATATCATCAGTTTAACTTATCACCAATCTACTGTTTTACCCTGTCCTTTTACTTTCTAGATGAAGAGCAGATAAATAAGATTACCATAGGTCACATAAAGAAGCATGAGTAATTAAGCTTTTTGTTTGTATATATTCATTCATATGGCTTTGTGAGTGGGTAAAAGGAATCTGAAAGATTGCAATGGCAGGTGTTGGCTTTTTGGGACCAGCAGCAGTGGCAGAATTGTCACAATTCAAAGCCTGTGGACAGCTGCAGCAGATGAAGGACTACAGGCAACTATAGTTAAGAGCAACAGCAAGCAAAGCAAAGTGTGTCTACTTAAAGAAAACCTATGAGAAAACAAACCCTTATTAGAAAAAAAGAAGAGAGTCACATATAGGAAGAAAAAAGGGAGAGATAATTTGGAAAGAAAAAAAAAGAAAAACTGGATTTCAGTGGGAATCAGCATCAACCACTAAGCCCTATACAAAGTACACATGACTCGCAACAACAAAACTTGATCAGCACACACACAACTCATTCTCAATATCCTCATCAAGTATCCCAAAACCAACCCCAATATGCTGAAGGCATAACAAGTTGCCACCAAATAGAACCACCTACTTTGAACCAAGCCATAAAACACACAAAGCATAATAGAGGAGGAACAATCACAAGGGGCATGAGGAGCAGTGTAGGAGATATTGTCCAAGTAGATGGAGGGCACATTGTTAGGTCCACAGGTAGAAAAGATCGCCACAGCAAGGTCTACACTTCCAAAGGGCCACGCGATCGCCGGGTTAGACTCTCGGCACACACAGCCATTGAGTTCTATGATGTTCAAGACAGACTTGGCTATGACAGACCAAGCAAGGCTGTGGACTGGCTCATCAAGAAGGCAAAGACTTCCATTGACAAGCTTGCTGAGCTTCCTCCATGGCATCCACCTACTCATGAGGAAGAGCAGAATGATGCTGCAGGCTCAAGTGGAATCATAGCCATTGCACAAGAACAACAACATCAACAACAATCAGAGTCTAGTGGTTACAACTTTCAGCTCCAAAGGCAATTGGGGGCCTTCATTTCAACCCAAGTTAACACTGACCCCATCAATTTTCAAACCAACAACTCCTCAGAAAATCTTGGCCTATCCCTCCATTGCTTCCAAGACCACCCTGGCCTCATTCATTGGCAATCACAACAAGCAGGTGCAAATCAAACACCTCCTTCAAATGAGCACCAAATTCAAACCCTTTTTGCTGGCTCAACCCCAGTTGGGTTTGAGAACCATTATCAAAGAACTGTGACTTGGAACAATGAAGCAACAACCACAGATCATGTGAACAGGTTGGGGTTCATATTCAACTCACAGCCATTTATAGGCCAAGGTTCTGCTTCAGCTTATGCTCAAAGTGGGGGGACCCTTCAGTCAAGTTTTTCATTTCCAATGACTTCCTCTGAGCATCACAGGTCCCAGCCAGTGAACCAACCTTCCATCTTTGGCAGCAGGTTTGTGTCTGATGGATTAGCTGGTTTCTGCATTCCAGATAGAATTCAAGGTGTGGAAGAGGACCATGGAGTTGCTTCCAATAGGCCATCTTCTTCTCCTAGTTCTATCCATTGACCCCACAACAAGAACTGAGCAATGCTGTAGTCTTCCTACCAGGTATTTCACTCTTAATACAGTAATGTTATATCCTCTTACAAATCTTCCTACTACTTTATAAAGAAAGCATTAAATGAAATCGCAATCCATACTAACTATACAAAGGAAGTAGAAGGATTAGTATGAAGATGTTGTAAGAAGATTTAGAATTGTTCCTGATAATATTAGCACAGTTGTCATATTCTGCTTTTTATGGAACAAATAATAAAAAGTAGGCAAAGCAATTTCCCATGCAAAGCATCAAATCAATTAACAAAGCTATTTATCCCCCACCCCAATTAATTAATCTTAGTTAAATTTCTCTCATGCATCTTATTATATGCAGGAGTGTTCTCTACCAGATTTGCAACCGAGTGAAGATTCAATAGGCACATTGTTATGATCAACAAAGATTTCCTTTCAATTTGGCTTTCCTTTTTTGGTTTTAAGTTTAAAGTGAGTTCACTTGATTCAACCCTGCTATCTATATGTATAATTTATATTGATGAAAATAACCTTGAGCTGAATTTGGTGGTTATAGTCCTCACTGTATTGTGAATGTTATTCGAGAATAACATATTTCATCTGATATCTAGTGAAAAATCAGAGGTTACATGTCCATTCTTGGCGAAACCCACTTCCAAAAAAACAGAATCTCTTGTGATTTGGACTTATTCTCTCCTATGATAGGAAGAGAATATGGCTTCCCTTTTCCTTGCCCCTCAAGTACAACCTTTAAAGGAACATTTTGGAAGTCAAAACATTTCCTTAAACCATTTGGCAGTAACAGTGTATTTGTGTGTCAGCTTCAAGTTCACTCAACAGTACTACTGTCATTGAAAACTATAAGTTCCATAATGTATGCAGATTGGTTTTTGTTTCTGACATAAAAAGGCTTACCTGACACCCCTTTGCATTTTGCATGTTAATAAGCTTTGTGGAATAGTTTCAACCGTTTCATGAAATTCATCTCTTTTCTTATGCTCTTTTTTGGTACATTCATACACGTGGTTGTTGAAGCAGCAGAAATAATGGTTAACATCCCTCAAGATGAGTACCCCCTACACATAACTGTAGGCTTCAACAACATTACAATCAAACTATGTGACATCTAATTTAGAAGAACAGTTAAACAATAATAAATTGAAGACTCGGCGTTTCAGGCTATTAGTAGCTACCTATGCATTGTTTATAGTGTGTTAATGTCACTTTTTACACAAAAGTCAGGGTTGGCATGTACTAGAGCATAGGAATATGAATGCTGATCCTACCTTGCTAGAACTTTTATTGTGCTGACTTGAATTATATCAAAACTTTAAAGAACCGTGAATTTGTTGTAATATATACTAGGATGCTAGAAATCTATGAAACAACTTAATGCTGGCTCATTTGTCTAACTTTCTTAGTATAGGCTAACGTTGGAATATGGAAAATCTGATTCTGCAACACTGGTAGTGTTTGATTTTTTTTATTTTTTTTTATTTTTGGTGTACCTTTTGGTTCTCTAACTGGTAGTATTAGGTAGTGTTTGATAATTCACACTTCACAGACTTGCCTACGTAATTAGCAATAAAATTCTTCTTTCCCTTAAATCACTTCCTAATACAAGTTAAATGTAGCTTATTCACAAAGGTGAAAGGGCATGTTGATGATTTCATAAATCCATAACTAATTCTACCAGATAGAGAACCAAAAGGTACACTAATATTTTTATCATGTGGTGCTTCGTGTTTTGGACTTATCAAAAATGATATTGGAGATATAATTTCTAACCAGTAGTTGCAGACCTATTACTATTTACTACTCACGTATATTACAACCTCCTGATTTAAATATAAGTAAAATTAATTAATTTACACTTAATTAAAAATATTAGTGAATCTCATTTAATTTTATTAATTACATTTTAAAAATATTTTTTTTCTAAATTGTCCTTCGTTAAAACTTGGTATCAAGAATAAAAAAATAGTCATTGAAAATAGAATCTCAATTAAATAATTTGGATATGACATCATTAAATGAGGTAAAATTAATTAAGACTTCTTTATATTTTGGTCCACAATTCATGAGTTTTTTTTTTCTTCTTATATTTGAGTTCGGAAGAAGTAGCTTGTTTCTCTATGTGTTAAAATGAATATTTTGTTCAGAAATCAATCATTTTAAGTTTTTTTTTCTGTATTGTCCATGAAGATCTGAGATATTATATAATGAGTGTGTTGAACCTTTGTGGATTTGTTCTTTTAATTTATTAGATAAAATTAATACTTTGATTGTCTTTTTTTTTCTTTCAGTTTCATCATGCAAAGTAAAATAATAGAAAGAAGCAAATCACATTTTTTATATAAAAAATATGAATTATAACATTTAGGTTAAATTATTCATATGGTCCCTTATCTTTATTTTTTATTGTAATTTGATTCTTTATTTTTTTAAAGTTGCAAAATAGTCCCTTATCTTTATTTTAAGTTGCAATTTGATCTTTTATTTTTTAAAGCTCCACATGTTAGAACTAAAATGTATTAAATCTTATATCTTATATTAGGAATAAGCATATCGCCTTTTTTATTTTGTCAAATATTTATAGTTATAATTATAACCTTAACAAAAGTCTAAGACATAAAAATTGAATTAAGTATTTATTTAAAAAAATACACTTAAATATATTATTTAAAAATATTAAAATATTATTTTTAAAGATTAAAATAATATTTTAACATTTTAAAATAAAGATAAAATAATAATAGAATAATTATTTATCCCACTCTGTTTATTTTTATTTTTTAAACAATAAAATAAAATTTTTGCTTCAATCCATCATAATATATCCAAACAATAAAATGTAAATTTTATTTTATTATATTTCATTCCACCTTATTTTATTTTAATTCATTCTATTTCATCTCTGGTCATCAATCCAAATTCCAAACGCATGTGAAGTGAGAGAGAAGGAAGCTATAACTCTAAGTTTCATGTATCCTGTTTGTTCTTACCAAATTTAGCAAAACCTCTTATTCAGTAGCTCCTCCGTGCATGGTGATTGGGGTCACTGAGGTTGCATATATAGTATTTTCTAGGTTCATAGGCCTAATTACCTTATATAAGTGTCATTAATGGCAGCAAGGATCGTGGAGATAAGGATACAGATCTCATCTCCTCTCATCTTTGCAGCAGGAAGATAAGCTTTAGATAAGCTTTCCTCCTTTTCTTATTTACTCTGAACCCTTATTTGGCCAACTAGATTGCCTACTCAACTGGACACCTTGCAAGCGGCTAACCAAGTCCGAATAGTATACTATTCAGGGTAAACACTCATTTTGGTCCCTAAAAGTGTGTGACGTTGACAGATTGGTCCCTGAAAGATGAAAAATTCGAATTTAGTTTCCGAGTGTGCAAAAAGTGCGACAAATTCGTCCTACCATTAACTCATCTCCGTTAACCTTAACGAATGTGCCTACGTGGCACCTCGGTGATGACGTGGTAACTGACAGTTGCCATGTGTCATCCACGTGGTTGCCACGTGTCATTTACATGATTGACATGTGTCTAAAAGTTGAACTTAACAACTTGCTGTTATTTTAGTCCCTGAACTTAACCACGTATTGTCATTTTAGTCCCTGAAAGCACTTTCAAATTTTCAATTAAGTTCCATGTTGTATGTAAATTATTAGCATAGACATTATTATATTCACTCACTTCCATTTTTTATCCCTCGTATTTTTCAACTTTCTCTTACCAATTCCGCCATTAAAATTATACTATAAATATAAAACTAATTTATGAGTGACCACATAGTAATAGTTAGCGGTTAAATCCAGGACATTGCTAACAAGATTCTATAAAGTTCAAACCATATCTTCTACCCAAATCAAGCTATTATCTTATATGTCATTAATATGTGTAGAATGTTAAATTAATTATTTAATTTAATCCATTTTATGGAATAACATTAATCACCAAAAGACAGTTAAAAAAACTTGAGAATCACAAAAGGGGGAAAATGAAAGTGTTAGAACCATTTGCTTTCAAACCTTTTCGATGGGGCAATACGAAAAGTTGTGATTTTGATGAACTACTACCACAAGGTATATATAGACATCAAAGAATTTTAAATGTAGTGATTACTTAAGAGTGTTGCTATTTGAAAATTTTTAATTGAATAAAATGTAATTTTTTAAAGATGCTAGACAATGTTTATTAAGGAAAAAAATTAAATAGTTTTTTAAGATATTTTTGTGTTATTTTCCTATTAGAATTAATGTTTCCGTTGAATAAATGACGAACTTTGCAGGCAAATTGTGGAAGTGAAAGTCAAGATGAACTACAAAGTATGAAAGAGGAAGGTGAAAAATATGAGGGATATGGAATGGAATGGAAATAAGGGAATATGGTGATGACTATGATAATAATTTACATGTAGTCTGAAACTTAATTAAAAATTCAAAAGTACTTTCAGGGACCAAAATGTTAGTAAGTGATTAAGTTCAGGAACTAAAATGACAATAAGTTAAGTTAAATTTTTAGACACGTGACAGTCACGTGGATGACAGGTGGCAACCACCAATTGTCACGTTATCACCGAAGTGACACGTAGATGCATCTGTTAAGGTTAACGGAGATGGGTTAACGATATGACTAATTTGTCGCACTTTTTGCACATTCAGAGACTAAATTCAAAGTTTTCATATTTTAAAGATTAATCTGTCAACGTCACATACTTTTAGAAACCAAAATGGATATTTATCCATACTATTTATTTTAGATTTCAATATCTATAAATACAAAAATCTCACATTTTCAAATAACGTTTTAAAAAGAGAAATTGTTGGATCGACAATCAAACAATCAATTTCAAATTATTGTATGTTGTTAAAATAAAATGACCATTGAAGCTTACTACTCCTGATGGAGGGGCCGATCCCCAGGTGATCCCGATTTTCATTTTTTTTTATCTGGCAGAAAGCGGTTTTCATTCTGTGTCATAGCTTTTGAAGATTAATGGATCTTGATATTGGAGTTTTAATAGGCCCGTAAAACGTATAAAAATAATTTATTCATCTATTTACGATTCATTAGAAGTTCATTAAAAATATCTAATCTATTTACGATTCATTAGAAGTTCATTAAAAATATCTAATCTATTTATGATTCATTTAATAAAGTCCATTCAATCTACTCATTAACATTTTTTTATTGAATGATCCATCCATAAAGATATTTTTAAAAATTAAATATTTTTTATGATTATTTGAAAATATTCTCTCTCATTTATTTACAAAATTATTTGTCAAATTAAAAAATTATAAGTTTTTTTTGTTTGATTCACTCTAATCTAAAGAAACGATTATTTGTTTTATTGATTTTTTAAGATAATTTTTTAAAATAAATAGTTATTTTTTAAAATTTAAACTACTTTGAGTAAGTCATAAAATTAATATATAAGAAAACTACTTTAGAATCAACATGTCATTGTTCCCTGGGCTCGGATCATTATGGAGTATGGACTATTCCATAGATTTACTTTTTTTTCTTTTAGAAAAAAAGGCTTTGTTATTGGCACCCCAATTGCTCCTGGCACCCCCTTAGACATTGTTATTTAAGATAATGACAAAAATGCCTAGTAGCAGTAAGATGTTGAAAATTCGTAATTAACTTGTTTCCTTTATGATAGGCATCTTTGTCATTACATTAAATAACAACGTCTAGGGGTGTCAAGAGCAACTGAAAGATGCCAATAACAAAGTCCTAAAAAATCATTGAAAAATTTAACTTTTTTACTTTAGTGTTTATGAATAAATTTTTTGAAAAATACCTTTTATTTTTTAATTTTAAAAACCAAACTCAATATTTTAACTCATATTGTGTTAGTTTTTTTTTTCCATAGCCAAAGAATTAGTCTTTGATTTTTTGAAATGGCCAAAGAATTAGTCTAAATAAATAAGAGCAAATTATAGCAATACCTGTAATTTGCTCAATAAATAAACAATTAATAACTTCTATAAACGAAACTAAACCATTACAACAAATAATAAATGTAAATCGGGCCAATTTAGACATACCAAAAATTTTCCTTTGTATACAAAAAAAAAAAGACGCCATATCAAATAATGTGATTATCATAATGAAGGCTTTAAGGATCTAAAAATATCTTCATAACTTATGGGCCTTGATTTCATGCGTGTCTCCCCTCTATCTAGATCAACTCCAACCCAATTCAAAAAGGAGTTAGAAGTCATTGCACCAGAACTCTATTTAAAGAGAAATTATTGTACGGTTTAAGATTATTACCTCAATTAATCTTCATATAACACAATATTAACATCTTCATTCTTTTTGCAAATTAATTGTACAATAGTTTCTCATGTCAAGAACTAACAATGACCTACACAAACTATCTACAGCGATAAAGACTAAGGGAACATTTGTTTCAAGTTATGATGTTGCATTCCTAGAAACCACATTCCTTAAATTATGGTCACTAAAAATGGTATTCCTGAACATATTTAAAAATATGTTTGACTAACTTTTAATATTCTTAGGAATACTTTTTAAATTTTAAAATAATAAATAGAAAATAAAAGTAAAAATGGAAGTTATAGTAGGGTCAAAAAATAACTTCCTTAGTTCTTATAGGAATATAACTTTTCTAGCCCTTAGTATGGGAATAAAAATTGCATAAACATAAGAATAAGAATGTAACTTTCCTGTGATAATTCCCTTAAAAAAAAAATCCTGTGATAACCGCCTAAGAAGTTTAATAGGCTTGGAATAGTGAGCTAAATAGGCTGATTGACTATTTTGGGTCATTTTGAAAAAAAAAATTACCAAAATGGGTCTCTTTTAAAAGATATTACTGGTATGCGTCTGTTTTGACCAAAGACTCGATCAAATTTTCAACTTTGATGACGTGACATGCACTGTAGGCATCAGACTATATGATTTGAATGAAGTAGCAATTTTCATTTGCTACTTCATTGTACTTTTTCTGACGCACAAAAGTGAAGTGTGAAGTAGCAAATAAGAATTGCTACTTTGATATTAACAAAGAAGTAGCAATTCTTATTTGCTACTCTATGTACTTTTTCTGACGCACAAAAAAGTAAAAAGTAAGCATCAGGAAAAGTACAATATTTTTTTATTTTTGATATATATTTATGTGTTAGCTATTTTTTTAAAAAAATAGTTGAATAAAAATGTATTTTTTTATTTTTGATATACTTTATGTAATATTTATATGGGAAAATAGGCTATGCACTAACAATGTAAAATATTTTTATACCGTCAATCAATCATAACGCACCGTGTATGATAAAATTGTTGACTTTTATGATAACTACTTTAAAAGTCATATCAACAGTGATTTGTGATTGAATGACAGTGTAAAACAAAATTGTTTTACACTATCAGTGCATGACCAATAAACTCTATTTATATTTGTTAGCGTACTCAGTTTTTGGTAAATTATTTTGTATATGAATTTTTTTTTCTTTTTTTTAAATTGTAATGTTTGTGTGTATTTTGTTTTAATTATTTTACATATATACTTTAATTTGTGTTAAGTGTTGTTAATGATGTATTTGTAAATTATAATACTTATTTGTTATTCTAAAAATATGCATAATAGTTTAATTTAATTTAGGCTAAATTGCAATTTTGGTCCCCTTAGTTTCACAAATTCACGATTTTCATCCCCCTGTTTTTTAATTGTAAGATTTGGTCCCCCTACTTTCCAAAATTGGCGATTTTGGTATCTCCATCCACTACCTTCCGTTGACTGTTAGAATATTAATGTTGACCATTAATTAGTAGAGTTATTAAGTTAATTATAAAATAACTTAAAACCATTAATTATTAAATCAAAGGTCAAATTTTATTCTCATTTTTCTATTTTCTTTTTTCTTTCTTTCCCTTCTTTTTCCCCATTTGCCCTCTACCCCCCAGTTACCTATCTTTCTCCAGTCTGCCTCACCGCATCTAGGTGTTGCTGCACAACGCCGTCAAAGACACCGCCGGCGCCATCGAGTTCATCACCATCAACAACCTCCGTGGCACAGTGGCCTTCTTTTTTTCCTCTATCTTTCCCGATTTCTCATTCCTCCTACAACCCATATCTAAACCAAACCCTCACCAATCACCACTGACCTTGCTCTGCCACACACGGCCACGACACCACCACGAGGCTACCATGCACATCCACGAGTGAATGGCTTCGCAGTGGGTTTCACAATGGTTTACGGTGCGGTTGCGCCTTTGCGGTGGGGTTTGCTACGATTCACGGTGGGTAGGTGGTGATTTTCGCAGTGGAGTTCACTGCGATCTATGGTGTAGTTCGCGGTGAGTAGCAACAGGCTTCACTGTAGTTCTCAATGGGGTTCTGATAATTGCCATCTTTACTTACATTTTGTAGTAGTTTAAGGGCAATTATGTGATATCTCTTATGCTTTTGAGCTTTGTTTGTGTTCATTTTAGGTAAATTTTGAATAAAAGTTTAGTTTATTTAGGATTTTCTAGTTTATACCTTTTACGCTTGATCTTTGGGTAGTTTGTTTGTGTTTTGTAGGAACTTTGTTGAAGCTCGGATCAAGCAAAGGAGAGTCCATGAGTAGCTACATTGGAAGAAAAATGAAGAAAAATGTCAAATTCCACAACCAGAGTACACCATGGGCTGCATGTGGTAGCTACCATGGGCGTGGCAGACTTCAGGAAGTCAATTATAAAAGTCAGCCTCAACCACGAGCAGGCCATGGTAGACACCATGGCCATGGCGCGTTTAGGGAAATAAAGCAGAAAGTTGCGTCTTTTATTTTTTAATTTAAATAGACCTTCTAGGATAGGAAAGGGGGTTCAGAATTTTAGGGTTTTCATAGGCAAAGAGGTCAGAGACATTGGGGAACCGTTTCCATGCTCAAGGATTCATCTTTCGTTGTCTCTTCTCCAGTCTCTTCTTCCCCCATGGCTATGAGTAGCTAATTCCATCCTTTGTTGGGGTTTGATGTAATTGAATCTTCTTCCATGTAATTACTACATTGTTTCTATTTAATTAAGTATTGTTATTGTTTCTCTTCGACACTTATTGCTTGCTCTTAGCCTGATCACCTGAGTGCATTATTCTTTTTATTTGATTGTAATTGGGAAATTCAATTGAATTGTGAACTGAAGGGAACACCCAATAATTTTTATGCCTAGGGATAGGGTAAAAAGGATTGGGCATCGTTAAAACCCTCATTCTTAATGCAAGTACTTTGATTACACTAATTCAAGGGATTGATAGTGGAATCAAAGGACTTATGATAAACCGGATTTTGACTGTATTTTTATCTCAGTTTGGATACCATTTGCATATGATTTGAGCTTAGTTTGTTGGCAGAACTCACGGTTTGTTGCTAGTTTGTGTAAGACAGGCAATTCAAGGATTTCTTGAAGAAAAGAGCTTAAAAATAAATAAATTGAAGGAAGTTGCCTTTGTCTGGATACCACGGCTGTGGTAGACTGAGCACGGCCGTTCTAAATCACCACAGCCATGGTGAAATAACCACAGCCAAGCAGGAATCACTGAAAGTTTTGCATCAGCGTCAATTTTTCGAGCACAGCCGTGGTTAATTTACCACGGCCGTGCTCGTAATACGCGCAGATTGGACCTCCAGACTATGCAAGGACCACGGCCGTGGTCATCTGATCAGCACGGCCGTGGTGAGCCGCGTCAACAGTTTAAAACTTTATAAATAAGTGTTGAAAACCTTCTTTGGGGATCTTTTGCTCTGTTTCTGAATACTGAGGGTTCTGATTGAGATAGAGAACGTGCGAGAGAGTCCGATTGCTGTAAGACGTAGAGATCGTCATTGGGAGTACTACTTGTAAAATTTCTAATCCCTTTGTAATCTTTATGTTTTCTATGAGGTTTTCTGGTTTATTCATGAACATGAGTGGCTAGTCCTCCAAGCCTAGGATTATGATGTAGCTGCGTCTCTTGTACCCCATCTTTGATTATCAATGAATGTCTCGATGTTTCCAGTTATTGAATCTCTTTACTATTTTGTTTGCTATTGGAACTGATCACTCTAAATATTAGTCAGTCCCTTGTCTATGATCAATTGCCTGGGACTGACAGAACTGTAAAGTGATTGAATTCATATGATTTGCATGATCAAACTAATTGTGTGAATTTCCAGTGGATTAATTCTATTAATCAACCTCTCTGAGTATTATCGTTTACTCTAATTTAATTCACCTATGACCAATTGGGAATTGAATTAGGGGAAACAGCAGTAGTAAGCTATGATCAATTGTTTACTAATGAATTTAAAGAGGACTGACAATTAACTTAATTAGAGCATTCAATGAGATCAAGATGAGGGAAAAAGGGATGCATGCAAAATCATAATCCTCGGCGTTTCATTCTTATTGTTTCGCATTAATCCTCTTGTCTTAATCCTTACTTTTAAGAACTGAACAATTGAACTCTATTTTCTCCCAAATTTGATTCCTGATTGAATTGTTTAATCATTACAAATTGATTGTTCGGGAACACAACAGGTCCTTTGGGTTCGATATCCGGACTCTTAGAGTCCACTATAACTACTGCGTAGGGTACGCTTGCCCTTTGCGAACGCATTTTTTTTTTACGCATCAACTTAGGTTCTTTCGCTTAAGGGATTAAGGTTAGAATAAATTGTGGGTTGATGATAACATAGGTTTAATTAAATAGGAATGATTAGTAATGCATGATAGGTTTATTTAATGAAGTCAAACCCCGACAATTCCTTCCATTGATATAAACCCCATTCTCTGCGCATACCAACTGTTCGACAAAATTCCCAATCAAGTTTCCTTCCTTTTTACTCTTTATTCTTATGCATTTGCTTTTAATTTTGGTTACTTTAAATTTCTCAATATTCGTAGTCTACAAATTATATTAATAATTACCCATTTATCGCACAAGTCCCTGTGGAGACGATACTCTACTCACTACTGTGTTACTTGAGCGATTTGGTACACTTGTCAAAATTGCCAACAAGTTTCTGGTGCCGTTGTCGGTGACTTGTGTCTCGGTAATTAGGCAAATTTTTAGTATTTTTTGTGGACTTTAAACATTCTATTATTCTTTCGCATTTTATTTTTATTTTTATTTTATTTTAAATTTTTATTTTCTCTCTCATCCGGTGCTAACTATCTTTGTAGTTGCTCTAGTTGTTTGTGATTATGTGCATGCCAGGTACTTTTGGCACAAGGAGCAAAACTAATCCCGAGGATCTCTTGTTCATTCTTGAAATTGAGAAGACTGTTCGGTGTATCAGTGCCCAAACCAGAGAGGCAAAGCAACTAGCGAAACAGTTGACACTGGAAGAGAGCTCTTCCAATCCCCCTTCAGAACAGCCTTCCAGTTCAGACGAAGAGGCCACCACATCTGAAGAGGAGATGGCAGGAGAAGAACAGCCTGCCAGGAGAACTCTTGTGGATCATGTCAACAATAATGGTCCGAGAGTGTTCTCTAGTATTGCCAGGCCAAGAAACGCTAACCGCATAGTTGAAGCTAAGCCAGCCTTGCTCACACTTCTCAGTCAACATGTGTTTGCTGGCTTAGAAAATGAAGACCCCTACAACCATTTGACCACCTTTTATGATCTGTGCGGCACAGCAGGGGTGGCCCAAAATGAAGAGGAGAGCCTGTATATGAAGGTGTTTCGTTTCTCCCTCATAGGAAATGCATTGAAGTGGCTCACTAACCTCCCATCTCAGAGTCTTGCCACTTGGATTGAAGTGGAAAGAAAGTTCTTGGATTGGTTTTTCCCTGAAGTGAAGAAAAGCCAAGCAAAGATTGACATATTGGGCTTCCGCCAAAGGAATGATGAGTCACTCCATGAAACTTGGGAGAGATACAAGACTCTCTTGATGAAGTGTCCCAACCACGGGATTGGACAGGTTGATCAACTTTACATCTTCCTTGGGGGTCTGAAGGGGCAAACAAAGGTGATGCTTGATGCTGCAGCTGGTGGAGGAGTGATTAAAAATAAGTCACTGGATGAAGCCATAGAGTTGATTGAAAACATGGCAGCCAGTGATTTTGAAGCTCAACATGATAGAGCTCCACGCAGAGGAGTAATAGAGCTCAACTCTCAAGATGCAATTCTAGCCCAGGTGGAAGCACTCAAGGTGCAAGTGTCCAACCTTCCCCAACAATTAATGAAAGCTACCTCTTCTCAGTCACATCACCGAGTGCTCAGTTGTGAAATTTGTGGGGGTGAGCATCATGTAGAGCACTGTCCTTATACTTCTAGCACACAAGAGAAAAAGGTGAATTATATGGAGAGTCAGAACAACTATGGCCAAGGGAAGTCGAATTTCTACGGTAACAATTCTAACAGTAGTGGTTTTCAGACTCATCATGTCTTTGATAAAGGAGCTGGTGAAAGATCTTTCCAACAAAAGCCCAACCTCTATGACCGCACGACGAAGTTGGAAGAGACTCTCACGGATTTTATGCAAGTCTCTATTTCTAATCAGAAGAGCACTGATGCCTCTGTCAGAAACTTGGAGACTCAAGTTGGGCAGCTTACAAAACAGGTGGCAGAATTGGCAGAGTACACTAAGAGTGGCTTTTCAGCCAACACTCAGACCAATCCCAAGGCTAACTGCAGTGCAATATTTACCATTAGTGGGTCAGAGTGTGATATAGTGAATGGAGAAGATGAGGTAGTAGAGGAAGTTGAAGTGAAGAAGTTTGGAGTTCAAAGCACAGAAGGGGACTCAAGGATGAAGTGGGCTAGAGCTCGAAAAGCCAAGGAAGAAAAGTTAAGAGCCAAAGCCCCTTTCACTACAAAGCTCCCTTATCCTAAAGCACCAACAAAGATTTATAAGGAGAGATAATTTGCTCGGTTCTTGGACATTCTCAAACAACTCTACATCAACATCCCATTCTCGGAAGCCTTGAAGCAAATTCCAATCTATGCCAAATTCTTGAAGGACTTCTTGACAAGGAAAAAGAAGTTCATTGAGAAGGATACCATTGAGTTGGAAGCGGAGTGCAGTGCTATAATTCAGAAGACATTGCCTGCCAAACATAAGGATCCTGGGAGCTTTACTATTCCCGTCACCATTGGGAACCTTTCTATTGATAGAGCTTTGCTTGATTTGGGGGCGAGCATCAACCTGATGCCCCTATCTATGCTAAAGAGAGTTGGAGATGTGGAGGTAAAGCCAACTCGCATGACACTACAACTTGCTGATCGCTCCATTATATCCCCTCATGGGGTGGTGGAAAACATGTTGGTGAAGGTCGACAAATTCACAATTCCCGCTGATTTTGTTGTCATGGACATGGCGGAGGATTCACAGATTCCCATCATCTTGGGATGACCTTTTATGAAGACTGTTGATGCTCTAATTGATGTTGGCAAAGGAGAGTTTAAGCTTAAAGTGCAAGATGAAGAGGTGACTTTCAATGTCTGTGACTCTGTGAGCCCCCCAAGGGGTTGGGGTTGACACAACCATTCATCTTAGTGACCTTTGAGGTCACTCACCCGTCAAGCTAGTGACATTAAAGAAGCGCTTACTGGGAGGCAACCCGGCTTTCTATCCTTCTCTCTCTTGAATTAAATTTTGTCTTTTTGTTCTATTTTATGTTTTGTGTTGCTTTGTGTTGTTTTCAGGCTGCATTTTTTTAAAAAGGGGGCACCACGGGCTGTCCATGGTAAACACCATGCCTGTGGCGTGAGCGATTCTTATTCGATCAACTCCAGAGGATATCACGGGTTGCCCATGGTAGACTCCATGCCCATGGTGTGTCAAAGGTGCCATTCGTTCATCAAAACTAGACCCCCTCCATGACCTGGTCATGCTAAATACCATGACCGTGGAAATCTAGCTGTCTTAAAAAAAAAAAAAGTATCAGAGGGGGTGTGAATATCAAATAACAAGGTGCAAAAAGCAAAGTTTAAAAAAAAGAAAAGGGAAAACCCCAAATCAAATCGCACCCTAAATCTGAAATTCTTTCTTCCTCGACAGACTTTCATAGGCAAACCACCACCACCTTCCACCACCATGACGCCGTGGCCACCACCGCGCTGCCATAGCCTCCACTACATGGTCCCTCTCTCAACCCACCATTCCCAAACGCTTCTGCAGTGCACATCCATCCAAAACCACCATCACCAGAACACCTCCACCACCGCCGAAGTTCCCTCCACCTTCTTCTTAGCAGAGTTTGCGGCCCAGGTTGATTGGCCAATGAGAGTTGGGGACCACCATACTCTTGGCCAAGGGGGTGATGATGGGCCTTTGATGTTGAGGTAAGTCTTTCTTTCTTTTTCTTGTCTTTACTGTTTGTTAGTTTTTTTTTATTGTGAATTATTGTGACTTGGTCTGTAATTATTGCTTTCTTGTTTTCATTGAAGTATAAAAAAAAATAAAAAAATATTGGTTCAATGCATGGTTGTGGTTGAACTCCTAAATTCTGGAATTGTTCTAACTGTGGTTAATATGTGTGGCATGTTTGTATGGATACCTCTGTTCCCTTGATGAAACCTAGCCTGGTGAGGAATTACTATTATATATGTTGAGTGGCACCATTAACTCTTGCACATATGATTTTGCTTGAAATCTTTTGATTCCATTGTTTTGCATGCTAGCTTGGAAAGGATCAAGGCCTTGTTTGTTGTCTTAAGCCACTAGCCAGAAAGTTGTCCTTTGTTAATAAAATAAAAAAAATCCCTTGCACCCTTTTTGAGCCAATTGAAAGATTTTCTTGATGCATAAACCCTTAACCTTAATAGAAAAACAAATGTTTTCCCTTCCTAGGAATTGGAGAGCAAATTGAGAAATAGGATTTTACATTAAGTTTGGGGTGTCTTGCTAGACACCCAAATGTGGTAAATGAAGGGTATCCCAAGGGAATTCTAGCGTCACAGTTAGTTAAAAAAAAAGGTGTGTGACTCATCTTTGTCCCACAGTGTTAAAGTTGTCAAAAAAAACAAAAAACAAAAAAAAAGACAAAATAAATAATTTTGCAGTGGGACATAGGTGAAGTTGAATAAAGTGGTCATGGATTGTTGAAGAAACTTGGGGTCCAAATTGTGATTTTGCTCTTGAGATCAAGTGGGGAATTATTTCTCTTTTGCTCCCATATTCTTAGATGCTTTGAATCCCAGAAAAACCAAGATTTTGTTGTAGCCCGGCCACGTTACAAGCCAAAAAAGTCCTTAGTGATCCTTGCTTACATGCTTGATAATTGTGATTGTTGAGATAAAAAGCAAAATTAATATGTGTTGTTTTAATGTGTTGCTTGAGAGATATACTCACCTACGATTTTGTGATTGAGTGATATACTTTGTGAGGACCAAGGGACTTTGGTGGTTCGTTGCATTTTTTTTGCAATCCATATTAATCTCTTGATGAATTGTCATTGGAATTTTTGTGTGGGCACCTTATTATGTTTGGACTGTATTGCTCTAGAACTTGTTTTGATGATGATGAGTTGGGAATTTATTGCAGGCCATGTCTTTGTGTTTTCAGTGTTTCTTAGGATTGTCATTAAGTAGTTCTTGTTTTTGTTGCTCGAGGACTAGCAAAGTTCTAAGTTTGGGGTGTTGATAATTGTCATCTTTACTTACATTTTGTAGTAGTTTAGGGGCAACTATGTGATATCTCTTATGTTTTTGAGCTTTGTTTGTGTTCATTTTAGGTAAATTTTGAATAAAAGTTTAGTTTATTTAGGATTTTCTAGTTTATACCTTTTACGCTTGATCTTTGGGTAGTTTGTTTGTGTTTTGTAGGAACTTTGTTGAAGCTCGGATCAAGCAAAGGAGAGTCCATGAGTAGCTACATTGGAAGAAAAATGAAGAAAAATGTCAAATTCCACAACCAGAGTACACCATGGGCTGTATGTGGTAGCTACCATGGGCGTGGCAGACTTCAGGAAGTCAATTATAAAAGTCAGCCTCAACCACGGGCAGGCCATGGTAGACACCATGGCCATGGCGCATTTAGCGGAAATAAAGCAGAAAGTTGCGTCTTTTATTTTTTAATTTAAATAGGCCTTCTAGGATAGGAAAGGGGGTTCAGAATTTTAGGGTTTTCATAGGCAAAGAGGTCAGAGACATTGGGGAACCGTTTCCATGCTCAAGGATTCATCTTCCGTTGTCTCTTCTCCAGTCTCTTCTTCCGTTGTCTCTTCTCCAGTCTCTTCTTCCCCCATGGCTATGAGTAGCTAATTCCATCCTTTGTTGGGGTTTGATGTAATTGAATCTTCTTCCTTGTAATTACTACATTGTTTCTATTTAATTAAGTATTGTTATTGTTTCTCTTCTACACTTATTGCTTGCTCTTAGCCTGATCACCTGAGTGCATTATTCTTTTTATTTGATTGTAATTGGGAAATTCAATTGAATTGCGAACTGAAGGGAACACCCAATAATTTTTATGCCTAGGGATAGGGTAAAAAGGATTGGACATCGTTAAAACCCTCATTCTTAATGCAAGTACTTTGATTACACTAATTCAAGGGATTGATAGTGGAATCAAAGGACTTAGGTTCTTTCGCTTAAGGGATTAAGGTTAGAATAAATTGTGGGTTGATGATAACATAGGTTTAATTAAATAGGAATGATTAGTAATGCATGATAGATTGATTTAATGAAGTCAAACCCCGACAATTCCTTCCATTGATATAAACCCCATTCTCTGCACATACCAACTGTTTGACAAAATTCCCAATCAAGTTTCCTTCCTTTTTACTCTTTATTCTTATGCATTTGCTTTTAATTTTGGTTACTTTAAATTTCTCAATATTCTTAGTCTACAAATTATATTAATAATTACTCATTTATCGCACAAGTCCCTGTGGAGACGATACTCTACTCACTACTGTGTTACTTGAGCGATTTGGTACACTTGCCAAAATTGCCAACAGGTTCACAGTGTTTTTTGCAGTGGGTTTCAGTAGATTTCGTACATTACGAAACGAGTAGGAGAGGATCTGGGTTTGTGAGTGAGGGGAAGAAGTTGACGGGTTCGTGAGTGAGAAATATTGAGATGAGATGGGTTATGGTTCAATAATTTGGGTTAGGGTTCAATAATCTGTTATAAAAGTGTTTTATTAATTAGTGGTTTTTGATTAAAATAATATTAACTTAATAAAGCTATTAATCAAAATTAATCACTAATAATTAATCACCTCACCAATTAATTGGTCAACGTCGCCAGCCTAACGGTCAACGAGATCAAGTGAACGAAAATACCAAAATCGCTAATTTGGGAAAGTAGGGGGACCAAATCTTACAATTAAAAAAAAAAGGGATGGAAATCGCGAATTTGTGAAACTAGGGGGACCAAAATTGTAATTTAGCCTTTAATTTAACGTAATATTTTGTTGTTCTGAAAGTACGTTGAAGTAGTAAATAAGTATTGCTACTTATTTGTTAATGTCAAAGTAGCAATTCTTATTTGCTACTTCACTTTTTGTGTGTCAAAAAAAGTACATTGAAGTAGCAAATAAGAATTGCTACTTCTTTGTTAATGTCAAAGTAGCAATTCTTATTTGCTACTTCACTTTTTGTGTGTCAGAAAAAGTACAATGAAGTAGCAAATGAGAATTGCTACTTCATTAAAATCATGTAGTCTAATGCCTACATGGCATGCCACGTCCTCAAAGTTGAAAATTTGACTGAGTTTTTGGTCAAAACAGACTCATGTCAGTAATATCTTTTAAAAGAGACCCATTTTGGTAATTTTTTTTAAAAGGGACCCAAAATGGTCAATCAGCCAGCTAAATAAGTGCACTTATGAATTGACCTTCTATCTACAAAACTAAGGAGTCTAGTGGGCCTTGTCAAAAAAAAAAAGGAGTCTAGTGGGTTTGAACTAACTGATTAAGTTTAGATTAAATTTTGTAAATATAAGTTTGAATCAAAAGTATGTTAAAAACTAGCATAATACTCATGTATATGTATTCACACGAGTTACATTTGATTTTATTTATTTTTTTAAATGATTTGTGTATATATAATAAGTAAAATTATTCTTATGGTAAGTAATTCCAACAAACAACTCTGAAAAAAAAAGTATGTACAGTTCATTTCCCATTTGTTTCACGACGCCTGCTATAAGGTGGGAAAGGTGTGTAGGTCTCCCACCATGGGAAATAAAGATGGTGCGTACGATGTATTTTTTTTCGAGATTGGTGTGGGATTACGGTAGGATTGCCTACACTGGAATAATTTATTTTTTTTTCTTTTCCCCCATTCGAACTCAGTTCCGCAAGACCACTTCACTTCCTCTCTTTCATGTGATCGGATTGGCTTCACCGTTGAAGCAGTGTTCGACAGCGGCAGTGATAAAAGGATGACGGAGAAGACAAAGGGGAGATTTCAAGAATGATGCGATTTGTATAATAACGTTGCTGAGAACTGAGTCGCCTTGGATGTGCCGTGGAACCTCGTGCAATGTCGTTGCAAGTGGTGCGGTTTGCTCTCCGACTTCGACAACGTGAAGGGAACTACGATGTTTCCATTGAGTTTCGCAAGGGCGAGGTGTGTGGTGGTGTATATGGGTGTTCAAAACCGAACCAACCCAAATGAAAAATGGAAAACCAACCCAAAAAACAGAAAATCGATGGAAAACCGAATTTTATTGGTTTTGTTCGGTTTTTTATTTTCCTAAACCGCGCGGTTCGGTTCGGTTTGTGGTTTGGAAATGTAAAACCGACCAAACCAAACTGCTAGCTATATGTAAATGTGTTTTTTCCTGAATGCACAGTAAGTAAGTAAGTATACGATTACTTTAATTTCAATGGTTGGCAAGTAATACGTACTATAGCATATGATTGTTTTACTTTAAGTTTATTAACTATGTTAATTACTTTAAGTTCATCGATTATTTTTACTTTAGCAGGTCATATTTAATTGTGACTACTAACGTACATATGTATTTGGATGGTACTTGTACCTTCTTTTATAATGAATTTCTTTTTTGGTTGATAAAAAAAATTAAATAATGCTCTAACAGTGGAAGTGTCACATTGAATTAATAATTATTTTGATTTTTTTAATACTTAATAGCAGATTTTTAAAATCGTAAAAATCAAACCAAATCAAACCGCTAAAGATTGGTTTGGTTCAGTTCGGTTCGGATTTCATAATACATTTAAACCAAACCAAACCGAACTGCACTTAATTTTCTTGTTTGGTTAGGGTGGCTTTTAAGCAAGAAACTGAACCAAACCGCACCGCAAACACCCTTAGTGGTGTGTCAATGTGAGGTGTTGCTTCACGGTGGCTGTTTGCGGTCATGCGTATGCAATGGGGATCTCATTTTGGGGGACTTGGGCTCGGTGGTGGGTTCGCGATTTCGTGGGCGTGGTTGATGATTGTGGGTGATGTAGAGATGATGGTGGAGGAGGGATGCAGCCTCCTTGGTGCAGTAGTAACGGTGGTCCATTTGCAGGCTCCACCATTGTCATGAAACACAAGAAGAGGAACATACAAGAGTATAGGAACCTAAGAAATTGCAGAGGAGAAAGAAAGAAAAAATAATGATAATATTTTTTTTGGCTTAAATATCTTTTTAGTCCTTGCAATTTAGAGTTTTTTACTTTTCGTCATTGCAATTTTTTTTTGTTTTAATCCTTGCAAATTATGTTTGTTTTATTTTTCGTTCTTAAAGTGGTTTAAATAGCGTTTTGGATAGTGAAAAAAGTGCTATCTAAACCGCTATAAGGACGAAAAACAAAACAAATATAATTTGTAATGACTAAAACAAAAAAAAATTACAAGAATAAAAAATAAAAAAAAATACTAAATTACAAAGACTAAAAATATATTTAAACCTATTTTTTATTTATTTAATCTAGACACAATATTCTACACTAATCTCCAAAAAAATTCATATCCTACTCATCATCTTTGTTGCCCATTGTGAAAGACACACACACTTTTCCCACCTTACCTTAGAAGGCGATGTTTCACGCGATGAATGGATTCCGGAGAGTAAACGTCAACGTTTCAACAGTCAAAGCTTTGAAAAAATGGGAGTTTCTTTGCTCCTTGTTTCTCAGTCGCACGTGTTGCCCACACGAGAAATTCTTATTCCTTAACTAGAAAAACATATTAGAGTAAATTATGTTTTTCTCTGGTGAAAAATACAAATATTATTATCACCTCCAAGATGTAAGTATCACACCGCAATATTTCATTGTGTTAAAATACACACTTTTCTCACTTAACGAATATATATATATATATATACTACTTTTTTATTTGTTTTAAAAAAACAACCTCATAAAACTTATTTTAAATATTTTATTATTTGTATAACAATTTATCTTTTAATTTGCATCGTTCTTTATTATTTTAATAAATTATTATGAATTATGTTAAATTTAATTATATATTTAAAAAATCTTTATTTTTAATTATTATTCTTACAAAATATATTTTAAATTAATCAAATTCAACATAATATATAAATGTAAAATAAAAAATTAAACAAAAATATTAAGGTAATATTTAATTGATGTTATTAATATAGTATTTATATAAATATTTTAATAAACTGGCACATTTCTTATATAGTATTAATTAATATATTTATTAAATACAATATATTTATTGAATTTAATAGATATAATGCTAATTTATGTACAACTTTTTAAACGAATCTATTTATATTAAAAACTATTATTAAATACAAAATTTAATACTTCTCTCTCTATCTTTCTATAAATTTTCATATATTATTTATTTAATAATTTATATTTTTAATTACTATGTTAAGAAATTATTTATCAACATTGGTTGACACAAGTGGTAGCGACTTGTGTCCCTTAATCAAATGGTCTAGGGTTCGAATCCATGGAATAAATCATGTTTGGAGAAAAATACCTACCTTGGGAGGGAAATATATAATTAAATTTAAAATAAATGTTAATAAATTATTTTAAATTTAATTATATATTTTTAAAAAAATTATCAAGTGAATGGATGATAACTTAATTAAAATATTTTAGTATATGTTTTACTTAAAAAAAATTATTATAAAGAATGTTATTTAGCATTGTTATGTTAAATTGACTAAATTATGTTTTTGGCACAAAAGGAAAGGGACAATGTCTATTCACACCTCTCATGGGAGCAAAGTGTAATTTACTCTATATTTTAATATAAAAGGAAATGATGTAATTTACTTTAATGATGTTAAAATGGACCAAATTGTATATTTCAATATAAGAGGGATGATAGTATAATATTTGCATATCTTAGATGAGAGGAGAGTAATTTACTCAAAATATTAAGATCTTGATCTAAGATGTGCCAATTTCTAACTCAGAGACCATCGATTAATATCCATGCAACATGCCAACAAGCCACTCCGGAAAGCAACACTCAAAATATTAAAATTATTCATGAGTAATTAGATTGATTTAAACTAAATTAAACTGTAATTGATTATATTTAATTGAGTTAGCTTATTTCATATTAAAAAAAAAATCTATTAATATGAAACAAATCAATCCAATTAAGATTAAGCTGGTTTGATTTTTCTTTAAAAAAAAAAAAGCTGGTTTGATTTTTCTTTAAAAAAAAAAGCTGGTTTGATTTAAGTTATCAGGTTATCATAAAAATAAATTATTATATTTTATCAAGTTTGTATCTCTACTTATTGTATCTTTTATATAAATAATTAATTTTATATTAATAGAAGATAAATATATTCCTTATCCTTTAACAACTAATTATTTATTATATCTATTATTTAATTTCTTCTATAATTATCACTTTATATACAGTAGATGATAGTTGTAAATACATTCTAATTAAATTCATTATTTAATACATCCTTTTTAATATATAATTTATATATATTTAAAAATATTTTTTTACTATATAAATCTTAATTATATAAAATAAATATTTATCTGAATATCAAAAAAAATTATTTATCTTATACCTAAAATACTATTTTAATTAAAGAAGGAAAAAAAAAACACAAATTTAATGAATTTACGCCAATGAATGACAAACAAGCTAGGATATAAGAAATCAAAAGGGAATGAATGTTCTTCACCTTGAAACGCATAATAAGAAAGCAACCAACACAAGAAACAGACATTCATTCCTCACTCAAAACTCAGTTCTTTTCTTCCATCACAGAAATACTCTCTCTCTCTCTCTCTTTTTCTTTTTTTTTTTCTTTTCTCTCTCACCCACAAAACAAAATCATGGATGTCTTCAACAACGATGATCACGACCATGACGAACAATTTGTTCGATACCACAACGACGTGAACAGAACAATATTGTACGTATCCATGGTTTCCTTCTCAACGGTCGTGTTTCTTCTCTTCGCACTCTACCTCTACGCCAAGTGCGTCCTAAGGAGCCGGTCCCGCCACCGCGCCGCCATTCGCCGCCTCACCATCGCCGCGCTTCATGTCTCCGACGTGGATGCCGCCGCACACCCCCACGCCGAACCGCCCCACGCGGGGCTCGACCCTGCCATCATAGCGTCGCTGCCGACCTTCACCGTCAAAGCGAAGGTTCTGGAAAGTGGCGGTGGCGGTGGTGGCGGTGGCGTCTCCTCGGTGGTGGAGTGTGCCGTGTGCTTGAGTGCTCTGGAAGGTGAAGAGAAGGCCAAGTTGCTTCCCAACTGCAACCACTTTTTTCACGTGGATTGCATTGACACGTGGCTGGGTTCCCACTCCACGTGTCCTCTCTGTCGAGCCGGAGTCAAACCACGGCTCGAACCACATGACCGTGAGGGTCCTGTTGGTCTTACTCTCAATGATGCACCAGCACTACTTAGTATTGGTGTTGATGGTAGTGGTAACAACAATGGTGACGACGGTGAGTCGTCAAAAAATAATGGTTCTAATTCTAAGTTGAACTCGTTTAGAAGGATTCTCAGTAGGGAAAGATCTTCAAGAAGAATCCAACCGTCTGGGCATGATGATGAGGATGGTGGTGTTGATCAAGATTTGGAGAGACAATGAGTTTATAGGTTGGGTTCCTTTTTATTTTTACAGTTGTAAGTTTTCTCAGTGATGAACATAGAAAGAGGTATATAGTTGCTGCTATGGTTTGGAGAGATGTTTGTTCAATACAAATTGGAATTTCATCTTTTATTTAAATTAATTGAAGAACATCACCAAAAACATTTAAAGAATTATGTCTAAGTTTTTGTCTTTTGAATTTTGTATATGCATGATTAGTTAAAGATAAAGAGATTTTTGGTGTTGAATAATCACCTTTGTTGATTGTTCATATTGTTGAAAACTTCATGTGAACTTGGCTAATACGATATTAACTGATCAAATTTTGTTTTTTTGTAAAGTTACAATTGTTTTTCTTTTGGTTTTTTTGGTTCTTGTCATGAGTGGTTAATTGATTCTTTTGGGGAATTGAAGACTCTGAATTTTGAGATTAATTTGCTATTGGAGTTTATTTTTTTTCCTCCTACTAAGCTGAATCTCTGATTGATTATTTGGCTGGCTTATTGCTTGGTAGTATTACACAAAATAAAATGCTGCCGTTTATTTGTTTGGATAAGGTTTGCAATGACACTACATATGTCAGAACATATTGTGTCAAGAACAAATTGTCTCAACATGTGACTTCTTGTGCTTTACAATTCCGATAATTTTCAAATTATTCATCATCTATTACTCTAGAAAATTGAAGGTCTTTCCATGTTAGGGCAGGTCGAAAGCCTCAAATTAGAGGTCACGAACAAAGCTCTAGTAACACTCATTTTTCCACGCAACTTGCTTCAACCAAACCCCCCAATATTTTTCTTTCTAATGTGTATTACATACATATAAACCTGACTTTGTTTGCTCAGATGTTGAAATAAATCTTATAGTAAAACGACTTGGATTGCATCTTCCATGTCCACATTGAAAGAAAGGTGTGCGTTTGAATGTTCGGCATAAAATTGATTTCTCCGATAACCTTAACACGTCCACACTTTGGTATGAAATTAATGTATAAACCCGACAAGTCTTCATAGACGACTATTAAGGTAGATTTTTCTCAAAGAAAAATATAGTCGTGTTATTCAGGATTGAACGTCTTAACGAATATTATGTTATGCAACACACGGTCAAACAAAACTAGCCTCATCATCATGTATATCTGAAGAATTAATTTGTTGAAGTCAAGGATGACCACCTCATGTATAGTAGCAATTTTCAAAACAATTATATTATTCTTACAACAATTTGTTAGTTTCTTCCATTTTTCTTCCTAACATTACACGTTTTATCTCACATTTCTTTCTCTTCTCTTCTTATCTCTCTTGAAATTGTATAAACTTTTATTCAAATTTATCAATATACAAAAGTTTTTTTTCTTCTTACCAAATGGTTTCCAAAAGCGCTACTTTTGAAAGAGGTTTTATGACTTTTATTTTAAAGAAAAAACACACACATGCACATACACGTAACACAATTACCTTAAACTTAATTTATCGCTTTTAAATAGGCATACTGAATTTTTATTTTATCTAAACTAATCTTTAAATTTCTACTCTTTTATTATAATAAATCCTTCTGTTCAGTATTAAAAGTTTAAAGCCTAATATTGGGATAAAGTATAACAATTGAAATGAAACGAAAATTTACTTCTAAAAAACGAAATTTTAAGATATTTATTAATTTATTAACAACATTATTATAGTATTTTCCCTATTTTAAATGTGTTATTTTTTTTTTCTGCTTAGGATTACGCGTCTCTGCATGCATTCGAGGCACTTCGAAGAAACACCTACAAATTACACCCCTAACTACCACTCACGCTCATTCTATGCCACCCAAAACCAACTTCCACGAAACGCCTACAAATTAATCTAGAAGCTTTGATCAATTTAATTTGTTGCACAAAACCCACTTTTTTTTTATTTGTTGCACAAAATAACTAAAGATTAACCGAAAGAACACAAAAGCTAAGTGCCTAAGCCTAACGAACATAAGCAAAAAATATAAACTCGAGCAATTATAGTCTGGGATTAAAAAAAGAAAGACTGAAATCAGCAAGTAATTTAAATCAGCAAATAGAGAATGCATAAGCAAGTGTGGAAGCAGAATTATGAATTTTAGTCATCACCTAATTTGAGGGTAGGCTATTCGCACCCCACGTGGTCTATTTACATTATTTATTAACTTATTTCTTTAGTCAAACCTAAATTGATTAGAAAAAGTTTTTTTTTTTTTTTTAAATCTAGTTATAAGAAAAGAATAATGGTAATAAATTAGATCAAGAATGACACCAGGCAGGAAGCTACGTACAAGAAGTAGTCAGTAAATAAAAATCCATCAATTTGATTTAGAATGGCCACAAGAAGTAAAAATTCATCCCGTTTTGCACTTGTAAGGATATCTATTGTTCGTGTATTCAATGAGTTTGATAGGGATTACACTATTCGTGAATATTTATTACTAGGTTAAAAATGTTAAAATATTCTCGAAATTAGAAAAGAAATTTAGAGTGATTTAAATATGGTCAGGGACGGAGCCAGCCTTGGCTGTAAGGGGGGGGGGGGGGGGGGGGATCAACAATAAAAAAAAATTCAGTAAATATATATGCATTAAATTTTATATAAAACAGTTATAATTTTTTTTGTTACAAAAACTCTTGTAATTTGATAATTCAAAACGTTAACTATTTTATATAGGAAACTAATTTAGGATAAAAAAAAACTTGTTAATTACTTTTGTTTTTTATCTTGAAACGCGTGTTTTTCCATTGAACGTGGATTCAAACGGTTAACTAAACACATACTAAGGATTTTCAATTCATAAATTATAACCTCTAGCACTCTTATTTTGAGAATCCATAATAAAGCAATATACGTACCATTTTCAATTAATAATATACTAAATAGTATATAGTGTATTTCCATATTCAATTAATATACATGTAAAACTAATAAAAAAAAATTAGATCCACGGCTTGCAGCTGTTGCTTTGCCACTTTGCCGATGTAAAGCATTTCTAGAATTGATTTCGGACCAAATGCCATTCACAATTTATAAATATTGTTCACTTGTATATGAGATTGAAAATTAAGAGTACTAGAATATAAGGATTTAATTTTGTTTAATTTTTGTAATATAATTAAGTCAACAAAGAAAGAGCCACACAGTCCAAAACAGTTAACCAATATTTAACAAAGTTTTCATAAAAGAAAATAGAAATTCATTATTCAATAAACCAAAAGTTATATATTAACTTTTATAATTTTTTAAAAAATCAGGAGGGGCCAAGGCCCCCCAAGCTATCAAATAGCTCCGTCCCTGAATATGGTGATAAGCATGAGATTTGTTTAGGAGGGAATGAGAGAGGAATAGAAGGAAGAGCAAAATTCCTCCTCACCTAATTTTGATTTTCCTTCAATGTTGGACAATTTGGAGGGAAGGAAAAATGTATCTAAAATGATAAAATACGTAATAAAAAAAAGTTATTTCACCCTCCTCCTTTAATCAAATAAAATATATAATTAAAATACCATTTCTCCTTTTCCTCCCCCTTCTCTTTGTTGAACCAAAAAGAGCATTAAGAATTACATTCAAGATTTTGATCATTTATTTATATAATAGGAACCAGCAAGTATGACTTTTGAGTACCTTTGAACCAAAAAGAGCATTAAGAATTACATTCAAGATTTTGATCATTTATTTATATAATAGGAACCAGCAAGTATGACTTTTGAGTACCTTTGATTCAAGAAAATATTTTCTAATTTTATTTGTATAGAAAAAAGTTGTGTCTTGGTGATTGGTTCGGTCATGAGTTCGAATTTGAAAACAACTTCTTTAATGATTCTGATGTGAAAACACATATAAGAATAAGATTGTGTATAATTACCAATGTTTTTAAAATCGGACCAGTCATTGAACGGGTCAAGACACTGGTTCAAGGTTCAATGGTTCAACCGTGATTGAACCAGTATTAATAAAATAATAATAATAAAATAATTTATAAAATAATATTAAATAAATATAATATCACATAGCTTTATAACATCAAAAATTATAATAAAACTTAAAATGCCACTTTACAAGATTTTAACATTCAAAAAATATATAAAAATTTAATTAAATATATCATAATATTTAAGTTCAAATTTTAATAAAATAAAATAATGTCCATTAACAATAACAAATTTACATTTAGAATAAAGAAAGAAAATGACAAATTAATACAATATAAAATTATCAAAAATCAAGATATAAAAAAATTATAAATTAATAAAAATGAGCAAATTATATGTTTTACAAGAAAATAATAATAATAATTGAAAAAATAATTTATAACTATTTGAGATATTTATTAAATATGTGTTTTTATTTATCTTTAAAATATTTTATATTAAATTTTAAATAAAAAATAAAATTTAAAAAAATAAAATAAAAAAATATTGGTTCAAACCGATTTTGGGTACCGGTTTTGGCCCGGTTTGACCGGTTCCCACCAGTTCCGAGCTCCTCCGATTTTATAGAGCATTCGGACCGATTCCCATTCGAACCGGTTGAACCGGCCGGTCCGGTCCGGTTTTGAGAACATTGATAATTACCCTCCATCATATCTTCACATAGCAAGTGGCCTCTCAACAATGGGGTACATTAGTTTTTTTTTTTTATTTAAAGTTTGTATAGAAAAAACTTATCCTTAATTTAGAAGCAGAGGAGGAGGCATGTGTAATAAATTAATAAAACATGGATAAATAGTGCATTGCCTTCAAAAGAATAATGGTTCTGATGAATTGATTCAATGTAGTGGCTGTCAGGGTTAAAATATATGTGGCATAAAGGCATGTCAGTAACCATTAGCAAGGGCAATGCTTTCATCATTATATCCTTCTTCCCAAACCCTTTTTTTTATGGTACAATGCCAGAGCAAAAGTAATATACTAGCATAACATACGGAGGAATTTGTAGGTTAATTATAAAATACTCGCATACATATACACAACTGCAGAATTAATAGTACTTCAAACTCCTTGTAAATTACTTACGTAAAGAGAGACCAAAGAAAAATGATAGAGTGGTGGTGGTCATAGTCACTATACCATATATTGGGACCCGGAAAGTTTCAAGTACGTTAATGTTTTATGTTTTATAACTAACAAATCACATAAAGTTAGTAATATTCAATCTCAATTTCCCTTTTATTTCTTTCTGAAGACTTGACTCCAGTAAAATCTTGAAGCATTGACCAAAATTCAAATGAGGCACAAAAGTCCTTCATAACAAAGATCATTCATCAATTCAGATCTAGGTTGCCAGCAACACAAAACTTTTGATATATTCCTACACTGTCTAACCTGTGCAAAGTGAACAAGGAAAACTTTTTTCTCTTGCAATTCCCTCATCAAATCAAGGGCCATTTTCAGTTTCACCCTTATCATCCAAAAACAGAAACAATTAACATTAAATGCCCAATAAAACTCAAAGGCCAAAACCACCACCACCCCCAAGAAACTCTCGTGCACCCACTAAAATCTTCACTGGGTCCCAATCCAACTGAAGAAGAGGGTGTCGATCCAGAAAAACTTCCATTGCTTCCTGTCATACTGCATCACCAAAAACATGTCTCGAAACTCAGGATCCAACTCCCTTAAAGTGAAAAACCCACTTTCAAAAGTAAAGTAACAAATTTCACTGATTGTCAAGCACATGCATAACAAATCATGAATGTGTTTTCCGCTAATTAGATCCGTTAGATGAAGATCGTGTGGCTTATATTTTATCTCGATAAATCCAACTTAAAATGTCAGCTGTCATGAATGTGTAAATGCACAAATTCCATCACCAATATCAACAATTGGTTTTCTAGTCAACATAAATTACTTACTTTACTTGCCAAATTCCTCAACTCAGACCTTCATTACCAACAAAAAAACAGAAATTCATAATAAAAAAATTCCAAAAAAATTATAATCTAAGCTCAATTTACCCGGAGGGGAACTTGCAATTATCATGACCTGAAAACAAAGAATGAGACATTAGCTTCATGAAACAAATCAAATCTTAAGACATGATTTTTATTTTTATTGACAGAGGGGGGTTTGAGTGTTTGACTGACTAGGGTTCAAGGAAGTGACGGCAGCGTTGTTGTTGAAGTTGCAGCTATCGTCGGCCATGCCATGTTTCTGGAAATAGTCATTGAAAGCAAACGACGCCGTATTCTGCACGCTGTTGGGGTCGTAGCAGGGCCCACCGCGCTGGATTGGGCCGCAGTCGGCGCCGCCGGCCCCGCAGGCCCAGTCCAGCGCGGTCTGCAGCGCCGCGTCCTCGGCGTTGTTCTTCGCCACGCACCACAGCTCTTGCGGCGGAACGCCGCCGCCGCTGTCGCCGGCGCAGAGCGGCGAGAGGCCCAGAAGGAGGAGGAGCGGAAAAACGAGGCTTTTTGATATGGGCATTGCGGGAGAGTGGTCGGTGAGTGAAGGAAGGGAAGAAAGAGAAATGGGTGGTTTTGGATTGGGGTTTGTGCTGTGGGATTTAAATGTGTTTATGAAGATGAAGATGGTTGAGTTATTGGGGGAGGTGGAAATGTGACCGTTACTGGTGTTTAAGGAGCGAAATCGAAGAGACAGAGAGAGAGTGTGTGTGGTGTGTTGGAAGAGAGTGAATGAAATTGGAAATGAAAGGCAGTGTTTTTGTAATTGTAACAGTGACTGGTACATCTGGAACTTTGTCCGTTTGCCTTCTCTTTTCTGCTACTTTTCTTGGATTTTTTTTGCTTTATTAAAATCAGTAACACATTAGTTCCCATGTTTTTTTTTTTTAATGATTTTATTATGAAAAAAAAAAGTGTTTTTAACTATGAGCTAAAATGTAAGTTTGGTCTTTCTATGATAGTGAATCCATAATTTTAGTCCCCTATTTAGAAAGAGAGGCATTTGGTCTTTCAAATTTTCAAAAACAGTGATTTTAGTCTTACTTTCTAATTGAATTCATTGACAATTAATTATCTAATGTTGACAGTTAAGTGTCAGAGCTTCAGTGTACTATTTTTAGTTATTTATTTAATTAAAAAATTAAAGTTTGAAAATTAACAAATTGAGGGTCGACCAAAATTGATTCAAGATTCGCAGATCCTCCACAAGTCGACCGCCACGAATGGGAAGCATGGGGGCTTCCTCATGGCGACAGGAGCCATCACATTGAAGAAATTGAGATTTGGATTTGCAAAGTGGAATTTGATTCAGAAACCAATTATAATAAGAAAAAAAAAGTTTAGATGAAGCTAAGAGAATTTACAGTACTACGTTTTTGGCTTTGCAATTATCACAGTTCAATAGAAATTGAACAATTGGAAAAAGATAGAAAATTAATTTAGGAAATATTTAGAATTTTGATTTAAAGATAAAGATAAGAGAATATTTGATTTGGATAAAGTTCAAATTTGGGAAATTCCAAGATTGGGGTTTCGTATCAAGGCTATTATTCAACTAATCTAACAATTTAAGATTCTTCCTAATTCACTTTTAATGGTGATTTGTCTAAGGTAATCTTCGTTCTCTTTCAAAAAATAAAAATGTATCTAATTGAATTAACCCTAATGTCATAGTGCTACTATCAAAGATGTATCCGTGTTGTTATTCGCCACACACCACAACTCCTGCGGTGGAAACACCGCCACCGTCATCACTGGAGCAAAGCAGGGAGATGCCCAGAAGGAAGAGGAGCGTTATGGAGGAGTGGTCGATGAGTGAAGGAGAGGAAGAAAGAGAAATGAATGGTTTTGGGGTTTGTGCTTGACGTGGGATTTAAATGTGTGTATAAAGATGGAGATGAAGGTGGTTGAGTTATTGGGGGTGGTGGAAATGTGACTGTTACATATGTTTAAGGAGCGAAATCGAAGAGACAAAGAGTGAGAGTGTGTATGGTGTGATGTGTTGGAAGAGAGTGAACGACATTGAAATGAAAGTGAGTGTTTTTGTAATTGTAACAGTGACCGGTACATCTGGAACTTTGTTTGCTTGCCTTGTCTTTTCTGCTACTTTTCTTGGATTTTTTTTTGTTATTAAAATTAGTAACACATTTGTTCACATCTTTTTTTAATGATTTTATTAAGAAAAAATAAAATGCAGTATGTGTTTAGCTTCTAGCTAAAATTTAATTTTGATCTCCCTATTTTAAAAATAAAGGCATTTGGTTCACCAAATTTTCAAAAACTAATTTTAGTCTTACCTTCCAAATGATTGCATTGATGTTAATCATCTAAAGTTGACCGTTAAGTGTCAAAGCTTCAAGTGCACTATTTTTAGTTATTTAATTAATTAAAAAATTAAAATAGAAAAATTAACAGATTGAGGGTTGATCAAAATTGATTTAAGGCAGGTGGATCCTCCACACGTCAGCCGCCATGAATAGGAAGGAGTGGGGGCTTCCTCGACAGACACGTCAGCATCGACGAGGAAGGCGAGTTTGAGAGTAGTGAACACGTGGGGGGAGCCTTCTCAGCTTCTTGGTGGTTAGATTAAGACCTAGCAGTGCCTGCGTCTTTGAGAGAGGGTTTTTGTCCAATACATCGTGTCCAACGTCCCAACCCTGCCAAGATTGTCCATGCATGACACTGATAGCCGATGCGGCAGCAGAGCTGGTAGTTAGTAGTTTGCAAAAATGTTTACAATAAAATAAATAATAATATTTGCAAATCAAACCTAATTAAGATCCATAAGACATATTTGTTATTAATACTAATTAAGAAAAAAAAATAAACAAAAGATTTAAAATAACTAAAATAATATAATTGTGCATTAATATTTGAACTAAAGAACCAAATAAGAAAAGACAAGGACTTTCTTTTGACCAATACAAAAGAGAGAGAAAAAAATGAACAAATAAAAAAAAAAAGAAATAACAGAGAGTACCCATGAGAAAATGAGAGCAGTGTGTGGTGAAAATGAGGGGAGAAGAAAGAAAGAAAAAACAGATCCAGTGAGTGCAGAGAAAGGACAAAAAGAGAAAATCAAATATTTACGCTCTGTTTGGTAGATAGGAGAGAAATATGGTAGATTGAAATAGAAAAGAGATAATTTGAAAAGGAAGAAATAGAGTAGAAATAAAATTGAATATTGAGTTGTTTGATTGAAAAAAAATAGGTAAGAAATAAAGTGAAAATAAAATGATAGACTATGAAATTACTAATTCACCCTTGATAAGCGATGAACGTACTTGTGCCTAAAAGATGTGCTTGAAAGGGTAGAAAAGTCCACACAGTGTACTATTAATTGTTCATGTGACTTGTTAAAAGTGTGGGATCCACCATAGCAATTGTTAACTCTCTATTCAACCGTGTTAACCAAACTAGCAACATTATATTTGTCTGCGTCTGTCTGCGTAAAATCGCGGCCACCAAATAGAGACTTAAAGAGAAAATCAATTTTGAGTGGATGCATAAACTATTGTTACTTGTTTGAAATTAGATTCACATTTTTATTTTGACTCAAGTTTGAAATTTGTTTTCAAACATCTCCAAAATAATAGAATCACATTTGTGTAAGTTGAAATTCACGTTATATGATTCCAAACATGGAACCAAACATACTCATAGTGTTATCATGTAGATGGTTTGGCCAAACAAGCTTTGGGTGGTAGTAGTTGTTATCATGTTTTTGAGTTTGCTCCTAGTTGTAGATGCTGGCTATTTTGGGGGACTTGGTAATATCCCTTATGGTGCGTAAGTTAAGTTGGTCGTTGGATATGTGAATTTTTCGAGATTGATGTGAGACTATCATATAACTGCTTACACTATATTATTATTATTATTTTTTAAAAAAAAGCAACCCTTCTTCTCCATTGTTGCTTTGCCTTTGAATTAAATTACAAACATTATGATAAGAGGGACAATAATGAGAAGAGGGACAGAAGCAAAGCAACAACGGAGAAAAAGAGTCATTTTTTTTAAAAAATAATAATAATCTAGTGTAAGCAGTTATATGATAATCCGCCATCAATCTCAAAAAATTCACATATCCAACGACCAACATAACTTATGCACCATTGGAAATATTACCAGATCCCAAAATAGCCCGTGTACCTTGTTGTATTCTTAATGCTTAAGAGCTGATTCAGCTCCAATTTTGTTCCCAAGAGGCTTATAGTCCTCTTTTATGTAATTAAAAAAAAAATATATATTGATAGTGTGAGTGAGGGAGTAAGTAACAGAAGAGCGGCAAAAGAGACAAGACTAGACATCCCAAGGCCCAATTGGTCAAACTATTAGAGAGGACAAAAGTGACTATTCAGTATCCAGTTCCACTCCAATCCCCTATTACAAAATATCAAACCCGTGCCTTCGTTGTCTGTCACCTCACTCTCTCTTCTCTTTAACCATTTCGAAAAACTTTTCCTTTCTCTGTTTTCTCTCTCGCCATGACCAACCCAATCCCAGAGAGTGAAATCCCCGACGAAACCCTAAACCCTAACGCCACCACCGAACAATGCCCACAACAAGAACCACAACAATCACCACACCCCGATCCCCAATTCCCCGAAACCCTAACCCTCCCCGATCCTAATCCTCGTTCCCCAAACCCTAACCAAGATCAAGATTCTATCATGCAAGACCCGATCCCCACCCTCACCGTCGACGACGACGACGACCCGGAGCCCGACGCCCCCACCGGCGCCAACGCAGGCGGCGGCGGCGGCACCACCACCCGACGCACGACGAAGCGGAAGAAATTGGGCCCCAAGAGAACCGCGCTGGAGAGAAAGTCTCGCGAGAAGCTTCAGGTTCTGGTCGAAACCCTAAAGCCCATTCCTTTTACACCCGAGAAAACACTCGATTTTCAGAGCCACCAGAGCCTCTTGCAGCGGCTGGGGCTCTGGGATTTCGTCCACGTCGAGTTTGATTCGGCGCTCCGCGGCGATCTCCTCGCGCAGCTCATCGCGAGCTACGTCCCCACCAATCGGTGCAGCTACGTCAACGGGGTTAGGATCATGGTGAACCGCACCGATCTCGGCCGCGCCCTGAAACTGCCAGTGAAGAAGACTGTTGGCGGTGGCGCCGCCACCGCCACTACCGATTTGATAGACTCGGCGGAATCTATAGCGTTTGTTGAGGAGTTGGTGTATAATTGGATGCTTTTGCATGATGATGCTTACATCATGCCTAGTGATGTTTTGGGGTGGTTGGGTATGATCAAGGTGGGGAATTTTGAGAAGGTTGATTGGGCGGGGTTGATATGGTTCATGGTGGAGAAGGAATTGAAGGCGCCGCAGCTGGAGAGTTGTTACTATGCGTCGCATTTGCAGCATTTGATTAGGACGCAGCATGAGGAGTTGTTGAGGGAGGGGGTTGAGGCAGTGGAGGAGGAGGGGGTTGAGGTGGTGGAAGAGGAGAATGATGTGAAGGAGGAGGGAGAGGAGGAGGAGGAGGAAGAAGAGGAGGAGGGGTTGAAGGAAGAGGTGGATGCCAGTGGGGATGTGAAAATGGGTGAGGTTGATGAGGGGCAGGTTCAGGAGTTGGAGGAGCACCGCATTGAGTTGAGTCTGGGGCAAGATAATAATGTTGAGAGGGTTGAAGTGGAGAAGGAGCAGGGTGGAGAGGAACAGATGATGGATGTGGCTTTTGAGCAGTCTAAGGAGGAGGAGGAGGAGATGCCTGGGATGTGGCTTTTGGATCAGAAAAACTGTGTGGGGGAGCCGTTTTTGCGGCCTTGTGATGGTGGTGATGTGAAGGGTGTGGAATGTGAACAAGTTAAAGAAGATGATGGAGAAGACTTGCAGGAACAAGAGGAGGTGGAGGAGGAGGAAGAGGAGGAGGATGTTGAAGATGATGAGCATGAGGGCGGGTTCCATCTCTCACCCAAGTGTAGTATTCCTATGGAGCGGATGACTTCTGGAAATGGGGGTCTCATTCAAGTGATGGAAGCTGGACAGATGCCTTTTGGTTCTGGGATTGATCTTCGTGACAATCCGGTGGGAGATTTTATGTCGGCTAGGGATGAGCCTCAGATGATTGCCGGTTCATCAATTTTTGGTAATGGTCACAAGAGAGACAACCTTGTTCTGGATAATCATCATTCTCTGAATGGCAGTAACAAGCGGCTGAGAAGTGATAGCCCGTGGAACTCTAAGCCAATGGACTTTGAAACATGCATCGAACAGATGGAGCATTGGATGGGGAAAGCTAGGATGATGTATGCGACAAAAGATCAGGCTTGTGAAGAATCTACAATGAATCAGCAACTCTTGATTAATGAGCTACAGAAGCGAGATAACATGATTGAGCATTTGCATAAAGCAAAGTTAGAAGAGGCTCAGAAAAGACAGATGGAGGTATATAGGTTCGAGAAGGAACTTTATATGATGCAAAGCCTTGTCGATGGCTACAGAAAAGCCTTGAAAGAAACACGGAAGGCATTTGCTGAATATCGAGCACGTTGTCCTCAAGGTGATGAACCACTTTACAAGGATCTTCCTGGGTCTGGGGGCCTCGTTTTGACTGCGGTGGAGGTGGAAAGGGAACGTCTGAAGAAGGAAGCAGAAGAAAGGGCAAAGTTGAGAGATTTTATAATAGATTTTGAAAAGAAGACTACAGAGTTTGAATCTACTTGGTTTGGTAAATTTGAAGTTCATAGGAGTACAGTTGAATCCCTAAGTAAGAGATTGCTGGTTTTGGAGGACCAAGTAAAATATTTGAATGAAGTGAATGCTAATCGCAAGGTTTCTGATCTCATTGAGTGCAAGGTTTCTGATCCCATTGAGTGCAAGGTTTCTGATCCCATTGAGTGCAAGGTTTCTGATCCCATTGAATGCCAGGTTTCTGATCCCATTGAATGCCAGGTTTCTGATCCCATTGAATGCAAGGTTTCTGATCCCATGGAATGCAAGGTTTCTGATCCATGCAAGGTTTCTGATCCCATTGAATGTAAGGATTCTGATCCCATTGAATGTAAGGTTTCTGATCCTAGTGAATGTGCTCCAACAACTGAAGGAGAAACTGCGTAGTAAGGGTTAGCTTTTTCGGTAGCACTTGATTAAAATCTGTTTACACCAAGTTCAAAGCTGCAGGTTGTTTATGTTTATAAATTATAATGTACAGAGCTTTATTTTGAAACTAGACCTTTAACTAGGGTAATTCTTACCTTGAATTGTCTGAGATCAAGTCACAAATTATGGAAACTTATTTTCTGTGTTTTGCATATGATGTTCATATTTATTCTTTGCCACTAATTCTGTTGTTTGATTCAGTTCCAGTTGATATTTCATCTTTTTCTGACCCATGTTATATCTTATTGGAAAAATGTGATCAGATAGAATTATAGAAATACTAACTTGAAACATTCATTTGTGATCTTTTGCCTGATTAATTATCGATTATTGAATTTGGTGGAGTGCTGTGCATTGCCAGTTTTCTGTGACGGTTGCTAGTATATCCTTTTTGGTAGAATTTCAGACTGTATGCTGTTATGGTTTTTTTTTTTTTTTTTGGGGAGGGGGGGGGGGGGGGGGCGCACTTTTGTTTCTGTTAAGGGATCAGTTGTTTTGTTTTAAACAAAACATCTTAGCTACTGGCCAATTTCCGCCAGTTTTATTTTATTCTGTTTTAACTTAAAAATCAACAGAGAAAACTGTTGAAGATAGGTATTTTGTATGTTGTAAAACTGTCCCTTTCTATGATTATGACCTTTCTTAGCAACTGATCCTTTTTATTTCGACTATAAGAAGAGAAACCTGATCCAAAGTCGTGGGTCTCTCTGCAAATTTTTGTGTTAATTTCAAACTAAATTCATTACTTTACACTTCATATTTTTACCAGTCCTATTTCCTTAGGGGCCAAATTATGTAATTTTTTTTTTTACCTTGAATTAGTACCATTTTATCATCCACTGTAGTGAGAAGTTTAGGTCTCTGTGTATATGCTGATCAGATCACAAAAACCCCTAGTTATACTATCAGTGGTCAATGGTTTGTATCATCCAAGTTGTTCTTGATTCAGTTTTACTGTTAGGAAGAGATAACCCAGTTAGTGCCAGGTCATGATATGCTTAGAATCACGAGATTGTGTTGGGCATCTGTTAACATATAGTATTTTGCCAATTAGATGTGTGTAAGAAATCATATTGCATGAGACTTGCTGCTCACTTACAGCTTGGAGTGGAAGTTTATGATGAAAAATATACTACCGCCAGCGGAATCTTTTGTTATATAATTTCACTGCCAGAATTTTATCACGTTGCATAACCATAGTAGGCTGATTGAATATTGTTACTTTTATGTATTTTCAAATACAAAATCTTAACTCAGAATTTAGCTAAGAGTACACAGCCACACACTGAGCAGAAAACTTGAAAGTCCCTCGTTTCTACTGACAGGGCTCTCAATGACGTGTGTTAGTGAATAACCATCAGCAAAGGTTAGGGTATTATATAAACAAAACAGTAGAGTAGAGAGGAAATTATCATTTCACTTGAGAGGAAATGGGGGATTTTGGGCATTTGCAGGATGCAGATGCTTGAAGCTTTGGGTTTTAGTTAGTATTCTAGGGACAATTTCCTTACCCTCCGTTTGGTTGATTTACTGTAGCAGGGAATTGTGCGGAAAATTTTAAAAATAAGTGTGGATCTCACATCTCCACACACTACTTTAATTCAAATATTTTTTCTCAATTTCATTTCATTTCACACCACTTTATCAATCGGTATCTTGTTCTTTTTGGTAAGATATCATATTGCTATCCGTGTGTCAAGCACTCAACCACATTGTACTTTTATGGACCTTATTCTGGGGAGAAGACTGAACCTAATTATTGGTGAGGTTATGGACCCACGAGTTCATTTTAATCATACAATCATATACATATACATGAAATTGAATGGTAAATATTGTTTTAATTAATTATAATTTTAACTCTCCATATAACTTGCAGATTTTTGCATATATTTATGTGAGTAAAAAAATGCTGCGTGAATTAAATTAGCACATGTTGTGCAGCCCCCTTAGTTTTACAACATAAACTGAAGTCACTAGTTAACAGTAGTCAATGACGTGAGAAGCATTTTTGTCAAACTTCTAAATTAACTTACAGATTTTTAGGAGTTTACACATCCAGGTAGAAAAAAATGAGTTAACTTGCTGATAAACACTTTTAAATAAACTTGTTCAAACTTGCACAAACTCTGAAGCCAATGAGTTAACGAATTTTCAACATATACAGTGTGTTTTATGACCGACATAGTGCTTCTAAAACCAACACAAGTGTAGCAATTTACCATGCCTTAATTAGACAAATTGATCAAATTTTCACCAATGTCCATTTTATGCCTTAATTATTGCCTAATTATTGTTGTCAAACTTTTCTTCTGTCACAATTCACAACGATGCCAATGAACTCAACATTCATCGTGAACCCAACATTGAAAGAGCCCAATTTTGTCAAGTCATCGTGAACTCGTGAAGGGGCATGAATGTGTGCTAAATAAAGGGCTATGCCCAAACAATAAAGACTAAGCTATTGTACTTCAATCTGGAATACTTTCTTGAAAAACCATTATGCATGTATTTGTATCTGTGTTTATTATTCACGTTTTACGTCAATTTTGCTTCACGTTTTATATTGATTCGACACCAATTTAGCAAAAATCAACTCAATTATAAATTCACTTTTCACATATCCAGGGTTGAGATGATGAATGAGTTCCCTCCCACATATGTAGAGGTGGCAAAATGGGCTAGGTTACTCAGGCTGGCTTAAACTTGTCCAATAACATGTTGGGTTTAGACTTAGTATCAATTAAACACGATAATGGGTTTCCCGAATATAATGGAGGTGCCACAAGCAATTTTTGGAGGTGCAGGAAGCAACAGTCCACGATAATTTGCTCATGGAACAATTTAAGCTTAGCCTACAAAAATCGAAAAAAAAAAAATGAAATTGGACTTTTACCAGATTTGGGCATTATTTTAGAAGTCCAAATTGAATTTGTGCTTTTTTGCCTCACTAGCTGTAGGCTGCAACCACATTGAACTAGCCTGCATCATGTTGAAAAGCCCGTTTTGTCACTTCTACGTACAGGGCCTTTTTAATGTCATTACCTTAACACTTTCACTCCTTTGAAGTTCAAGAAAACTGAGGGGTGAATATTTCTATTGGGTTATTAATGTTTTTTTTTTTTTACCCCAAAAAATGTCCCATATCCTATATCAAAATTTGTTAGGGAGATTTTCCATTTGATTTTTTATGTTTTTAATGGATGCTTCAGTCTTTTTGAAACTTGATCGAGTGTAATGAATGAATTGATTGAGGATATTATCTAGCTTAACATTATTTTATGGTTTTGGAGGTGATGGTTGAGCTTGTGCATTCATTTGAGGTGCATCTTGTGATGGAAAATTATAAAAGAACATATATAGATACAAACTATAGCATGTGTTTATAGCGACAAAATTTAAGAAGGTTATCAAATACTAACCTAAATTTGCATTCATCTCCATGTAATACTCGACGTAGTAGAAATCCTTAATTGACTTTTTGAGTAGATTACTGTCCACTTTCTAAGAAACTTTCTAAGAGAATGTAAGTATGTAAATTCGCTTAATGGGATAACAAATTTATAATCCCCTAGCAGCAGGTAAGGACCTCTCAATAGGATATTTACTAAATGATTAACCCAACCCATCACAGGGTCAATCTTACCATATAAGCATCTAAGATATTCTTAATTTTCATATGATCGTTATCATATCTTTGATTGTCTAATTGACGATATTAAAATATATAATATAATAATTATTGATTGATACTAATCCATAATAAATATTTTTAACATTCTCCCACTTAGATAGTATTAACCAATAATTAAAATAGAAATCATCAAGACTAGAACGACAATCAACAATGTAAGAAATCTAAATCTCTAACGTTGCAAAATAATATCCAATAGAGATACATATTCTGTGCGTCAAATAATAATATTTCTCACAAGAAAAGAATATACGAAATAGCATAGTTTAATAGTCAAAATATGCCATATAATAATGGTCCAAACATCTGAAAATGCTATAAGAGATATTTTACTAAGATAATATCACTATATACATATCTCATGATAGAGTGTTTTCAGACTCCCACTAACCTACAACATTAAAAGACTTAACCAAACACACGTGAACTGTAAAATTCTCAAAAAACTCCAATAGATAAGTCTTGGTTAGTGAATCTACAAGTGTTTTCTTTCAACACCATAATCAATTTAAGTCTGAAAAGCTGCAAAGGCTAGAATATAATTCACATGCATCTAAGTGCTCACGATAGCCCAGTAACAAGAGTGGTCACTAATGGGCTAAATCAACACATGCTCTTAGAGTATTTGACATTCAATTAATCTGAGTTTCACGAAATAAGTGATTACGCAAACCCAAAGACAATTAGGAAATCCATTAATTTCCTACTGGGATGACATAGACACATAGCTTAAATGAAATGATACTCTAGATTAATGTGGCCACAAAATGTTAATAATGAGCAAGCACTTAGAGATCAATGGTCAAAACATAAAATTTATAAGTACCTCAATGGTGCAAAATTGTACTCGATAGGAGTACTATCATCACAAGCACCTCAACAATGTAGAGAATCATACTCGATAGGAGTATTGTATTTACAATATACTTTTAAATTTCGACCAAACAAAATGTGAAGTTTTGGATAAAAGAAATGCACAAGATAATTGCATGCCAAAAGATTAATTGTGCAATTCCCAACAAAATGGCCTTGACATCCACTAAAGATGCCTACTAAGATGCAATGGATTTTATGTATCTCAACAAAAGGACAAGAATAAATAGCAAAGTCCTTCTAGAATATGTCATATGATCACTAAATGTGCACAAGAATATATGACAATACAAAATTTGATAAGTCTCGAGACATAACAAAAGGTTATATGCTCTCACTAATCCTTTATATACCAAAATAAGATTAGGATTCTCATTAAAGTCCACTAGAATTGAAATACTCTAATGATAGTGGAATCATAGCTCTGTAAGATAATACTCAATGTAGACAAAATTCACTATTTTCTCTCTTAAAGAAATATGTATTAGAGAGAAGTAGAGTAGTATAGGATTAATGAGAGAAATGGTTAGAAACGAGAATATGAAAACCAACACACAATTCATCTATCAATTACAGAGCTTTACAGAGAGGTTTCATAGCTAACCACATGTTAATCCTCAAAGAATATTGACCCTCAAAAGGATCACCTAAACAAGGTAACCTTTACTTTACAAACATGAGTGAGATAGAAAATCCCTAATATTTAGAAGTAGAATATGGGATCACTTGCAAGTTTTCAATTACTCATTCAAAACATAAAGTCAAGTGCTACAATTATAAATAATATCTACACACACTTGAGTGTAAGACTTGGTTACACGCAGCGAAAGTATATGGGACCTATACTTAACAAATATTAAGGTTATAACAACAAATAGTCTCTGACTCTCATCACAAACTATGATGGACATAGATTTATCTATATATCCCAAATTAAAGCATATAGCTTCAACAAAATTACGATATGAAATACCATAAGCAAGCATACAAAATATGGTATAGAGAAATTAATCTCTTCAAATTTGGGATTCATATATTGTCCTATCAAGAATTGTCTACTAAAAATATATGACAATATAGAGTTATCACACAACAATATTCTATAAGAGACTATCACAAAATCCTTAATGTAGGTCCTAACAACAAAATGATTACAAATAGTATGTGACAAGAAAATCATTTTATCAAGACAAATAAATTTGGTTGCTCATGTATGATTAATTGGGCATTTGAGGTAGAAATCTTGTGTCAACACAATCCATTTACAGGACATTACTTTCAAAATGCTAGATTCTCCCACTTAATAAAGAAAAATAGTTGACTTAATTTTAAGAAAAATATCTAAAGAGCTAAACAAAAAATTCAACTATTATCTTTATTACACTAGAACCATATCGAGTAATGTCATACCGATAGGGTATGTCCACTACCCACATGATAACAATCTGTTTCTATAAAATATTCCATTAAATAGATTTGCATTGCGACAGGTAAATGAAAATTTTCAGAATATTGGATTGAATAAAAAATAATGCCTAATTAATTGGTTAGACAACGAGGCTAGTATGAAACAACAAGGAAACATGTGTGTAAATTGTCATATACTCAAAGAGTTAAATGGTTCCATACAAATACAACCAAACATGCCTCATTAAAGAGAATTTCTTATTTGTTGAGATCTTTCTCAAGAATCTCAAAAAACACAATAAATAAGAAATATAATACTATAATGCACAAAGAAAACTTATATCATCAAAAACTCCAATGTTGATAGGCTACTCAAACAAAAAATGTGATATAAGTGTAGGACAAATGGTGCATTGTATCTTAACAAATTATATCAATAATAACATACCGATAAGGTATAATTATCATCAATATAATCAATAAATAGAATTATGCAAATTTTCAAAAAAATATGCCAAAAAGAATATGATATTCAACAACAATCATATTCAAAGAAAACCAAAACATGCTTAACAACACTTTGACTTAGCATGTAATAAACAC
The DNA here is from genome assembly GCA_026413185.1 of Pueraria montana var. lobata. NCBI lineage: Eukaryota > Viridiplantae > Streptophyta > Magnoliopsida > Fabales > Fabaceae > Pueraria > Pueraria montana. Next base: position 23,584,522 of record CM048654.1, read on the forward strand.
GACTTTATCATCGTAAGAACCATGATATTAATTTCATGATCTCTATATTGGAGAGAGTACAATAACAAAGTTGTTGATTTTATTTAATTGAGTCAAGATTACAAAAGTACACAAAACAATTTTATATTTATCTCAAAATAGAACTCTAGAACTAGTAAGATGCAAAATACTCCCACGATAAATCAGAATTAGAATATGATTACGAAAATGGAGTATTATAACAAGCAACCAAAAAGTATTGTAGACTTCTGTTAGAAAATTTGGAGAGATAGTCACACTCGTATATAATTGCACATTTATAATCTCAAAAGGATAAGAATAATCTATTTGCAAATTTATCCATATATGCAATCATAATCAAGTTAGAAGGTTCAAAGTGTCACTCATCTTTGTGTATAAGACCAATGAGCTTTGATGACTTAAAGAGTATGTAATGTCATCTCAAGAGAAAAGCTCCAAATATAAACCAATATGACTCAATGTTTTTATATGAGACTGAATGAGCTTTGATGACTAAAGAGTATATAATGTCATCGTGTCAAGAGAAAAAGCTCCAAACATAAATCAATACAATTCATATAAAATACATGAAAGATATAGTTTGTAATTGCCTTAAAGAGTATTCAACAAAAATATTTTCAATAATTTCACAAGTGAACAGTTTAACGATAGCAAGGCAAAAGGGAATTTAATCCAGACTTTGGATTAACTTAGCATAAAATGATTTGAAATAATGCACAATTGCAAAATTCACTTTATATGTTTAATTAACATAAAACAAATAAAATTATAATCCAAAATTTCTTTGACCAAGGCACATGATTAGAGAAAATATATACTTGGTACATATTTGTCACAAATTAAAAAAAAAAGATAAACGGGTCTAAATTTGAACATTGTAGTAGTGAAAAAAATACAATGTATATTAAAACATTAAATTATGCCAATTTTAGATTTACTTGATATAGAGAAATGCCATAAAGTAATATACACTTCACTACATATATTTATTTAATTTAAAAAAAAGATAATCTTCAACCCAAGTAATAATAAGGAAGAAAAAAAATAGTGACTAACACTAATCATTATATTATAGAAAGTGCCTGAAAAAAAAATTCATGTCTCACAGTTTGTCCCATTCAAAGTTTTGATAGAATTATGGAGGAAAATTGAACATCACAAAATATTGTGTGATTTGAAAGAAAAGTTCAGTAAAAAAAGAGAGTCTCTAAGCAAAAGTGCAACAATACAATGTACTATAACTTATATTACCAAGATCCTAATATCGGTAGGGTACCAAGAAATTGATTAACATAAGCAAAGAAAAACAAATTGTGCAACAACAAATCACACTAACAACAACATACCGATAGGGTATAATTATTATTAATATGATAGAACCAACACAAAATTCACATAAATGTACCCACGATAGGTAAGATTACAATCATGTAAATTAAGAGAAAATTATGCTTATCACAAAGTTGGTCATTTAAACCATGCATAATGTAACGACCCAACTTCGTTACAGATATGTTATACTAAACTCTCTATTTAATTATTATCATGTGAAAGAACGTATAAATTTTTCACATTTAAAATACATACATATGTACCTATATAAAACGTTCATCACCGCATCGTCCAAATGTAATATACCGATTTACACCTTAAAATACGACGATACATATAACATCAGAAGAAAGATCCCCTTGTAGAGAACGTTCACACTAATCTTAATATTTATACAAAATCCTAAATTGGTCCCTTTAATATGTACATATATACTAGAACAAAATTAGCAAAACAGGAGGATCGTCCAATCTTAGGATCGTCCAATCAACATAGCAGGAGAATCGTCCAATCTTCAGGCGTGACTAGCATGAGAGCCAGCACCATCACTGCTACCTGCTCCCGTGTTAACCACACGATCATTGCAGTAAAACAATACAAACACAAATTGCAAGGGTAAGCTTACTTATAAAAAGAATGATATACTATACACAATTTCAATCAACATCATTCACAATAAACATTCAGTTCACTTCAGGTATCATTCCATACATCAATATCATCATGCAACATTATACTGACTCGACTCCATGGAGATTTCAACAACTTTCGGGCGGTCCCCATAGGCCCCATCCCCTACCATTAGTCTCGCCTTAGACCATTCAGGGAGTCCCTTGAGCCACCATGTGGAGGAAGTGTGAATTTAATCCAATATAGACAAGTGTTGGTATTGGCTTACCTCTGTCAGGTTTGCAAAACCTTCCATCTTTAGGAATTCGCCCACTTGTCTATTCTATATGCCCGCCATTGGCCACCACGAAATCCTCCAGCACTAGGTTGAGAGCCCACCTAGCACCCTCAACTTACGTGCCTACCCGCATGCAATCTTATGTACAAACCAAACAACTCTGCTCGCCACATGTTCTCTCTATGTTATAAATTCACCATTTTTCTTAAATCACACTTATGAACCCAATCTAGCAGTTCAATAAGCACAAGTAAGGCATTCTCACACCTCGAATCCTTACTCACAACACAACACTAAATTTCACTAAGGGTGAATTTCCTAACATAGTTCTAGAACCAAAGTGGTGGCAGATCCAACATCCTCGTTCGTAATAAGACTAGGTTCTGATTCTCTGTTAAACACCCCCTCAAAATTTCACAACCACTATCGTTGGACGTCAGACTTTACTGAACATAAGACACCACTGGACGCGGTTCATTATACACTGAATCATTGGACATTGGTCTCTAGACACTGGACGTTGTTTTTAGCTGTAGTATAGATAGATGGACGATGGTTTTCTTTGAACGAGTGGTTTTCAGCAGAGCCCAGAACCTTTCAAAACCCATTACGAACACATGCTTCAAAGATTTTGAAACCATTTTCCAACACTTACAATATCATTCCAAAGCACAACAACATATTATCACAACAAACTCAGCTCAGATCATCAAAACATCAAGAGAGCAAAAATCATCACATAATCATAACAGATCTTTAAAGCATCCAAAACAGAAACAGAATTCCAAACATATCACCACCAGATCAGTCAAACAAATTTAAAGCTTCCCTTACCTACAGCTTTTGATTCAAACCGTGAAGAAGAAAAAGCTAGAGAGGATAACTTTGAGGTTCTCGAGTGATCTGTCCTCAAGTTTTGTTACAGAATCAACTAGGAGACACCAACTTAAAATCAGCTAAGAAATCTCTAGGAAAGAAGAAATCAAGCCTCAAGCTAAGGTAGAAAAATAAATCTCTCACTCACGGTAAAGAAACTTATAGAAAAAGAAAGATAAGGATGAAGGAGAATGGAAGAAACAGGAAGCTTTACAAGTTTAATAAGAAGATTTGCATGGAATTTTGCTATTTGTCCCCACCTTTCCTCTAAAGACACTCCCTTCTCTTATTATTTTCTTCTACAACTTACGGAACTTACGTAAAAATCCTGAAAATCTCCCAACACACACTCTGAGCCTAACACCTCATTAAATTCCAAGAGTAATACCACATCACATATCACAACGTATAACTTAAGTTAATTATTATATTATTTCAACATAATTTAATTTTAATTTTTCTCTTGCATTATTAGTCAAACACTTAATCATACAATTAAGAAAACTACAACGCTACACATAATTGTATAACAAACATATAAATTCACATCACTATACCCACGATAAGGGAGTTATAATAATGTAAATTAAGAGAAAATTATGCCTAACACAAAATTGGTAATTTATACCATGCATAATTATATAGCAAACATATAATTTCACATCACTATACCCACGATAAGTGAGTTATAATAATGTAAATTAAGAGAATATTATGCATATAGGGGAGAATCATAATATTATCATGCATAATTATAAAATAATAAAATGATCTCAAATTAATTGCTCAATGGTGACAAAATATTAGAGAGTATCCCATACTAGAAAATCACTAAAATAGTAGGAAATTGTCACATAAAAATTGAAGTCCAAAATCCGAGTACGATATCTAAAATTATTGAATTAAGTCTCAAATTAATCAAATAAATATTTTTTGATGCCAAAAAAAAATTCCAGAAAAAATACTAACAGTATCAAAATATTAAATAAATAATATATGGAATAAAACAGAACCAAATTGGGCCCCGGAACAAAATTGGGGCCAGGAGGTGGGCCCATGCACCCCACGCGCTGGGCCCGTGAGTGGGCTTCGCAGAAGTCATCTTCCTCACCCAGAAGCAACTGAAACGGGTCGCGTTTAACCCGCGACGGAGATCCAACGAGATCTCCTTCTTTCGACAGCCAAATAGGACGCTTGAGGATGTGTTTTGATCGTCCAGATATGAGGAAGAAAATCCCTCAAGAAATTTTGAATTTCATTGAAAAACAAAAGATAAATCGAGGGAAAATGGAGAAGGAGCAAGTCGTGTTTGGCAAACAATTTCCTGAATCGTGTTTTTGCAATTACTCTCTTGTTTTTGAACTAAAATGCACATCCCAACATGTGTTTTGCTTGATATTGACGGATCTACAAAAGCCCTCATGCAAATTTGCAAATTATTGAAGAATCGAAGAGAAATCGGGGCAAAACAAAATGCGTATTCGTGGACAAAAAAAAAACACGAAATTAATTTTGCAGAATTCTCTCAAATTCTTGAATGAAAAACTGTTTTCTATAATGGGTTTTGATCTAAATCTCCCGATCTACAAAAGCCCTCATTCAATTTCACAAAAACAAGTCAATGGGGCGAAATCGAAAATGCAAAAGGGAAAACGGGTCGTAACCGTTTGTGCGTTTTAAATCACTAAATTCTCTAAATTTACTCAACGAAATTTTGTGATTCTTGACATGTTTCCATCGTAATATTATGGCAAACAAAAGCTCTCAATCAATTTTAGATTTCATGCATAAAAAATAAAAGTTTTGTTTGATGAAATTCAAAGAGAAAGGGGCACAAATTATTTTATCGCATACTGAATTTAAATAAATTAAATCAATAGAACCACTAATTTTAATTTCACGAAAAGGAACGAAGAAATTAAAATCATAGGGTTCATACAATTAACAGCTATAAAATGTATCTAAGTTGGCTCTGATACCGATTGATGGAAAATTATAAAAGAACATATATAGATACAAACTATAGCATATGTTTATAGCGATAAAACTTAAGAAGGTTATCAAACACTAACCTGAATTTGCGTTCATCTCCATGTAATACTCGACATAGTAGAAATCCTTAATTGACTTTTTGAGTGGATTACTGCCCACTTTTTAGGGAACTTTCTAAGAGAATGTGAGTATGTAAATTCGCTTAATGGGATAACAAATTCATAATCCCCTAGCAGCAGGTAGAGACCTCTCAATAGGATATTTACTAAATGATTTACTCAACCCATCACAGGGTCAATCTTATCATATAAGCATCCAAGATATTCTTAATTTTCATATGATCGTTATCATATCTTTGATTGTCTAATTGACGATATTAAAAGATATAATATAATAATTATTTATTGAAGTTAATCCATAATAAATATTTTTAACATCTTGCTTCTAAGAAAGGTTAGGATGATTCCTCCAACTTTGATTGTAAGTGTTAGATATAAAGTATGGCTTACCTCCTTGCTTATTGAAAATCTTCATGTAATTAATTTGCTCTCGATTTTGTGAGGATGCCTCACAACAACCATTTTCATGGTCACCTCGCACAAAAGTCATGCAAGATTCTTGTAAAATAGGCTCAAAACATATATTTATAAGTTCCAAGAATCAAGTCATTACCCAATGCTTTTAGTCCATTGTTGGGTGTTGGAACATTATCAAGGACTTAGCCTATTATAATTCAAATGAATTGTCGAGGTTTAACCCAATTGTAATTTCCACATTCCATTTAATGTGTTTGTAAGTCTACCAAAGTAGTTATTAACAACTTGTCCGTCGACAATTATCGAGGGCTTAGCCTACTATAATTCAAATGAATACTAAGGGTTAAGTCCACTATAATTCTCATATTTAGTTTGATATGCCTAGAAGTCCATTAAAGAAATTACTACGGACTTGACCTTTAGTAATTTACCAAAGACTTAGGGCTTGTGATATATTTACCTCCCTTGATTAATCAATATACCTCCTTTTCTATATTTATATTTTTTACTACTAAAATACCCTCTATAGAAAAATAATATAAACCCTATTTTTACCTCCCCTTTCATCTTGTTTATTCTTTAAACCCTATTACTCCCATCTTTATCATGATTCTTTAAACTCTATTACCCCCCTCCCCACCCTCTTTATCATTCTTTAATCTTGTTTTTGCATCTCAACTTCATTATTCTTTAAACCCTCAACATCGAATTTCTCCTCTCTCTCTCTCTCTTCTCTATTGTAAATTTTTCATTAAATTAATACTCTATCATTTATATACAAGCTTATACATAATATGGAGAAATTTAATATTTGTTTTCTTTATTTTTAGGACTTAACTCCTCTTAGAATGTGTTGAGCAATCACGTTTTCATGCTACAAGTTTTCCAAATTTTTCTCCCAACTTTTACAACGCAACGGAAGGGAAGGAACAAAACGTAGGCTGTTAACACTTTGACGCAGACAAGAATAAAATTTTCAAGGTATCGTCGCTTTTTTTTTTCTTGCTTGTAATTAGGAACGTAACAAATTTTATTTAATAGATTTATGTGAACTTTTAGTCATTGACAAATTTTCAATGCATCGCAACTATTCATTGTATACTTAGGTGTAGCTCTACGTGAACTAGTCACTGACAATAGATTTTATATTATTTATTGAGTCAATTAGAAGTAAAATTTTCTAATTTATTGGCCAGGAAAGATTTTATATAAATTAATAAAATATTATTTATTGGCCAGGAAGAGAGCGAAGGAGGCGCTGGAGATCCTCGCCAGGGAGAAGGTGGAGCAGGATGAGGAGGAGAATGAGCAGAACGGCGGCATTTCTGGTGGCCAAAGGTGCTTAGTGTATGTTTGGTTAACTGTTTGAATCTACGTTCAACGAAAAAACACACGTTCTAAGACACAAAAACAAAAATAATGTGAGAGTACCGTTACGTTTAACCTAATTGCTTTCCAAACACACCCTTAGTCCTTGTGGGTTTTTCAGATTTGTCAGCGTTACGTTTGGGGGAGGTGGTAGCTGGTGGAGGGAGAGGGTGACAGAGGAAGAGGAGGGGGGTAAGTAGAAACTACGAAGAAATCTATTTCAAAAAGGAAAAAAAATTAAAGAAAGGCATTTAAGGAAATTTATTAAAAAAATGGAAGAAAGGGGGTATATTTTATTAATTAAGGGAGGTAAGTATATCATTTGCCAAGACTTAGTCCCTTATATACTATTGAGGCCTTAAAAAATTTCAATTTAAATGAGTTACTGAGTGCTACTATAATTCCCACAATTTGTTTGATATGTCTAGAAACCTACTACAGGAATTTTTGAGGGCTTAAACTACTTAAATTATCAAGGAGTTATCTTATTCTAATTCAAATGAATGACTGAAGGCTATCATCCAAAGAAATATCGAGGGCTCAACTCATTGTAATTTCTGTCTCACCCTTTTCTATGTTTACATTTAGAAAAGATCTTACCAAAGACTTGTCCCTTGGTAATTTCCAAGAGTTTAGGATTCAATAAGGGATTTGTACAACAAAAATCATTTTAAAAAGTGAAATTGATATTCACCATTGGTTAAGCCTTCAACAACTTTATTAAAGGCTTAATCCTTGGTAATTTGATGACATTACTAAGGGTAAAGTCCAAGGTAATTTTCTAACCATTTATCGAGAATTAAGTAGTGAATAATTTAAATTGTTACATGGCCTTCGGTAAAAAGTCCTCTTTAATAACACAAATTCTTGTAGTATGATTTGTTAAATCCATCGATGTTTAACAACTCAATTAATTAAAACTTCCTCCGTTCCTAAACTATAGATGTTTTAGCATTTTAGTTTTGTTCAAAAACTATTGATGTTTTATAAATCCAAGATTCCTAATTTTTTTTCAACTATACCCTTGTTTACAATTACTAATGCATTAAATTTTTGTTACTATCCAAGTTAGGCACCGGTACTTAAGCCAATAACTATAGACTCTCCATTAATGAGAATGTCTATATTACATTCTCACTATCCAAGTTAGGCACCGGTACTTAAATTCATAACTAACTACCCATCAATGAGAATGTCTACATTACATAGTCTATAGACTTTCCACTATCCAAATATTGATGACTAATTCTGGTTCCAACAACATGAATAAATAGGGGTATTTTAGTCTAAAAAATACTCACTTCGTCCATATTTATAAGATCCTTTTCAAAAAATGTTGGTCCCTTTTTATAAGATCGTTTTCTAATTTCTAGATGCATTAATTTTTTTTTCTTCTAAAGTATCCTTAATTAATTATTCTCTCTCCGAACATTAATTAAATAGATGATAAACAATTAAGTGGAGAGAGATGATTAATTTCAAAAATAGTTAAGGGTACTTTTGGAAGAACAATACACATTATTGATAAATTTAATGTGGTTAACTAAATTAGATACTTTTTTTAAGGGATGTGAATTAGTTGAAAAAGTCTTATAATAAATAGAGACAGAGAGACTATCAATTAATAATTTCTTAATGGGTATACACTAACTTTAAACATATATAATTTTGGAACAGAGAGAATAAGAGATTTGAGTGTAAATAAAATGATAAAGTTGTATGTGGAAATCAAGGCTCAAGTAATATAATCCACTGAAAATTAATGAGGTAGTTACTTGCTGCATGATTTGAATTCAAAAGGGTAAAGTTATTAAATATCATTATAACATTTGAATCTTCAAAATTTTTTTTTATAACATTTGAATTCAAAACAAAGAACCTACAACATTGTACTTGGAAGAGAATTTTAATTTAACTAGTGTTTGCACGGGCTTATTAAAATTTCACTATCTTATTTATATAGTCAATAGAAAGAAATTTGAAAAAAAATAAAGAATTATATAGCACAATGAAATAAATTTTAAAAAAAGAGATAATTATAAAAGAAATTAGAAGCTATAAAATTAAAAAAAAAAAGATAAGGGAAGATGTAACAATGTAACTTTAATTTTTTTAATATTAATTTTGAAAATTGAAAAGTAAATTGAATTAAAGATTTAAAATTATTGACTAAAGAGAGAAATCTTCGGAATTAAAAAATAGAGTTAGAAAATCTAATAAAAGAAATATTAAAAAAAATAGATTAGAGAGTACAAAATTTGAAAAAAAAATTATATAGTACATCCAAAAGAAATTTTGAAAAAGAGATAATTATAAAAGAAATTAGAAACTATAATTTTTTTAAAAGAAAAAAAATAAGGAAAGATGTAATGATGTAACTTTAATTTTTTTAATATTAAATTTGAAAATTGAAAAGTAAATTGAATCAAGAATTTGGAATGATTGATGAAAGAGAGAAATCATCGAAATTAAAAAATAGAGTTAGAAAATTAGATAAAAGAAATATTAAAAAAAAAGTCCAAAAGATTAGAGAGTATAAAATTTGAAAAAAAAAAGAATTATATAGCACATCGAAAGAAATTTTGAAAAAGAGATAATTATAAAAGAAATTAGAAACTATAATTTTTTTAAAGAAAAAAAGACAAGGGAAGATGTAATGCTCTAACTTTAATTTTTTAAATTAACTTTGAAAATTGAAAAGTAAATTGAATTAAGGATTTGAAATTATTTATGAAAGAGAAAAATCTTCGGAATTAAAAAATAGAGTTAAAAAAACTGATAAAAAATATAGCATCAGGTAAAGAAGTGAGTGAAGGTAGTTATAGAAATATTGTGAATAGGGATGGCAAAAAAATCCGTGCCCGCGGATATCCGCGGATAAAATCCGTCACGGATAGAAGATGGATAGTATAAACGGATACCCGCGGGTAACGGGTACGGGTTTTTTATTTACCCGCGGGTTTAACGGGCGGGTACGGGTATCATACTATCCGTGCCCGCGGATACCCGTTATCCGTAAAATTACTAAATTACCCTCATATATATATATATATATAATTTAAAATCACTAATTTTTTCTCTTGATACTAGTAAATATTATGTCTAGAGATTCAAAATCACATTATAAGATTCTTATTTCTTTGATTTTTTTTAATTAAAGACATGTAATTTTCACATGAAAATTCAATTAACTACACATTTGATTCTTTATTCTTCTTGTAGTAAATAATATGATTTTATTTCCAAATTTTATTGCACATAAAGGATCTATTTCTTAGTATTTCTTCTAAAAAAATCACCTTTTTTTTAAAAAAAAAAAAAAAATTTAATATAAAATATCCATGGGTATCCACGGATACCCGCGGATATAAGAAAAACCCGCGGATTTTTTTTAAACGGATATCCGGCGGGTAACGGGGCGGATTTTCCCCGGCGGGTCGGGTAGCGGGTAACCACTATCCGTGCCCGACCCGACCCGTTGCCATCCCTAATTGTGAATGTGGGGTAGTTATGATAAGAGAAATTCTAGGAAAAGTAGAAGAACTAGATGCATGTTAGGAGAGTGAACTACACGACTCCATGAGAATAGAGTATTCAAATAAGAATGAATGTAAGAGAGAGTGAATTACTGTACCGCCATGTTCAGTAACTGCGCAAGCCCATGTCGTGCCGCTACCACCGTGTGACCCGGCTATTGACTTCCGTTCGTTGTTAGTATCTTCGATCCTGTGTCATCCAAAACAATTAGAAATTGCAACGCCGCTGCGTTCAGGTTAGCGAAGCCGCTACGCTGCCGTGTTTAGAGTCCCTAAACGCGGCCAATCGCGAACCTTGTCGACCTCCACCGTGTGCATTGTCATCTCCGGCCCCGACGCGAGGTACCTGGTGAGTGGCCTTGTCGACGTGATGATGGCTTGCGTTGAAAACCCATTAACGGCGTCCGTAAAGCTTGGTGGAGGTCCTCTATAATGGGAAACGGTGTTATCGAGTCTATTAAGGATAATATAGGAAATGTAAAAATGTACAGGTGGATTTTTAAATGATGTGTCGAAATTTTATTCGTGGGGCAGAAAATGAGACACGGTTGAGACAGGTGATCTCGATCCTTATCTATAGATACTAGTTCTTTCAATGTAAGGGTGGTTCACGTTTCCTTGAAATACTTCTCTACATCCACCTCCTGGATATTGTGCACCTTCCACTTTATATTCCATACACTAGTCTTTGCAATTTTTTTAGTCCACTTTAAATTTCTTTTATTAGTTTTCTTGAGTCTTTATATTTTCTCAACACTTTTAACACCGTTTACATTTGGTATAGTTTAATTACCTCCTCATACTTTAATTCTCATTTCATTTAATTTCAATCACTTTACTTTTCTATAGATTTATTTATTTGTTTTGACAATAGATTTAATTTTTTTTATTATATTATCAATGCAAAGTATTCAACAACTTTTCTTAATTAGCCATTCTTTCCATTTCATCTGAAAGCGCATTTTTTTTCTACCCTTTACTTTTAATGCACCTTTACTCTCTTGTGAACATTTCCTTTCCTGATCTTTACTTTTTGACACTCTTTAATTTTTTGTCAAAATGATTTTTCATTCTTTTTATTTTCACATTTTTTTTACATTTCAACACTTATAATTTTCTATCAATTTATTTTTTGTCAATCTAATTTTCTAGCAAATTTATAATTTTTGTGAATTTTTTTTTGGCAATTTTTTTTTTTGTCAAAATGTTTAATTATTTTCTTTATCAATTTATTTGTTCTGTCAATCCTTGTCAAATCTTTTATTCACCTTTTTGGTCAAGACGTGTGCCTTTCAAACATCAAAGAAATACCTATTTTTTATGTCAATTTTTTCTATTGAAATTAATTATTTTCAAATTTCCTATTAAATTATTGGTTTGATCATATTAAAACCACAAAAATATTATAGAACTTGAAAGTTCCACAACACAGATAATTTGATGTAAAAGGCTAAATCTTCTTTGAGAGAGTTTCGCCGCACACACAACTTAGAATTAAACATAAATAATGGTATTATAGATTTTACTTTGTATTTTTATTTAATGAAATTCCACCTGTTTGACTTATCATTACTCTTGCATATTGAAATATATATGCATCTAGCAAATATTTTCTTTTGTCATCGTCTAGATAGTAGCTAGAGAGGTAATATTTATCTAGTGTCTACCATTACTTAAATCTAAGGAAGAACTGTGACCAAGAGAACAAGTTTTCATCCATCGTTATCAAAAATATTTTTTTTGTTTAATTAACTTGTTTAGCACTTAAACTACTGTTAATTAGTTCTAATGTTTATGCTCGCGGATAGTTAGAAGAATAACTGCATTTTAAGGCTTCAATTGTCAGTAATTTCAAACACACAAAAAATGTTATTCTTCACCAGGGACGGAGCCAGCATTTAATGCTAGGAGGGGCCGACTATGTAAACTCAAATTTTTTATTTCAATTATTTTATTTACTAGGTCTCTTATAACAACTCAACTCAAATTTAAATATTAAACTTTTGACTCAAATGCAACTACTAACACTTCAAGATCTATTAAAATTATAAAAATAATAGAAAAGATAAATTGTGAAAACTTACTTGTGGTAGAACAAAGACTGGTGAGTGGTGACAATATTTGAATACTTATTTTGATTTGTAACAAACAACTGTCAACATTAAAAATTAAAATAATTAATTTTACATATATAGATAATTAAATTAATTATGCTTTTTTACTTACACAATACAAATCTACAATAATACATGTAAATTAATTAAAGACATAATAAAAATAAAATAAAAAACTATTAATTTTATGATATAAGAAACAAGCAAAACATAAACATACTTATTAATATTATAAATTTATAATTACATGTAAGTGTATAAGGTTACTTAATTGAGTACAAATGTACGATAACAACTTACACTTTTTTTTCTTTTATTGAATAATCAATAAATTAAATGAAATAATATGAAATAATTATACATACCTTTGTTGCTTTGCCTAATCATGTGTGATTTAGTTATTGATTTCTTGAACTGCAATGTGCGTTTCCACTTTCAGAGTTGCTAATACGTGATGTAGTGAGTGATGACAAAAAGTGGAGCGGGAGGTTTGAAAGCAAATTAAGTATATTTTGTTACAATTAACTCAGAAAAAAAGAGAGACACAACAAAGGTCTACTACCCAATCCAGTATTTAAAGTATAAAAAAAGATCAAATTTTATATTTTTTTAATATAGGATAAAATCTTATCTATTAGGTAAACTTTGATAAAAATACATATCTGGTATTTAAAATATAAAAGTAGATAAAGTCTTTTTTAATAAGAAAAAAATTATTATTAATATTTATCAAGAAGGGGATAGGATTGTCCTGTTGCTTACTGCGTAATTTCCGTATTTAAAACTTCCCATATTTAAAGTGGATAAAATTGATCTTAATCTTCTTCTTCTTTAAAGAAGATAATTGTTTTACCACTTCTAATTTGATAATTGTTTTACCCTATCCACTAAATAAAATTTGATAATTGGTTGAAGAAAATGGAACCAGAAAAAAAAAAAAGATCAGAACCTCCTCCTTCATGAAATTTCTGCACGGGATGAATGAATAAATAAAATTTTATTTAATAACTAAAAAAATTTATATTAATTAATATAATATAATTATATAAGTTATAAAATTTTGAAAAAAATCAGGGGGGGCCAGGCCCCCCACCCTATAACACAGCTCCGTCCATGTTCTTCACTATCATAATTAGAATACTACTATAGTACTATTATTTCACATTCACTTTTTCTTTTCTTATTTTCATTTCATTTTTTTTCCATATATCTCTCTTCATTTTTCATCACATTATTTATCACATTTATTATTTTATCTTTTCTTTTTTCTATTTCTTTCTTTTGTCCATCAATACACCTATTTATTGTGATATATGTGTAATATTTTCCTACATAAATATCTTTTTAACCCTCAAATGAAATTTAAACTGCAAGTATCATATTTATTATTTTCTTTTTCCTTTTTCTTTTATTTTATTTTATTTTTGTTTATCTCTTTCTTTTTCCCCTCCATACACCTATTTTTTTAGGTATATATATGCATAATATTTTCTTATATAATTCACTTTTTTACCCTCATCAAATGAAATTTAAACAATTGATAAAAAAAAAGTAAATTACAGTAACATCCCTTGAACTTTCATCAAATTACACATAATTTCACTCTTTTTTTTTTACACTAAATTTATTTAAATTTGAAAACATTATACTAACATTTCTTATGTATTTGAAAAAATTATACTGACACCCCCATCAAACCTTATATTAATACTATCCAAAAAAAAGACAAAAGTAATGGTTAAAAAAATAGAAAATACTTATATAATTACATGAAATTTTAAAAAATATTGCTATAATTTACTTTTAAAAAAATGAAATTTAAACTACCACTATTTTCCACCTTTGTTTGTTGAGAAGTATATGAGAAGTATATGATCAGTCCATAACACATAAAAATTCGTGCAACAGTTAAAACAACTTCACCATATACAACGAGAATTGAGTCAAGTCAAGTTAAGTCAAGTCAACTGAATATTTACACTTTGATTTTTTTTCCCCTCTCAAAAATTAACACGTCAAATAAAGATAATTACATCCCTTAAAAGCAGTAACACAAAGTACAACAAAACCCAGAGGAGCCAACAAGACTTTCACTGATAATGACATACCTTCCTTTCATCCATCCCAACACACGCCCACTAGTCTTTGTTTTCCAACTTGAATTGAAAAGCAAAAACAAAAACCCCCCAACAAAAAATAAAAATTAAATTGAAAAAAGAAAAGAAAGGAAAGAATCAAGAAGACAACAAATAATAACAAATAATAATAATAAAAAAAATAACTGAAAGAATCTCCGACAAGTACCTCCCTCTCCCATCTAGTTAAAGCAGACACAACTGTTTTTTTCTTCCACCCTCTCTTTGATGCCACTGGTGCACATGTGTTTCCCTGCATTCCAATCATGCAACTTGAGTGGTCCCCTCTTCCTTTAAAGTAAAACACATCACGTGACTGCCTCAGTTTGATAGCAAAAGCCTACCACCAATGTGACCTCACCACCCCATTATGTTATGTGACCCTCACATTTCCTTCATCAATTGCCTAATAAAAATTCTCACCCTCTCTCTACCCAACAGTACGTCATGCCATTCATTACATTACAACTACAAGCAGTCAGTCACACAGCATTTTTTCTTACAAAACTTAGATGAACTTCTATAGCATGTTTTTGGTATTGTTTTCTAATCAGAATTGTTGTTTCATTTTTGCATTTACGTTGATATTTAATGAAATCTTTTATTAAGTTGATTATTGAGATAAAATTCTAATTCTGATTAAACAACAAACACCAAAAACACTTGTAATTGTATTTAAGTTTTGTACATATTTTTTTTGTTGCATTTTCTCTCATTTCAAAATTTCTGCAATTTCTTTTATAAAATTGAAAAGAATCACATATCATCTAAACTAGCTTAGTCTATAAAGGGTGAGTGAGTCTTCAAGGGAGGGATCAAACTTCAAACATTGATAAGCTGTTCCTTTTCAGTGTGAGTATCACATTGTGGTTTTGGTGATGGGGATTGGGAGGATGGTGAGCCTGAGCCTGCAGCATTGTCCATCTTCTTTATGTTTTGTTGATGATACACTTGCCTCAGTCTCTCTATCTCCCTCTTCAGTGCTTCTTGATGTGCTGCATATATATGTACGTGATTGCATTATTATTTGATGCTTAATTTGTTAACTACTTAATGACAAGGCACATGCATGATTAGCACACAGATCAAAATATGCTTGCATGCAAACCCTTTTCACTAAAATCAATATATGACTCTGTACAGCTGAATAATTGGCCTGTTTCTTCTGCCTTTTAAAGTAATGAAATTGATAATATTAATACTATATAGTATGCTAACTTGCACCAAAAAAAGCCAAACAGTGCTATCTATTTAGTATCTTATGAAATATATACTTGACCAACTTCGAGGAGTGGCATGCTTAATGGTGCAATTGAAAAGTACATATTAGATACATTAAATTGTGCTTTATTTATTGTATAATTTTTCTCGTGAACTTAACACTAAAAGCTTAAAACTAGTACTACAAATTAACTCTTTATCATGCACAGGTGCAGTCCATGAAAGTGACACTAATTAAGATAAAAAAAGATTTCAGAAATAGTCATATTAACTTATATAAAACATATAAAAAATATTAACTAATTAACCAGTTTGATTTTCCCTTCAAATTAGATATGTCAAATAACTCAGATTAATTTCATATTTTAAGGGGGGAAAAAAAAACTAACCCCGTACCATACTATACCTTTTTCACTTTAAGAAGATACAAAACTAATTGATAATAAAGAAATTTTAGAAAATGTACATCTTAATCACCAAGAGGTTCTTAGCCTTAATTTGAAGCTTTGAGACATTTAATTAACTCTTAATTGATACTTACTCAACCGTTTCAACATTAGCAAAATCAATAAATAAGTAATTCAATTAGCTTCTTAAGCAAGAAAATTTATGTAGATGATATAGTTTAATAAAAGATAACACGTAAAGCAAGTACCATCTTTGAAAATCTTGTCTTGGGCCAGCGCGGCGATTCTTTGCTTCAAAGCACTGTTGTCAACATTCAGAAGCAAACGTTGATGATCCAAAAATGCAACCCGTGGAGACAATACTGAAACTTCAGCCTTCATTGGTCAACATAATAAATAGGTTAATAATAATAAAAGAAAGAAAAAAAAAAGAAACATATTAATTACTACTAGTACACATCCAATTATATGCTTGGATAAAACTTTGTTAGAGTCACACACACACACACACACACACACACACACACATATATATAAATGCACCTGTAATGAAGTCACACTTCGCTCAAGCTCAGATATGTATTGCAGCTTCCTAACTCTTGATCTTTGCGCAGATTGTCTATTTGCCAAGATTCTAAAATTTTTGCAAAATGAGAATCAAGAATCAGATGAAATTAAAGAACAAAAAAAAAAGAAAAAAAGATTGTTACACATCAATATTATGAAGAACATGCTTATAAACACTAAATAGTTGCACATTTTAATATTATTGAAAAAAGAAGGCATGAAATACATATACTTACATACATTATTTGTTTATTTTGATGATTTAATATTAACACATTATCCATTTGCTTTTAGAAAAGTTATTATCCAAAATTAAAGTTATATGGACCAATGCAATGCAAGTTTACGAGGAAAAGCATAGAGTTGGACATGAATATGTTTAATTACCTTTTGACCCTCTTGGGGTCTGTGATTTTCTCACTAGAACAAGCTGTTCCATTTGCATTACTATTGTTATTACCATCATCATTGTTGGGAATAAGTTGTGTGATTTCTTGTTTGCATTGGCTTTCATCCTCATCATCCGACTCATTCTTCATCACTTGCTTCTTCTCTTCCTCGTCCTCCTTTTCCTTGTTCATTTCCTTCTCATCATTGATGCTGTTGTGATCAGAGGGCGTAGAAGGGTTGGAGGAGGACAACGTGTGTGCCATCATGGTATTATTATTATTATTATTCTCATCACTAAACATGGACATGAATTGTTCATCGTCGAACCTCTCGAACTCATTGTCATCGCCACCGCCACCACCACCACTGCCACCTTTGCAATGGTGATCCAGCAATGGTGCCTCCAAGAAGGTGATGGAGTCGCTCACCGACCGCCGGTGGGCCCCGCGCCTCGCCGCCGAGAAGTCGAGAAACTCATCAACCCATGATGGGTTTTGGCTTGATGACATGTTTGGTGTCATGGTTTTGAGGGAAGGCATCTTTTGGTGAGGAGAAGAGAAGTCTGGCCAATTGGGTGTCATGTTTGGAATTTTTGGTGGCAATTGAGCCATTTTGAGTCACACCAATCAACACAATACTCTCACAAGAAGATGAAAAGATGAAGATGAAGAAGAATGAAAGAGGGAAAGAGAGAGAACTATATATATGTAACCAAACACAACTTGGCAAATGTTGGTAAAATACTATGATTATCTATGCATATATATATACATGTAATGTGTGTGTATATATATGCACATCAAATACTCCACAAATGAGAGAGGAAAAAAATTGAAAGCATATATATATATATATATGACCTAGACAAATTAAACCAAATGAGCTTATAGGGCTCTAACACAGCCTTTATATAAATATGTTCAGAAAGCACAGGGGAGTGTTAGAGGGAAGGAAGGCCACAAGGAAGAGAAGAAAGCAGAACAAGATAGATAAATCACACAATGATACGATGATGTCAACTATTTTTTTTTCTTTTTTTTAAAATAATAAGAATTTGTTGTTTTAGGGTTTAAAATCCCAATAAATCTCTGGGGTATCTGCATCTATGTGTTTGTGCAGTGGGGTCACATGGAAGAGAGAGAGAGAGATTGGACAGCTATGAACAGCTGGGAGGAGAAAGGGGTTGGGTCTCCTCAACTCAACGGCATTACTGGAAAGTCGCCAGTGGTTTAATTATAAAATAACTAGTGGGAATCAGCCACCACGTGCCCTTGTGACCGTCCCTTTAGTAGGGTGCCCCCTTATAATAATAGTCTCATCATTTTTATACTTTACCTTTGTCCTCTTCCTTATTATTACTATTTACTATTACCATATTATATATATCTATCCATCAGCTTCATGTATGCCTAGTAATTTTTATTTATTTTTCTTCTTATTGCCAATTTGGTGGTGCATTGCATTGCAGTTAGTTATAGTTAATTACCCTTCTAGAAAGGATTGGTTTTATTATTAACTAATTAGATTAGATTGTTTGGTTAATTTTTTCTCTTGCAATAATTAGGCACGGTAATTAAAAATGATGGGAGTTAGAGTCAAACTCGTAACTAACCGGTTTAAATAAGCTTGAAGTGGAAATAATGCGGCTAAATAAATTAAAGATGAAAACGAAATTAGGTATAATTGGTTTGAATGAATGGTGTCGACGTTTCTAGGATAATTCGGGGTTTTTTTATGGTCGGCTAAAACAAGTATGCATTAATAGGTATTAGATGTACCAGCAGTATGTACATACAAGATAATCCAACAAATATATCAAGTATCACCCACCAACAGGTTATTATGTATTTATATTCACTAATGCATATAAATGAAAAATAACCAATTGTTACAATCCCCACGACATCAACCTATTCCATTAACCACTCGACGTTTCTAGGATAATTCGGGGTGGTTAGTGATAGGTGAAAAATCTGGGATCATTATCTAAGAACAAAGATCACGTGCTTAAATCATATGGGTTAGTGAGTGTGTAAATCAATTGATATAGTGTTGTATCAGTTTATCCCTTAGTTTCGAGTTCAAATCCTAACTATAATGTAGTTTATAATGGTCTTATGAGATTCAAATAGAATTATTGATACATATGATCTTAACTAAACAAAAAATAATAATCACGTGCTTAAGAATACACTTAAGGATAGAGTGATGCATGGGGTGCGAGGGGTCACTATTAATCATTTAATTAATTGTGATTATTGTTTAGTAAAAATAAAAATATCTAGGTGCAGTAATTGAAATAAGTAGAAATTGTGTGGACTGGTGGAATTTGGGACCTGAGCTGTGAAGAGGAAAAAAGAGGTGTTGTTGTAAAGGATCATTTTATGCGCCCATGTGAATTGTTTGCACGCACTATTGCATTCTTTGCTTTGTCCACAAACCATTCCCACATGTAGGGTATATGCTTCTCTCTCTGTGGGTATGCTTATCTCTCTGCGTGCCTATGTGCTTCTAAGGTTCCTTCTATCTTCCATATATATGATCTTATCTTATTAAGTGGAACTCATGTTATGTTTTTTTTTTTTTTGTAATGGAGAAAATATGTGACAAAGCTTCAAATGATCATGATTAATTAGCTTAGGGAAGTGCTTGCCAATGGAGCATCTTCACGGATGAATTTTATACTGATTAATAGCATCCATGTGTGTGGGGTCTTGTCTTCTCCTCCGACATATAAAATAATATTGTTGGAACAGTGATGTGCATTGCAAGTTGGCTCAGCAAGATCAAACTGTATCCATATATATAAATCTATACAGATTTTCATTTCATTTCTTAATTAATTTCATTCATATCATTATAGTCCCTCCTTGAGGCAAACTAATGCTTACTTAGTTAGTATATGTTTCTGTTTCTGGTATCATCTGACATATGAATCAATTGATACAAGATTATTTTAGTTTAATTAATGATCTTAAATTTAAATATTAAATATGTAGTTATATTAATTTTTTTTTTACAATTTATACTAATCTTATTAGACTGGAACAAAATTGTCTCATCATATATGATATATGTGGTTTCTTGCTTGCTGGCAAAACATTTCAATTGAATTGTTAGTTATGGAAACAATTAAGTACAGAATTTATTCTAGATTGGCTGATTAGATAGGTCGTTGAAATTTACTACATATATCAAAACAGGACCATATATAATCAAGCCTCTTGGCCCAGTGGTTGTAAGGCCTGCCCTGGGACACGGGGGGTCGACTTGGTGCTCTCAGGATTGATTCCTACGGTGCTAAAAATAATGCTTGGCCAGCGGAAGCCACGTTCCTCGAGCGCAGATTAATCCTTGATTGTCAGTTTTGGGATACTGCGTGGACTATGTCCATGGACCAAAAAAAAAAACAGGACCATATATACGTACACACATAAACTGAAAAAAATAAAATAAAAAATCAACTTCTTTAAAGTTAGAGATACACTTAAAAAGACAAAGCATATAATAAGTTATATATAACCCTTTGTTATGTATAACATAATTGTGCTCCACAGTGTTTTTATTAGGAGAAAATAAGTGCTGCTTAAATTTAATGCCCATGTGTCCACTTGTTGTACATATTTGAGAGAGGGAGAGTTATTATGATTATTTATTAGAAATGAACTAGTAAGTAGTATCTTGGTGTATTGCACAAGTACATATAAAATGATATTTTAGTTTAATTTATAGAAGAAAATTTTAACCACTAAAGTCAATTTAACGATTTATTTAAGTCTAAAATAAATTTTAGGATAAGACTTATTAAATAATAAAAATAATTTATTACAATTGTTATAAACTTATTTAAATTTTGTCTTTCGAATCTTTTAAAATTTATGAAAAATGAAAAATCCATTACCTCATAATTAGTAATTAGTCTAGTTTTTTTTTCTATCTTAAAACTTACTTTAAATTTAAATTTAAAAATAAATATAAATTGATTTGGTAATTTTATAATTTTTTACTTAAAATTTCCTTTTCAAGTTAAAAATTCATAAGCAGTGTGTATTTTTTGGAATAAAGAAGGAGAAGGAAAATGATGAAGAAAAGATCTTAAAATTAGCTTATTTAGAAACCATTTTTTATATTTTTATTGAAATAAAAAAGAAAGCTCCCTTTATTCTTAAAAAAATAATTTTCAAATTTGTCAAAATGAGGTAATTTAACACTCATGGAATCAAATTAATATCTCTCTCTTGTCAATACTGGTTGGCTCAAGTGACACGTGTTTAATTTTCTTTAAACACAATCTTAATTGAGTTCAAATTTTATGTATGAAAAAATCTCTATTAAAAAGAGTTAAACTCACCAAACTATATAGGGTTAATTAAGTTTTTAGTCCCTAAACTTTTTTAAAATTCAGTTTTTAGTCTTTAAACTTTAGTTTGATTGGTCAAGGTCCCTAAACTTTTTAAAAATTCGGTTTTTAGTCTCTGAACAAAATTTTGACCGGTCAAAGTTCCTAAACTTTTTAAAAATTCAATTTTTAGTCCCTGAATTAATGAGATTTCAGGGACTAAAAACTGAATTTTTAAAAAATTTAGGGACTAAAAATTAAATTTTTAAAAAGTTTAGGGACCTTGACTGGTTAAACTAAAGTTTAGGAACTAAAAATCGAATTTTTAAAAAGTTTAAAAACCTTGACCAGTCAAACTAAAGTTTAAGGACTAAAAACCAAATTTTGAAAAAGTTTAGGGATTAAAAACTTAGTTAACCCAATTATATATATATATTCTGTTAAAAAAAAAACAATACCTCTTATGGAAGATATTTATTATTACAAAAATTAATATCTCTCGAGAAAAAACAAAAGTGGGGACTTCAGAAGTGCCAAATCATGTTGAATTATTTCACGATTAAGAAAGATAATTCCATTGCAAATTGTATTTGTTATGCATCTAAAACTAAATATTCGTTATTTTTTTTAAAAGAATATATTTAAAAATATAATAATTATGCAATATTAAAAAGGTAAAAAAAAAAAACATTTTAGTATTTTTTATAATTAAAAATAGTAGGTTTTGAGAAAATTTCAAAACAATAATCATCGAATCACTTTTTCTAACTTAACCAAACTGCCCTTAAGAGAGACATATCTATGTTAAAATGGGATCAGATTAACCGATTTAACCAGAATTGAACTGGGAAGTGGGAACTTGTATTTTTTTTTTATTCTTAAGAATTGAACTCAAGTATTAAGAAATTTATAACAATTTATGCACATCTTGGTATTGAGAACTTGTCATTTGAGTGATCTAGACATCCGAGAAAATTGGTCAAGAACGACCAAAACCGAGTGTATATATATATATATATATATATATATATATATATTGACTCTAGTTGAATCACAATTGAATAAATTGGAATCGTCATTAATTAGTTGAATCAATAGTCTGATTTTACAAACATTTACGTTAATAAGAGTAGAGGAATCCCACTGCTTCAGATGAGAAGAATCTTGGCTATTTCGTAAGAGAGTCCAAATATATACGTCTTTTCCTTCAATTATTCTATAAAGTAATCACTAAGCCAGCTAGTCAATGTCACGCATTATACTTGATCACTTGAACAATTTGGAGAGAAAAACATGTTTCCAGCTGTATAATATTGAATTTTAGAACCCAAAATGCCATTCATTTAATATCTAATCCAGGTTTCATTTTTCTTTTGGCTGGTTTGGTAATACACTTGAAACTGAAGCCCTTTGATCAACTTGCATTGTCTGACTCATGATGGCAATCACTTAAAAAGGGTATAGCTAGAGTAGCTGGCAAATTAATAAGCAGAGGCTTTGCCTAGTCTTTTGGAGGTGCATGCATGAGAAATTATTGCATGGTCTAAACTATTAGGTGTCTGTAGTCTTAGTTAATTTTCACATGATACGAAGTCGAGTTTTTCAATTTATTGAAAAGAGTCAATAAAATTTAGTTACATGTCATTTAGAAATTAATCAAAATGATAGACGATAAGTAATTTTGAACCATCTAATAATTTCTCTGCATGCATAGTCCTCAAGTTAAGAAACTCGCTTCTTTTAGAGGAGGGATGCTTTTGAAACTTTGGTTTGCAAATACAATGTGAAACACCAATTGAAACTTCCTGAATTGATGACAATCTATCTAACATTCAAATGTGTCACATACCAACTATATAGTATATTTTGTCTTGTAAAACCTTAAGCAGTCCATGACCTACACGTAACACATCTTAATTTAAGGTCATGCAGAGAAAATGAAGTATAACATAAAAGCCTTGCTTGTTAAAACTCTCAAGCATGAAAGACATGAACACAAGAAGACATTTATGTGTCTGAAACGCCTCTAAAAGAACAGAAAGTATGTTTGTTAATGATAAATATGAATGCAAGGTCTCATTCCCATTCTCCATTTGCATTGAGAACAAGCCATGATGACAACTACAACATTAACCTACGCTATCTTCAATCTTCTTATCTTGTGCAATACATGGATAAGTACAAGTGCAAGTGAATGTCCTCCAATACACAAGAATAATTCATCCAACCTAGAAGCCATGAAGGTGAGGTTTGAAAGATGGCTTAAACAAAATGGTCGAAATTACAAAGACAAAGAACAATGGGAAGTTCGTTTTGGCATTTACCAAGCAAATGTTGAGTTCATAGAGTGCAAAAACTCTCAAAAGAACTCCTACAATCTCACAGACAACAAATTTGCAGATCTTACTAATGAAGAGTTTGTAAGTACTTATCTGGGTTTTGGAACTAGGTTGCTTCCACTTTCAGGATTCATGTATCATGAACATGGGGATCTTCCAGAAAGCAAGGATTGGAGGAAGGAAGGAGCAGTAACTGACATCAAGGATCAAGGCCAATGTGGTAAAGTTTCTTGAAATAAAAAGTGCATGTTTTAGGGGTGCCAAAGTATGATTTTTTTTCCCTTTAATAAATTCTCATTTGAATCTTCAACATGGTCACCATTGATTTTGGAACCCGAACAAGTAAATTAGATCCTTTAAAAAGACAAAGAAAATCAAAGGGTCATGGCTGATTAACTCAGTTTATTTAACAAGTAGCATAGGTCATGGAGATGGTTTTTTTCTCCTGAAATTTCACACAACTTAAGGAACATTCTTACAACACCATTAACTTGTTTGAGTTTATGTCATCATGCAGGAAGTTGTTGGGCATTCTCTGCAGTGGCTGCTGTGGAAGGCATCAACAAAATAAAGTCAGGGGAGTTGGTTTCTCTCTCTGAACAAGAACTCATAGACTGTGATGTTGAAGATGGAAACCAAGGCTGTGAAGGTGGCTTAATGGACACAGCATTTGCATTCATCAAAAAGAATGGTGGACTAACCACTACAAAAGACTACCCTTATGAAGGGGTAGATGGCACATGCAACAAGGAAAAAGCTGGACATCATGCAGTCAATATAAGTGGGTATGAAAGAGTACCTGCCAATGATGAGGCTATGCTTAAAGCTGCAGCTGCTAATCAACCTGTCTCAGTGGCAATTGATGCTGGAGGTTTAGCATTTCAGCTTTATTCAGAAGGTGTTTTCTCTGGCATTTGTGGAAAGCAACTCAATCATGGTGTGACTATAGTTGGGTACGGAGAAGGAACTTTTGATAAGTATTGGATTGTGAAGAACTCATGGGGTGCTGACTGGGGTGAATCTGGTTATATTAGGATGAAACGTGACACTTTTGATAAAGCTGGTACTTGTGGCATTGCCATGCAAGCCAGTTACCCTCTCAAGAATTAAGTAGTAGTGCAGTGCTGTGGTTGTAGAATTAAAATTGTCACCTCAAGAAATTCATGTACACTGACAATTTCATGAGAAGTTTAAGTATGGCACTACAACCATCATATTCAAAGATTAGAAAATATTTTATAGACAACAAATTAGGGGCAAATGGAAAAAAGTTTAGTGCTGTAAAAGGGTGATAAAATAGATGAGCTTTTTAATTTTATATGAAGTAAATATGTACTAAAAAAATAATTAGTAAAAGTGAAGTCAATTATAAGGTTAATAAACCACATAGAAATCATGCATTCATCACTCTGGAGTAACAGAAAGATGACAGGAAACAGGAACAGAAGAAGCATTAATTACGTAATATCTCCCACCAGATAATAATGTATGATGCATTTAATACACATAAAGTTACTTCATTTTCCCGGAGCAACAACCTACTTTATTAACAAGGGTGGGAATGGGTAATGTAATAAATGAGTACTTGCAAAAATTATATACTCTTCAGATTATATGACGTTTTAGAGAAAAAAATTTATTCCAAAATATATGTTGTTTTACAAATCAATGTTACATTAAATATCTTTTTTCAAGACTACTCTTAATCAATACTTAGTGAAAATAGTGAACTATAAGTAATTAATTAGAGAGATAAAGGGTATATTAGAAAGTTACTTAATGTTTTCTAAAAAATTCAACAAATTAATTGCATTCCTTAATACCTGTGTCAAAACCTTAAACGTCATATAAACTGAAACGGATGGAGTATAAGGGTAGAGTGATTATCTACTTAATGAATATGGATAATTTACATGCAAATTTTGATGAAAATGAGTGTAGATACAAGTATCCACATATATTTACTTTAGTTTATATTTAAAAGTCTTTTTGCCCCTCCCAACTCCTAAGTCATGCATAAACTTTTACTTATGTTCCATTTCTGTCACTTCCGAAGTCCTAACCCCTTGCATGATTGAACCAATGTCCAACGAGCTTCATTAAACTGTTACTCCAAGATGCATCACTACTGCATTGGAGATCAAATTGCTCGCTCTATTTTACCCTTCTTTCTTCATGGCTTCCACTTCTTTTGATTCTTATTTCCCCACAACATCAAACCCCAAGTTTGTATTGCCTTTCCCTTAACTTTTGTTTTCCATAGTTACAACATTCCATTTATCTCATTTGCAGAAGTTTTGAAGCTTGGGGTTTTACTGATTTTATTAAGATAGCTTAGAGGTAAAACAACTTAATATTTTGTCTTTTTAATTTTGACTTTATAATTACAAGTTTACAACTAATTAATGTAGTGTGTAATTTTTTTAATAAATTTTGAAGAATAACAACCCAAGATTTAGAAGTTTATGAATTTATTATTCTTGAAGTTTATTATAATATTTACTCAATATTCAAGCATACTATTATGCATTGTATTTAATAACCTTATTATGTTATGTTTGTAATTTTGTACTCTCGGGGATGACTACATTTGGACACACCTTGTGTTCCAAATATGCCAATGAATAAAATTCTTTGCATTTCAAAAAAAAAAATGCTATGTTTGTAATTTTTCATGATTATATTTGAAAGATCTCTGAATAGTTGGTTAATTAAATTATATTTGTATTTGTAATCATTTTATTTATTTATTGATTTTCATAGTTAATTAAAGTGAAAATAATGACTATGGGTACAGGAATTTTTTTAAAAAATGTGGGTACAGGAATTATATTTGTACTAGGATATTCAACAGATTATTCACGTATGTATAGATTTGGGAACAGATTTTTTTTTTAAATGTGGGTAAAGCAACACGCAATGTAATACTTTCTTTAGTCAGACTTTGTCCATTGTCATTCTTATTTTTTTCAATTATTATTATTATTACTTTGGTTTTCAAACAGCAATCTATTTTTACTGACTTATTCTCTTTGCCTTCGTACAAAATAACTAGGACTATTAGGATCTGGCAATGGAGGAAAGTTAATTCAATAGTAAAATGCTATCCATTTCCGTTATATATGCTCTCACTCTTGTTTTTAATGGCTTCATGTATCATACTCCCAAATATTTGGCAAATCGACACATTTCTCTGCCTACAGTGGTGTAACTGTAATTGAGAAAAATAAGGTTTAAATATCTTTTTAATCCTTGTAATTTAGTATTTTTTTATTTTTCGTCCTTACAATTTTTTTTTATTTTAGTCATTGTAAATTATGTTTGTTTTGTTTTTCGTCCTTAAAATGATTTAGATAGCACTTTTAATAATGAAAAATGCGTCATCTAAACCGCTATAAGAACGAAAAACAAAACAAACATAATTTGAAAAGACTAAAATAAAAAAAAAAATTTACAAGGACAAAAAGTAAAAAAATGCTAAATTGCAAAGACTAAAAAAGTATTTAAACCAAAAAATAATCATGACACCAAAATTCAGATGCCACAAAGCTTTTGCAATACGTGCCAGCCAGTTTAGCATTAAGAACTATAGTTGGTCCACTCAATAATTTAACAGCTATGATTTTTAAGAGATATAATGAAAATCTATGTCATCTTCCACTCACCAATACTGGCCAACCAAACCTATCTTCAAATTTGATTAACTTTCCATTTCAATTAATTTCTCAAATTGTTTCCCTGTGGGTGTGTGTATCAATAGTGCATGACAGTTTTTGTACTATCGTTGCAATTTGATATAATCTTCAAATCTAGCACAGTCACTATATTCAGTCACTACTTAATATAATCTTCAAATCTAGCAGGATCAATAATCTCAACAGCTTTCTATATTTCTCTATTTGATCGTAGTGCTGCCAACAACTTGACCAGTGTTCCTTGTCCCGGATCGATCCATATTTCACCATATGCTTCATTAAATTCAGTGCCTTAGAAAGTCCTGAATTTGCAAACTGCGCCAATAACAATGTTGTAACTCTCTAAATCCATGCCCTTCAGGACTTTAATTGCATCCACGAACTGATCAACTATATATGTTAGTAGATACATTACATGTCCCACAGTCAAGATGTTATCCAATTGATTGCACCTCAAGTAAAATATTAGACACAAAAATGACTGAGACAGACATTGCTGCTTCAAGCCTCCAACCATGCAGATGAGAGAAACTAGGATTTGAGGAACTGGAATGCAACCAGAACGTTGAGTATGTTGTGCTCCAATAGCCTGCTCTAGTTTTTGTAATGATGGCCATGGACTAATTGAAGGTCATTGGTTCATAAATGGGCAGAAATGAAGAAGAAATCTATGGTGCATTGTTGATCTAATCACAGCTGTTGATAAATTAATATAGTACTGGAGCAACTTGTGCCATAACAAACATGAAACCCTGCAGAGGTTTGTCAGAAAGATACTTAAATTGATCAATTTGGCATTTTAAAGGGACAGTATAAATATGATGAAAGAAAGAAGTGAAAAGATAAGGCCAGGGATTGATAACATGTAACAATGGAAGATTGCAGTGTTAACAGAAAACAACAGTAGAGTATCAGAATGGAGTAATGTATTGTTTGATTCACACTATAACCAGTTTACCAGTATTATAGAGATAAACATCAACTATAGTATGAGATTACAACAATTCTCAATGCCCCCTATTCTCATCCCTTCCCTGGCTTATATTCTCATTTCCGTACTAATGAACATAGTCCTACAATATACTGAACATTGAAATACACCACTCTAAATTAAATTAGTCACATATTCATAGTAAATAGCAACCAAGAATGTTGTGATATCATGTACTTGTAAAAAAGGTTCCAACATTAACAAGTAATAGATAAGCATGTTTGTTAAGCTTGCCTTATCACACAACAATGATCTTTTAAGCCAAATCCAGCATAACAAAAAAAGAAAAAAAAAACTAATATCCATGGCTTGAATTATAGAGCATGCATAAAGAACCATTAATTATATGTTCCCACGAATCATTTATTTTGTCAATGAAGGTTTAAGAGAATAAGACACCAATGTGTAAAAAGAAAAAAAAAAGTGTTAAGCAACCACAAATAGTTGTCATGGTCAAAGGGAAGCATGATATTATAGAAAAAAACTATTTTATCTATATTCTTCAACTTAATCTTGGTGCCTCAATGATACAGCAACAACCAGTCAATTTATAAATATATTTGGAAAAAGTTTTTATATTTTAAAGTTGTACAGCATGCAATATATGGTTTCTTATATATCTTTCCTGAATGGAAAAAAAAATTCAAAAAAGTGATCAATTCAAAGATGCTTTCTTCTTGTTCTCACTCTTTCTGTTTTTCGTCAAATACTATGGAAAGTTCTTATGAAATGAACCCTGACATCAACTAATTCAAAAGTATACGAAATCATGATCAGTAAGAACTCAGAACTCAGAAAGGGAAAATGAAGAAAATATTTAAAAATATTACCACAGTTTAATGTCAGGTAAACAGCAAGGTCTATTTCAATTCAACGGTAAAGTCTCCTTCTAGATCTGGTGCGGCAACGAAAACTCCAGAGAAATACCACAAAAATAACTAGAACCACTTGTAGAATAATCACCAACTTCAAACCTAAACCAGGAAGTTTCCATTTATATTTACCTATGAGTTTCTAAACACATGAAAGAAGTTCTTGGATAATAAGTTACCAGTAAGGTTATGAACTGATTCCTCTGAATTCGCTCCATTTTGACTTGCTTTTAACTTGCAATTGCTAAACGTGGACTCAGCATTCCCACCCATGACACATGTGTTTGGGCAACAAATGATTCCATCATATTCATCACTCCCATCACAACAATCTGCAGCAATATTGAATGAAAATTAGAAGTGGAACTCAAAGTTGAAGGCACAAGAAGCCTAAATATCTTGATCCCCAGAAAAAGTAATCTCCATTGCCAATTATGCAAAAGCAGCTCAGTTGCAACACAAATTCAGGTATTAATGAATTTAAATCTATAAATCATTTAATCTCAAATAGATAGAGTTTAAAACAGGTCAAGACCAGTATGAGACAATGCACCAAAAGTCAATCAAAATTTTATTCATTTATAAAGGCCAGTCAAATCCATTCGTGGTGGAAAATATGGAGATTAAGAAATGTTTATGCAATTCACTGTCCAGATAAGATCACTTCAAAGGAAGACATTGACTATTCATCTTTTTCAGAACACAAAGCCTTTAGGCTTTAGGTTGTAACTAGCAACTACTAACTACTAAGATCTCTAGTCCATTCCTTTGCCTTGGCAAAACTCCATAGACATGTGCAAAGTGCTATAACAAACAGACCTGAACAAAACTCAGAAAGGGAAACAGGAAAAAGGAGTACAACTGTACAAGGTATAAAAACACCAGAAAAAATGCTTACCACAAAAATGATCATTAACATGAGAAGAAACTATAAACTGCGGCTTGCTACCTAGGTTTCTGCAATAAAATTTTCCGTTGGGGCAAGCTGAAGTCCCTGTAGTCAAATGAACAACAACATCCTAACAAGTTATAAATGGTATGAAAATCCACCTCATGATTTTGCTAAAAAGATGTACATGAAAAAGTAAGAAAAATTATTGAAAGCTAGAGAAACAATCAAATTATCAACATTTTGCATAAGATCAAAGAATAAAAGTCAATGATATTAAAAACTACGGCTTAAGATAACCAAATATTTTTCTTGTCAAATTTTCAATTTGGACAAAATTTAAAAGCAGTTATATAGGTGCTTTTGATGTTGCTCTCCAACAGAATTGGAGTTCCACCTCAGTGTCTCAATAATCTATTAATAAAAGCCTTTATTACGCAAATAATCTAAGTAAAACTCCAATTCTATTTAGAAAACAGCACTAAAAATACCTATGGAACTGCATCAAAGTTTTGTCCTTTTCAAGTTTTCCCTGAATCATAAAATTATCTGTAAATAGGCAACAACACAACCATAAAATTCATCATCTGCCATACATACCAGGCTCATCAGTGCCATCAGGGCAGTCACAGAAATTGTCATTGAGACGGTCTCTGGAGAAGGATTTTGATCCATCCTTGCACTTGATCACCTCAGAGCTGTAATATTTCTCATCTGCACCCAAAACCCAATTCGAGATTCATCAAGATAACCAAAATATACAAATAACAACAAAATGGTCTGTGGCTGCTGCAACGTGTGACTTGGGTTGAACTTGAACACCCACTTGAGAAAAGATTCAAGCTTTGGTGTTTTGAAGCAAAAGGGGTACACGGGGACCTACCTAGAGGGTGTATGCCGAGGAGGGAAGGGTGTGAAAAGCAACATGCGGCGGAAGCGAAGAGAAGATAACATGCCAAGTGGAAACGTAAGAAGCAATGCGAGTCCATGCCTTCGTGGGTGAATGAATGAGAGCCTGTTCACTTTCTCTCCGCGAGAGAAGCCAGTTTCACTCTCGATTTTCGAGGCTCGGGTTTTTGTTGACTTGACTTGACTTTAACTAGGACGTTTGTTTCACGAAATAATAATAGGATTTGATTCTCGGATTCATATTCCTAGTATTTTTTTTTTTTGTCACCATAATGATATTGATGTGAAATATTTATCAACTATATCAATGACTAATTTTTATCAGGAATTGGCCACCTATAGTGGGATCTTTCCTCCTAACTACGTCTTGAATTTGCTTAAGTGGATAGAGCTCAATTCTACTTTTAACGTCCCTAGCAATATTATAACTAGGAATGTTATTTTTTAGTATATTTACAAACATATTTGGTTACATTTTAATATTTCTTGAAATATTTTTTAAAATTTAAAAGAATTTAAATAAAAATAAGTAAAAATGGAAGTTGCACATGTGCTAGAAAATAACTTTCCAAGTTCAGCACACTTCGTAGATAGTTAGGTTTCTTAAGCATGTTGATGGAAGTTCGATTTCCAATCATGCGTATGAAGAAGACGTTGTTAAGAGAGGTAGAACCCACTTCGATGACTTCTACGACTCAAAAGGAATTAGTGCAAGTAAAAAAAAATTAACTTTTCATATTCCTATGAGAATATCACTTTTTCATCCCTTCTCATGAAAACAAAAGTGTAGAAATACTATTTGGAAATAATTGAGACAAAATTTACAAGCAATTTTAATCTTTTAGGTATTTTTTGTTATATTTTTAATTGGAATTTGAGTTTTATTTTAGAATATGTTTTGATTTTTAATATAATCATTTAACACACAAATTATTTAGGTAAAATTTAAATTCTAATTAAAAAATAACATAAAAAACATTGTATCTAAGTTTTGTCTTTATTTAAGTTGTATATTTTATTCTTTGAAATATTAAAAAATTTCTATTAGTTAATGTTTACTTAAAAAAAAGTTATTTACCATGTTTTTTCACTATTGCTTTACAATAGAAAAAATACAAAAGTAGTGATATTTTATAAAGTCAAAATTTAATAATTTTTTAAAAGTATCTGCA
This sequence comes from Pueraria montana var. lobata, assembly GCA_026413185.1. Classification (NCBI taxonomy): domain Eukaryota; kingdom Viridiplantae; phylum Streptophyta; class Magnoliopsida; order Fabales; family Fabaceae; genus Pueraria; species Pueraria montana. Next base: position 23,617,130 of record CM048654.1, read on the forward strand.
ACTCGACCTTGATCAAAACGTCTTTAACTCGGCATCGACCAAAGCATCTTCAACTCGGTCTCGACCGAAGCATTTTCAACTTGACCTCAACCAAAGCATCTTCAAATCGGCTTTGGCCAGAGTATCTTCAACATAGCCTCAACCAGAGTATCTTCAATTCAACTAGAGTAATTTCACCTAAACCCTGACCAAAGTATATTACCCTCGACTTTAGCCAAAGTAACTTCACCACAACATCGACAAATGTATTTTCAACTTAGACTCGATTAAAGTATCTTCACCTCAATCTCGACTAAACTAATTTTGTAACACCCTCATTTTCATTTTCTATTTGATTATTTGTTTAATTCTTAATCTTATTTTTTTTTAAGAATTGATAACCCTAGCTTTCTTCCCAAGCCGTCAAGCGTCAAAAGTGCATAACCCTTTCCAAAGTTCAGAAGGGTATTTAAGAATAATGGGCTAAAAAGATTCAGGCTTAAATACAAATAAAAACTTTAAACTAAGTAAAATTCACGTCTGTCACGAGTCACGGGTGTGATTCATATCTCACAGGTGTGATCCATACTGTCGCAATGAGCAAGATAAAATCAGCGCCAGTCACGGTTGTGATTCATATCTCACGGCCGTGATTCCTACTGTTCGAACATGAAAATTGAATCACGGCCGTGTAGTGATTAACAAAGATAACAAGACAAGTTTTCAAACTAAATTCACCTAATACCTTTGAAAATTGAAATAAAAACCTTCACCTAATACCTTTGAAAGTTGAAATAAAAGCCTAACCTCTCTGACCCAAAGACTCACGAGAGGCATTTCTTTCTTCCTTCAGTTTTGCCCACTTATTCGATTAGTCAAACTGTCCCATGTGATCAGAAGAAACTACAAGCCCTCATCTTCTATTTAAGCATATTCCTCACTTCAGAAAAAATTCACACAATTCACCTAACCATCAAAAATCTACTACTCATGTTATGTTCACCTAACACCTTTGAAAGAGGAAATTTATAGATCTAAAATAAAATTACTGTGAATTATCTAATTAATTCAAATAATTTGAAAATAGTTATAAAAATTTAATTTTAGTTATGATAATTAATAATGGAGATAAATTAAGTTTACTAAAAAGTTTCAATTAAAAATAAAATTATTTGATAAAAAAGTTAAAAATTAAGTGTATAAATTTATACTGGCAGTATAAGAAAACATAAAATCTCCCTCACTATGCTCTCAGTTACCCTCTCTCACGTGATTCTCATCTACTCTCACTCACTTCCTATTTATAACTACCCCTTTGAATAACTCTGCCCATCACTCTCTCACGCCCTTTCTCTCTTCTTTTTCAGTTTTTCTTCTCACTTCTCTCATGACCTACTCCTCCTATTCAGTTTCCTTCTTTCTTTTTCTTCTCCTTCCCGTAAACAGCCACCAGCAGCCTTCTCTCTCAATTTTCTTCTTCTATTCTTCTCTCACAAAACCATCACTACCAGCAACAAACCTCCATCACCCACCACCAAAGCTACCTTCCTCCACCACCAAGAAGCAATCCTGAAGCAAAATCTCTTCTTCCTCCCTTCCTCCTTGCTGTACCGAAATTACTCTCTTGGTAAGGGGGGGGACTTTGATTCATTTGATATTCATTCTTATTTTGTACCTTTATAATGACTATACTTTATCCTTTAAATTCTTTTGTGCTATTATCATAAATTCTAGTTTATTTCTCTGCATATTTCCATTTCTTTATAATTTTCCTTATTACTAGGATTGTTGCAAGTGTTCCTCTTTTAGAGGAGACCATGTCAAAATTTTGCTGTAGTTTTCAAGTTATAATTTTCTTATTCCTTCTTCGATTTCTTGCCTGCTGGTTGTTATAATCCTTATTTCCTTGAGTTATTGAGTTGTTTTTGGTTCTGTTTTTGGGTCTCTCTTTTGATAAGGACCCTTGACAAATTTCGTTTAATTAATGACTTCTAAACACTAAAAAGGAACCCCTACACTGTTATCTTGTTAAGATGAAATAAACTCATCACCTTTGTAACTTCTAATGCTCACGTTTTGGGGTCTTGGCAAGGGGGAGCTGGATGCTTTGTTTTATTTGGTAAATCTTCCTTTGAACCAAGTCTTGATTATTTATTCTACAAAATCTATACTGGAAACAAGTAATAAAAGATAAGAAGAAAACTACTTTTCTCTCCTGCCATTTTCGATTTTGTCACACAACAAGAAGACAAAATTTCTGTTTGAACTTTGTGTTTTATTTATGTTATGTTATTAAAAGAAAAGAAAACTAGCTTTGGGTTCTGTTGTTGTTCGGTGATGGTGTCTTTGTTATGCAGTAGTGGTATCTTAAAAAAAAAAAATTAATTGCTAGAGTGTGTGTGGTCAAGTCTCACACTTAGTTAAGTTAAGCAAAATAAGTCAAAGAAGACTACTCCTTCTCTTTCATTTACACGGTCTTGTCATTAGGCAAAAGAGCCAAGTTTTTCCTTTCCAAAAGTCAAAGAATTTTAATGCTATAAAAGGAAATAGAGAAGTAAAGAATAAAAATGGTTGTTCGGAGAGAGTGGAAATCAAAGCTTTTGAAACTAAATGCAATTATCATTAGATTAATGATGATAATAAAATGAATTTGAAGTTATGCACGGCCAATTCGGGTAGGAAGAAAAAGAGGGCTTGGAGTTTTAAATTTTCTTAGACTTTGAAACAAATTACTATATTGTTTTTATAAAACTGATTTTGGGTCAATTAAGTTTAACTTCCTTTAATTAGCCAAGGATGAATTCGGTTTTGAGAATCAAAAAGAATTTAAATTTGATTCCACCAGGTTTGATGTTTTTATAAAACTTATTTTAAACCAATTAAGGGAAATGGGATCTTGTTAATTGGTCAAAGGTGGTTCGGTCATAGGAACCAAATGAATTAAGGTGATAGTTTAATCTTGAAACATTTTATGTTATCCAAAACAATTACTTTCAAAATTTAATCTACACTTTTGAACTTTCATTACCTGGAACTTAATTAAGAAAAGTTAGTGGTAATGGGATAGCCAGGAAATAAACTTAAAATCTGAACCTTTTGGGTCTTTAGTAGATACGGCTTTATGGCCAAAATTATGAGAATTTGTTATATTAAAAGTTTTCTAAGTTAGTAATAGGAATTAGAAAAACATATTTATGTGTTTTCACTTTTAGTAATTTTAAAAAGAAGATAAAAATTAGCTCTTCTTTAAATAAATTAAGTTTTTTAATTTAATAGAATAAAATCCGGAGTATACTATGTGGTTGCAGTTTTATTTGATCTTTCACATCAGAAAGAGGATTTTATCACTATTAATTTATAAACTTAATCTATGGAAACTCCGAGTATGCTCTTTGATTGTAGTCTAATCTGATCTTCCACATCAAAAAGGAATTTTCCAAATATTAGATATCCATTATATTTATATAAGAAATATTTTATAGTAAGTTTGAAAGTTATTTCTTTTAACATTTTAATTTAAGGAATTCAATAAGAAGAAAGGATAAAACAAATTTAAAAGTTCTTAATAAAATAAGAAGTAGAGATCAGTTAAACATTAGATAATTGTTAAATTAATCATTAGTAAAATTAAAAATTAAGTATCTAATGTCTTGTTTAAGTATTCTGTGATATTACATAAATCTTTATATTAGATACTTAATAAGATGCCTTGATGTGTTGACATGATATGATGATTGTATTCTGGCAATGTTATTTATCTGTCTGTACGACAGAAGTGTTGTTACCCTGTACTGGTGCTCAGTAAAGGAGACCAGTGATGTTAGATGTGATATAGTGAATGATGATGTATACTGGATATATATTGTTTATCTGTCTGAGGGACAGAGATGTTATGCCAAATGATGATGAGTAAAGTGAATTGTACTCTAGTGTGAGTACTGTTAAGAGAGGAACATACAGCGGCATGTTGCCTATTGTGGAAGACACAGCCTGGCAAGCTGAGGAATGAAAGGCAGGGACTCACTGACGGAAGTCTAGGGGGTACGGTGTCGAGTGATGAAGTAACTAAAGGCCAGGAGAGCACCCTATGTCGGGCACTTCATCTGACCAAGCTTGGCAACCCCAACAACTGCTCAGCATTCCATTGATTGGTGCGAGAGTACGCCTGAGTTATATAGGACTGTGTATGTCCTGAGTATGTAGGACTGTGGATGTCCTTAATTGAGATAATTTGAATTCATTTGTGGAAGATGAAGGTTTTGCCATGGAATAAGGCGTATGTACTCCCAATCACTTCCAATCGGGGAGTATGGATCCATACTGCGTCTAGAGGTTTGAGTTGTTAGGAGTTGTGATGTTATGACTAGATGAATACTAAGTTCCCCCGCTATTATTAATTGACGGTAGTTATACCGTTAGTAATACACACACACACACACACACACACACACACACACACACACACACATATATATATATATATATATATATATATATATTAGAATCAAGTCTCACTCCTTTCTCTTTCTTGTTGTGTATGTACTTGTTGATTGAATACGTGAAGATGACGGTTATGCCCAACGATCGAGCTCTTCTGTGGACACGGTTATTTCGAGGATTGCGGAGACTGACGAGAAGATACGGGACTTAAAGGCTAGTTTTATTCATTCCGATTTTTGGGTAGAAATTGTGTACTGCTCTGACTATGATTATTTGATTTATGGGTTGGGATTAGCTAGTACATAATTTCTTTATATTTATTTTGCGATGTGAACTGATGTTTATTTAAAAGAAGATCATGGTTCTTTATAAAATATTTTCTGTATGCTAAATATGCTTTATGAATGTTTTACTTAATCACGAAAAATTTATCCTCATTTTTTTAATAACTAAAATAAATAAAAATATTAGTGTGGTTTATGTCTAATGTAACGGGGTGTTACAAATTTCAACCTAGCCTTGACCAGAGTATCTTTAACTCAGCCTTAACCAAAGTATCTTCATCTCAGTCTCAGCCAGAGTAACTCCGACTCGGTCTTGACCAAAATATCTTCAGCTTAACCCTAGCTAAAATATCTTCACCTCAACCTCGGCTAAAGGAATTTCAACTCACTCTCAGCCAAAACATCTATAACTCAGCATTGACTATAGCATCTTCAACTCGAAACTTAATCAAAACATTTTCAACTTAACCTCAAGTATAACATCTCCAGCTTAGTCTTGGCCATAGTATATCCAGATTGGCCTCAACCATAATATCTTTAGCTCGTCCTTGACCAAAGTATCTTTAACTCAATCTTGTTTAGTGTATCTTCAACTTAGTCTCGACAAGAGTAATTTCACCTCGACTTCAATAAGAACATTTTCACCTCAATTTCAGGCAGATCATCTTTGTCTTGATCACATCTAGAGTATCTTTAACTTGGTCTAGACCAAGACATATTCAACTCTATCTCAGTTAGAGTATCTTTAGCTCGACCTTAATCAGAGCATCTTCATCTTGACCATGGGTCAAAATTTCAAATTTAAGGCCCATAGGTTGCCCTAACCCACAGGGCATTGTAGTTTTTTTAGCCTTATGGGCATTTTTGGCCCTAGTTCATGTGGGCTAAGGTCAAGTGGGGCAGTTTGGCCCATTTTGTTAAAAAATCCAAAGTTGTCCCATAGTCTTTAGAACAATAGTTTGGCCAAGCAAAGCATCATTATTGACCGAATACTTCTTCTTTATAGGTGCTAAAATTCATCTTAATTTTCTATCTTGTTAAAGTTATTTATCTGCAGAATATAGACGAGTTAAATGCCTATGTCAAAGGCAAACTTTTGACTTAGTATTTTGTCTAAGACAAGATTGTAATTTAGATGAGGCAAATGCAATGTTCGACTTATATATCTTGTTTGATTTGTTCTTTACACCTATGAGTAGCAAGATATTATTAACTCTCAAATTTAAACAATGAAACAAAAAATTAGATAAACTTAAATAATAATTTATTGGATTTTTTTTACTATTTTTAATAATTTATTTAGAATACACTAATAATGTAAAATACTTTAAACTTTCGTCTAATTATAAATTATCATATACAATAAGAATAGTGATTTTTGTAATAAGTAATGTAAGAGACATACTTAGAATGATTTTTAATTAATTAAAAATGTAAAAAAAATTACACTAATAATACATAAAAATTAAACTCATCTTTCAAATCTCTCAATTTTGAAATTCATATTCTAAATGTATCCTTGTGACAATGTTGATCATCCACAGCAAATATACATAACTATGCACGGTAGTCACCACATATGGCGTCTTCCATGTCCTGGCATTCATTGATTGAATTGATCACCTAAGATATTGGAAACAGAACAAAAACATGGTTAACTGTTTTTATGATTCAGAAAATTTGAAATTATTAAAGACTAGATTTCTTAGCTAGGATGTTATTTGTGATATTCACTTAATTACTTTTCTATTATTTGCAAATTATGGACATTATGTTGAAGTATCTTCCTTTTTTTTCCTTAAGAAATACATTTAGTTTCTATATGTGTCTCACGATTTCAACTTCACTTTTATAGGTAAAAAAAATCCCATACATGCAAAAATAAAATAAAATCCTTGACGTTAAATCTATTATAACATAATCTCTCCCCTTTGTTTTCGTGGTTAATGCCTATAGATGTGACAGTGACATGTTCAAAGTTAAAAAAAATATATTGTATCTATATGTGCCATAGTTAGGGATGAAACCAGGTATAACAGAATAGGGGCAGCCACCCCCTTAAACAACAATACCTGTTAATATTTACCGTTAAAATAGAAAATTCGCCCCCTCCAGTTTTGCTGTGATCATTTGCTTACTTCTTCTCATCCAAGTTCTACAATTAAAATTAGAAAATTGATTATTTTCTGGTCTGGATGATCAAACTAAAGTATTTAAGTGTCATTCATAATTTATAGAACAAAACTCAAATAAAATAAAAAAAATCCCAGAACAATACGAGGCGGTTTTTATTTTTATTTATATATATATATATATAATTACAAGGCCAATTAGGACATATAATAAGTATTCACGTAATATAGTGCCCAAACTATACTAAATATATTTGTACTTTTTCTAAATAAAATTTGAATTAACATATTAATATATTACCATCATTGATATTTATAAATTATAACAATCTTTTTAGAAGGCTTGGTATCGATGGAAAGAAATGCTTCATGTGTTTTCTTTACATCAAATTTATTTATTTTCATAAGAAATATGATATTTTATTTTTTATTAGACTAAATTTTAAACAACTATTCATAATAAAAATTAATTATTGTTGATTTTGTTTATCATATGTTAAATTTTAGCCTCCCTTAATATTTTGTTTCTGGTTTCGTCCCTAGCCCTAGTGACATGTTCTTGGTTATATATATATATATATATATATATATATATATATATATATATATATATATATATATATATATATATATATATATATATATATATATATATATATATATACTCTTTAAAAAATGTGATGTTACATATATTCTAACATATATACTCTAGTTAAAAAATGATAAATTCGTCCTTAGAACATTGTTATTTAAAGAATCAAGACTATAAATTTTTTAAAGAAAATGAAAGTATTCATTATATTTGAAAATATAAAAACTATTTAATATCTACTTTTTCGTAATTGTTCCTTTCATTCTAAAATAAATATAGTATTATTTTTTTATAATAATGGCAACAAGATTTGAACCTTGTGTAAACTACCTAAATCTCCTACCTCTAGATTGACTCTAGTAGATTAAAATAATTATCATTTGAATATTACACTAGGATTAAGGAAATCCTAAATTTTAAAAAAATACCACTAGAATCATGGTTCTAAATTGTGCTCCACAATCACAGTTGAGGTCACAACATAAAGAATTTTTTATTTATCGTAACCGCATTGTGAATGCAATTGCGATCACATCAACCATATTTGTCCGCAATTTCCTATAATATCAAGAATAGCGACGAATTGCAACCACAATTTAGAACCATGATCGGAATAAATTATCCTTTTCTTGAAGTATATGTTATTAATACATTATATCCTTCAAAATAATCATTATTCAGCATTAGTTAAGAGAAATAAGGACAAAGTTGGAAAAAATGTAATAACTATTGTAAAACATAAACAAATAACTTGGGGAAAATTGATAGGATTAAATGGGGAAGTAATTGAAAACAATTCATAATGCATTAAATGTTTCTAGCAACAAGGATTGAATCTTAGAGAAGGGGATAGTTATCACAAGGTAGCGAATTATGATTTGAATCTCCATTCAAAGAGGTGTTTATATTTAACATTTGACAATATTTCATTATGGAAAATAAAAAACACATGTTTATTAGTTACCTTTGACAGAAGATACATATGGAAAATAAAAAAAAACATGTTTATTATCAATGTGCTTAGGCTTTTAAGTTTGGGAATTAGGGTTGGTTTAATGGTTAAAATAAGAAACACAAGATAAGATAATTTATCCTATTTTGTTTTAAACCATTTGGTGAACCAATATATTATCAATGGTCATTAGTTACAATGTTATATCATAGGGGAGTTGAAATAGAAAGAATGATAGGATAAACATTATTCTTTTTTAGCTTCACCCTGTCATTGTACCTTATTTTTACCGCCAATACTATTTATTATTATTGTTGTTGCCACATCATTGCTACCACCATTCCTATCACTATCATTATCGCCACCATTATCCACTACCATTGCTGATACTATTACCACATCATTTTCATTATCTCCTACCTTAATCACTATTATTGGCACGGTCATCAGTGTTATCTCTATTATTATTTTCATCACTACTATTACCCATATCTCCACTTTTGTCATCACCATCACCATTATTTCTCATGCCACTACTATTGTCACCACCGTATTCTTTCTTGCTTTGATCCTGTTTTATTATTCCATCCATTGTTATTGTATCTTAACCTCCAAACATGCCTTTTAGTAAAACTAATCACAAGAAAAAATAACAAACTTGAAACCACGTTATAGAGTAGTAGTGTCAACCCATACCTCATAAAGGAAAAAGAGAATTCAACTCGTCAATTTAGTGTAATAAAAATCAAAGATTGCTACCTGTAATATAGTATGGTTGAGAGTGCTGCTGAAATGGTATGACAACTTCCGGCCTCATATTCTGGAACTCTTGCAAATAATTCGAACAATAAGTATTATAAATATCAGAATCAATAATACCATTCTTTTTCCCATGAAGATAATCCAACGCATTATCAACTTCTGCTTTGTGTTCCCCTTTGGTTCCATTGCAAGCAATCAAATCTTGTATCGGCTTTAATCCTAGAGAGGGAAATTGCAAAAGATGGTTTTGGCTTTTGAATCTCTTAAGTTCATCCAACACTTTCTTATACTCATTATAAACTTTTGTGTACTCTCCATAAGGACCTTGTATAGGGTCCCTTTGCCTACAACATGCTTCCCATATCAATGAGTCCACAACTCTTCTTCTATCTTCCTCTTTAGCATTCTTTACCAACTTGGTTATGTTGCTAACACCAAAAACCTTGTGCACAGCATGGAACTCACGGCTTCTGTTTGATGGAAAGTAAGGTGCCAATACACAATTTTCACTGCATTTCTTCCTTTGATGCTTGCATGCTGCACATGCTGGATGCATTCCACTATTATTTCTTTGCATCCTGTGAAGATATTTTAAGTAAATATGATATAAGCAATCATGTATATAAGAGTTTTTATTATTTCTATCTAGTGTAAAAAAATTTATACTAATAACTAATTAGAATTTATAATAAATATGGCTTTCAAGGTAGTTATTATAAAAATCAACAAATTTATTATACATGACAATTGTAATTGGTTGATAATGTAAAATTTCTTTGCACTTTCATTACATAAATTATTTTCTCATCATATACTAGGAGGAATTTTTAAGTTCAAAATACGTGGTGATTCCATATATAAAATATTCCTTTACAAAAGAAAGAGTTTGGTAGAAAAAAGATTGAAACACCGAAATAATTAATAACATGCATAACTTGATTCTTCATCCAATGAAATTTTCTACAATTTAGCCTATATCCTAATCTTCCCATTCCATTACGAAATCCTTAAAAGATAAAGAAAATGAAAAATAAAAAATAAAATATGCTTTTGAAGAATGCAATCATCTAATTTTGCTGCAGCAATTTACGTATCTTCTAAAACTATATCTATATATAATGTGTAATTCTTTTGTTTTGAGTTGTTAATTGTTATACTATGTACTAATGATTTAAAAGAACCAAAAGAAAAAGAAGAATAACATAATAAAAAAAAAAAAAAAAAAAGAAGAATAAGAGGAAGAGTATGACGGTGCTTGCATGCAACACATTTCGGGGACCATGCACACATTTCAAGAGAATCCATATATTAATGCAAACATATCTCAAATGCAGATCCTCTGCTGCTTCTGCAGCATGATTCTCTTTGCATAAAAAAATTTGGCCATTGATTACACCTTCTTCTCTCTTTATTAACTACCACTTCAATAATTAATAAATGGTCCAGATTTTGCAGCATTGTAGCTGTAGAGAAATTTGGCTGCAGCTCTTCTTTTTTAGAAGAAAAACACTGAGCAAATTAAACAGAAAATATAGTAAAATGTAAGATACAAACCTTTACCAAAAAATTGTTATTGTCTTCAAGGGAATGAAAAATCAATATCTGTATAATAAGATATATATACCCAGTTCTACAAGAGGAAAAAAAAAAATATTGTTTTGTTTAGGTGGAGCATGAAAAGATGGTTAAGTTTCATGTATCTTGGAGTGATAATTATTTATGCAGCTTGTAGGAAGAAATCTAAGTAAACTCTAGATGAAGGGTTACACTCAATTTGTTAGGAGATATTCACGCATTTGTCTTAGCGGGAAAAAAGAAGAGAGAGAGAGAGAATTATTAACTAATTATTTACACTACAACAATAATAATATTGGGTGGTCAACTTCCCTCTTGGATTCCTTTTTTATTTTTTATTTTAATATATAACAAAAACCAATGAGCTATTTCTTAGTTTAACACTTTTTATAGTGTAATTTTTTTTAATTAGAATGCATTGATAGTGTAATTTTTTTTAATTGTCATTCAATCATATATATATATATATATATATATATATATATATATATATATATCATATTTTTTATTCATAATCATGAAATTTGTCATTCTGAATAATGTATCATCATATATAATAATTTTGTTAATTTTAATAATAACAATTTTAGAAGTAATATAGATGATGTTTTTCATTGATTGATAGGCTAAATTTCATCCTACATAATAATTAAACTCAAATTTTAGATTGTCATTAATAATGTTTTGTTACAATAGTTAATGGGTTAATTTTTTTTAACACTTGATGTGTCAAACTTATTAAATAATTTGACAATACATAATGCGTCAAACTCAAAATTTTACGCCAATATTGTATATATTCACTTCATTCTTTTAACCGAATCCCATTAATATATTGTATGTTGTTGACTGATTAAGCTTTTAGGGGTTGCTCATGCAACTTTTGCGATGAAAGTCATGGAAATAATCATTTGGCATGTTCTTGACGTGAGGTAAATCAGTAAGTTTAGCATTTATTATATATATATATATATATATATATATATATATGGGATTTGCTAACTTACACCCACTTATTTTTTAGAAGGAGTAAGTTAGCAAATGATAATTACAAATTTCCTTAAAATACACCAAAGTGTAACTTACTAACTCACTCCTTCTAAAAAATAAGTAGGTGTAAGTTAGCAAACCCTATACGCATTTGTTAACATACACCTACTTAATTTTTAGAAGAAATAAGTTAGCAAGTTATAACTATAAAATTTTAAAAATACACTTAAAGTCACATGACTTTTTAAGTAGTCATTGTTTTGTCCATTTTTAGTTTCTCGTTTATTTTATATTTAAGACTAATTTTGAGTAATAAAAATAAGTGAGAGACTAAAAATGGACAAAAAATTTTAGAAGGACTAAAAATATTGACGAAAAATTAATGGATGATTAAAAATTGTCAAAAAAAATTTGAGAGACTAAAAATTAGAATCTAAAAAAGTTGAAGGATTAAAAACTTAATTAACTATTTAATTTTTTTTTTGTGATAATTTCCTCAAGCAGGAAAAATAATGGAGCCTTCAAAGCAAAGCAAGAGAGAGAAAGTAAAACAAGGTTTTAGAGAGAGAAACAACGCAACAATAACTGATGAGTGTGCAAATTTTGGATTAAACTTAAAATTTGTCTTAATTATGAGGGTTTGGATTTTGTACAATAAAGATATAAGAAACCCAAAAATCCATACAATGTGGTGCATGTTATGTAATTTGTGTGACTAATTCGTGTGACCCAGAGACGGAACTAGGAGTAAGCCAAGGGGGGCAGCCGCCTCCCCTAAAAAATAAAACCCTCTTTATATATCCAGTAAGGAAAAAAAATTTGCCCCCTCTAAAATTCTATGGATGAATGAATTACGTTGTCTCTATTTAGTCTAACAAATTTTATGTTCTTTCTGCACTTTTTTTATGCTGAGCCTGAGGTCATTTTTTCCTTATATTATTATTGCAATGTTAGAATTATCTTGTTATGATTTTGAAGTTTGAAATAAATATTGTCTTTCTTTAACTGTAATTTTTGTTTACTGTAATTGCAACACAGCCACATATGCCATTTAAAACTATGTGAGGGATTTAATATAGATCCCTTCTAAAAATCGAAAGGTGGAGTCTTATCTTATGATTGAATTGATAAAAAAAAAACAAAGGAAAAATAGAATGAAGTAAAATAAAATAAAATAAAATGATATTAAATTTTATTATTTAATCATTTAAAATAAGACAAATTAGAATAGAAATATTTTTTTTTTGTTTAAATTGGAATGAAATAAAATATCTTTATTTTATTTTATATTTATAATTTTACTTTAATTAAAAAAGTATGAGAGATTTTGTATGTGTTTTTTCATAAAAAATAGTTGTATTTACTTTCATATTAAGATATTGTATATTTTTTTTTCATTGGACTAAATTTTAAAATAAAAGTCATTGTTAATTTTTCTTACCATGTGAAAATTTTTTGCCCTCCTAACATTTTTTTCTAGTTCCGTCCCTGGTGTAACCGATGGATAATTTATTCTTGGATAAAATACCTTTTAGTCTCTGAAAGTGTAGTCCACTGTCACTTAGATCTCGAAAGTATCAAACTGTCAATTAGGTCTCTAAAATTGCAATTTGTTTGTCACTTTAGTTCCGGCGTTAAAAGATTTTCATTAAAATTAATGGTTATGTCTATGTTACATGCTATCTACCTACCTTTATTCTTCAAATATTGCACATTTGACACCACCGAACTCTTTGCTTTTTGACACAAAAGCAATATTTTTACCATCACCTTTTCTTGTTAGCCTTGCGTAATTAACGGTTCTGATCCTCTTGGTTATCATCATTTATGGCATTAGTTCTTGGGTTGCAAATTTAGCCAAGCAAAGTTCACTAAATACTCATTATTCACCCTGATCTCCCTTGTGCAATACTTAACTAGCACAGTTCCAGCACCAAACGCACCATCCTTTGTTCAATGATCCAATGCTTTTGGCCTTCCCCTTAAAGAAACAGATAGCCAAATGCAATAATGGTAAAGATAAAAGGGACACACTAAAGTTGGTGCCAAAGGGCTTGTCTTATTAAATGCCACTCTCTCCCCCTCCATTTCTATTCAAAATTCAAATTGTCCCCACTCACCCTCACTTACCCTTTTGTTTTGGTTCCAAATTTTCAAGTGAAAGAAACATAACCTGCAGTGATGGAAGCAAGAAAATGGTAGATGAAGCATTAGTGAAAGATGAGCACAGCAAGGTTTATTAAGTGTGTCACAGTTGGTGATGGGGCTGTGGGAAAGACTTGCATGCTCATATCTTACACCAGCAACACATTCCCCACGGTATGACATACTAGCCATGAATATGATCATGATGTTTTAGTGTTTTGAACATGCAAATTTTTGTTTGTGTTTTATCAACAAGAAACTCACTTGTTCTCTTTGTAAAAACAAGGATTATGTTCCTACAGTTTTCGACAATTTCAGCGCAAATGTTGTGGTTGATGGCAGCACAGTTAACCTGGGATTGTGGGACACTGCTGGTAAGCATTACAAATGATAAAAATTTTGGTTGCTATGGTACCTTCAAGGCAATTACCAAATTGCATATAAGTGAACATTATTAGGCTTTCTGCCACTGAAACTGTATATTTGTGAAAATCACACTCCTTAGTTCTTCTTCATGTAGAATATGTCATACTTTACTTATTTATTTTAGCTTCATGAATTCAGGACAGGAAGATTACAACAGGCTTAGGCCATTGAGTTACAGAGGAGCAGATGTGTTTTTGCTGGCCTTTTCCCTCATCAGCAAAGCTAGCTATGAAAATATATCCAAAAAGGTTATTTTAATCACCAATCTCTGTCTCTTAAGGCACAAAGAATCTGTTGTTTAGTGCAAATTTCAGGCCACAGAATCTGACATTAGGCCAATTTTATACAGTGGATTCCTGAACTGAGACACTATGCCCCAACTGTGCCAATTGTACTTGTTGGAACTAAACTTGGTATCATCTAAAACTACATAATTACCTAATGATTTGGCATCACTTACTTAAGCTAGTAGTTTACCTGCATTGTCATTTAATTTTGGTTGACTACACAGATTTGAGGGAAGACAGGCAATATTTGATTGATCATCCTGGTGCTACATCTATAACTACTGCCCAGGTAAAGTCATTTCTAATTGACACTTTTTCTTGTTGGAGCCATGGAGGAATAGGATCTTTGTGGTTCCATTTTGGGGTACACCTAAATCCCATAAAATGTTGGGCAGGGAGAAGAACTGAAGAAGGCAATTGGTGCTGCTGTGTACACAGAGTGCAGCTCAAAGACTCAGCAGGTTCTGATTTCTTTTTTAAGATGCATGTAGCCAAACTAGCTAGCTTTTAATGTGTTTGGTCACTAAAGAAATTGTTATAGAAGAGTATGTGCAAATTAACGGCCAAAGCCAGGACCTCAAGATTGCTGTAGTTATAATTTTATAAACATTGTTATATATTTAAAATTAGAAGCATAAATTTGCAAGAGCATTAGGCATTAATTGTTAACTAATGATTTACAAGATTTTTCTTTGCTTTTAATCTTTTTCAACCAATGATTTCATGGATTTAATAAAACAGTGGAGTATATATCTTTCAACAGAACTTTTGCAGCAACTGTTTGAAAATCGATACTACATAAAATAAAATGATTGAAAAGAGAAAGAAAAGTTTGTACTTTGGCGTCAACTTACCCCAAAAGGATTGTAGTCTGAACCTAATTTTATGTCTTTGATGCAATATTTCAGAATGTGAAGGCCGTGTTTGATGCTGCAATCAAGGTTGTTTTACAACCACCTAAGTCCAAGAAAAAAGGAAAGAAGAAGAACACGCCTTGTGTTTTCATCTGATTCAAGTTGTTGAATTGCAGTTGCAGGGGTAGTGTTTAAGTTAAATACTCATCCTGTAACATTCAGATCCTGATTCCCAGGATTTTTTTAAATTTTTTTTTTTTTTTGTTTTATGAATCCTTTAGATCATAAGTACTGCAAACTCTATACTATATTGTTCTCCAATATGTCTACTTGATGAAAGTAGACTCAACTCAAGATTATGATATGAGGATCATAATTAGTCACCACTTTGATTATCAATCATATACTAGATCACATCACAAGGTTCAAATCGCTGAGTTCTTGTGTTTTCAATGAAGCTACCTAAATTGCAATGATAAGCTCTTAATGTCATAAATGCTGACCTAATCTAGTAGCTTGTTATTGGTACTTATGAGTGATTAAATACAGCTGCAAAACAAGTCATGCTGGAGTTTAAATTCGGATTTAATAATGCCCGCAGAATTGTAATGTCATTATTGTTGTGATTTACTCTATGAGATGAAAAAAGTGAATACTATAAAATAACCGTGTGATGCAAGGATTTGTGTAATTATTTAATATAAAATGATGATGGGTTGGTTAGTCATAAGTTTGAGAACCATAAGTTTAATTCGCATAACCTGATCTTGTTTAGAGCAGCCATTAATTTTCAGACGAAAAAGATCATGTTGTAGCGTAGCTCAGTCAGTAGTGGTGATGGATTTTGAACTTAACATATATATAAAATATGTGTGACCACTTAAATCGAAAAGCGCTTGTAGCTCAGTGGATAGAGCGTCTGTTTCCTAAGCAGAAGGTCGTAGGTTCGACCCCTACCTGGCGCGAATTTTTAAAACATGTTTTGCCAATTTTTTTCATTTTTTTTATTGGATAAATTTCATTAAGACATAGAAATAATTATATTAATCTTTTAATGTTGTCTTTGTTAAGAGAGAGAGGAAAGAGGATGAAAGAAAAATGTGTCATTTTATCATCCTTCCGTGTTCGATTTGTCAATTAAAAAGGAGAATGGAAGAGTTATCCTTCATTTGATAAGAGATAAGAAAATATGTAAGAAACATGCTATATAAAAATAGGTGAGGAATATATTGAATTTAGAAATATTTAGTTTAAGAGAAATAGAAAATAAATAAAGATAATGTAATCTTGAATAGCGAGGCGATTAATGAGGTCGGTGAGCATGTGTTTTTAGGAACGATACAGATTTAGTCGAAACAAGAGACACACGGATTGTGGATCCATATAATCATGCAGAATGCAATTGAATGTCAACTTGTAGCACAATGTTGTGTAAAATTAATTATGTCATGATGCAAAATTGATTACAAGTAGAGTTATTGCGAATTTCTTTGTTATTTCTCGCCACTTTTGCAGGAAAATAAATTCGACTGAAACCCACCACTTTTGTATTTTTTTGGCCCTATTTCTATATATCAAATATACTCAATTTGTTGCTCTCTTATTTCCATGCCCCCCCCCCCCCCCCCCCCTCTATTTCTTTGCCATCTCTTCGCCACCAAACACAATATTAATGTGCCAAGAAAAAAAATACAAGTAGGTGAAAAAAAAAGAGAAAAATAACCTTATTTTAAAGACAAAAATCATTTACGCTTTCTTTTTTAGTCCCCAACTTTCAATTGATCCAATTGAATTTCTCAGGTATCGTAATTGTGTGATTTTAATGCTTCCGTTTGATTAACCAATATCACTTTTATTAATATATACTCTCTCCGTCTCAAAATAAGTGTCGTATTTGGAAAAAAAAATTATCCAAAATAAGTATCATATCAGCTTTTCAATGCAATATTAATTGTTTTTTTCCACTATTATCCATAATAAGTATCACTTTAAATTTTCAATGTAATATTAATAGTAAGATTAGTTTTGTAAAAATTACTATTCTATTTCATCTATTTATTAGTTTTTCTTGGTCTGTGTAAAACAATGACGACAATTATTTGGGGACGGAGGGAGTATCAAATAATATATATATATATATATATATATATATATATATATATATATATATATATATATATATATACCTTATGCATAATTGTGATACAAGAGGGACCCAATTGATGCAATTAGAACTTGGAGGACTAAAGTTGTACATTTGCAATATATGAGATTTTTAATTGGCACAATTGAAATCTGAATATTAAAATCGTACAATTATGATACTTGAAAAATCAAAAGTATAATTATGATTCCTCTCATTATCATTCATCTGAGTATTAAATATGATTCATGAAAGAGGCTTATTTTCTTACAAAAATATTTTCTATTACAATCTATCTTTTATTTAGTTGATGTTTACACGATATATATTATAGATATTTTACAAAAAAATACACTTCTAAAATTTTAAAATTATTTTAAATAGAAAATAATATTTTAAAGAACTTTAAATAAAAAAATCAATGATAATATTAAATTTATTTTATTTTAAAAGCAAAGAAACTCAGTCAACCAAAAAACTTACTATAAATTAAAATCACACACAATTTAATTAAAAACATTAAAAAATAAGTAAATCATCCATTTTTATTTTATTAAACATCAATTGGTACTTGCTAAAACCCTTCGAGTGGTTCTTCCTGTGTTGAAGTGGGAAGAAGCTAAACCGTTTCCATGGTGCTGCTGCTGCTGCTGCTGCTAGGTAGCTGAGAACCAAAACATGGTGGGTCCCATTCTTCGTTCTCTCTGGTCCTCCACCAGAAAATCCTTCTCCTCTTCTTCCTCTTCCTCTCCTCCTTTATCCCACTCGCGCTTCTTCTCACGCGCCTTCTCCGCCGCTCCCGCCGCCGCCCCCACCGCCGCAACCACCGTCTCCTCCCTCGACCCCAGCCGCCTCCGCAACGTGGCCGTGATCGCCCATGTCGACCACGGCAAGACCACCCTCATGGACCGCCTCCTCCGCCAGTGCGGCGCCGACATCCCCCACGAGCGCGCCATGGACTCCATCTCGCTCGAGCGCGAGCGCGGCATCACCATCGCTTCCAAGGTCCGTGCCTGCCCTAATTTCAATTTCTCACCCTCGAATCCCGCGCCTCCGCTTCGTTTTCTTCGATCGAATCGGATCTTCGAGAACGCGAAGGCGTTAACGAATGCTTGGATTTTCAGGTTACGTCTGTTTCGTGGAAGGAGAATGAGCTGAACATGGTTGATACTCCTGGACATGCTGATTTTGGTGGTGAGGTGAGGTTTTCGTCAAATTAATTGTTCCAAGTCGTCAGGAACTAAATCTAATTATCCAGAAGCACTTTTAAGTGAAGAAAATAAGCTAAAATTGCTTCTCCATAAGTTAATATTAGCTTATGCATAAGTTAAAAATCATCTTTTAGAGAAGCTATATGAGAGAGTTTTTTCAAATTAGCTTATACAGTTAATTTTAGCTTATGAAGAAGCTCATTTCATTTTTTTTTCTTCTTATTTTCTTTTCCTAGAAGTGTTTCTGGAGAAATGTTTCTTGAGAAGTTTATCCAAACAGGTCCTATAACATGTTTGATTGCAAAATTGGAAAGTTTTTCTTTTATTTGAAAAAATGTCAAAAAATGCCTTTAGTTTTTTGTTTTTTGTGAGTGTGGATTTTGAAGTGATAAAGTGATTATTAATTCGTGGAAACTGTATTCTAGTTGTAGTGCTTTCTGGCTGCTTTTATCATTTTTGTGTTTTGTTTGATGAGTAGGTTGAGCGTGTTGTTGGTATGGTTGAGGGAGCCATTTTGGTTGTTGATGCTGGGGAAGGTCCACTTGCACAAACGAAATTTGTTCTTGCAAAGGCCTTGAAGTATGGGTTGCGGCCTATTCTTCTTTTAAACAAAGTAGACCGACCTGCAGGTAGTCATCATATGATTCTCTGCTGTTTCATGAAATAGAATTGACTTAATTGCACTTTTGGTCTCTTTACTGTAGTCGTTTCTCAAATTTATTCCCCGCATTTTTTTTTCTTCGTGAATTTGATCTCTCACTATGTTAATTGTGCAATTTGGGTCCATCCATTAACTTGACATCATGACATGTGATATTTAACAGAAATTTTGGCATGGCAGTAGAGTGCTGACATGGATGTGTTGACGTGAATGTGTAGTAAAGTGTAACATTAACATTTCTGTTAAATATTGAATGTCAAGTTAACAGATGGACAAACACTGCACAAAGGATCAAATTTAGGAAAAAAAATGGGGGTACCAAATTTGAGAAAATGACGATAATAGAGAGACCCAAAGTGCAATTAAGCTAATAAAATTTATTTTAATGGCTAGATATTTCTTATTTGCATCTATTGGCTACTTTTGTAGTTGTGAGTTGTGACCTAATCCTTGTAATTTTTATTTCTTTATACAGTTACTGAGGAGATATGTGATGAAGTTGAGAGCCTGGTGTTTGATCTATTTGCCAACCTGGGTGCTACAGGTACAGAAATGGAAATATCTGATAATTATATTTTTGCTTGATTGTTTTGTAACATAAACCCCATTATCTGAAATTTGGTTATTATTTTATTTGTGTTTATAGAGGAGCAACTAGACTTTCCTGTTCTTTATGCTTCTGCTAAAGAAGGATGGGCTTCCACCATGTTTACCAAGGATCCTCCTGCTGAGGCCAGAAATATGTCACTGTTGCTTGATGCTGTTGTAAGACATGTTCCACCACCAAATGCAAGCATTGATGCACCTTTCCAAATGCTGGTTGGTATTTAAAATTTTGATGAGTTTATCATCACGTTCTCTTGTCTGAGAAGTTTCCATTTGGGGAAGTTGTCTTATTGATGCAGGGTTTCTTTTCTTTTGTTTCCAATATACTTTTCTCTTTTATCAAGTGCAATTTTTATTGAGGATTCAGATGACTCAATTCTATTTACTATTGTGTACAATATAAATTGTCCCTGTTCGTTACTTGGAAAATCTACTTCTTTATCCAAATAATACAAGTCAAAATTAGATGTAGGAGCCCACGAGTTAAAAGCATAATAGCTCTAGGAAGCTCTAGTTTCATTTTCTTTCTATTGTATCCTCTTTGAATTATTGGTTTTTCCTTGTACATTTTTTGCATGTATACTTGGGATTAGTGAAATACCATGGTTAATAGTGCTTTTCAGGTTTCAATGATGGAACGAGATTTCTATCTTGGGCGAATTTTGACTGGACGCATATACTCTGGGGTTGTTCGTGTTGGTGACAGGGTTCATGGACTACGTAATAAAGATTCTGGTGCTGAAAAGATTGAAGATGGAAAGGTTTGTTCTTTGTAGGTCTATGAGCTTGTAATTACTATTGCAGATGGATAGAGTGGTACTATGGTTGGTAAATGATAACAGCTAAATGGTTTTGGTATACCTGTGTCATTCATTTAAAAATCATTTAGTTATATTCAAAATGTAGTGAACGTGGAAATGATAAGTAGTTCCTGAAAATACTAATTATCTACAAATGCCTATATAAACTGAAATGTTGAAGTGTCAAGTGCTTTTGTGTAGCCTTTTGTTAATTAGTAATAGCATTTATGAAAAAACGGAATGTACTGGATTTTTAGCATGTGCAACCATCAAATCAGAGACCAAAGCAGCGTTCAACTTAAGATATCTTGACCTTCATTTTTCATTTTTTAGGTGGTGAAACTGATGAAAAAGAAGGGTACGAACATGGTTCTAACTGATTGTGCTGGAGCTGGTGATATAATATCAGTTGCTGGTCTGTCAAGTCCATCAATAGGCCATACAGTGGCAACTGTGGAGGTATTTAATTTTTCTTTACATATATATGGCTTGGCTCCTTATTTTTTATGGCCATTTAACTTTATGAAAATGGCCATCGATCATTTGATGTTGCCTTTACATCTTTTTAAATTCTTTTAAGCCAATAAATAGATAAATATGATATTGATATAAATTGATTTGTATGCTTATAAAATTTATTTATACTTAATTTTTATGAAAAATACTCTTAGATAACCTAACCCAATTATACAAATTTAAAGTTTCAATTATGAATTTACTTTGTTATGTAACTGGGCATTTACTGTATGTTCAAATTGTCCTTTTTTTTTAATAATAATTTTCCTGACAAAGTATCCATTTGTTCACTGGTTGAGACAAATGATAAACTCTGAATATTATATTCAATTTAATATAAACTTAATGTCTTGTATTTTGAGAACCTTTCTAGCATGTAATTGATGAATGGAGTAAATGTTTTTATGTCCCAGATTATGTCTGCTTTGCCCACAATTGAATTGGACCCTCCAACTATTTCCATGACTTTTGGTGTAAACGACTCCCCATTGGCTGGTCGTGATGGCACTCATGTAAGTGGTGTTTGTTTTGTTTTCACTTTTTACTTTCTTTTTCTGCCTTCAGTTGCTTGTGTAAAAAATATCAGGTTGGGCATTCTTCTCAAATCCCAACTCAGACCTATACCTTTTGTTGTCTTCGAAGCTGCATTCTCTAGTTTTTGCATAAACAGTTCTTTATATGTTTGTACTTATTGGTTACTTTATTTTATTGAGTAAATAGGCTAATACTGAACTTTTTGTAGTTGACTGGGGGGAGAATTGGTGACCGACTGATGGCTGAAGCTGAAACGAACCTTGCTATAAATGTGCTTCCTGGCTTATCAGAATCATTTGAAGTTCAGGGAAGAGGAGAGCTACAGCTGGGTTTGTTCCTGTTTCTTTGAAATTGCATCATCCTCACTGTTATATGCATATAAAAACTCCATGATTTGCCGTGCTTACACAGCTGATTATGGCATCTTTATTAACAGGTATTTTAATTGAGAATATGAGACGTGAAGGATTTGAGTTATCTGTCTCTCCACCTAAAGTAATGTGAGTTTTCAAGGACTGAATAAGGCTCCAAATATTTTGTCTCATTATCAGTTTTGACATGTTGGAAAGCCACCTTGATGGTGGTCACCCCTAGCCCACCTTAGTTGTGGCAGGTAGCCATGGGCAGAAGAGGGGTGTGTTGAAAGTCCCACATTGTGTGGTGAGTAGCCGTGGGCAAAAAGGGACATGTTGAAGTCCCACATTGGCTAGAGATAGTGCCGAGATAGAGTATATAAGTGGGGAACAATCCTTACCTTACAAGCTGGTTTTGTTGGGTTGAGTTAGGCTCAACTCCACTTTCTGACATGACACAATGTGGTTTTGCTTGCCTAGCACTACATATGGATGTGGCATGCTATTTAAATATTGAGTAAATGCTGTAAGCTTTGTATGCTGGTTTTGTAGGGTTGAGTTAGGCTCAACTCCACTTTCTGACATGACACAATGTGGTTTTGCTTGCCTAGCACTACATATGGATGTGGCATGCTATTTAAATATTGAGTAAATGCTGTAAGCTTTGTATGCATTATTTCACGTTTTAATGGAATCTTGAATTTTCAAACTCCCTAGAAAACTTAAGCTATTTGGTGGAGGCTTGGGTTATGTATCTCCAACACGCTCCCTCAAGCAAGAGCTCTTTGGGCTTGAATCATGACTGATACACATGTCCATTTACCGTATACTGAACTTAGTTTATTTGTAAAAAATAGAGACTACAAGAATTGAATACTTAAGGGCTTGGTCATAGAAGTCTACTATCATGTCTTTGAAATTATAGGAGTCTCAGGAATGGTTTCATATCTCCAACTGAAATTATATTAAAAGATTGGAAAAGGATGAGAGAGATAATATAGCAGTAATGTGATACAAAACACTAACCTAATTCTCCTATTTACACTACTATTCTAGGTCTTGTACAAGTCTGCTACCTAACAATGATAACAATAACACAACATAATAAGACTCTGAAACTATATGATTCTAATAACAAATACAGAAGTTCATGAATAACATCCAATACTGAGCATTGGTTTTGAAGGCTTGTCTTTTATTTTGCATTCTGTGCATTCATACTGTATGAGACTTTCTTCTCATCTATTTGATCTTGAAAGGTCTACCCATTTAAAATGTTTGAACTGGCCAAAATTTTTTATACTGTTTGGTGGTTCAATGGTTCTGATTTTTAAATGATACATTATGCATTCTTTGAGCTCATATACCTTTTTCATTTTCTTTTTTATTTGTATACTGGTTTAATGACCTTTTCTATGGATTTATTAGGTATAAAACTGAAAACAGTCAGAAGCTTGAGCCCGTAGAAGAAGTTACAATTGAGGTAATAATTCCACTTGTCCTTCATAGTATGCTTGTCCAAGAGTTTGGACTTCTAACATCAAAGTGGATCTATTCCAGGTAAATGATGAGCACGTTGGCTTGGTAATGGAAGCCTTGTCTCATAGACGAGCGGAGGTTACGGACATGGGTCCTGTCTCAGGAACTGTTGGTCGAACTAGATTGTGTTTGACTTGTCCATCAAGGTTAGCTTAGTTATATTTCTCTCTATATTGAATTTATCACTTTGATTTGTTTTCCTCCCATAATGGGAATACTATAGATGCATGATTTTGAAGAAATTACATTCTTAGGTTTTTTGTTTCTTTTTATCCTTTGCCCGTTTTGGAGGGTGATGATAACCTCTTGCCATCCTAGTGGCTTTCTAAAATAAGAGAAACAAGGGAATGAATCTCTAAGTAAGTGCCTTTCAATTATTGACACCCGTCTAACACACGCAATTGTAATTTTTCCGTAGTTTTTATATCTCTCAAAAATAGCTTTTTGTAGCGTGATTGAATCCAGAAGGCATAAATTACTAATTCATAATCCAGATTTCTGGTTGCTTTTGTACTGTGGTTGGATCCCACAGAGCTACTTGAGTAATGTCTGGAACTCCTTTCGTGGATATTCATTAATATCTTCTATCATCATCAATGGAGATATAACTTCTTTGGCATTATGGTTCTAGTGAAATCAGATCTTATGAAGCATGCGAGGAATTTAGTAACTTCTTTAATGTTGTTTGTTCAGGGGCCTGGTTGGGTACAGGAGTGTGTTCAGCAGTGACACACGTGGAGCTGGATTCATGCATCGTGCTTTCCATGGTATGCATTCTCTGCTTAAAATTAATATCTTTTTCTTCCAACTGGCATGCAATGATGCCAATTTTCAATTTGTTTGCTATATGTTTTGCAAATCATGTTGTTTAATTGCCCCCATGAGGTTTTGCTTATTTTATGTTAGCAGTGCTTTATGCTTGCTTATTTTACCAACCTTCAACATATTGTTTGAGCCTTTCCCTCTTGCAATGCAGCTTAGTTTAGTGTCAGATGTCTTTTTTAATTATCTTATTTTTTATAATTGCATTTTATTGTAATGTTGCAGCATATGAAAAATTTCGAGGCCCTCTTGGCAATGTCAGGAAAGGAGTACTGGTATGTTTGGCGGCTGTTGTCCTTACTTAAAAGGGCTTAAAAATAATAAATTACACCGAGTTACTACTCACATGATATACTTCTGTTTCAAATCATTAAAGCTTGTTTTGAGTGTGGTTTTATTTCTTGTGGTTACCCAATGCTGTTTGCTTAATTGAACAGGTGTCAATGGGTTTTGGTACAATCACAGCTCATGCATTGATGAGCTTAGAAGCTCGAGGGACTCTTTTTGTAACTCCTGGAATGGAGGTTAGAACTTCACATCTCTTTCTTTTTCATGTATTATAATATGACTTCTGGATCTTTGCTACTTACAATTTGAAGTTCTTATCTTTGTAAAGCATATATATAATATGCAGCTAATGTCTCCATTGCAATTTTCATTTTTTTAATGATCCTCATTCCCCTAAAAAAAAAAGTCTGTTACCTCTCTGCATACTGTTTTGCCTACTATGGGTTGATGATGAGTTCATTGTACACTTATATTTGAGATGAATTTGCGATAGCAAGCATTGTATCCATGTGTTTTTCTTGTCTATACTTGGTTATAATTTATCTGAATGAGGAGTTATATGATATTTATTCTCTACATTGCATTAATTGCTTGAGTCCATCTACTATGAAATTTTTTCTGCATTGTCCTTTTATTCATCTAGGGAGTTTGGGATTGCTAAAGATAAATTTAGAAGAGGATTTTCAAGTAAAATAATTTTTTTGCTATTAATCTAGCTATGATCCCCACCCACACTTTGACCTTGGATTGAGGCTTAAATGTAATAACTTAACAATGTGCATGTAGCTTTTTCTTTTATTGCATATATAAGCTTATGCTATCTATAATACTCACCTGATTTTTGGTTTCCAGACATATGATGGAATGATTGTTGGAGAACATTCACGGGATACCGATCTTGATGTAAGAAGTATTCTTAGCTTGAATGCAAGTGTTATATCGAAGTTGGTGACTTGCTGACAAAGACTGATATTTCAGGTCAATCCAGTGAGGGCTAAAGAACTTACAAATGTGCGTGCTGCTACCAAAGATGAGAATGTGAAGCTGACTCCCCCTCGCCTTGTATGTATTTATCTGACTAAATTATGCTCTTAAATCTTTTTCATTTTTTTTTTTTTTTGAATGAAACATCTTTCTCATTTTAGACAATGAGAATTCTAATAACTACATAACCAAGTAGGGTTCATGATTTCTATGCATTCATGCGTATGATATCCAGCAACAAGTTGTAGGATTCATTATTTGATGAGACCTAGTTAGGAGTTCACATGCCCTAATGTTTTTAAATATCAGTTTTATAACTTTCTGTATATGACAACTGCTTTGGAACTTCATAATTCAAATAAATATTCACCTGCGATTGAACAATGGAATTTTTTGAAGCTGCTGTATGCTTATTGTCTGAGGGCAAAGGCAATGATTATGTTAAATTATTTTCTTAATTTTTTTGGGTCACATGCAGTTTTCAAATATGAAGCATGGAATAATTTTGAAGTCTGATATCAAATGGTGAAATAGCAAATTTTCAATATTCAATAATCAATACACTTTGGTTTCTTAGGTTCCACCGTGCATTTATCGCAAAATTTTTCAAACGTAAACCTGGCGAGTTTTACGTTTTAGACCTGGCCTCACTTTGAGGCTGTATGAAATATTTTAATGTAACATGTTAGTGTTGTGGTGGTTCTTGGGCTTAACATGTAACATGTTTACTTACATCTATTGGTGGTTTGGTTGCAGATGACCCTTGAAGAAGCTATTGGGTATGTAGCTTCGGATGAGCTTATTGAGGTAAGTTTCCACATGCAATTTATTATACTTGTACAAAATTTTATCTATATTTTATTTTTTCGATTCTTTTAGAGCTTCTTGAGGTAAGTTTCCACATGCAATTTATTATACTTGTACAAAATTTTATCTATATTTTATTTTTTCATTCTTTTAAGTTTTAACGTACATATGCTGATATGCTGCATTGATAGTGCTCATAACTGACTTATATAGGTGATGTTCGTTTGAGTTTGACCACAATAATATTTCTCGATTGTTCTCACTGTTATGTTATATTTCTCTTACGTTTTCTTTTGTTCTCATGAAGGTTACACCAAAATCCATCCGTTTGCGGAAGAAATACCTTGATGTTAACAAGCGTAAAGCGATGAGTAAAAAGCCAAAGGAATGAAGAGGACAAAAAGCCACGACTAAAAGGCCAGACGAATGAGGAGTTTATCCTCGATTAAATTTTGTAAAATTAATTTAATCAGTGTATGTTATAGTCATTACAAGCAATTTTTTTCTTACCAGAAAGAAATATTCTTTGGTAGTGATAAGGCAACTCAATTTTGTATCTTCTAAGGGGTGATTAATAATTGGCAATGGAACAAGTTGCTCATTTTGATGTAATATCCAAAAAACGTCTGTTGAAAAGATTAAACTATAACTGCTCTGAAAGGGCATTTTATTTGCTCACGAGTTAATGGTTTACTTTGACATTTCCTTTACCAGTCTTTGCGTTGTCTCCTCAAAAATAAAAATAAAAAATTACGAGTCCTTGTGGGTAGGCTTGACGCCATGGGGTTGATATCTGTCAAAATCACTTTTTTCCAAGTCTACAATGTCTCCTTAAAACAAAAGTGAATTTCTTTATTGATTTGTGTCTTTTTCTCGAGTTTTGCATGAGGGTCATTTGCATCAATGCTTTGTGTGTTATATGGTCATTGATCACATAAATGAACTTCCAATATTAACTGTAGCAGCCAGGTTATAAATTCAAAATCACGTTACTGCAAGCGTGAGTCCTTAAAGAAAGTTGAGAAATGTTACCAACACATTTTAAAATTCATTGAAAACTATTAAATTATAAGTGATATTAATAAAATTTGTAATTTTAATCAATTTTAGTTGATAATGTGTTCACAAGTTGTTTCTTTTCAAGTATAAATTATTTTATCTCAAATTTAATTTGAATTAAAATCAATATTGCAAAACGAAAGTGACGTTGAGAAACCTAGATTCACAAGTTGTTTCGAGGTTCACATCATTGACATGAATGACTTTGATTTTTTTGCCGTCTAGACTCTAGAGTAAACCGTGAATAATCGATTATGATCATTCAGCATTGAAGAGTAGAATTTAAATTCCTAACTAACTAGCCAACGACATGAGAAAGGTATAGTGTTACTATTTCATTTCATTTATATCACAATGGTACGGTAGTTTTCTAACTCCACGAAATATTCGCCTATTTTCGCTTGTAATTATGATATTTTGTTAGCAAAACTTAAAATGTTCCAATGTTTCACAATTACACTTCTAACCTTCTATATTTTATTGATTATTTTTTTTATCCATAGGAAGCAAACACGGTACCCGGAATTTACAATAATTCATGTACCATGTTCAACCAACTAAGTTAAACCTCTCAGTATTTTATGATTATTTAGTGCAAATGGTTGTTTTATTTTAACCTGGCTATAATAATAATAATAATAATAATAATAATAATAATAATAATAATAATAATAATGTGCCATAAACGCAAAACAAACCGGTTTTTAACATAGGAACATGGATAAGAAAAATCTCATTAATTAACAAGTCAATTTTAAAAAATTATTTTCATCTAATATTATATTATAATCTTACCCCTTAAAAAAAATTGAGAACAATTTTTGGATGAGAGTAACAGGAATAGTACCTGCAAAAATGGATTAAGTGACTTTAAAGAGGAAAAGTTACCGTGACTTTGTCTTATTTTTTTTATTAAGTTATTGACAACTTATTTAAGTTGAAGTCCATTTATATAATTCATTATTTAAATTGTTGTCTACTTATACAAAAATAACTTTAAAGTAACTGAATCTGTGGTCCATTGTAGCACATTCATAAAGAAAAGGAGTTAGGATTTTCAATTTTAAGATGAGATAATTAAGTCATTAAGATAAAACTAATGAGTTATGATCGTAAAATTGTAAGGTTATAAGTGTAATATTAATATTTTATTTTTAAATGCATATATTAAATGATGTTTTGTTTTTTATAAGCATATATTAAATAAATGATGTGCAGTACAAATATGTTATAATGAATAAAAAAGTACAAATATGTGATAGGTTAGATAGTAAAATACTTAAGTATAACTGCACTTATCTTTGTAAATTTTTGTGAACTCATTTAACAAGAAATATTCCTCTTTATTGTAGGTATTTTTTCACAAATGTAATTATCATTCTTAATACCGTCATAAATTAATTCAAAATGCACTAAACTAATACTAATAGAGCTTATATCAAAAACAAAAAAAATCAAATCAAAATGCATCAAAACAATAATAAAATAATTAAAATTTACACCAAAGTCATTTAAATATCATATTAAAATATCAATCAGTTAAATCAATACCCAAACAAAAAAAGAAGTTAAATTTGAAGGTTTTTCCTTCATTTTCTCAATCCAAAAAAGACAAGACGTATGGAGGAGGGTGAAAAATGTAAAAAGAAGCAAACCCATCATCCCATTTGATTGTTGCGGTTGTTTTTTCATCTGATATCATTCGAGCTTTGAATGCTTCTCCCTCCATAATAACAAAAGCACCACCACCCTCTTTCTCTCTCTTTTTCATTTCCAATGCTGCAACTTGCGAGGTTCATAGGCACCACTGACCCAATTGAATTCCCGATAAAGAATTGAAGAGAAAACCGTCAAGTTAGGATCTTTTGAGGCCCAGGATCACGCGAGAAGGAAGAGGGGAAAATGGGTGCGTACAGAGCGGACGATGATTACGACTACTTGTTCAAGGTGGTGTTGATCGGAGATTCGGGCGTTGGGAAATCGAACCTCTTGTCTCGATTCACGAAGAACGAATTCAGCTTGGAATCTAAATCCACCATCGGCGTCGAATTCGCCACCCGCAGCATCCACGTCGAAGATAAGATCGTAAAGGCGCAAATTTGGGACACCGCAGGCCAAGAAAGGTGCTTACTTTTTCTTTCTCTTTTTGTTGTTATTATCTCATTTCATTTCTTCTCACACCAACTGGGATTAATCTTTCGCAATCGAATCTTTATTGGGAAGTGTGTCCATTTTTAGTATCTAACCATCACACGGGGGACAAAAAATCTCATTTCATCTCAGATTTCTTTTTTTACGGATTTGAACGGGAGGAAAGAAAATTATACTGATAAAGATAATTCTTCTTGTGCTTAAACGCAGAAAAAGTAAAAGAGAAATAGAGAGAAATTGAATTTTAGTAACAGTTTTTTTTTTTGTTCAATTTAAATTTCAAATTTTTTCTTTTGGTTTTTTTTTTCCCACCCTGGCAAACAAAGGGGTATGTATGGTTGGTTGTTTGATGATTTGGGATTGCATATTGTGGACCAATGTTTTGTGGGGTTTGATTATAGATTAATGTGTTTTGTTGATTTTTTGTTTTTTTTAGGGTGTGGGATTTTGATATGGCAATGATGAATGATGCAGGCAGTTTGATACCTTTTTTTTTTTTTTTTTTTTTTTTTTTTGTTGGTTGTGGGGTTCTTGCTTTTTATCTGGGTGACCAGGATACTGGAATGTTGGACAATGTTTTTTGTTTTTTTTTTATTTTTTTTTTTTGGCTTTTTTTAGAATGCAAACATGGGATTGTGCATTGTGCTTTTCTGGGGTGGGGTTGATTAGTGTACGGTTAATGTTGCTATTTATGGCATTATGGATGCGTGTTGCGCAATTGATGAAATTGATGAATCTGTAAAGTAATGAAATGGATTGAAGACTGTTTTTTACCCCTTTGTCTTGGTTTCAAGACAAGGGAAGCTGGGGAAAAATTGTTCTGCGGATGAATTATTGAAGAGTGGGCCAAAGTTTAGAGTATAAATGTTTGTTTGAAATAATGGATGAGTGTGACCAATGTCTATTGCTTCCAGATCCATTGATTTTTGCAAAATCTGCATTTCTTGGATCTGATTCCTCTAAAGTGAGTAATTCACTTTTGAAGATAAAGTAAGTAATATTGGTTGTTTAATAAGAAAATTAAAGGTTGATATTTAATGTGCATGCATAACAAATCATGTACGTGTTAGGATATCAACAATTAATTTTCTCATGTGTGATTGAAATGACTTACTTTTGCTGTTGCTCACTTTAGAAAAGTCAATTCTTTTATTTTAATAGTGTCATTTCAGAAATATGCTGGGAAGATGACAGGACTACATGACTTTTCATTTTCAAGTTTTTACTTGCTTTATATGGTTCATATGTCAGGCACTTGTATGAAATGAAATGAGGCTGAGATTTGAGTTGGTGACTAGTTAAATCTAAAATATGATTGTTTCAAATTTCTGATAAATATTTAATGAGGTGGAATGCTAGCTGTGTGAAGTGTACTGTTGGACAAGGATGGTTATTTCTATTTGGGAGTGTGATTTAATGTGATGCTTTGGTTAGGTTCATTTGCCTATGAGTGGTATACTATACACATGCACAAAGTGGTGCAACACAACAATAGTGGAAAGGAGCTAGTTTTGGCTATATCAAATCAAATATAGTAACAACCACCAAACCTTATCTCACAATAATGGTTTTGGCTGTAGACTCAGGCTGTTTGAAGTACAGTAATGAGTAAACAAACCTATTTTCGTCCCCCGAAGATAGAAGTAACATCACTTTGGTCCTAAGAAAATTGATACCAATTTAGTTCTTCAGTCACAAAAGTGACATCAATGTGGTGGTCCCTACAAAACCATTGGCATTAATTTAGTCCCTCAATCATAGAACTAGTATCAATTTAGTCCTTTAATTATACAAATTGACATCAATTTAGTCCATTAACTATAGAAAATGACATTAATCTAATCCTGCAATCTCAGTCTGTACACAGATGGACGATTTTGATATCACTTTTCATGATTGAGAAGGGACTAATTTGATGACAAAATTTTCAAGGACTGAAATTATGACCATTGTATCTTTGGAGGACTAAAACATGGATTTACTCTAACTAAAACTTGAAAGAAGCAAAATGATTCAATGTTTTTTTTTAGACACTTCTACAATGATCTTATTTGTAACTTAGTTTTACTTTGAAGTCTACACTCGCAGTGATTTTTTGTCTGTGACATGCTACTAATTATAACTAGATACATTATATGTATATTCCATAATGCTGTATATATCAGTCTCATTCTTGCTATTTGCCACAGATATCGTGCAATCACAAGTGCATATTATCGAGGTGCTGTTGGTGCACTGCTTGTGTATGATGTTACCAGACATGTGACTTTCGAAAACGTGGAGAGATGGTTGAAGGAGCTTCGCGATCACACAGATGCCAACATTGTAATCATGCTTGTGGGGAACAAGGCGGATCTTCGTCACTTGCGCGCCGTGTCCACCGACGATGCCAAGGCGTTTGCCGAGAGAGAAAACACGTTCTTCATGGAAACATCGGCTCTCGAGTCCTTGAATGTCGATAATGCCTTCACAGAAGTGCTCACTCAGATATACCGCGTTGTTAGTAGGAAGACTCTTGAGATTGGGGATGACCCTGCAGCCTTGCCCAAGGGGCAGACCATCAATGTTGGCAGTAGGGATGATGTCTCAGCTGTTAAAAAGACTGGATGCTGCTCTGCATAGTTTCACAAGCCTTTTTTGCAGCAGAATAGTATATCTATATGTGCATGATTCAACCAAATTCTCAACACTTTGGGATCCAAGTGAAAGCTTTTTTAATACCTACACTTACTCTTTTTATGTAATTTTTCCCACATACCTTGGCAAGTTTGATGTTTTCTCTTTTCTTTTCATGTAAGCATTGTTTGGTCATAGGAATGATGTGTCTTGTTGCCCTTAGATATACAGAATTTACTGTTTGTATTGAGTGAAAGTGATTTTTGGTTCTTAGATTGATCAGAAGTTACAATCTCATCATTCTTCCTCAAATTTTCCGTTCCACTAGAACAAGAAAAAATCTTTGATAGTAGGAAGTAGTATTATTCAATCCTGAAAGTGTTTTTGGCATATATTGAGCCATTATCTTGATAAAATAATAATAATAATAATAATAATAATAATAATAATAATAATGTTTGGCTTGTTGGTATGGAAGCTCCTTATTGCAATTGCAATACTTGCACAAATACAGTGCCCAGCACACAGGGAAAGGATTGCAGGAAATTGAAGCAATCCTTTTTTTCAGCTATAACAGCAGTCCTTAACTGTGCCCTTTTCTTGTTTGTTAATTTATTAATATCTGAAGTAGCCTCGGCTAAAAGGAAAAAAAAATTACATCAAAATACAACGGGTATTCTACAACCACACAATCTGAAGATGGAATGACCAAGCTAGATGATCAGCAGCATTTGTTTGATTCTCTAACGGAATGGATCACCACAACAGTCCCATCACTCTGCAGAAGATGTTGAATTGACCTTTTTTTTTGTTCTTCACACCCCTTTTTTTAGTTTTTTTTTATATTCCAAAAATACTCTTTCCTCTCACATTCAAATCCTTCCCCCACCCCCTCCCCTTCAACCACACTCCTGCTAGACCCCTTTCCATGCCCAGTCTGGCCGCCTCTTTTCTCTCACTTTTGTACTCCCTCGGCCTGTCTACCATCATCAGCTTCCCTTGTGTTGTCTCTGGTGAGCACCTTTTTTTTTTTCGCAGATCTTACAAAAATAGGTTTCTGTAAAATAGCTTTTACATAACACAATTTCCGGAAAAAGTATTTTTGTCAAAAAATACAAAAAAGATAAATAAGGTGGAAAGAGCAAAACGATAGGTGCAATTAGAATCAATATTCTGAACTACATATAAGCCCAAATGGCAAGGTCTGTAACCTTTTCTCATCAGATTGCCAGCAACCAAGAAATCCAGTTCCACAATGAGTTCATTGAATATGAAGTCTCCTGGCAAAATGGACACCATGAAACAATCTCAATAGCAGATTTATTTTATGTGTTAAATGACTTTTACATTTTTTACATGATAATTTTTCATTTTTCTAATAAAATATTTTATTATTATTTCATTAACCAATGTTCGAAAGATATTAGTTAGTCCGTGTTCAATTTACGCTTGATCGTAAATGCTAAATTCTAGGTATATAGTTTTTATTATTAAATAAACATAGGTTCATTAATCATGTCATTACTTAACATGAAACTTTAATGAGCAAGGAGTTAATGCAAAAATAAATAAATTTAATAGACACAAAGGAATACAAAAATAAAGAAAAAAGAACACATTTGATAAGGATTAACAATTTATTTAATTTCCTCTAAAAAAAACAATTTATTTAATTTATTTATTTAAGAGATATTACAAGATTGAGTGGTGGATTCTAAAGCTAGTGCTTAGTGCCATTCAATTCAGATACATTAGAAAAAGGCAATTACTTAAGGCACTCCATTTTTTGCTTGGTGCACCCCAAGACTTATAAAGTTCCCATCTTACCCTTCCTTCTCCCCACGTTCACTCTCTTCTTCTCTCCATCTTCCTCTTCACCGCATCGCACCTTCTCACGGTTGCTACTAATCTTTTCACTTTCTTCTCTGCGTCGCCAACACAACCTTTTCACCCTTCGAATACAAGATTCAAAGTTATGGTTTGATTATTACGGATTGAACAATCCGTAATACATTTGTATTACGGATTGTTCAATCCGTAATACATTTATATGCATTATGGATTGCTCAATCCGTAATGCATAAAAATGCTTAAAAATTATATATATTGCACGTAAGTATAATCATTTTTGTTTCTATCAGCTTTTTATTTTTCCTCTTTCTATTTCTATTTTTTTTCTTTGTTTTCTCTTTGTTCTTTGATTGCATGTGTTTGTGGCTCTCGGAAGGGCGAGAAAATTTTCTCCTCTTTGTAGCACACAGTTTGAGCCTCACGAGTAATAAGGTGATAAATCTTCCTTCACAATAATTAGCTGCGTAAAATTCTCCTATTTGTAGAACAAATTTTGATTGCATTCCTAATTTTATGTTTCACACATTTTTGGTAGAAAAGGCACCATTTTAATATATTGAACATTGTGAACTTCACTGATCTCCTTTATTGTAGCAACCCATGTCAAAGGAAGGTCAGGACTGATTCCTTCTTCTTCTTCATTTTTACATTCTCTTCTTTATGTTTGGTGCAGAGGCTTCATTATTAACTAAATAACCTATCCTATTTTCTCTTGTGTTGCATACCATCTAAATAACAATGAGGGAAGGTAAGAAATTATTTTTAGTAGAATTTTCATGTGTAATTTTTTTTTTTACAATATATGATAAAAAGTCAATTTTTATTGTCTTTCATCTTTTTATGTTTAATATTTATAATTATTATGTTTACTTTTTGAATGATTTTTTATATTAAATTTTCATTATATTTAGATTTTTTTTTGTATTAGTGTCTTCATTAATTTGTTTAAAAGTAGGATTGACGGATTTGTCTTTCATAAGTTAAGTGAATTTGTTTACATTTTTTCTCTGCAAATATTTTTATATTAAATTTACACTCTATGATTTTTATATGTCTCATATTTGGATGTGCATTAAACTTGTTTTTTTTTTATTGAATTGTTTGTTAAAAAAAAATACTTTTATATATTAAAATTAAAATAAAGAAATGCAAAATGTCTATAGTATTTTAAGCTCTGTGTGAATTTAATATAATTACTATGCAATTTTATCATTCTGATTTGTTTGTAGAGTATGTGAAGTTGTATTCAATATTCCTTTCCAATACATTAAGTGTTTATATAAATTTTTCCATTAATTGAGTTTTATTTTAATTGCATTTATGTATTTTTGCCTACAGTGTTCGATATTTTATTCTCAACAAGGTATGTCCCTGTTTAAACTATTGAGAAAGGATTATAGGTTTTTTAAAATAGTATTCAATAGTTGTTGGGTTGGATAAAAGTGCAAATGTTAATTGTTAGTTTTTGTCAGCAGAGAATTCGAATTTATGACTATCCCTTCCTCCATTTTCCTTTCATCACCAACCTTATAACTCCTTCTTGACTACTCCTTAATAATAGTTTCTTTATGAAGTATTCCTTTTCAATTTGGGATATGCGTTGTAAGTAAATTTTGTGTACCTGGATAATAGTTTTTTTCGTATTGGTTTGAAATTATAGTCGTAAGTTGTAAGAAAAAGTTATTGAATTTATATTGAAAAAAACATTTGGTTGTGGATTTTTGGTTTTTTTTTTATCTCATTGCATTATTTCTAAGTTTTTGGATTTTACATACATAAATGGAAGAAAAAATCGTGGGTTTCCTTTTTTATATGTAAATGGAGGAAAGGTTCGTGGGTTTTTATTTTAATTATAAGTGTTAAATTATTTTTATTTATATCTTATTTGACATGTTAACATTTTTTATTAGTTGTAAATTTTTCATTGGTTATATGTAAGGATGAGGTATTGAATTTATGTTCATGCAAGAATTTCTTACTGGAGGATTATTTTGTGAGGTGAGGAAGAGTGTATGTTAAAT
The DNA here is from genome assembly GCA_026413185.1 of Pueraria montana var. lobata. Taxonomy (NCBI): domain Eukaryota; kingdom Viridiplantae; phylum Streptophyta; class Magnoliopsida; order Fabales; family Fabaceae; genus Pueraria; species Pueraria montana. The sequence goes on from CM048654.1 coordinate 23,653,510, forward strand.
TGTAATTATTTAATTGATATATTTATATGTATATGAACTAGAATGTGACGCTTAATTCTGTAAAAATAAGAAAATATCTCATTATTTGAAGTAATTGAGGTTGAAATTTTTTTTCCCAATAAAAAATGAGATATAGCAAAATGCCACATGATAACACCGTGTTGATTCAATTAAAATTTATTTACATTTATAATAATATTCAATCATAAAATTTCAAATTGCATTTAATTATTCTGTAAAAAAAAATTGCATTCAATTATTAATAAATGTCAAACATGAGTTAATTATTGCACGTGAACTTGATTTTTAAAAGTTTATTTACGTGATTTAGAAAAAAAAATATACAGTTTTTTTTTACTGGAAAAAAAGGTGACTAAAACATTATTTTTTTTATCAGAGTTATGATTTTAATATAGTTTAACATGTATTTTTTTTCCAGTCAACCTCGGTGTCCATAAACTCCAGCCTTGGAAAGAATGTAGCTTTAAATACTCGTAAAACCATAGCTTTTGGGTTGGACATGAACTTCAAACCTTGCTTGCTAAGCATTGCCAAATTAAAACCATAGATGTTTCTAAAACCCATTCCACCAAACTTCTTATATAAAACCAGTTTCTCCCATGCCATCCAGTTAATTCCTTGTTCATCCCTACTCACTGAACCCCACCAAAATGAATTCAACATACATTCAATTTCCTCACAAAGAGAATGAGGAAACAAATAGATGCTCACACAATAAGATGGAATTGCCCGTGCCACAACTTTTATAAGGATCTCATGCCCAGTCATAGATAACATTTTACCGTTCCAAGAACTTAACCTCTTCCAAACTCTATCCTTGATATATCTAAATGTTCATTTTTTGCTCCTACCTATGAGAGATGGTAATCCCAAATACTTTCTCATCCCTATACCTTCCCTGACTTCCAACACCCCTAACACTTCATCATGAATATCTTGACACACATTCTTGCTAAAAAAATATCTCACATTTTTGTGAATTAAAAGCTTGGCCTAATGCTTGCTCATAAGTGCTAAGAACATTTTTCATAGCCTCACATTCTAAATTAATTTCATTATTTCAAAGAATTAGTTTATAACAGTTAGTCAAAGATACTCTAGGTTAAGAAAACAATCTAAAAGGTAGGTTTTTTTTTTTTTTTGGCAATGTTTAAAATTAAGAGTAAAATATATTTTAATCCTTCAAAGTACTTCAAAAATTGATTTTAATTTTAATAAAATATTAACTCTTAAATGAACTTATTTTGTTTATTTGCTTTTAGTATTTTGGACGATGCCATCTTGCGTGAGGAAGATCATTTCAAAGACTCAAACTACAAGTTATTCCTCTCTACCCAGGGTGCATTGAATTCGTCGTGATTTGTTGGCTATTCAATTATTCCTCCTCTACCCAGTGTGTCTCAACTTGACAAGGTTTTAAATTACTAGTATTAATTAAGATCCTAACAAGAAGAACTCAAAACCTTCAATACTGAAAATACTAGGAAGTTGTAGACATGGACCATGGTTTTGAAACTCAAAATACTTGTCATTGCAATCACGATTAAGGTTTGAAAATGCAATTCTTTTTAGGAAATATAAAAAATTAGGTAAGTTTCAAAAGTCACCAATAAAATCTTCATATCAATGAGTAAATTCGATTCTATATTGTTGTAAAATACTATAATTCTGGTCCTTGCCAATTAGAGAAACCTTCCTAAATGATTTGGATCAAGATATAAAAATTTGGTGATAAGAGCGAGACGCCCGCAACCCAGGCTCTGATCCTTCCGGTGAATGAGGTGGTGATCAACATGCATGGACATTGAAGGAAATCAAATACAGACAGAAGATGGAAAGTGGTATTGACAAAAAAAATAAAAAGGAGAAAGAATATGTATGGAAAGTGGTAGCAAAATAGCAAGAAAATAGAGGGAAGGACAAGACAGTTGTTGTTGCCAGATGTGATGGGGAAGGGTTTCTTGTGTGTGGGGAGCGGAAGTGGAAGCTAAGTAGGTATATGATTAAGTTATAATACGGTCCACAATTTTTTTCTTTGATTTAAAATAAATTAGTTTTTATTTTTTTTACAGGAAAAGTTTTTATTTTCTTTGAAAAAAAAAACTAAAAGATTAAAAAACAATTTTAAGCCTGATGATGATTTTCTAATATATTAGTCCTTTTTCTGTGTAATATGTTGCTCGACAGACACCTTTGCCGGTTGAAGAAGTTGAGATATTGGCAGTAAAAGGCTGGTGCTGCGGTACAGTTTGTGACAAGAAGTCATTTGATGAAACCTCATCCTCTGATGAGCTAACTACGCTGGTTATAGATCCTAGCAAAGATGAACAGGAAACTTTGCAAGGGAATGAATCTTTGGCAGGGCTTAAATCCAAATGCATATCTAAAAGGGAGCATTTGGTGAGTACCAAGAAGTGTCTTTTTCCCAATATTATTGCTTGTTCAAGTATTGACTAAATTTTATCCTTTTTTTGCTGCTTCAGATTCTGGCATACAGGCGGAAGGAATGAGCATTATATTGACAGTTTTGAGATTTATGAATGCCAGGACGTATTCTGTACTTACATAGGAAAATTCTCAACTACAAAACTATATATATATATATATATATATATATATATATATATATATATATATATATATATATATATATATATATATAGTTAAATAACATGAATCTCCCGAAAGGTTATAGACAGTTTTGATATTTATTGAATGTCAGGACTTATTCTGTATGTACATAGGAAAATTGTCAACTAGAAAACTATAGTGAAGTAATATGAATCTCCCGAAAGGTCATTTATACAAGAGTTTGTTTCATCTTGCATGTAAGTTTGGTACATTCTAGGCTGTGCTGTACTCTCTAAAATTTGTTACAGTTTTAATTTCATTTATTTTCAACCATGTTTAACTTGTACTATCAAGCACAGCACAGAGGTTTTACATGTGACTTGGTACCTTAAATTTATTTTAAGTTGGAATTTGATTTTTTTATAAACTCTGTTGAATAGTTTCTTAAGTAACATTGATTGTCAAATTGAAAATTTTGAGACATTGATTTTAAAACTTTGATTGTCAATGTTTCGAATGTTAAATGTGCTATAAGACACTGATCATGTAAAAAGTTTTAAAATCGTATCTCAAAATTGAAAATAATTTGTGTTTTGAAAAGGATAAATGTGCTAGAAGACAAAGGGAGTGTTTGATAGAAAAGAAGTTTTTTATAGAACCCGGAAATCAAGATTCCTTGGAATCATAAATCCTGGTAATCATGATTTGAAAAGTTAGATTCCCCGCCTTCCTTCATGAAAAAGATTTTGTGGGAAACATTCTTTCTTAGAAATGTTATTTTTTAAAATTGATACCAAAAGTGAGAAATCAAGATTCTCAATCTAAGGTTCTTAGGAAACCAAAAACTTTTCCTACCAAACACCCCCTAAAGGAATTATTTTATAACTTTCAATAATTAAAGAGCTAAATTAACTTAAGAAGTTAATATATCACATAAGTAATTTAGCTAAAGAAGTTATGAAAATGCTTTTCAGAATGAGTTAAAATTTTAACATTTTGAAAAGTATTTTTTGGAAGTCTCAAGACTTCCAAAAAAAAATACTTTTCAAAATTTAAATACATATGGAGACATTTTCAGAGAAATTCATAATTTAATTAGCATTATTAATCTACAGAAAAATATCACTATTAATGATGACATCACATTGTATGGCTTAAAGTAATACATATGCCATCATCAAAGAATTAAGATTCGATAACGAGCTATGAGTAAGTGTTACACAACACAACACCACCTAGGGGGAGGTCAATGATTCAAGAGTTCTTGAACACTAATCACAAGTTGGAACTTAAAAATTGAGTCATCTCATGTTAGCAGCTGGACTCGAGACCACAGTTCCATTGAATTCCTTGCGTCTTTCCTTTCTTCTATGGAGTACACGCAAATTTGGTGACTTGGGTTTCGTTGTGTCCTTTGAAGACCTAAAAGCAACGTGGTGTGAAGATAATAAGCATTAAAAAATTCTACAATGTAAACAAAAAAAATGAGAAGTAAGTTTAGTTCGGTTTTAAAAGCATACTTTTGGGGACAAAATGGATGATCAAAATTAGGAACTGGCCTAGCATGTGGAACCATTGTCCTTCTCAACTGTTTCAACGCTTTCTCTTCCTCTATCTGCATGTTCATGTTTACAATATTATCATTGTCATCCATGCAACCAATTTTAGTGGTCAAAAATAGTAGACAGTAAAGTAACTTGGGTATCATACCATTTTTGCTGCTTCTCTCTCTTCTCTGTATCGTTTGTACATCATTTCTTTTTCCTTAATCTGTAAAAAATAAGCCATTTGAGTACTGTAAAAACCCTGAATACTTTTCTGAATTTTCTTTTCCAGAGTAATAATAAACAGATATGGAATTTTGGTTACCCTTTCATTAAATTGTGCTCTATCCACAGCCCGATGATTCACATGTAAACTAAATTCCTGAACTTGTGTGAGGGGTTTGCGGACCTTCTCTGGAAGGGGGATTGGGTCCCTGCATTTAGTAACATCCATGGAAAAATTTAGTTCACTTGTAGTTTCAATCTAACATATATTGCACATTAAAAAAAGTCTTGATTGTTGCTCACTCTTTTAAGATTGGTTGTGCCTTAAACGCTCTCATGAGTCTCATCTGAGCCTCTTCTTTTTCCATTCTGTGTCTTTCTTCCTGTTCCCTTTGCATTTCTTTCTCATGTCTCACCAGGCTCTCCAATTGGAATGGCTCTGGTCTTGTGCAATGCTTTGGTTCTGGTTTTGGTGGGATCTGCATATCATATCAGTGACTTTAATAATTTTTTCAGTTAGCAAATAGAGATTAAAGATGCACCAATTGATAAAATTCTGTACCACAGGGTAATCAGTGCTGTAAGGGTATGGATTAGCCTTGGGAATCCTTGCGTTTTCCTCTTCCAACTGTTTCTGAACAAGTTCCATGACCAGTTTCTTCTCTTTCTCAGCACCTCTTTCCTGTCATGGTTAAGAATGTTGGTGTTAGAAGAACAAGACTAAAACACTGTTGCATTCTCTTCAACTAAGGGAAAGTAATGAACCTCTGTGTGGGAGATGAAATGGATTTGGAATCGTGTTTCTTGGGATTGGGTTGTGATTACGTGCAGGTTCAGACTTCAAAGAAAGCTGCAATCAGAATAATAAACAATTACATTTCACCAGAAAAAAAAAATGATTACAGTTGTAAGTTGTAATGTATATTGCAATTGTAATTAGCTATTCAATCTTCTATTCTTTGGTGATGGTTTACCTTAAACTCCGGTAGCTTTGGTGTACTTCTTGGAACAGGAGGCAAAGTTGCAGTTTGCAAAATCTATAATAATATAAAAGAAAAAAACACATAAGTCTATGCACAAATAGAACAACAATCAATTAGGAGAAAAGAAGAATGAAATAATACCTTCTTATTCAATGGTCGAGCCTTGAATTTTGGCAATTTAGCCATCATTTCTTCCTCAAGCTCAGCACTACTCTTCACCCTAGCTGGCCGAATCCGCTGAGATGTCTCAAATTCAGGTTCCTTAGGCCTAGTCAATGTAAGTTTTGGTTTTGTCTGAATCAAAGAAGCACCATTGTGAATATTTAGTAAAAAATTATTCAAACGTGGTGCAATAAGAAGATGAAGTGGGGGTAGAAAAGTTGGATCCATATATTACATGAGAAACAACGCTGGGCAATGACAGGTCTCTAATACTAGATTGAAATTTTTTCATCATTTCTGCCATTGATACAAATGGTACAGAGGCTGGAGTTGTTGGTGCTTCACGAACATAAACCTTTAAATACACAATTCAATAAACTAAGTAAAAAATTTGAAACAGAAAGAATTTGATTTAATATATGAAAATTAAGGGGATAAAACAAACCTTTCTGTCCTCTTTGTGAGGTTTACTAGTGCTAGACGACACGGTTAAACCGAATTTTGACTTATTTTGATGTTTGACATTCAGAATCTGAAAAGTTAAAAAATATAAATATAAATAAGAATACATTTCCAAAAAATAACTTTTAACTGTGAAGATATATTTACCTGTGTAGATTTTCCTCGTTGCCTATTAATAGGTTGATTCTCTTGGGCCAAGTGAGGAGTCCCAGTCACGGTTGCTGACTTTAATTGAGGTTTTGTATTTGTGGCTATCTTCTTATTCAGTAATGCTGGTTTTGGTGTGCAAGCATCTTTTGCTACTTCAACAGATGCTCCTCCAGATGAAACCCTTAAGCATGCACTACCTCCTTTATAATCATTCTCACCATCACTCATTCTCGCTAGAAGCCCTCCACCAACGGAGCACCTCACAACAGAATCTTTGAGGTTGAACGAGGAAGGATTTTTGGTTAGGGGAAGCATCAAGAAAGGAATGAAGAAACGTGGTGTGTGAGTGGTGTTCTTGGTTTTGGTTTAGGTTTAGGCTTCTTCTTTCTGATCAGTGAGTTTGTTCGCGAAACAACATGCAGTCGTATTTGGTGCGTCGGGACTAGCGGTCGTATTTTTAAAGCAAAATAATGCAGTTAACTTAAAATAAAACACGATTTTGTTGAAATTAATTTTTAGGATTGATTTTAGATTTTAGTTAAAAATAAAATAAAGGAAAGATTTTGTCAAAAAATAAAGCAAAATAGATTGATTTTTTCTTTGAAAGCAATAGATTGAATTTAGTACTAATTAAATTAAATCAGTTATAACAATTTAGTTAATAATTTTATATTTTTTACAAAATAAACAATAATTTTCAAATAAAGTTACAATAACTTAATAAACTATTATAATTAATTTTAAAAATAAATCTTATCACTAAATTTATTTATTTTATATAGACCTCCTACACATAAATATGAAAAGGAATTCCAAGATTCGGTCCCTGTATTTTTTACTCAAATTGATTTTAGTGGCCACTCTTAATGCCTCAGTTCAGTATTCCAAGATTGGGAATCTTACTTTTTATTTTTTCACTAATTTGGATACACCATACCCAACAAGACCTCACAAAGGAAGGAAAGATAGTTCATTTCCTTTTCACAAAACCATAATGTATTGCTACATTCAATTTAAATGTGTTTATATTATTATATTTTTTAGAATGTTATTTAATTATAGATTATAAATAATTATAAATTTTTTTATATGATAAGATTATTAATTTTTATAATAATTATTTTAAAAATTATATTTGGGAAATCTTTAATTAATCACTAGTATAATTTTTTTTACCGAATAATTGATAAAGATTAAATTCTATATTACTTCCCTTTTTTCATTTTTTCTTTTTAAATATGCGTCCGCTTGCACATTTGATATTACTCGTTATTAAAATCACGAGTAAAATTATATCACATTATTAATTTATTACCAAAAAAGAAATCATCCTATCAAATTAATCATTGTGGTTTCCACTTAACAAAAGTTACAAAGTTGTGATTTTAATATTTTAAGAATATTTAAAGGTTGGCACGCTCCGTTAATCGATAAATTCAAGGATGTTTATTTTATTTGTAAAATCAATTTCTCCCATCACATGAGTACATAAAATCAGTGACTCAAATTAATTTAAACAAATATTTCAATTATATTTAATAGTTTAAAATTAATTTTATTTAACTTAAAAATAAACACTAAAAAAATACCTATCCTAGACTAATATTATTGCTAAAAAAGTTGAATTAGACAATTTAGTTGAATTAGTTGAAACACAAATTAAATATGTTTGTGACACAAATGTACTTATTTATTTATATATTTAATCCGTCAATTTGATTTTTTTTTTATGTGTATCTGTCAATTTGATTGAACCGTAACAAGTTGATCTTGTAAGCGTAATCTCCTTTTATAACATAATGTTCACCGTAACGAAGGATCACAAATACCTACTCCTTTGTTTTTTATCCATAAATATTTGGTACGGTTTAAATTATCTTATCTACTTTACCTTATAAGACACTAATTCTTGCACATTTTAGGAAAGAATATTCTCAATTATCACGGTAACCTAAAATCTTATTTACTTTATTTTTTTCATATATAATTTGATTCGACAGTCATTTCTCATTTAACCCCCTAAAAACCTTTCTTTCTTGCAATTAGTATTTTCAAATTCACGAATCACCATCCATAAATTGACTACGACAACAAAAATTGAAAAAGAAACGAAAAAAGACAACGACGGTGAAAGCGAGAAGTAGAATAGGTCAATAGGTGAATAGCTTACCAAAAAATCTCATCGTTTAATTAATTAAAATAAAAGAAGAATATTAGTAAAAATAAATAATATTTTCATATAATTAAATAGATTGATTTTTTCTTTGAAAGCAATAGATTGAATTTAGTACTAATTAAAAATATTAAATTAAATCAGTTATAATAATTTAGTTAATAATTTTATATTTTTTACAAAATAAACAATAATTTTCAAATAAAGTTACAATAAACTTAATAAACTATTATAATTAATTTTAAAAATAAATCTTATCTCTAAATTTATTTATTTTATATAGATCTCCTACACATAAATATGAAAAGGAATACCAAGGTTTGGCCCCTGTATTTTTTACTCAAATTGACTTCAGTGGCCACTCTTAATGCCTCAGCTCAGTATCTAAAACTCATGACACAATCCCTGCTACCCTTCAACTCTATAGAATGCAAGCAATATATATAAATCTGAAAATTTTTCAGTACCTCAATTATTTTAAATTTTTAAATAAAGTAAAGTAGAAGTGGAGGTTGTCTAAATCCAAAGTCGAGCATTTGAACACATCTATAAATGCTTATTGATAACTTACCAATAAAATTAAGACGACCAATCCTTCAAGTCAGAACGATGCATTAAATTGGGTTTTCTTAGTTGGATGCAAAATTTCAACATTTGACATTTTCCCAAATTAAGGATGGTCGCATGTCTATGTAGGCCTATGTTTGGCTTACATTTAGAGAGACACTCAAACTTATATTTAGTTGGTTTTACCTTCTTTTTTTTTTAAACTAAGTTACTTCTAAAAGTGCACTTGAGTAAAACAAAAAAAAAATGTATTGAGTAAAAATTTGAAATAGAAAGTTTTTAAACGTAAAACACTTCATCTCAAACTCAGTTCTAATTAAAATCCATTTTTTAAAATAAGGATCGTTTAAAACTAAATTTATAAATGCTCGCCGAAACTATGCTAGTAGTAAATCAAATTTGGGACTGTGTATTAGAATGCAGAGATTTTGCTGTAAGAGAACCTTGTCCTTCCCTGTGGGCAGAGTTAATAATTGGAAATTTTTCATTTCACATCACATGAGAGTGTATAAATCTTTCGAAGAAGAAGAAAAAATAATAAATGTAATTAATGACACGATAAAAAAAAATAGGGAGTCAAAGAGGAAGAAAACAGTTAAAATAAAGTGTGAAGGATTTTCAATAATTTTAGTTATATTCTGAAGGGAAGTTGGGCCACAGAGTGAGAACATTCTCATATATTATGAACGAGTCTCTAAATTAGTCTTTGAGATTGTATATATTGAAAATTTTAGTTTCTAAATTTTTAAAAACTTTTTTATAAAATAGCTTTCACTTTAATCCTTAAAAAAAGCATTCACTTTAATATTTGTGTGTGTGTGTGTAAAATGATAATAAAAAATAAGTTAAAAAAAATAAAATAAATAGCTTTTTATGAAGTTAGAGACTAACGGAAAAATTTTAAATCTTAAAGATTAAAATTCTCACCTATACAATATAATCTTGAGGAGAAATTTAAGATACCAACTATTCATACACCAACTTGGGTGATTTATTTTTGACAGACCATATTCTCTAGCTCTTTTTTGGGGATATTGTATATACGAATTAGGCTTACAATTATTGCTTCTTAAACATTTGAGTGTGGGTGTTGAATGAGAGTTTGCAAAATTGATTTTGAATGAAATTGATAATAGTGTGTTTGGATATTTCTTAGAATCAATTTTAACCCCAAAATTATGATAAAAATTTGAAAAAGTTGAAGAAATTATTTGTTACTTTAACCTTAAACGTGATTTTTTAATTAATTTTGGTAAAATTAAAAGTTAATCTAAATACACACTAAGTGTGTGTTTGGTTTCAAGTTAAAGAATTGATTCTGCGTCTAGAATTGATTATAGATAAATTTTCACATATTTGGTTTCACTATAAAGAATAGTTTAGAGTTTATTATGAATTCATAATTGATTATGAGTTGAAATAACTTTAAAACTTTTGCGTTGGATCAAAAATTTTATGTTGAATTTTACTCCTAACTTGATTTTATAATAAAAACATCTAAATATAAATCACATCACTTCAAATAGCTTGTTTGGATACCAAGCATAATCGATTCTAGCTTAAAAATTGTGGTGAATAATTGAAAATTTGGAAGCAACAAAGAGTTGCTTTGTTGTGACTATGAAAAAATAATCAAGTTGACACCACCGCATATCCAAATACACTGAAAATCAATTTTATTCAAAATTAATTTTGTCAATGTTCATTTAAATATGCACTAAAATTGCAGTTGTTGTTGTTTTTTTTTTTTTTTTTTTGTACAGAGACTGCAGCTTTAATAAAATCATGTTTGAAAGGAACCCACCCTACACCAAATACACACTTGTTTCATCAAATCTGTTTCTGAAATATGCCCTAGACAGTCCCTGCCTTAAAAGTCAAACTTTCCCTAAAGAGCAATTTCAGTGTGTAGTGTAGATATTGTTTAACACCGTACGCATTTGAAATTCAGTTCCCCTCCTCATGAATCATTTGCCTTTTTTCAAGTCAAACTTCATATGACAAACAGAGTAACCATTCAAACGAGATTTTATCTTTCCACCACAATTTAACATAACATAATTCTTAGACAATTCGCGAGATATCACAAAGATAAGAATATTATAAAGATAACATGCATTTTTTGTTTTTTCGCTTAAGGATAGCATGCATATTTTGATAAGTACAAAGTACTCCTTTATTTTATTCTTTGTAAATTGAAGAATATGTCCTTTCTTTGACTAGTATACAAAATTAAATAATTGAAGGTAAATGACCAATGTCTGAAAATTCGAAAGAAGAAATTTTTTATTTAAAAATGTTATGAAAAATAAAAGTAAAACTATTTTATTAAAATATATTATTAATACATTCTTATTATTCTTAATGTGATTGTAATAAAAAAATATTATTAATTCTTTAATCAGTGATTTATAACGTTCATATTTTTTTACTAACTTTTAAATGTATTCTTATGACTTGACTGACACTTTTAAAAGGAATTTATTAAGATAGAAAAGGAAGATAAATAAACATGATAAGAAATCCTCAAGAAATAAAGATGACATAACCAAAATAAAAGAAAAATAAAAAGCAAACAGAAAAATAAGAAAACATGAAACACAGCATGCCAATCTCTGGAGATTTATATAGCAGAACACCGCAAAGAAGCTAGAAAAACTACTCGATCCCAAATGAATTCAATAGAGGATTGCCGACTCAAGAATTCTAGCATTTATTTTCAACCAAATACACCAAAGACTTGACAGGTGACAATTCAAGTGAAAATCAACACAAGACCATTAACCGGTAAATAAGTATTCCTTACTCCATTTCTAAATTTTGATTGTTTTAACATTTTATTTTTGTTTTAAAATTTTGGTTGGTTTATAATTCTAAGATATAATTATGCATCCAGTATTTTATTTCAATTATACCTTTATATATGGTACGTAGAGTAATTATTAATTAAGATAAATTATTAAGTTTGATTTCACAAGGTATTTATAGTACAGTATTAATACAACTTCTTATGTTGCATTTGCATTGAAAAGGAACAATATCCCAACAAAGGACACGCCAAAAGCACAATTATAAACCTGGGGTATGTGTTCAAATATATATATATATATATATATATATATATATATATATATATATATATATATATATATTACAAATTTAAAGAACAAAATATCAATAATTATAACAATAACAAGCTATATGAAGAAGTGGAATCAATCAGTAGCGTGTGTACACATATGAAGCTAACAGCTTTGATCTTAACAATAACAAGCTAGCTAGGTTCCTAGCCCCATCATGATTATGCATGATTATGAAAGACTTACTTTTTTTACACTGAGTAAGGTACGTGTTCACCATTCACTGAATCATGCATGTAGATGACAAATAGAGTACCTTGTTACTTTATTATTAGTGTTAATTGGCTTTTTATTATAATAAACATTTAGCTTTGGGATATTTTTCATGAGCTCAAGTTGACTAGGAGGAAGGGGTTTGTAGAATCCGTGTTTAGATTCTCAAAATGCTATTAGGTTGTTGACAAAAGGAGGTTGTTCTCATCCTTGCTATGGTCATCATTGCAATATAGATCGATGATATCCATAAGAATGAAGTCCAAATTTTTTGGGTTGATATGTTTAGAGAAGCTAATTAGGTTGCGAATTTAATGGCAAAGCATGGGATGCAATTATCTTCTCATGGTCAGGTTTTTATACTGCTCCTAAGTTTATTTGTAATGTTTTAAGAGCAGATTTGGATTGTACTAATAATTTCTCTATAGGCTTCTAATTTTCCTGTAATTTTCCATTTACAAAAGAAAAAATTGACGTATAGAATTCTTCTTATACATAAATAAGGTAACTAAGTTGTGTGACATTTCGACGGGAGTGGTAATTAATGTCCACACCAAAATAAGATGGATTGGTGGATAGAGGAGAGAGTTAGAGAGAAAAAAAGAAAAGGTAGAAAGAGAAAGTGTCAAATGTAACAAATGAGGTAATAAGAAAGTAAAAAAATAAAATAAAATAAAAAGAAAATGAAGTGAAAATGAGATAAATATTATCCTATATGCATGTTATCCTAAAGAAAAGAAAAATGGAAATAAGAGAAATAAGATAGAAATATCAAAATTTCAGGATATCTCGTTTAATTTTATTAAAAATACATATCTCCTCTCATTAATGGAAATGAGAGAAGAATATTAGCAAGACCCAAACTGGCTCAAGAAAGAGGTTCTTTTCGATGGGTATCCTTGGATATAGGAGTAGCTATCCAATGCTCCCAAGACCTCCCACAATCAACAAGTTTATGAAAGCAGTTCTTCTTGAAGAAGGGAGAACCAAATTGTACTAATAGAGAAAATGAAATAAAAACTATATAGCAATAATAAAAAAAATAAATAGGAGGGATGCTAAGTGGTTTTGTTTTTTAGGAGGGAGAACCAAATTGTGCCTAGTTCTGCCCCTGTTCATGTTCATAACCATTTAAGTATTCAAATTACCAGCTTGGATCCTCCAGCTGCATTCCCCTATAGCCAATATCCAGTCAACTTCTAAACCATTAAAGTTGTAATTATGCAATAACTAGAGAAGAAAAAAAATGGATGATTAAGATTTTGGATGGAGAGAAATGTTGCTGAAGATGCTAGAGAGAATCCAATCTATCAAAACATGCATTGCTTCTTAATTTACATTAGATAAAACAAAATTAAAAATTAACCACTTCTGTAATTCCTCCTTTTATCAAAGTTGTACTCTTTGCATATAACTTCTATTTACCATTAAAAAATTAGGCCAAGTTGTATTTGGTAAGTACGACTTGTATCATTAGAAAAAAAAAAAAAAAAACCAAAGTGGCATTCTATATATATGATTTTTATTTGCAATTAAAAAATAAATTAGACAAAGTCGTACTTTATATATTTAATTTGTCTCAATTTTTAAAATTAAAAAAAAATCAAAGTTTTACTCTGTATACATATCTTTTACTTTAAAAAATAACTTTCGGAACTCGTCAATCCCTTATCCCAAATACAAGTTGCTCTAACCCAGATTAATATTTTTTCAATTTACACCACTTATATAAACTTCAAACCAAATTATACTACTTGGATAAAAAAAAAAATCAGTATTTTCTTATATAAAATATGATCTTGGTAAAACAAATGATTAAAAATATAAATTAATATATATTTTTTTAATTATAATAAATGTTTATTTGATACTAGATATATCCTGTCGCATACAACAAAAAACTTATCCGATCGCATAATCACATTACTTGACTTTCCAATCAGTTGCAACTCGCGTTATCCCAAACAAACATCACCTAACCCATTAACGTCACCTAACGGTTCATGTTCATACTTACAGTTACAGATAGCACCTAACTAGGAATTATAAGATTGATTTAGTAATGAAAGAAGAAGGAAAGGAAAAATAGGTAGTGGGTTTAAATCTTTTGTAAAAAAAAATTAACATATTAATAATTAACATTTGATCGATAAAAAAAAACGGATAATACCTAATCTAAACTCATTCCGCAATTTACCCCTATTTATTTTTAGTAATGATATTAGAGGATTTAATGATTTGTTTGGATGATGAAAGATTTTGAGGAAAAAGAAGTAGAGTAGAAAATTAATAGATTTTTAAGTTATTTAGATTGAGAGGAGTAGAAAAAATAGAAGAAAAAAAAAATGAGTATGTTGTAGTGACATTCTTATTTCTAATAACATATTTACATAATTTGAAATAAATAAAAAAGTAATTTTAATTTTTTTAATAGACTCTACATTTTTTTTCCACTTTCACCATATAATTTCTTCACTTCATAAGAGATTTTTTTTTTGTGTGTAGATCCCACAAAATATTTCTCTCTTCTCTCATTTTTCTCCTTTCTCGTACAATAAAAAAGTTCATTATCTCCCACACTTTTTTCTCTTCAAAATCTATCAAAACAAATATACCGTAAAATTGGAATATACAACGGGAAGGATGAGAGATAAAGAGGAAAAAAATGTTAATAACATATTTTTAATATATTTTAGTTAAAATTTAATGAAAATTGTAAAATTAAGAGAGAGACTCTTAAATAAGAAGTGATATTTAAAAAAAAATGTAATTTTTGAAAAACTCTACTTAATAGAAAATATGTAGTCAAAAGATCATGTTTGTAAGTTGTAACATTTCTCAAAAGAAAATGATGAGAGAAACTATAATAGATATAATAAGTGTTGTAATAAAAAACAATAGAGATATAGAAAAAAAAATAATGTGACAAAGAAGATGAAAGAGAAAATGACTTTTTTCTAAAACTTTTTCTCTCTTTTTTTTTCTTTTCATTTTAACCAAATAAAAATATTATTATTCATCTTTTTTTCTCTTTGTAGAGTTTTATCCACCAATTTTTGAATCTTATTAAATATATTCTAAATTATTAAGTAAAATTTATTAATATTAAGTAACTATAGATAAATTTCATTAAATGAAAATGTTAAGTATCCTTAAAATATACTGTCAAAAAAAAATATCCTTAAAATATTGATTGAAAAATAAAATAAAAAGTATTATCAATAAATCTTACTATTTTTTATAAATAAATATTACAAAAGTTAAATTAATATGTCATACTATTTAATAATTTTTAATTAACTTCTTGAATCATTATTTTTTAATTGAGTTTTTAAATTTATATTTATTTTTTAATTAAGTTACTATTAGAAGAAAAAAAATCTGTATTAGGAAAAAAAAAAAATTCCTAACACTCCTTTGTCACGGTTATATTATATTATATTATATTATCACTTTTTTCTTTACTTTATCTTCTCATTTAAGCAGTGTTGTGAAAATCGGTCCGGTCATTGACCCGGTGGAGGCACTGGGTTGATGGGTTAGTGGTCGAACCGGTGGGTCACTTATTGAACCGGTTGACCCGTTATATATTAAAAAATTAAAAATATATATAATATAACTAACAAAATGTGATCAATCCATATTTTAAATTTTAAATGATTGTCATAATAAAGAAAATAAAAGTTAAAGGATAATTGAACAAACTACGATTTACATAATTATTTATTGCTATAAATTATTTTGTTGGATAATGAACAGGTGAAGATGTATAAAACACATAAATATTAAATCATATTAAGAACAGGATAATAACAATTAGTTATTATATATTATTATCAATATCAAATAATATTATATGAGCACATTATTATATACTATTTAGCAATTATACTGTATAGTTGAACTGTTATAATAGTATTATAAATTCTCTAAAAAAATACTATAAATAATTATATAAGATATATATATTAAATTTGTAACTTAAATATCTAATGCTTAATGTGGCTTAGTGGTAAATGTACTAGTGTTTTGTCTGTGTTGCTGGGTTCGATTCTTAGCAAATTGTTTTTTTGGCTTGTTTTAAATTGATTTGTTTGTAAGGCAACAGCATTGTGCGTGCGTGAAGGAGTAAAGGAGTAAGGCTGCAGCGTGTGCAGTAGTGCTGTGTGTTGCGTCAGAAGCTATGCACTGCGTGAAAAAGCTGAAGTTGCTGGTTCGTTCGGACCGGTTTAATACCGGTTCAATCCCATTTTTAACCGGTTTTGACCGGGTTGATGATGTCATCACAGTCAGTAACATTTTCGATCTGATCATCAGCTCGAACCGGACATGGGTCCGGTTCCCGGTCGGACCGGTCCAACCGGCCGGTCCGAGCCGGATTTTATAACTATGCATTTAAGATGTAGTACGATCTAAGTACCGATCTTAATCTTCGATAAATTTAACGTTTTTCTGACCAAGATCCCAAAACACTTGTGACTTGTCCTTCCTTCCATCTCACCATCCCTTTCACCATTTTCCGCACTCCACCGCGATGTCGGACGACCGCGTCTCCCGGCGGACCGAGGTCCTCACCAACCACCTCCTCCGCCGCACGCCACCACCCTCATCCTCTCTCCGCCCCCTCCCCTGCCTGAGCTACTCCCCGCCGGAGCTCTCCAGCAGCTTCTCCTTCGACACCCGCGACATGCGAAATCTGATGGACGGGCACAACCTGGAGGACCGCGACTGGCTCTTCTCCCTCATCGTCCAGAGCCCCCTCTTCAACCGCCGCCACCGCGCCGGCAGGGTCTTCGTCTCCCCCGACTACAACCAGCCCATGGAGCACCAGCGTGAGGCCACCATGAAGCGCATCGCCTACCTCCTCGACAAAGGCGTCTTCCGAGGCTGGCTCACCGCTGATGGCCCCCAACAGGAGCTCAGGAAGCTCGCGCTACATGAGGTCATTGGGATGTACGATCACTCTCTTGCCGTTAAGCTTGGCGTTCACTTCTTCTTGTGGTACGTGAAAATTTGCCTTTTCCTTTAGAGCAGGTGAAAGTTAGAATTCATAGAGAAAATAGGATAAACTCTAAAATAATCTTACAAATTCATCCCATCGATCATAGATCACCATGTATGGTAAGTTTGTCAACTTTTATAATAACTACTTTAAAAGTCATACAAAACCATGATTTTTTATTGGTTGACATAGTAAAATTATTTTACATACCATTAAACTCTAATTTGTATGTATTGTTGTGGAGTACTAGCAATACACTGTCTAACATACTCCTCCTAACATGCACTCTATCATTGGTTGGAATTTATTGAAAACACACTTGTTAAGGAGCACATTCTTTGCTAGACAAACTTCTAGGACCCATTATTTAATGTGATTCTGTCAAAGCAAGCAAGCTGTTGGGAGAATTGTAACATAAGTAAATTAACTAGATTAATTTCTCCTATTGTCTTTTTCTTATTTTTTGTTGGTGAGGCATTTGTCGAAAACAAGAAAAGAATGATGGATTTGTTCATGATGCCACCTTGGATTAACTCACTGTTATTTTCTCTGATGAATAATGGATTTCAGGGGTGGGGCTGTAAAGTTTCTGGGAACCAAGCGCCATCATGACAAATGGTTGAGTTCTACTGAAAACTATGAGATGAAGGGTTGTTTTGCTATGTCTGAGTTGGGCCATGGAAGTAATGTATGTGAAGGTTGCTCAATAAGTTGGGGTCATTAGGTCCACATGTAATTTATTATGCTTATGCCTTGTCACTTTTAATAATTCTTTTCAGACTAATTTTCATAGGTTCGAGGAATTGAAACAATCGCTACTTATGATTCAAACACCGGAGAATTTGTCATCAATACTCCATGTGAATCGGGTCAGAAGTATTGGATTGGTGGTGCAGCAAATGTAATGATTCTTTTGTTTACTTGATAATTATTTAAAAGCCTAGACATGATAAGATTGGGTGCTTACATTTTCCTCCTGCTCCAACTTTGTATATTTAACCTTATATTAAGTTTAACTTATTCTTTTATTCAGCATGCAACGCACACTATAGTCTTTTCACAGCTCCATATAAATGGAAGCAATCAAGGGGTGCATGCATTTATTGCCCAAATCAGGGATTCAGATGGAAACATATGTCCAAACATTCGAATAGCTGATTGTGGTCACAAAACTGGTTTAAATGGAGTTGATAATGGCCGTATCTGGTAATATATGCATTTTTCAAACAAGTTGCACCTGAAAAATGAATTTTATTTAAATGATTTAACTCAGAAGTTCTGGACACATGTCTTCAGGTTTGATAATGTGAGGATACCCAGAGAGAATTTGTTGAATTCTGTGGCTGATGTTTCACCAAGTGGTGAATATTTGAGTGCAATAAAAAATGCAGATCAGGTGATTTGCTTTTTCTGAGAGATGATATTCTCTTTGGTCTCCTTGTGCTCTTCTTTATTCCCATTGGAAAGCTTGTTCTCATATATTTTGTTGTATGTCATTCTTGCTCCAGAGGTTTGCTGCGTTCTTAGCCCCTTTGACCTCTGGTCGTGTTACTATTGCTGTTAATGCTGTTTACATCTCCAAGGTAGTGACACCATCTATATTTGTGGATTTGATCACATTTGTTTTTTCTGTTTATTTAACAAACTCATACCAAATTTGACATTTTACCTTATCATGCCATTTGTTTGCTCTTAGATTAGCTTGGCCATTGCTATAAGATATGCATTGACAAGGCGGGCGTTCTCCATTGCACCAAATGAGCCTGAAGTTTTACTGCTTGATTACCCTAGTCATCAACGGCGTCTGTTACCTTTACTTGCAAAGGTGTAAGTCCTCTAATTACAGTCATTTTTATATATATTTGCTGAGATCTCCAAAATCAAAATGATTAAATTCTTTTGGGAAACTGAAGCTTAGGTATGCCACTTTAATATATATTCCTCAATTTAAGATGCCTTGTGCTTTTCTCACCAAAATGTTAAGAATCTTTGAAAATATGCTGAATATTACAGGATTGACAATTTTTTATAAACATTCAGAGGTTATTTTCTCATATGTATTCCAGAATAAAGCATTTGATTTAGATGCAACATGCATCAGTTTTGAGTAACTATTTAGTGATTTAATAAAGAAATGACTATCCTAGTTTAACCATTTAGTGGATATAAATGGACCAAGATAGTACCTTTTTATGTTCATTTCTTTACTTTTTCTACAGATATGCAATGAGTTTTGCCGTAAATGAGCTCAAAATGATGTATGTCAACAGAACGCCCAAGTCAAACAAAGCACTTCATATTTTTTCTAGTGCCTACAAGGCTACTTGTACTTGGAATAATATGCGTACTCTCCAGGTAAGTATTGCTATTATACTTGGGTTTGATAGATAATATGTCATTGGCCTCACTAAGGTTCTATTAATGCATGAAATAGGAATGTCGTGAAGCCTGTGGAGGACAAGGAGTTAAAGCTGAAAATCGTGTTGGTCATTTCATGGGTGAATTTGACGTGCATTCGACATTTGAGGGGGACAACAATGTTCTGATGCAGCAGGTAAAATGAGTATTCTGTTAAATATGAAATTTGAATAATAATTAAGCAAAACATTTTTAAATTCAAACCTAGGAGACATGATGAGCTGATTGCAAAGCATTAATTGGATCCTAACAAGTTGTGTTAGTTTATTTACGTTTGACTTTTAAGAGGTAGTTGATAATAAGAAATAGTTATATGGAATCCAACTTAGGATACTAGCTGGGGCTTTGAGCTTCAATGCTTCAAACTTTATGAATTTACTGCAGATAAAATCCACTTTGGGCCTTCATCAAAAGACTTTTGGGTTGATTGATTTCTAAAAACAGTATTTAAGTCTTTTTGTTCAAGTGTTAGAATTTTGATCCATATCACTTTTATTGTTTATTAATTGAGGTTTCAGCAAAAAGGTATTGGTAAGTGTGTGCTTTGTCACACTTCAACTCTAAAGAAAAAATTCATATGAATGATTGTGTTAGAGATGTGAGCCTTGGTACAATGATAAGGTTTTTGCCTTTTGACCTTCAGGTCATGGGTTCAAATACTAGAAATAAGCCCTGCTTGCAGGTGTAAGACTGTTCATCTATTCTCCCCAGACCCTGCTTGGTGGGAGCCTCATGGATTGAGTCGCCCTTTTATTGTGTTAGAGACAAAATCGGTTCTTATGTCTTCATAGACATATTTGATGAAATGTAATTTACTAATTTAAAAAGAATCTGTTTTATATGTTTTTAATTGTATAATTGACCTTGGTCCTCTAGAACCAATCATTTTCTGATTTAGGAGAACCTGTGTAAATAGACTTTCTAGCTTACTTGCTCACTTGAAGACTTAAAGTAGCCTGAAATAATTCATGCTAAATTTAGGCATCAGTTCTCTCAATTTTATTCAATACAATGGATGTTCACGGGTTCTTCATTTCACTTCAGATTAGCAAGGCACTCTTTGCAGAATACGTAGCATGTCAGAAGAGAAACAAGCCATTCAGTGGTTTGGGATTAGAACACATGAACAAACCTTTGCCTGTTATCCCATCTCAATTAACAAGTTCCACCATTAGGAGCAGTGAATTTCAGGTAATCATTTTATTATACCTGTTGATATTTGGAAAAACCAGGTAGAAGTTTCTGTTGTTTCTTACCCCTCTCATACACAGATTGATCTGTTCCACCTAAGAGAGCGAGATCTATTGAGACGTTTTGCTGAAGAGGTTTCAGAATATCAATCTCGTGGAGAAAGCAAAGAGTCTGCCTTCATTCTAGTGAGGATTCTAGCTACTAGGTTCTTTTATTATTTTCCTTCCCATCTTTTCACTGTCTTACAGTTTAAACTCTTTTCTCTTCCAGAGTTATCAGCTTGCAGAAGACTTGAGCAGAGCTTTCTCAGAACGAGCAATATTAAAAACGTTCATGGAGGCCGAGTCAACTTTACCAGCTGGTTCATTGAAGGTAAATCATATTATTGCTTGCTGA
Source organism: Pueraria montana var. lobata (assembly GCA_026413185.1). NCBI lineage: Eukaryota > Viridiplantae > Streptophyta > Magnoliopsida > Fabales > Fabaceae > Pueraria > Pueraria montana. The sequence goes on from CM048654.1 coordinate 23,674,728, forward strand.
ATATTCCTGACATAGAGGAGTGCTAGTAACACACTATCTGATATACTCCTTCTAACATATTTTTTACTATTGGTTTAAATTTATTACAAATTACAAAATCATAAGTGGAGCTTTTTAAATAAGAAGTGAAGCCCACATAATTTTGTTATCACTTCTCTCTTGCTATATATAGTGTCTTGTATTCAAATTTTTCAATTTAAAAAAAAAATTAATAACACTCAATTATGTCATGTACTAGCTAATAATTTCTTGAGTTAAAGAGTGTTCTTAGTACTTCTCTCCTACAATATTGTGTCTTTTCTTATTCAATTATTTGTAGGATAAAAATGTGAAACAGATCCATTTATTGATTTCTTTGCTTTTATCTCTTCTGTAGAATGTCTTGGGTCTATTGAGATCGTTGTATGCTGTGATATGTGTGGATGAAGATGCTGCCTTCCTTCGATATGGATACTTGTCAACAGAGAATGCTTCTGCAGTGAGGAAAGAAGTGCCAAAACTCTGTGCTGAACTTCGACCACATGCACTTGCCTTGGTCAGTTCCTTTGGTATTCCTGATGCCTTTTTGAGCCCTATTGCATATAATTGGGTTGATTCAAATTCTTGGTCGTCTTCTCAACTTTAGCTTATGCAAATTTCTGCACATGATTGAGGTATGAAGTGGGGTTTGGCGGTAAGCATGTGTGAATAATGTTTTTGTTACACTATGTAGAATATTGCTAAACAGTGCAAAAAAGTTTGTAAGAATCTAATCACGAAATAACGTGGTTACATATTATTGGGTGAATAATAAATTAAAGAACCAAATAAAAGTTGGGGTTTGATGGAAAATCAAGGCCAGATCATTCAGATCGAGTTTCATCAATAAATTTCTATACCATTTAGTAATTTCTTTATATGTAAATATAGCGGTTGGATATTTAAATCTGATCAATACATCTTCCTTTATATTTTGTTGAATCATAATTTGCTATGCCTTTAATCTTCCTTATGAAAATACCTTTAAACGCTTGAATTCGTTTATTCTTGTCATACGCTTATTTAAAGTTAGTCTATGTCATTGTTGAGGTGGTTGTGAACTAACACTCAATACAGACATGAGCTTTTTCGTTTGCTTACAAACACTAACTAACTAACACAGATTGTGCAAGCGCAGAGACATTATTTTGTTTGGAAGAGTAGTGAAATAGAACAGAGAGAAATAGGAGGAATAAAAATCGAAGGAAAATAAAGTAGAAAAGATATATATTGTTTAGATAGATAGAAGTAAAAAAAAAAAAAAAAAAAAAAAAAAAGTGGACTTATAAAAAAAAAGGTGGAAAAAATATATTGTTATTTGTTTAAATGAGTAGAAAAGAGAATGAAAAGAAATATATACTCTTATCTCCCATAATGTTTTCTATATTGGCAAGGGGAGAACTTTTGATTGTTACAAGAAATGCGAATATTTAATTACAACTATTAGATTGAAATTAACCGTTTATATTGTTTATTTAATTATAAATCTTATGGAATAATTTTTTCTTTTTAATTAAATATCACGAGATTTTTAAAAAATCATATAGGATTTGCAATTAAATATGTAATAAAGATTATTATTTTTTATATACTAGTAATCAAGCTCTAACCTGATTTGTTTCTTAAAACATGTAAGTAATGAAAGGTCACTAGGATCACGCTAACGGAGTTATTAGATCGTGCTTAATCACTTCATAGAAATCTTCTTTAGCTTTTTCTGTGCCACCTTTATACAGTTCTCCTTCTGGACTGAAATATAAGAAGAAAAAAAAAACTAATCACACCCTTTAAGAAAGTTAGTTAACATCATTTAATTTTGATAGTCTCGATAAAAAGATTAACTCATTTCCTAAAGTACCCATTATATTTAATTGCATAGGACAAAAAAAAAAGGTGGTTGAAAATAAAACTCTAATTAAATGAAGGGTATTTTGGAGATAGTTAGTTAAAATTTACTTATATTTTAGTCAACACACATGCAATTTTTTTTGCTTATATTTCAGTCCGGAGGGAATATTATTTATGGTCTCTGTTTGTGTAAAATTTGTAATCATTAATAAAATATTTGTGCTGGGGATTAACTTTTAAAAACCATTATATATTATATAAAGGATCTTACTAATCAGTGCCCTAAGAACATTGGTTAAAGAATTAAAAGAAGAAAGTATTTATTATGAAAATCATAGGAGAGCACAAAAAAATTCATGGACAGCGTAATTTTCCGCCTCCCAATAAAAATCTTTCTCTTTTTAGCTCATTAACCAGTTTCCTTAAGACACTAGTTACATTTGCCTTATATAAATAATATTTTTATAAGGATACACTATATAAATAACATTTTTATAAGGATGCACTATATCTCCACACGTCATGGAAGTCGAGAAATTATGAACACGCTATTTATCATGGTTTTCTTTCATGAGTTCGGGAAATGGAAGAGTTGGACATCTTTACTAGATTCAAATTAAGAAATTATCCTCATAATTAACCTATAATAAAGATGAAATTTTAATAATATATAAATCAATAATGATTTTTTTAATAAATTTCAGTGTAATAAAGTATAAAATAAATAATATGACTAAACAATAAAAAAAATAAAGAGATAAAATAGTGTATTCATTGACCGTTTAAATAATTTTTACACTTTCAATTATATGAGATTTCTTATTGCCAGTTACATCTTTACATACGTGATTACCAAACATTCACGGAGAGGCACATTACACTACCTATATGCTTTTAACTAGAATATTATTAAAAATGGGATCATATGTATTGCTTCGAATTAGTATGAAATTATTATTCTGTACTCATATTATATTTTGCTCATGTGTGATATGTTGTTAACTTTCCTTCATAAAATTTAAAAATGTTATTACATATAATGTAAAAATTGGCTAAGATGAGATTAGAGAGTCTCTAATCATGTAATAATTTCTCTTATGGAATACTAGTAAATTATATAACTTTCATGGGAAAAGATAGATAGACACCTACAATGTTATTCAACACATAGTAAGAGAAAGAAAAAGAGAAAAATATATTTAGGGATAAAAATATATTTAAGGATATTTATAGACAACTTGAAAAGAATCTTATAAAAAGGAATAATTTTTTTTAGAAAATAATCTTATGTTTAGGGACAGAGATAGTATTACATATCATGTAAAAATTGGTTGGAGTTATAAGATTGACTTGATAGTAAAAGAAGAAAGGAGAAAGTGATAAGTCGTGAGTTCAAATCCTCCTTCATGTAAAAATTGGCTAAGATAAGATTACCCAATCTCTAATCATGTAATAATTTTTCCTATGGAATAGTAGTAAATTATATAACTTTCATGTAAAAAGATAGATAAACACATGTAATATTATTCAACACCTAGTAAGAGAAACAAAAAGAAAACAATATAAATATGAAATTGATATATGAGATGTTTATGTATGATGTATCACTGCTCAACTTCCATTTTGATGATGGACGTACGTGTTTATATTTGTACGAGAAATAATCACAAGATCACGATGTGCCCGCTCCTGTGTTTACGCGTCACAATTCTACACCACGTGCCCATCACCACAAGAACCTTAGGGACCTCCGTTACTCTCGTTTGTTCTCCAAATTGCAAGCAACAACCTTACTCTTTCCACTTACCTTCTTTGGTTTAGTCTCTATCTCCCTTCACAATTTTTTATTTTTTTTTTGGGTTCACTTTCTCCCTTTGCACTCTCTCTTGTTTCATGGAACCACGTCCTTTACACATAGCAATGTATCCATGGCTAGCCATGGGTCACCAAACCGCATTCCTTCACCTATGCAACAAGCTAGCCATAAGGGGCCACAGAATCTCCTTCATCACCCCACCAAAAGCACAAGCCAAGTTGGAACCTTTCAACTTGCACCCTGATGCAATCACCTTTGTTACCATCAATGTTCCACACGTTGAAGGCCTTCCCCCTGATGCACAAACCACCGCAGATGTCACTTACCCTTTGCAGCCACAGATCATGACAGCCATGGATCTCACCAAAGATGACATAGAAACCCTTCTCAGTGACCTCAAACCTGACCTTGTCTTCTATGACTTCACACATTGGATGCCAGCCTTGGCAAAGAGTTTAGGCATCAAGGCTGTGCACTATTGCACTGCTAGCTCTGTGATGGTTGGTTACACCCTCCCACCAGCCAGATATTACCGAGGAACAGACCTAACAGAAAGTGACCTCATGGAACCCCCAGAAGGGTATACCCTACTAAGCACCGATAATTTAATTTACTTCACGTATCCATATATCCGTATCCAATATGTATCTGAATCTGATATCGAGACTCTTGGATATTTCAGTGACACGTGAAGTATATATCAAGCCTTTAAATTTTTTTATGAAAATCCAATGCACCTACATGAAACATAGAAACATTGTATAATATAGAAACATAAAAACATTGTCCTTTGATGATCAAAAATGAAAATTGTCCTCTTTACGAATTATTTCAAGAAATAAATAAGATTCCTGTAAATAATAGGAAATAATGTATGATGATAGTAATTTAGTATTTCTTTGTTTTTACTAATGTTCAAGTGTGTTTTAATTTGGATTTGTAGAATTGCAATTTGCATCCTATATATTTTTAGACTAATCATATATCGTATGCATCATATAGGTATCCTGACTCATCAATCAAGCTTCATTCTCATGAGGCTCGTGCCTTTGCTGCGAAAAGAAAGGACACGTTTGGGAGCGATGTTCTTTTCTATGATCGCCAATTCATTGCACTGAACGAAGCTGATGTGTTGGCATACAGAACATGCAGAGAAATTGAAGGGCCTTATCTTGATTACATTGGAAAGCAGTTCAACAAGCCAGTGCTTGCAACTGGTCCAGTTATTCTAGACCCACCTACATCTGAATTGGAGGAGAAATTTTCCACATGGCTTGGAGGGTTTGAGCCTGGCTCAGTGGTCTATTGTTGTTTTGGAAGTGAGTGCACTCTGAGGCCAAGCCAGTTCCAAGAGCTGGTGCTTGGTCTTGAGCTCACTGGCATGCCATTCCTGGCAGCAGTGAAGCCCCCAGTGGGGTTTGAGACAGTGGAGGCAGCAATGCCTGAAGGGTTTGAAGAGAGGGTTCAAGGGAGAGGGTTTGTGTATGGTGGATGGGTTCTGCAGCAGTTGATATTGGCACACCCTTCTGTGGGGTGCTTCATCACACACTGTGGGTCAGGGTCCTTGTCTGAGGCACTGGTGAACAAGTGCCAGCTGGTGCTGTTGCCTAATGTTGGTGACCAAATCCTCAATGCAAGGATGATGGGGAACAACTTGGAGGTTGGTGTTGAAGTGGAGAAAGGTGAGGATGATGGAATGTACACCAAGGAGAGTGTGTGCAAAGCTGTGAGCATTGTGATGGATGGTGAGAATGAAACCAGCAAAAAGGTGAGGGATAACCATGCTAGGATCAGAGAGTTGCTGCTTGACAAAGATTTGGAGTCCTCTTATGTTGACAATTTCTGCATGAGGCTTCAAGAGATTGTTGATGGAGGTTTGACTTGTAGCAATGATGGTTGTGCTTGATAGATGGTGATAATTTTACATGAATTGCAATGGTTTTGAGGTGATGATAGATTTCTTCAAAGCTCTTGGAGTCGAGCCTAATAGATCAATTCAACTAGTTCTTATGTGTGGAATTTCCTTTTTCTCTCTTTTTTTTTATTTTTTTTTATTAGTTTTAGTGTGTGGAGTTTTCTTATATTAGAAAGTTGTGGAAAGCTTCAATGTTGAAGCAGATAAGTAGTGGTAGTCTTTTGTACAAGTAGTAGTATTGAACATGTAAACTTTGATGTTTTGAGTTAGAATAATTGTGTTACTTCCAACCTCCAACTTCTAAGCTAACTTCAAGAATCGAAATTGGCACGTCCAAACGAAAACGGAAACAAAAAGGAATAGGCACTCGAATGGGCAAAAATAGGAAAAAGATCCATGTATATCTCTCTTTGGTGTCTTCACCAACAAAGAAATAGAGAGATAAATAATTGACATGATAAATGACTGATTTAGGACCTGAGTTAGTGAGAGCAAACTATTATTTTTTAAAAATATATTATTATTAATGTGATCAGATGAAATGAAATATCCAATGCTTTTCAAAAAAATAAAAATCGAAGAGCTAAAGCTAAAAAAGAACAAAACGTAAGAAATAAACTAGTAATTAAAAGACAAATTTGACAACAAAATAAAAAATTGGAGATAGTGGGTTCAAATGTATAAAGAGAGGGGGTAAAATATAAATATTGTATATATATACTTATAATTTTCTCAACATGAGGGGTGCATTTGCGCACCCTCAATCTTAAGTAGGTCCACCACTAAATATGATTATTGATGTATTGTAAAGAGAGATAAAGAGAATTGAAGAATATCAATATGTTTGGTAAAACTAGCTGAAGCTTATAAATTAGCTGAATTATTTGATATAATAAATTAGCACTCCAAAAAGATGTTGATATTTGGACAACAATTAATTATAAACACTCTATTAACACTTCTCTCTCTTTTTTTTTTTTCTATATCTCTTCTCTTTTTATCTCTCTCAAGATGTAGAAACTTAAGGAGTATCCAAGAATCATTTTTCTTAAAAAAAAATAAGTAAATTGGCAAATAAAATGTCTAGATTGACAAGTAGATTTCCATTAATTTTTATATTTTATTTTAATAGACAAAGAAGCATTTTAAATGGTCGAGATTTGCAGAGTTAAAAATTTAAATGTAGAAAATTTTGATCCAAAGACGACATACCTTTTCCTAATGCTAGAGGGGGAGTGGGACTAATACATTCTATATATTTAGATGTACTAGATTGACATATCTCCGCATGTAGCGTGGAAGCTAAAGATATACACATACTTATACATAGTTGAAAGGGCATTATGCTGATTGAGAAATAGTTTCATTTCAATAAAAAGTAATTACATATAAATGATACTCAACCAAATTTTATTCTTTTTAACTCCATAACGTGAATCACTTTTAAAAATGAGATAAATGAAAATAGTTATAGCAGAGAAGATGAAAAGAAAATTCCTTAATTACATTTTTAGTTATTATATTTTAATTAATTGATGTGTAATTTTGATCCTTATAGTTTAAACTTTTAATTATTAAAATTAAAACCGTCATTTACTTAAGAGATTTAAGTCCATTTCTACTCAAACAATGTTAGTCCTTAGTGAATTGAAACAAATTGATTGAATTGAAATAAATACTTTATTTTTCTTTTGGAAAAAAAAGAAAGTTACATTTGGATACTCTTTGGGATATAGACACCTTGAGAGATATGAGAAGAAAGAAGAAATAAGTGAGAGATAAAGAGAAATAAAAAGTGTTAATGAAATGTTGGTACTATTTAAGTGTGTAAAGAAAAAAAAAATTGAAATAATATGCTTCGGCTTTTTTGTCATTCAAGCACTTTAGTATGGTTTTTTGATGACGCACAGCTAGTCCTATCATCAACATTGTTGGAAAAAACTAGCAATAACTTTTTGATAAGAAATGCCAATTCCTCCTAAGAAATCAGCCCCACAATCCGTTTTTATTTACAAAAATATAGAAAGACTAAAATAGGCATACACATTGAATATCTTGAGACTTCCAAGATTATCTTTAATCTTTGCTTCATCTAAAAGTACTTGAATAATTTTGAATCCTTCTACAAAATCTTTTTAATAATTTTTCTACTTGCTAAATAGAAGACATATTAAATACGTTTTATATTTTTCGATTATTAAAAACATTACTTTTTCATTTAATATTTTACAAAGTATTAAAAAGACATGGTGACGTCTAAGGTGGACCACTTTCATAAGTGGTTCACCATGCACAAATAATATTGGCCCTTAGATTAATCTAAGGTGCATAGTCTTATTATACACTCTCCACACTAAAACTTTACCCTTTCTATTCTCCCTTCTTTTTCGGCAGCCCCTCCACTACCTTCAACGGCTCCGTTAAGACGCACCTGCCACCGCCCCCAAACGCCACCATCTCTCACCAACCCTCCACTTTCCTCTCCCTTTTTTTCCCAAATCCCACACCCCTACCACCGATAAAAGGAAAAAGGTGAATCACTGCTTCCAGGTTAGCTCTACCCATCACCGACTTCATCTCTTGCGGCAAAATGGTGACTGCTCACATTAATGGCAACGCCGACAATGACAAAATGGTGGATTAAGGCCAACTCATCACCAGCTTCATCTTTTTAACTAAGTCATTTAAGATTGAGAAAGTCATGAAAAGTTTCTAACATGTTTCAATCTATCAAAGCAGATTCCAATATGCCACTAAGATATCAAATGCCTATAATATTTGGTGACACAGTATTGTGTTAAATTAATTAAATAAACAATTTCAAAGAACTCAACGACAATAATCAAAACTAGAATGCTCAAGAATAACCATAAACCGAAGCTGACTTGGTAAGATGAAACGACAGATAAAAAAACAAAGTATAGTTCTACTTGTGATCCATCCTAAAGCTGGCCCCAATACACACTGCCAAATCCCTTTTGCCACAAGGCGTTTGCGGATGCTATAACACATGTTTTTTTCATAGACACTCGCTTTCGTGGAAGAAATGACAGAGCTCTTTGTCAAGTTCTTTTTCCGGTGGGAGCGTGGGATCTGGGGAACAAGGGGCAAAGGGAAGTGGAGGAGGGTTGGTGGGAGATGATAGCGTTTAGGGGCAGTGGCGAGTGAGTCTCAATGGAGCCGTCAGAGGCAGTGGAGAAGCCGTCGGAGACAGTGGAGGGCTGCCGGAGAAGAAGGGAGAGGATAGAGAGTAAAGTTTTAGTGTGGTGGGTGTATAATAAGACTGTACACCTTAGATTAATCTAAGGACCAATATTAATTGTGCATGGTGGACCACCTTCATAGGTGGTCCACCTTAGAGTCCGCCAAAAGACATACCAAGACATAATAACATTTCTCCAAATAATTAGACGAACTTTTTGAAAAAAAATTAACATCTCATCCGATAGCTCATTAACACGTCAGTGCCACACAAACCTCAATGTTGATAAGGTTGACTGAGTCATAAAGAATAAGCATTAGTCAATATGGACAAAAAAAAAATAGTGAATGATTAATAGATAAACTCAAATAGCCAGTTCTATTCACGGTTGATTATGTATGAACAACAATATTATAAGATTACAGCATGCCCTCCTAATGTGATTGTAAATGTGCTGGTTTTTTTGAATAGTTGATTTGTTCATTACAATAACAAAGACAAAATAAAGGGGCAAAGGTCAATAATAGAGGGGAAATAAAGAGAAAGAAAAAGGGGCAAAACAAACAGCAAAAGAGAAAAAAATGTGAAGATTGTTCTCTTAATGACCACATTGTCCTTCAAAATAGTAATTCCACAGGAGTTGCAGGTAAAATGCACAATCTAAACTTAAAACCAAACATGCATTAAAAAACTAAGGGCAGTGATGTCTCATTCAACAGAAGGCAAAGTGAATGCATATTATATCTATACAGAAATTATATTTTGCATTCCCCATGGAATTGCAGCACTTGTACTAGTAATATACGATAAAACTATTCCCACCATTAATGAAGATGTACAACCAAATAAAAGCTACTAAATTTTAAGAATATGTCAGAAATTTGGGTGATAGCAAAGTAGCCAACAAAGGAAACTCCCACGGATCCATCAGAAAGTATGCACTATGCAGAGTCTTCCTTACAGAATAGATCTAACTTTAATCTATGTAGCACATAATGAGTTTCTTATGAGTAGACTTCAATGTCAATATCCAAAAGTAGAATATCGATAAATTCAACACAAGAGACTATGAGCACCTTCTACCACAAGAAAATTCTATTAGCCTTTTACCTTGTTCAAGGAAAGTCAGAAATTTCCACGAGCTGTGATCCATCTCCAAATATGTACATGTTGGTCAGTCATATGGTAAAATCGCCCAACGGAGTATTAATTTACTTGTTGGGAGATTCATCATTCTCAGGCTTGGCCTTTGTTTTTCCCTTGACTGGTTGTCCATCATCAATTGATGGAACAGCAGCAGTAAGCTGCCCCATCTTGTTCTGTAAATCAGTAAGAGATTCCTTGGTCACTTTTCCTTTAGGACTTTTCTTTTTATCCACAAGCTTTAATTCTAGTCTGTATAATGCACAACCATCATGGTTGTTGATCTCGTACTCGTACAAATGCCACTCGAGATAACTAAGAGGCTGAGGGTCCATGTAATAGGACCTCTTTTGTCCCCCATGTTCCTTCATCACCTGCTTCCTTGATTCATGCCAACCGCGCCCACTGTAATCCGGAAGTGATCTCTGTTTTCTATTTCCACTTTCAAATGCCCTTCTAGGCTTGTCAAAGAACAGCCACTCCCTAACAGTTTCACCCTCAAGAAAAGAGAGATCAAAGAACTCTGCAACAGAAAAAAGATAACAATTCAAACCTAATGAAAAGCAATAAGCATGGATAGAACAATTTCTTCCCCAACACATTCAATAGACAATCCTATTGATAGAATTTGCAAAAGCTTTACTGAATATAATTAAGAATTTAATAGGCATGCACTGAGTCTAAAAAATTTTATACTATCAAGTATCAACCAATCAAAAATATTCTTGGTATGACTTTTAAGATAATTATTATAAAACTCAACAAACTTACCATACATCGCAGTTTCTGATTGGATAACAATGTAAAAGACTTTCACACTATCAGTGTATGTATTATTTATTCTATAATTAAATAGTGAGAGATACAACAAAAGTAATAAACTCCTTGTGTACTCACCTGGAGCCTTCCAGGGGGATTTAGTTGAAGCAGCGCCTTCACAACTAGGGATGCCCACTTCCTTTCCCTGCGTCTTAGCAAGAACAGCAGCAAACAAAGGACCATCTTTTACACCAATTCCCCCAGGTCGCAAAATTGGAGTCATGCCAGGAAGACCCTCATTATTTGCCAACAGCTCATGACAACTACTACAGTAGTTCTGGCACCATTCTACCCCTTGAGCAGGTCTGAAACAGTCCCATAGGGCACATTTTGGGGCTAAGAAAGCAGAAGGTGGAGGGCAGATATTTGGAAGAATGTTAGGTATAGTATTCTCTCCATGCTGCACAGTGTCATCAGCTCCAAAGAATTGGCTACAATCAAAACCTTCTAAACTAAATTGAGTTGATTCTGAGCTTTTCATTTCTGTGTTGTGCCTGAGGTCCTGATATAAATCCAACTGACCAATCAAATCAGAGTTGTGACCTACTGGATTGTGAACCATATCTTGATTTAAACTGAATGGATGATAATCCAACTGTGTCATATCTGAGCTATTAAAAGCATTGTTGTACAGAGTTGAAGCAGAGCCTTCAAAAGTATGACCTAGTGGTTGGCTATCATCAAAATGCTTCTGCAAGATACCAAGTGCCAATTATTATCTCTTCAAAAGCAAGGAAATAAAAGATTAATCAGTAAAGCACAAAAATATGATTAAACAGATTAAAACTTTCTGCTTATACATATTCTATTTCTTCATACATGTGCATGAGTTTTGTTTTTTTTTTTTTTTTTTTTTGAGAAAATACAGAAAAAGAATTCATTGTAAAAATATTTCCATTTTCAGAACAACAAACCACTCAGGTGCTTAATCAAGTCAGAAAGTGGATGCATATTAACAACTCAGAACAATGTTAACCAGTTAAGTGGTTAATTATTCCTAACTAAATATATTTTTTAAGAATTCCCTTTTAGTAATTCTCCCTCAACCAATGAATTTTAACAAGTTGGAATCAACCTGGAAAGAAGATTAGAACAAGGCTGCATGGTCTGCCTAAAACTTTCAACAACTTACATCAAGTAACTGGATGATTTGGGCATAGCTCATTGGAATCGTGTTCAATTCTCATATAAACAAAAAAGTTAAAAAATATCTTAGCACGGGACAAACTAAAAGACCACAAACCACACTGGCATCAGTAGTCTTCCATTATGCTATAATTTATAACTTAAAAACGTCTCATTGATATTTTTTGTTTACTTTTGATAGAGGTACCGAATCATGGCCTGTGTCAGTGTCGGTATCATATAAATAAATCCCCAAGAGTTAAGACATATGATCCTTCGAATTTTAGTCCTTAAAATTCATAGTCGGCAAACACAGGCTTCACCTGACCTTGCAATTTTTTCCATATAGTTAGTGTCATTTAGCAAAAATTTATAAAGATTATTCTAATATAGTATCAAAGTCTATCTTAATCCATTGTTAGGCCACCTGCATTTCCACGCTCCAGGTCCGTAGCCCTAGGCGGGCGGGGGGGGGGGGGGGGGGGGGGGGGGGGGTTAGAAAGCCATCTTAATTGTAATCACCCCTAGCCCACATTGCAGCCTCAAGCATGGTGTTTAGTCCCCACATCAACTAGAGATATGATGTAAATAGAGCTTATAAAGCTTGGGCAACACTCAACTTACAAGCTAGTTTTGTGTGGTGGGATTAGTTAGGCCCTAAGCCCAAATTCTAAGAAAATTCAACACTTTTAATAAAGGTAATGAATCATGTCCTGTGTCAGTATGATTAACCAAATCTTCAAGAGTTAAAACATATGATCCTTTGATTTTTAGTCCTCTAAAATGCACACTCAGCAAAGATAAGCTTCACCTGACCTTGCAATTTTTTCCATATGGCTGGTGTCATTTAGCAAAAACTTATATAGATTAACAAAACACATTTTTCATCTTTAACCATAAGAAATTATACCAAAAGCATACAACCAAGAAGCACAATAAACCAAAATAATACAGGTAAAGTTTTGTGAACCGGACAGAGCAACAAACCACAAATATATATATATATATATATATATATATAAAAGACTGTCCAGCACGAGTGAAAGAAACTTACTTCCTGAAAAAACTGAAAATTGCCATCACTAATGTTATTTGTATGGATCTCAGTCTTCAATGGCACAGGTTTTGTTAATGGACTAGTAGCATCATCTTTCTCCTCAATCACTTGCAGCAGTTGGGCTAGTTCGTTGGTAAACGAATCAAAGCTTCCATCCTATAGAATGCCAATGCAAGCATACATTACAACAACATCATCCAAATCTTTTTGAGATGAACAAAGAAAGCACAGATATTATAATCATTCGTGTCTGAAAATTTAAAACCATACAGCTAAGGAGTTGGCTGGAGACTCCAGTTCCGCCTTCCACTCTCGGAGCAACTGATGCATCTGCTCCTCAAAGATCACAATGTCATTACCCCTGCCTTCCTTTCTTGCACACTGAAGATTGTTGAAAATCCCTTGAATCTTATCCACCAGGTGTTTTTCCTTCTCCTTCATGGATTGAAGAGAAGAAGATCCACACTTGCCCTTGGAACTTTCTCTCATCATACCTTCCTTGAACAAATATCACAAAATAACCAATGTAGAACACTAATGAGCACAATTAATAACAGCATATAAGAGAATTCTAAGAATAAAGGTAACATCCAGTTGGTAAGGATTGGACTTGTATCCTACAAGGACGTGGGTTCGAATTCCACTGCCCATGTTAAAACCTTATCTTTGGGTAATTTGTTAGTACCTCTTTACGCGTTTTTTGAGCCTTGAGGTGTGCCTTGATCCTGGTACCTAAGACCCAACTTACATAAACTTTCTTTTACCCAAAAAAAAAAATGCAACAGAAACTGGTTTTAACATGGTGCATGACAGTGATCAACCACAATCAACAATAAAATTCTTCAGCAAAATAGCCATTGACATTCCAGAACAAAAAAAAAGTGACACACAAAGATTTCAAAATTGATGGATGTACCCAAATGGAAAGCAGCACCCCAGTTGACCAAGTTTGGGGCTTTCTACATCTACGTTGAATTTAATGCGAAATTAGCTTGATGGGTATTTTACCTTTGGCCTTGAATTGAAGAGAGGGGGCAATGGGGTTCAAAACGACGACGTAGAAAGGGGGAAGTGTGACGGCTCCGCTGGGATCAGCTCAAGACGAGAGAGAGACTCAGAGAAGCCAAGTGCCGAAAGGGAAGCCCTCAACTGTGCGTCTCTCTACTTGAATTTTGCAGATTTTTATTTTTATTTTTATTTTTATTTTTATTTTTATTTTTTGAGTTTTATTATCAATGATGCGGTGATTTTGTGCACGTTGGAGGCTTCAATTAGACGCAAGAATTTTTGGTGTGTGCCTTCATATTCCCTACCCTTTTCACTTTTCCTTTTACCCTTATTAACGTGCGTGCCAAATGATATTGCTAATCAATTAACATTATTGCCAACCAATTATAGTCGTAATACATTTAGGCATGTTTGATTTTTATGATATAAATAAGATAAAATGATTAGACTCTTGCTAACAGTGTCCAAATACTTCATACCTACCTAAAAAGTCTTGATATTTAAGGTTAATGCACACAATTTAAAAAAACATTTAATATTATTCTCAAATAATATATTTAGTTTAAAATACTCCCTCCGTTCCAATTTATATGACGTTTAAGATTTTGACACAGGTATTAAGAAATACAATTAATTTGTTGAATTTCCTAGAAAACATTAGGTAATTTCCTAATATACCCTTTATCTCTCTAATTAATTACTCATACTACACTACTCCCACTAAGTATTAATTAAGGGTAGTTTTGGAAAAAGATATTTAATGCAGCATTGATTTTGTAAAACGTCATTTATTTTAAAACAATTTTTTTTCTCTAAAACGTCATATAATCTGGAATGGAGGGAGTACCATCATTTAATATCTACGATGGAAGAAGGTGTGAAAATCTAGATCATATTAAATAAAGGTATATGTGAAAGAAAATAATTAATGAGCCTTGAAATGTGTAAAACATTAAGAATTTAGGAACAAAAACTAGAAGCTAAAACATTAAGAGTTTAGGAACGGAGGAAGTATTGGTTAAATAATTAAAAAAAACGTTTTTATTGAAAATTATATGAGAGTGCATTTAAAACTTTTTCTTTATACTTTCTTAACCAGTGCCTTAGCATTTGTCAAATAATTATTATATTACTGTCATAATTAGTTAATCCTTGAAATAAATGTCTCCTTAATAAACATTTTATGTTCCTACCGAAAGGGTCTAGTTCAGTATAAATAGGGTAAAAAAAAAGCATTTTATGTTTCTTATCACAAGTTGTACACATTAGAAAAATCATACTAGAAATGTTAGCAGGTTAGCATCTCCTTCCAATTCATTTTTATTATGGATAAAATTTGGATAAAGTTAGTGACACTTCAATATGTTTATTCATATTATTTCTTTTTATTTATGTTTTTAATATACCCTTTTATAAAAGTTTTAAAAATAAAAGTCAAAATTATCTAATTTTTTTTTTTAATATTATAAGTAACGTTTAGAAAGAAAAAAAAA
This sequence comes from Pueraria montana var. lobata, assembly GCA_026413185.1. Taxonomy (NCBI): domain Eukaryota; kingdom Viridiplantae; phylum Streptophyta; class Magnoliopsida; order Fabales; family Fabaceae; genus Pueraria; species Pueraria montana. Next base: position 23,690,172 of record CM048654.1, read on the forward strand.
AGAAAAAAAATAAAAAAGAATATATTTAATTTTTTTACACAAAAAATATAAAACATTATCACAACATAATTTGATTGAAAAATTAAGATCAAAAATATGTTTCTTTGTATACTAAATAAATAAGACTTATGCATCCTTTCTAAAATTACAAAATAAATTCTTTCGACCTTACGTTCTTGTCTTACAAAACAATATCAACTTCATATTCTCGCAAATTGATAGATAACTTTAATTCTTTAGACAAATTTAAAAGAAAGAAAGAAAAGCATCTCTCAATTGCAAAAATGATAACTACATCACCTTTTGTGTCCAAATATTTGCAAAATAATTAAGAACATGTTGCTGATGTGGCTCATTCTGTTATTACAATTTTGTCCTCTCTGTTATGCTGATGGCTTTCTAACTGAAGAGGTGACTTTTCTCTGTATATTTCTGCGGTTTATAAAGCAGCATAAATGGATAAAATATTAGTAGTGCGAGAGAGGTTTGATTGAGATTACAAAGAGAGAATAACTGAGTGTTCCTTGTGTTCCTCAGTAGTAATATGAATCAAAGGGAAAACATTGTGATCTCTTACTCTGAATAAGATCAGACTTCGCTGTACTTTGGTTGTTTTCTATACACTGCACTGTGTCTTTTTCTGGTTTATCAGGTGGTTTTGATACAATAGAACATTAATATACATTGTTTCATGAAGTCTAACTCAATTAAGGTTATTTTTATATTTTATATGTATTTTAAAAGGCAAGGAGACTAAACTTATATCTGATTTGTATTTGTTTTACTTTATGTCAGATAATTGTTCCAAATTACAGATATATATAATTTGAGTTACCAGTAGGTATGTGAACTGTAACAAATAATTGACAGAAAACAAAATTTTGGAGGAAACAAATGTAGATTATCCAAAGGCTTGAAAACTGTAGTTAGCAGGCTGAATTTGTCCTTGGAAAGTAAATTTTCAAAAAGAACACATCCATAAATATGTGTTGTACAATGTTGTTTTATTTCTAATCTTCAAAGCCCCTCACACCACACCTAAAATTTGGTTTTAGCTTTGATTGTACCTCCATATATAAATATACAGTATCCCCTCTACACATTTTTAATATCAGTTATGTTTCTTGCCAAACCAAGAGCTATGGTTTGTTTATCAAAATCTGTGTGCAATGTTTAACATTTGCAACAATCAGTTAGATTTTCTATCTTCAGAGACATGAGTGTGTCTGAAATTAAGAGTCCCAAGTAGTCCTCGTCCCCTAGAAAGTTGTTCCAGCTCTTCGAGCTTTTGTGCAAGAAGTTCAATTTCTCTAGCCAATTGATCATTCTTAGTCTTTATTGCCTGCAAAGTAACAAAAAAGTGAGTAGATCCTTGAACTTTAGAATATTTTTGGTCCCCCAACGGCTTCCTCCACCTCAAATGGAAGAAAACAAGACTAAATAAATAGATAGGCAAAACTAAAGCCTAGACGAGGGGGAAAAAGGCATCCAAATTTAAAACCTTTATCGTGCATAGCAGTCACAGAAAAAAAAAAAATGAATTATAAGAAGACCAACTTTGCTTCAATGAAATCCCCCATAATTTACCCTCAAAACAGATCATCCACGACAGAGAAAGGCAGAAAGACAACCTGTATCTCCTGTCTTCGTAGTTCTTCCTTTCTTGCTTCTGATCTTGAGCTTCTTTGCACCTCAAAGATGATGGCAGCTCCTGCAACCTAAATAGAAGGAAATCAAATTTATGTTAAAAACTTGTAATGGTTATTAGGAAGACCATTTGATGATGGCAGAAATCTTAATAGACGGTACAGATGAAAAATCCTTAGCATGCTATTAATCCTGTAAATGGAAATAGAATGGATTTGAACATATCAACCAAAGATCAAGTGAATAATTTGACAAGTAGATTTTTTTTTAATTGCCATGACTTTGATTGTAGAAAGCTTTTTTACACCCTCAAATAATATTATTTATTGGGAAAAACCCAAGTCCCACATCGGCTAGAGATAAGGCCAAAATACAATATATAAGTGGTGGGCAACCCTCATCCTATGAGCTAGCTTTTGGGGTTGAGTTAGACCCAAACCCACATTCTAAGATGGTATCAGAGCCTACAGAAGATTACAAAAAGCTCTTTGGCGGTGGCAAAACCTACGCACAAGAGGAGCTTAGACAGCTGTTCATAGATTGGCTTAGGCGCTTCATGGGAGTTAATTGTAAAGTCACTCCCTTAAAAACATCCTAGCATTAACCAGACCTTAATTTAATACCACAGTTGTAAATAAGAAGCAAAGCTCATACAAAAGGATGTTTGGGCAATGAATTGCATGGCCATTTATTATTGATGAGCTCAAACCTTCCCAAAAAAATATTGATCTAATCTAAGGAGTCTGCACAAGCTGAATCTATTAATCCAGTTCCCAATGCCTTATGCATATATTTAAGGAAGGATATCTTTCCCTGCCATATATGGTTATCGTTAATTGCATTACATGTAAAAAGCAACTAAATAAGTAGAAATAGTATATCAATTAAGGACAACTAATTATCTTATCACTACTTGGATCAATGCTAACTGAACCGGACATTCCTCTTTCAACGTGAAAACAAACATGGATAAGAAAAAATGGATACAAAATACTTGCCCCGTTGTTTCTGAAATTTTTATACATAGCATATATGTCATACAAAGTTTTAAATTAGGTGAATCAACTCTGCTAAATGCAAGATATTTCTTTTGTCCTGTTGTGGAAAAAATGCCAAATAATAATCTCAAGGTTCAGTCACTTTCATGAACATAAGTATCATTCATACATATTCAAATGGTTCTCAACGCTCTTCAATATTGATCCAGATTACTCTTATTCAAATAAAATACAAGAATTCATAGTATATCACAAGTTAGAGATATAAAACCATTTTCATCCTCCACGTAATTAATTGGAAGACAACAAGTAATACAATTACAGTTGTCATGAACCAACTACTCTAAAAGCTTAAGTTGTTGGGTGGGTGAAGGCACTTAAATGGCTTTCTATCTAACATACCCTCACACGCAAGAGCCCTTTGGACTTGAAGCCTGGACAATGCACAGGCTATGTTACCTTTTGGTAAAATTTAACTGTCACTTGGAAGAATATGTATGACAACAAGGATTGAACTCTACGCAACATGATCACAAACTACGCATCCCAAAGCTTAAGTTATTACGTGAAGGCACATGAATGGTTTTTCTTTTATATCTAACAATATATTTATTTAGTGAAAAAACACAACTAAGAGTCATTAGAACAAAATGACCACATCCAAGTGATGAATGAGCCGAACAGTCGAGTAGAGTCAAACACAACCATGAGCCTTCTCCAAGTTACTGAGATATACGTGTTCAGGGCAAAATAATTATTCCACCAAGCACAAGTATGACAATTTTCACCTTACAAAAAGAAGACTAATGCACACTTCTAGAACCCTTGTGAGACGTCATGACGAGATTTTAAGGGAATATAGCATTTTGGAGATACCACATTGACTATGTTAAAATGGTGCAGACAACAACCATATCTTATAAGCTAGCTTTTGAGGTTGAGTTAGGCCTAAAATTTTAAAATGTTATCAAAGTCTATTCTAGTTGATTGTTGTTAGGCTTACTAGGCCACCCGTTATCAAGCCATTATCAAACCACCCGCAAATATCTCGTGTGAGGGGTATATCGAAAATTCTTTGGTGACTAGTGATATGACCAAAATAATGTATAAAAGTGAAGACAACCCTCACTTGATGAATTAGCTTTTGAAGTTGAGTTAGGTCCAAGCTAAAATTCTAAAACAATGAGAATTTAATTAGCATCAACACAGTAAAAGACACAAACAGGTAGAAGGCAATTGATGATAATAATGGTATGAATCACAACAACAAGTAGGAGAATGAGATTTTATTATGATTACCGAGAAGACAAAGAGTTCTCCAAGCAGATCAGCAGCAGCTTGCACAGCCTTCTCCTCGTTCAAAGGGCGGATTGCAACATCAGTGGCATGGCCGTAAATTCGTCGCTGCACTCTGGTCGTGAATCTGTGATTGGCCTGAGACAGAGAAAGAAACAGAGTGACACACGCGTGTGAGTGTGAAAACGCAAGACAAGACACGTGCGAGAAAGGGAAAGTAAAAGTAGGACCTGACCTGGGCAATGCTGATGATGAAATGTCGGAACTTGGGGTGGTAACCGGCCTGCTTCTTGAGCCTGTTGGCGATTGGTTTGCACGCGGTTCTGAGAGCGAGTGTTGCTAGCTTCGCCACTGGAAGCACCACCATCTGGAGAATAGAAGAAGAGAAACTGAACTACGAAGAAGTTAATAGTAAAGCGAATGTGCTACTGCTACCCCTCTTCCTCTTGGGTGCGTGTGATCGACGAGGGTATATCAGCATCTTTCTTGCTCAACAAGAACATGGTCAAAGACAAAGTGGCAGAAAGGTAAAAGGAATACATACATGCATGCACATACATAATTAATATCGGTATCGATGGTCGAGAATCTTCGCGAAGTAGCCGAAATTAATGGATTTTTTTAAGGTTGTTAATTTCAGTTGTTTTAGATTAATAATCTACTTTCTATTTATGGATTTTTTAGGCTATTTACTTTCTATTTATGGATTTTTTAGACTAGGAAAATTATCAATCTAACCTCTTCTAATTTTTTGACACATGTAAAATATGAGGATAATTTAGTTTTTCATAAATTCTTTATGCTAGCATAATTACTATTCTGTCCTTTACGAGATATCCCTCTTCCTCTTCTTCCATTTTTCATCTTCTCTCTGTCTCCCTCACTCTCATTTTTCCTCTTTGAAAACCCTCTCCTTCTTTTCTCTTTCTCTGTATGTTTGTGGTTTCAACGATTTGGTTCGATGAAGTTAAAATTCGATTTTCCTTTTTGGTCGTCGGAGGTCGTGAACCGGCAGCGAATAGGGTGCCGGTGTTCAGCGGCGATACGCGGTAGTGAAAGGACGGGTTCACAAGAAGGGAGAAGGAGGAACATGGAGAGTGAGAGAAGATGGAAAGGAGAAGAGGATGCGAGGCATCTGAGGGAGAGGGAGGGTTTCAAGTGAGAGGGAAATTGATAAAAATATGTTTCAGGTGCCTCTGAAATTTGAACATAGAACCAGTGAAGGTTGTAACTATAACCATCTTTATGAGTAGCAAGAGTACAAGTAAGTGTTTTATTTATTGTTATGCCATAAAATATATATTGTCAATTTTCTTTGTGTTTATAAAGAAGATTTATGCTGAAGTAAGTTTGCCTGGGATTTGATTTTTAATGTTTAGTTAAAAGCACCCTTTGAAATTTTAGAATTTTTATTACACTTATATTTTATTTGCACTCTAAATAAATCAGATTTTGTCAATGACCAATTTTCCTTAAAAGCTTAAGTTGTTAAGTGATAGCTTATGAATGATTTGCTTAAACTAGAGAATGCATTCCACCCAAAACCATCAAAGTAATAGATTTATAAATTTTTGGATCTATATCCATCTATATTCAATATTCACTTCTTTTTTTACGAAATTTTTGGATTTGGTTACAAACTTTTTTGCCTCGATGTTTTGGATCTCTATCCATCTATATTCAATATATCATAGGTATATTAATTTTTAATATCTATCCATAGTGATTTTAAATGGGTTGTGAATGGGTCTTTTGCAGGTTTCTACAACTACAAAAGATTTATGCATGATGTTTTGGGGATTGAAAAGGAAAAAAAAGATTCTAAGAAAGTGAAGTCGAATAGAGGTATATTCCTTTTCTCTTTGGATTCAGATATTTATGTTCAAGTGGGGAAATTAGCAAATGGAGAGTAATGCTACAAGTAAGAAGAAAATTAATCTAAGCATCTCACTTAGGATGTGGTTGTATTTGTATCACATGAACAAACGCAAAGCTGAAGGACAAATTTAACTTAAATAGAGCTAGGCTACTTTGGGATCATTTTTTTTTTCTTTCTGGACTACCCACTTGATCACACTGGGTTATTTTATATGCCATTTGTTTGATTGTTTTGTGGTAAATTGTAGGCAAAAAACAAGAAGAGTGAATTAAGTCATTTAATTTTCCATCTCCTGCAAAGATGACACGGTCCTCTGCTCAGTCATTCTGCATCTGAAAAGCTTCAATATCTTCCCTTTTATTTTGCTTTTAGTTTTGTATGAAGCAAAAAGTAGTAAACACTAAATATTAAATATATATGAGATAATTGAATTAAATTGAATTTAGATTACATGTTTGCTGTTGCATCTGTTAAAATTTAGTGTCAAGCTTAGATCAATATACCATCTGAATTGATATCCTTATGTAAAAGGATGGTTGTATTTTCTCTTACAACTGAATGCAATCTTCAATAATTAATGGTATGAAAAAAACTTACCGCAGGCTTCTGCTGCTGCCAAGCTTGAACAATAGGCAAGCAATCTGTCTCAAAAAGAGCATTATCCAATCCCAGCTCTGTTGCCTTCGAGATACTCCACCTTACAGCCAAAGCCTTTGCAATCTTAGAGTCATAACAACTGTTTATGAATGATTGTGGTTCTTGGCTGCAGCAATTTATAGACTTTTCTATCTAATATTGCATAACATGGGTTGAGTTGTGCTCATCATCTGTTTTGTCAATTAAATATTGTTGTATATATAATTGATTGACATTTTTATTTAGTACATGTTTATTCGTTTGTCTTTATATGCTAATTTTGTTATGTAATTGATATGGGTTTGAGGAGCTTTATTGCTGTTTTGGATGTGGCTGGATCGAGGATATGTATCAGACTTTCTTTCTACCACCTTAGCATACCTTATGCTAAGTTCTCATTTTATTATAATGATATTATAATATATTAAAATAAAAAGTTTTTAATATTATTATTTTATAATAGAGAGGGTTAGTTAAGGAAATTTAAGTTTATTTATAAAAACAATATCTTACTAAACGCAGGTATCCTGCTTTCCTTGAATATACTGTCTATTATATCAAATGTTATGGCCATTTTTTGCTTTATGTTTCCATTGCAATGTTAGATTTCTGACTGTTGTTTTGTATACTTTTTACATCCTTTTTTGATGGTTCTTTTATACAAATTTTAGGGTAGATGAGAAAATGTTTTATGGTTTTTTTTTTTTAATTTAAAAGTATTACCTTTTTCATTTTATTTTATTTTTTAAAAGTTTGAATTGAAAGTAGTAAAAGTAAGAACAACAAAAGTTGTTTTTACTAATTTTAAAAACATAATAAAATTAAAATATCATTTTCTCGAATCTTTACTTTAAATCAGGTTTAAAATTAAATGAGAAAGCATCATGTTGATAATGAAATTTAACGTTTCTTTGAAGAAGATAATTTTACGGTTTAGGCTATGAATTTGTCATTTGTTTATATTTATATTCTAATAGAAAAGCCTATGTTATCGTAAACTAAATAATTTATTTATTTTAGTTTTTCTTTAGTTTAATTCTTTATAATATCTTTATGTACAATATAACATTTCAACATATTTAAAGTGTATTTAATAACGAAGGTTTAATTCCTTAAATAAGATTATTTGTCATAAATATTTAAAAATATAATAATATAATTATAAAAACATAATTTCGAAACTATGTCAATTCAAACATAGAATAAAATAACTATTTATTCGAGTGAACTCAGGTATTCCCTAACCAAAAATTTGATATTAAATTTTTGAGGTTTGGGTTCCTTGGGTTAGCTTTGTCAATTTTAAAATATGGATAATGAAATTAACTAATCATTATTATTGGATACAAGCTATTATGATTTATTAAATGATTACGCTATACATCTTATGAACATGTGCATGGATTTGTTTATTTTAAATAATTAATATTTTTTTTCCTATTTAACTTAAAGAAACATGTTTTAATAAGTGTTATTTTATTTCATGCCGTGTTATTTTTTCTTCATTTAAAAACAAAGACAAAAAAAATTGGGCATCGTCGGGATAAAATATTGATCCCTAAAAAAATTGTGAATATAAACATTTTTTTCCGATATTATTTTGATATTTGTTTTTGTGTCATTTTTTCTATTGTTTATTTTTAAGGAAATAATTAAATATGTAAATCATTATAAAACATGCGTAAAAATGAGTGCGACCCGTGCGAATGTACGAGTAACTGACTATATTATAATTATATATTATATATGGGATAGAAAAATTATATTCATCTTTATATAACATAACGAACATTATCATGTCCTATTTCTAGGGAGGGTGGTGCAATCCAATATAAGACATCCAAACTCAAGAAAAACAACAATGTCCAGACAATGTTCTCTGTATTTGGTAATTACCCTACCATAATCTGTGTATCTCTCATCTATTACAATCGATGTATTTAAACTTTCTGCTTCCTTTTTCTCTTCTTCGAAAATCTCTCTTAAAATGACAACCAAATTCATATTCCCTTCTACATCTTTTTTTTTTCCTTCTATGAAAATATCTCCAATGGCAAAAAAATTCATCTTCCCGTATCTTTTAATTTCTTTCTTGATTTAAACTCCCTTATCTCTTCCTTGGTTGGGTAAATTATCCATATTTCAAAAATCTCTCATTCCAAATACATCGTGATAATTATCATTATCTTTTCATCTAACAGGGATAACAAACTATATGGCTTTATCTAAATTTCTCACATTTTAATGCCATCATTCACCGGAGTCACTAAATTTCTCACATTTTAATGCCATCATTCACTGGAGTCACTAGAACAAGCTCACCATTCATTACGATTATAGGTATTTTTTCTTCATCCTAATTTTTTGTTTGTTTTTATTTAGCATTGGTTTTGTACCAGCTAATTTATCTGATCATTTTGTTATTTTTATTGAATCAACTGGGTTGAAAGCTTCAATTTCTAATCTCATAAGATTGTTGACTTGAGTTATTTATAAACGTTAATATGCCATTGGTTTGGTTTCCAAAGGTTGACTGATTAGTCATCTTAGATTTATGATGTGCTAAATTTGAATCATGAGTTTTTCTTTCTATACTTTTTATAATCCAATTGTGTTTGTGTGTGCCTAAACTCAAATATATGGAATTATGAATATTGGGTTGACAAGTGATATATTAAATTCTTTTTTTTTTTTTGCAGATGAAAGCAAAGGTGTTATTCTATTAATTTCAAAAATATAGGTATGGATGCATAGGTCCAGTTTCATGTTTTGGTTGTTTATGTTAGCCTTTTTGACAAATATTCAATTATATTGATAGGGAGATAATGAAAGATAGAGATATTACCAAAATAATCCCTGGTATGAGACTTTCTTAGGGAGTAGTCACGCCACTGAAGATTGGCGGAATTACAACCTCTTTCCTAGCCCATAATACAATCATTTCATTTTCTTTAATGTTATTTTTTAAAAAAATTTAAAAATATAAGTAGATTTTTTCAGATTGTTTGATCATGGTATATATGATTATTTTTGTCTCATATGCTTTATTATTTATTTTTAAAGAAAATATTTATATACATAAATTGTTTTTAAACATGCGTACAGACAACGAACGCGACCCGTGTGAATGCACGGGTTACCGACTAGTAATTAATAAAAAGAGAAGCGTTAGTAACTCTCTCTTTCTAATGCTATGTTTGATAGAATGGAGAGAAATAAAATAGATGGAAAGAGGAGAGAGATAATTTGAAAAAGGAGAAATAAAATTAAATGTTAGGTTGTTTGGTTTAAGAGAAATAAGTAAGAAATAGAGTAGAAATAATATTGTAAAAATATAAAATTACTTTAAAACCTAAGGGCATAGCAAAATTTATGTAAATGCTTTCATGAAAGCACCTAGATGTATAATAGGACAAAAATGTATCATAGTCATTTAAAACCAGCAGCAAAAGCTGAACCTATAAGGGACCCACTCAATTTAAAATCATTTCTCATCTATATTAGCTTTATCAAACAACCGACGTATAATTCTGTCCACGTGGTATTGTTTCCGTCGTCGAAAACAAACAGACCGTAAATGAGTAAGTGATATCCACCAAAAGAGAGCGTTAAAAAGAGTGTCGCTAGCATTTTTTTAATTAAAATTGTTAGGATAATTTCTCTGTGTCACTTCTAGTTTTATGTGACCAGTTTAACTAAAAGTGACTTATACATGTCTTGTACACCACTAGAGTTGTCTTGCTGTGAAGGATTGAAGTAGTATTTAGAGCAAATTACAACAACATCCCCTAAGGTTTTGTGTAATTACACAAGCATTTTCTATTTTTTTAACCATTATTTTTGCCTCCCTTGTAGGGGGTGTTAATATAAGGTTTGAAGGGTGTCGGTGTAATGTTTTCAAATATGGGGTGTTAGTATAATGTTTTCAAACTTAAATGGGGGTTAGTATAGGAAAATAAAAAATAGTGGAGTTGTGTGTCATTTAATAAAAGTTTAGGGGGTATTGCTGTTGTAACACCCTCATTTCTATTCACCATTTTCTATTTATTCAATATTTGTTTTAGGCATTTGGGTATGAATTCGAAAATTATGAATACGCAATTGCGTTCAAAATAACGAATATACATTAGTTTAGATTTTTAATAACTTTATTTGTTGGGATGCGATGGACATTTTATAATTTTTCAGACTAGTAAAACGTCAACAATGAGATAAATTAATTAAAATTTTAAAGAAATATATTTAATAAGGGAAATTTGTCACGTAAAATTATACACAAAAATGATATAATATGATTATTTTAGTAAAAATAACATTAATAAATTTGTAAATAGATGAAATTTTGAAATGAAAATCCTTCATTTGAACTAAGGCCTCACGAGACCTTGTTGGGCCAATGAGAAACAGTTTTATTAATCAATATGATGACCCAAATTAAAACATAAAAACTAAACCATTAACTAAATTATGAAATAGAATATACAAATTTTAAACTAAGATGTTGGGTTAGGCTGTGCGTAAACTTAGACCCAGGGAGAGAACAGAGGCTATTACTTCCTGCACCCCCTAAAAATCCCAAACAGACCAAACTACCCTTCCCTCTAACCAAGCCCCACCTCCGCCGAACCACCCAACACCACTGCTACACACAAGCACTGCCACCCAACACCGCTGTCGACGACTATGGCGCAAGGAAGAAGACGCGCATGGAGTCTTGGAGGAAGAGAGGTATAAAATTTGACCTCATTTCAGAAAGGCTTTTCCAGAGTCAAATCTTTTTTAATACTTCCGGTACACCCTTTCCAGAAAAAAAAAATCATTCCGGAATCCCCTTTCCGGAAGAAAAAATTCATTCCAGAAAGAAGTTTCAGGAAAACAACATAAAATTATTTTGTCATTTACTTCCTGCACACCCCTTTTTGCTTTACGCACTGCCTTTTTTTTCCAGAATGGGAGTTTTGGAATAGTTTTTTTTTCCAGAAAAGGTATTCCAGAATGATTTTTTTTTTTCTGGAAAGGGGGTTCCATAATGAATTTTTTTTCCAGAAAGGGGGTTCCAGAATGATTTTTTTTTCTGGAAAGGGTATTCTGGAAGTATTAAAAAAAAAAATTGACTTCCGGAAAAGCCTTTCTGGAATGAGGTCAAATTTTATACCTCTCTTCCTCCAAGACTCCATGCGCGTCTTCTTCCTTGCGCCATAGTTGTTGACAGCTGTGTTGGGTGGCGGTGCTTGTGTGTAGCGGTGGTGTTGGGTGGTTCAGCGGAGGTGGGGCTTGGTTAGAGGGAAGGGTAGTTTGGTCTGTTTGAGATTTCTAGGGGGTGTAGGAAGCAAAAAAGGGGGTGCAAGAAGTAATAGCCGAGAACAGATTCTAACAACCCAAGACCACCTAAAAGTCTGACCCAATACCATTTTAAGTCACAAATAAATCTAATTAATCATATATTTATAAAAGTAAATAAATAAATAAATAAAATCTTGGTCATTAGGTAAAGCGACCTTTTGTGAAAACTGATAAGGAATGAGTCAGCCTTACTAACAAGATTCCCAAAGTTAATAACAACTTTATCTAATTTATTTAATTACCATAATAAAAATTAACAACCGCACAATTATTTCTTTCTTCTTAATTTAATAACTCTCAAATAACAAGCCTTACTCTCTCTATTTCCCTTCAGCTCACGAACACAACACACACCATCAGATTTCTTAATTTCACTTACAAAACTCCTTCCCTAATTCTAAAAGAAAAGAAAAGAATTAAAAACAAAGCCTAATAACTACCTATAAAAGGAGCTCTCTCAACCAATTTCTCTTCACTATTCTCTTCCCATTTCTCACGGAGAGCACTCCGCCCATCACCCTCTCACATCCTTTACCTCTCATCCTCTCCATCACTTTCTCACATAAAAACTCCATTGGAGACAAACTTTCAAGCCTCCATATCTCATCTCCAACCACAACAAGACAACTGGAGCTTGAAGCCTCTTCTTCCTCCCTTCCTTTTACCAAACGAACTCACTTCCTTGGTAAGGGGGGAGTGAGACTTAGTTCCTTGTTTTTGCTATCTTGATTTATGTTCTTTTGATGTATATGCTTTTTCCTCTTAATCTATTTCTCTTTCGCCTCTGGTTGTACTTTCCATATAACTTTCCTGGTCCTTGGCTTTGATATCGAGTTGTGATTTTATTCTTTTGCTTCTTGATGATGTTGGGCTAGTATCTCTTTAAGGGGAAACTATGCCAAATTTTATTGTATTATGAAGCTATAATCATTCTTATGTGATTTTTCCACTTAAAAGTTTAATTTCCCTCACCTAACACTTTATAATACTCTTAGTCTCCACTGTACAACGGAAAGAGGGACTGGATACCATTTATACCAAACAAAAAAATTGGTTACGTAAGTAAGCAAAACAAGTTAAGCCAAAAACCACTTTTTCCTCTTCACTTTGTTCGGTTCTGTCTCACAGCAAGAAGACAAGTTTTTCTCTCAACTTTATGCTATAAAAAAAAATATATATATATATATATATATATATATATATATATATATATATATATATATAGAACAGAAAGCTTGGTGGGGTAGTGTATGTGTGGTTCGGTCAAAGTGAGAACACAAAGGGGAAAATAGTAAGGAGTTGTTTTCTTTAAGATAAAAGAGTTTTTACTAAAAAGGGATATAAAACAAAGAAGAAAATAACTTGGGGTCATGGTCCTGGCTGCTAGTATATAGATCGGTGAATGTGTTTCCAGAACAAGAATAAAACCTTTACCACTTTCTTCTCCTAATCCAAACTTCTATTAGCTAAAATTAATTAAATAAAAGTATTTGTGTGTAAAGGGTTTGTGAGGATGAGAAGGCTTTGAAACAAAGAAGTTATTACTACATGTTTTACTTGGAAATAACTCAAATGGAGTGAAAGAAATTAAAAGTATACTAGATATGTATGTTTGAGGGCTGTCGTGGGTAGACAGAGAAGAAGGGGTAGTTCAAATTTTATAAAACTCAATCTGAAACAATTTAATGAAATTCGAACTGTGTTAGTAACTATTTACAATTTCAATTTTGAGAAATAAAGAAAATTTGAAGTTAATTTATTTAAGATATATAGTAGAATCCTCACAAGATGTTAAATGAGAATTCTATTCTTGGCACAATTGTGTTTGGTCTCTAGGATTAAAGCTTAGAATTTTTCATAGTCTTAAGTTATAAGTATGTGACATATGGTAAAACTTACCTTTTAAAATTTCTATCACCTTAGCCTTAGTATTTTACCGGAAAAATTTGGGTAATGATTTATCAAGGAAAACAGATTTCTAGCTTCTTTACTCAGAAACGGCCACGGCCTTTTTGTAACCCCCTCTTTCTTATAAAACATAATTTAACTATTTAATTCATTTTATATATTTATTTCAAAGTTCTGATACGATCTCTTACAATCCAAAATATGTTCTGTAATTTACATCATTAAAATTTATATAAACACTGCTACAAAATAATTCTAACTACTACAAATTATTGTCTACCCAAAATAGTCCCATCCTATATGCTCTGGAATTTCTGCATCTTCATCATTTAACTATATCTTCAAGCACCTGCAATTCACACTCCCCTAGAATCTGGGGACAGCATTACAGGATCAGGCATTTAATTTCTCATAGAATTAAAACAATTTCAAACAAATACATATCATAACAATATAATTAGTTACACACATAATTAAATGCAGTATGATTTATGCAATGCAGTTTTTGACTCAAATTCGTTTTGACCCTGCTCCATGGAGACTTCCCCTTTGAGTGTTTAGTAAGAAACTGGCCTACCATTACGATCTGTAATTCAGCTATCAGCCCCTACTAAACGCGAATAAACTAAACAGAATTAGGAGGTCAGGATACCCGGAAGGCCACCACGGCAGCATCTCTGTCCAAATTACAGCCACATGTGGAATTGCCAATATCCCTCACCCCACAGACTATATAATCACAGACTATACAGTCCTGTCTAACTTACTCTGCTCACCCATTTCTCAGGACTATCATATTCTCTGTTCATAATCTCAATCATCTTTTCAAATACATGACTACCGCAGTCCGGTCAGTCAACACAGTTCTCTGTTCATAATCTCAATCATATTTTCAAATACATGACTACCGCAGTCCGGTCAGTCAACACAGTTCTCTGTTCATAATCTCAATCATATTTTCAAATACATGACTACCGCAGTCCGGTCAGTCAACACAGTCCTGGAAATCAATTCCCCCATAAATACTCATTTCTCATTTGAAATCTTTGTATTTTCTAAGAACTCAAGCTTATGCAATATGACAATGATGCTAATAAACAAATAATTAATATTAAGCAATCACATAAAAATTATAAAAATTCACTATTAGGTAAAGTTACTAAAATACCCTTAATCTTTTCTAGAATTCCATCTATGTCCTAAATTTTGAAATGACCAAATTACCCTTGCTCTTTTTCAAAAATTCCCATTTTGTCCCTACATGTAAAATGACCATTTTGCCCTTGATTTTACAAAAATTTCCACATAATATCCCTTGCATTTAGGGCTGGCCGAATGGTCTCACTACCATTCTCAACATATTTTCCAAAGTAACAACTTCCAATTCCAACCAAAAATCAACCAAATCACAAATTCAATCAAAATTCAACAAACCAAATTTCAACCATCACAACACATCAAAAATTCAATCAAACATCATTCCAATCCATGAATTACAATCACAAGCATCAAAAACACAAAACCCCTAAATCAATTTCAAGTTTTCATGATTCTAGGTCAAAATTTTAATCTAAGCCTACAACATGTTTTCTTCTAATTCCAAGGGTTCTAATTGAAATTAAATGCCTAGATCCTTACCTTAAACTCTTTAATTGAAGAAAAACCCTTGAATTCCTTTCTCCCTCACTCCTTGGTCTTGTATGAATTTTTGAGATTTCCTCCAATTTCTTTTCCTTTTTGCCGATTAGCTTAGGGTTTAGGAAGTTTGGATGGTTTGGTTTCTTAATTTGGGATGAGATGATGAAGTTAAGATGAAATTGAAATGAAAACTGCAGCTGCTGGGTTTGGAGAGCTCAAGGTTCTGTTTTGAGAGAAAATAGCTTGTTGTGACTTTTTCTCCTTTTACTTAAGTTAAATGCTTCTTAAAACAAATTATTAACTAAATTGGACTTTGCCTTCAAGTCCAGCTGCTGCCCTGCACGTCCAGCAGCTCATTTGGACCAAGGGAAGTCCACTTGCCAAGCCTTTCCAGCCCACTTGGACAGCCAAGGAGTTCCAAGTCACTTGCCTACCCCAAAAGTCAACATTTCAAGCACTTTGTAGAAAGTTCTAGAAGGTAATTAGGGCTGCTAATTATTTTACAATGTGATTAGAATTTGAAGAAAATAACATCACCATTGGATTCCTCACTATCAAAAACCTTGGGGTAGTGTCTTACTTATCTCTTAATCCAAGCCTAATTAGCTTAATTTAGTGATCTTAGAAAAGCCTAAGTTGTCACTTTTTGATTGGTTAAGGTTCTAAATTAAAATTTTCTTGGTTAAACATTTTTAATAATTATTCTAAGTATATTAAAATTATTAGATAATTCTATAGATATCCTATGAATTTTCTCTAAATTTTCTGTCTTAGAATTTTACCGTAATAATTCCTCAAAGTTCTAACTTTCAGAAAATCCTAACAATTCTGAATAAGCATTTTAATTCTTTATCTGTATATATTTTTAATCTATATTCTATTACCTTTCTTTTAATTTATAAATGAGTTCAAAATTCTATACTTGAAAATTTATCCTGGACAGCTGTCTGACATAGCAGTCCAGTCAACTATTAATTTCGGCAAAAATAAAGACATTTGGAAATTCAGAAAATTCTTCTGAGTAGAACTGTATTAATTTCATTAAGAGAATATGTACATAAGGTTTCTATAAAATATAGTGCATAAATGTTAATAATATACATATATAAATGCGTACAATTAATAAAATGAGGATGTTACACTTTTGGCCCATTTTACAAAGCTTTGATGTTTTAAAATTGTGCAGCTATTTTCTTACTTATAAGGTTTTATAAGATTGTTTTCTTTCTCACAACAATTTGATTCTTTCTTTCCTTTTGTTCTGGGTCCAGCGTGAAGTAAAAGGAAAACTTGCCAACTTTCATTAATTATTTAACACTATATTCCAACAATTAAAATTTAAAAATGAGTTTGAAAAACTAGATCTAATCTTGCTTTTCTCTATACGTTGATTCGGGCTTGGGAAGAGATTAAGGAAACTATGATTACAAATTGTTATATTAAAATGAAAACACTAGATCTTACTAATTAGTATAAAGTCTTAAAAAAATTGAGACTTCACTTCTTCTTGTTTAGTTTCGGGTTGGGTAATAAAGGAAAGAATAATTGTGTTTTGTTACTAATAACTCTAAACACCTAGTTATGTTGTTTACAATTATATTAAATGAAATTTTGACAAAATTTTCCTTTACTAACTTCTCACGTCTCTGATTAGGAAAGGTACTAAGCCATTAACTTAAATTTGTTAAATCTTTATAATAATCTAATTAAGTAATATTAGTATCTCTTAATTTTAGAAAAAAATGGATATGTTTATAAGCCTTAATAAGTAATCAAGGTTAGGAGAATCAAATTTATGTATCTAATAATTCTTTAATGTTTTTGAATATTTACTTATTTCTTTATATTAGATACTTAATATATGATAAGATATCTCGGTATGGTGGAAAGTATGTGTGATATTGTGAATTTAATGTGTTAATATGTAACATGATATGATGATCATACTCTTGATAACATTGTTTATCTGTTTGTAAGGCAGATTTGCTAATATACTGTACTGGTGCTAAGAGAAGATGAGACCATAGATATTTCTAAATCTTATGATTGTTATGTTTTGCTGTATCTCTATGCGATGATGATGAACCTCTGCCTGTTGAGGCAGAGATATGTTATATATATATATATATATATATATATATATATATATATATATGAATGAGAATGACCCTTGAAAGTCGAATAACTCTCTGCGGATGTATTCCGAGAATGCGTTTTAGTTACGTAACTTGGTGTAGCCAAGTTAGGCGGAAGGCTTGATGGGAGATGAAGTGGCAAGTTACGGTTTGGTACGCCGTGAGTTGATATGCGTGACCTTGGCTAAGGTCTAAGGGGTGGAAGGCATTGGGTGTGTGACGTCCCAATGGGTAGGTTGGCCCCCTACGTTCTAGGACTGATAATGCCAACTCGTACACCTCGATAAGCTCCGAGACAACTTCATGATGACGAGAAGGTGGTATTGTGATTGATGATTGATCAATCGTGGAGTATGGATCCATACTGCGTTTGGAAGGTTGAGATGTTATGACGAGATAGACACTAGGTCCCCCGCTATTATATTAATTGACGGTAGTTATACCGTTAGTAATTCATATATATATATATATTAGAATCAAGTCTCACTCCTTTTTCTTTCTTGTTGTGTATGTACTTGTTGATTAGATATGTGAAGATGACGGTCATGTCCAATGATCGAGCTCTCATGAGGACACGGTTATTTCGGGAATTGCAGAGACTGACGAAAAGATACGAGACTTAAAGGCTAGTTTTATTCATTCATTTTTTGGGTAGAGATTGCGTACTGCTCTGACTAGAATTATTTGATGTATGAGTTGTGATTAGCTCGTACATAATTTCTTTGTATTTATTTGTGATATGAACTGATTTTAATTTAAAAGAAGATCATGATTCTTTATAAAATATTTTTTGTATGCTAAATATGCTTTATGAATGTTTTACTTAATCGCGAAAAATTTAACCTCATTTTATAATAACTAAAAGAGATAAAACATTAGTGTGGGTTGTGTCTAATGTAACGAGATGTTACAGCCGTAATTTGCTATAGTATTTATGTACTTAGTAGTGAGGGTTTGAAGTAATATCTATGAGGTCATAAATTCGAACTTTAATATGATTATTGTAATAATTGATTTATTAGATAAGTTAATTTCAAATAGACATAGGTTTTGTTTTTCATTAAATAAATTAGTAATATAAAATATTAATGTTATGGTCGATTTTAACATTTCAAAAATTGAAAATTATAGATGTTATTTGATTTTCATTAGTTAGCATTGTAATATTAGTGCAATATTTCGAAAAGGATTGATTTTAAGAAGAATACCTTTATAGAAACAAAGAAAAAGAGATTTGAGATGAGTCTAGCTTAGTTGGAAGTATTCACCTTACAGAAAAAATATTAATGATCACTATGATATTTGTGTAAAGTATTTACCGATTTTGTCAAATAGTAATCTTTGTTGGAAAATTGAGCTAGCTATCTTTATTGTGATCTCTCTTCTTAATTACGTATCTACAAAGATTGAATCCGATACTTTATTTAAAGAATTCAAGCTTAGGTTTACTCAGACTAATGACATGTTGGCTATTATTTCAGAAATAAGATAAGGTTAGTCGTTAGCTAATTACTTTAAAAGTTACTATTTAGAAAGACTTTTTTTTATTAATTAAGAATATAAAAATCTTTATACTAATAGTAAATAAAAATTAAACTTTTATTTTTTATCATAAAATATTATTTGTTGAACAAATAAATTATTTAGAGGGATTTAAATACTCAATTTAAAAAAAAATAGAAGATTTTTTAAACTATTTATTTACCAAGTTTCAAGAATCAAGATAGTTGATTGTGTAAATCTGAAGTTAATTTTCACAGATCTAAATTTTATAAATTAAACTTAATATATTTTAAAAATAAATTCAAATCATACTTTAAATGTCCCAACTCAGTTCATTTTTTTTTTTTATAATTTATAATCTTTTGAATAATTATGTATTGATAATAAACTTTTTGATTTAGGGTGATGTTATATTATCTATTAAATCAAAATTAAAGTATAGTTTTTTTTTTAATTTTTTTGATTTAATAGATAATATAACAACACATTGGTGATGTTATATTATCTATCAAATTAAAATTAAAGTATAATTTTTTATAAAATTAAAAATATATAAAATCTATAATTTTAATTTTATAATTTAAATATATATATATATATATATATATATATATATATATATATATATATATATATATATATATATATATATATATATATAATAAGAGTAAATTACACGGACCCCCTCTAAGTTTTACATATATTACACCCACACCCCCTACTTTTTTGAACCATACAAAAAATTTCATATTTGTTGGTTCTAAATTACACGGACCCCCATGAGTTTTATTTATATTATACAGATTCTTTCTGAGTTTTACTTATATTAGATCGACACCCTTGTTTTTTTGAACTACATGGGGTCAAAAGTAATGTTTAAAAAGGCAGGAGGTGTCGGTGTAATATATATAAAACTCAGAGGGGTCGTATAATTTACTCTTAAAATAAATATCTTATCCTTTCCTATATATATTAACAATTTAAATTAACGAATCCTGTTGTATCAAAATTTTGAGTGAATTAAAATTAAAAAACCATCATATGACGAAGAACCTCAAATAAAACCAATGTTTTAAAAACCGGACCGGACCGGCCGGTCCGACCGGAACCGGTGGTATAACCGGTTCGGTTCGACAATAGGACCGGATATGCATCTGACCCGGTACGACCCGGGTCGAACCGGCCGGTTTTTGCAAAAAACCGGTGACTCGGGTTGAACTGGGTTGTGATATGATTTTTTTTTTTGAAAAAAAAAGTGCTGAAATGATGTGTTTCAATTTATTTTTTATTTTTTGTGTGTATGAAACTTATTTATGGACTTGTATTGTGATGATTATTGGTTGTTATTTCTTATTTGGAATATTAGGTACTTTATAATGACAATAATTTAAAATTTGAAGTGTTAAATGATTAAATTATGTTAACTATATTATATTTTTTTAATTTTTTAATATATATTGAGTCAAATCGATCCGACCAGTGATCCACCGGTTTGACCAATGACCCATTAATTCAGTACCTCGACCGGTTCGATGACCGATCCGGTTCTTAAAACACTGAATAAAACCCTGAAGTGAAACCTACCCTTAAACGCTTTCGCAAAGAGAGTGTTTGAACGGAGGCCACCGTCGTCTCTCAAAGAAAGCCTTCCCTTCCATCATTCACAGCGGCGCCTCTAGTTCTCTCACTTCGCAACCAAACGACATCCATCTTCGTGTCGTCGCCGACTCCACCGTTGAACCTTTCGCACCCTGAAACGACACCGCCGTAGAAGCAGAACCCTAAAATTTTGCTTCAACGATGCAGCACGACGAGGTCATATGGCAAGTTATCAGGCACAACCATTGCAGTTACATGGCCAAGTAAGTACCCTCACTTTCAATTTTTCCCTCTTCAGATTTATGATTTTTTTTTTTTTTTTTTTTTTTTACTTTTGATGTTACTGTCACTAGCTCAAACCAATCGTTCACTTTTTTTTTTTTTTTGTAGAATTGCGACGGGGAATTTTTGTAGAAACCCTTACAACGTGACTGGGGTTTGTAACCGAAGTTCGTGCCCTTTGGCTAATAGTCGCTATGCCACCATTCGAGATGACAATGGTACTTTTGCTTACAAACACTTTTTTTTTTTTGGTTAGATTTTGGCTAGAAATTAATGCATAGTGATGAAATGCTTGTGGGGTGTTAATGAAACTGCACGCTTTGGTTGAGTTGAGGTTGAAGTTTGTTTCTTTTGAGAATCCACAAGAAGGAGATGGCTTGTTAAGGCACTGTAGTAAATTGTCTTTGATGTCTCACTTTATTTGTGCATTTTGTTTCATGTGCCCATATGGAATAATCTGGTTTGGTTTTATTGTGTGCTACATATCAGTGATTAAGGGTGTGTTTGGATAAACAGCTTACTTGTTAAGGCAATGTAGTAAATTGTCTTTGATGTCTCACTTTATTTGTGCATTTTGTTTCATGTGCCCATATGGAATAATCTGGTTCGGTTTTATTGTGTGCTACATATCAGTGATTAAGGGTGTGTTTGGATAAACAGCTTAGATGAGTGTTTATTTAATCGTAGCCTATTTTGTGAAAAAATTATGTCATGAGTGTTTAATTCAACAAGCTTAGTTTAATAAGCTTCTCTGTAAAGCTTATTGGAATAAGCTAAGAAGAGTTTACACAAGGGTTGTAAGTCGCTTTCATAAGTTTAACTAAGCAACTTTAATTTTCTGCTTAAATACCATGATAAATTCAAATAAGCTTACAGAAGCTTTTCCAAACACCCCTAAATGGTTCTCATGATGAATGGCAAATGCAATAAGTGGGGAATTCATGGCAGAGTATGCAAATAATAATCATGATATTGTATTGGATGCTGCAGGAGTGTTTTACCTTTACATGAAAACTATAGAGAGAGCTCATATGCCGAAAGATTTGTGGGAAAGAGTTAAGCTGCCTAGGAATTACGAGAAGGCACTTGAAGTCATAGACAAACATCTGGTACTGTAGATCTATGTGGACTTTTGGCTTATTTAAGCATTCAACTTTTTACTTTTTAGTGATTGTCAGGATTGGATGTGTGCTTGACCTTTCTGCATTTGCAGATGTATTGGCCTAAACTTCTTATACACAAGATAAAGCAACGCTTGACCAAAATGACACAGATGCGGATACGTATGAGGAAACTTGCTTTGAAAACAAGGTTTGAAATCAAGTTCTCATTTGCAGTTTGTTTTATCATGTCAAGCAGTACCTAATTTATCTATAAGAGGGTTGTGCTTCAGATGCTCTAAATTTCATATTGTTTGATTCCTGCATGTTGATTCTGAACATTTGAATAACCAATTTGATAAATGCATTTTTGCAAGGAAATGTAATTTTCTGTGATTGAATAAGATTGTCACAGAAGAATTTTACCATATGAAGTAAAACCTCAATGCCCTGCCATATTACATCTGATTTTCAATGAATGAGTTTCTGATGGCATAGACTTTGGGCTAAATTTGGCTTGCTCCTTGGAATAATGGAGGCCAGACAAGCCAAGTAAATGTTTGGCTACTATCATCATGCTTAATTCTGGTTCTGAAACATCCATTTTAAGGGAAGTAACATTATATTACTTAAGCTTAGGAAGAAAATGGATCTCCCACTTGTAGATGTAATTTTACAACCTTCTCACTTTTAATTTTTACCCGATATTTTAAAATGGTTTGTATAATTTGTTTTTGCTAATTTGACATTTGACATCTAATTACATTCCAAACTTATTCTTCAAAATGCATTCCGTGACAAGTAATTCTAAAGAGGGACAAGTTCATGAATGAGGGGCAGCCTATCTGCTTAATCAGAGGGCAAATCTCATTAGAAAGAAACTGCCACCCTATATTCTGAATTTCTGATTGACTTTTGTTGTCCAGGTTTTTCCTGCTTCTTTCTGCTGTACCATATTTGTTTGATTAGGAAACACTTATTAGAAATCAGTTACTCGTATATTGTAATGCATCAAAAGCAAAACATGTTTATGTAGTCATTGCATTAATAATTTAATATACATAGAAATACAGGTCCTATAGGATCTGTTTTTGTATTGAAACATTAATACTAACATTATTCCCTATTTCTCAAATCATCCAAAACAAACAAAGGCTAATTTTTCAACAACATTATTATTAGTGCAAATCAGTTTGATCCCATTTTATTTGAGGATAAATTTCCTTTTCCAGAATTTATTTGAATGCTGTGACTTTTTATAGGTATTCTTCCTGTCTGTTATTTTTACACGTGTATATATTATTTTGAATATGATTTTATATTTGAGGTGAGATCTTACATTTTGTGTTACATTCATATGGCAATTCTTCATATCCTTTATCTATATTTTAAGTCGTTGCCTCCATTAAAAGTTCATAGCAGTTTCGCCATTGCAGTTTATCATATTGGTTTTTGTGGTTGGTGTTACAGGGAGAAAATAATGACAACTCCAAGGAAAGAGAAAAAGAGAGAGGCTCGAAGAGAAGAGAAGGCTGAAAAAGCAGCTGTGTTAGAAAAGGTTATAGTTATTCCTAATGTTACCCATACACATTAAATTTTATGTTGTTTTCACTTTACTCATTGGTGCTTTTCAATATTACTTAGTCTATTGAAAAAGAGCTATTAGAACGCCTTCAAAAAGGAGTTTATCAACAAAGTGATATATACAATTATCCTCTTGAAGAGTACAATAAAGTTCTTGATATGGAGAAACTTCAACTTGAAGCTGCTGATGAAGAGGAGGATGAAGAGGTATGTATTCACTAATCCATTTTTTTTGGTCTGTTATTGACTATGTTTCAGTAAAAACTATTTGGAATTTAACTTTTTAATGTGTTTAGCCTTTTCAATTTGTTAATTTTTGTTTTTGGATTGAACAGGAACCAGAGATAGAATATGTAGAAGGTTATGATGAACTTGAAGAGGAAGAAGACATGGAGGATTTTGGTGGTTTTACAACTCTTAAGTCTCAGGGTGATTATGACGATGATGAAAATGGTAACATTTAGTTTAGAAGCTTTGCAACATGGATTGAGTATTTTTCACATGTTAAAATATATATTGAATGTCATTTTTTATTTGTGATGAAATAGTGAATTATGTTCCCATTTTTGTTTTAAATATTTGTTCACTCAACAAGGAGTTTGCTTTTGCTTCATTGAAGCCCAAATTCAAGGATTCTGACTAAGAGACGCATGGTATGATATAGTTAAGTGAGTCATGTTATCCATGTTCTGCACTTAGCTAGGTAAACATAATAGATAGGATAGTATTATCTTAGTCTACTTTCAACTTCAAGTGCTGAAAATTTTAGATGAGAATTTTGTTGGCTGCATAATTTCTTTAGTCATTTCTCATATGTCTTCATTTCTTCTAGATTTTATGGTAATTATGATATAAAAGGAAAAAGATTTAAGACAATGTTTACTTATCTGCAATCATGTGTTCTGATTACTTTCAAATTATTTTAATCTAATCTAATAATTTTTACAAACAACTATACAAATGATTAAAAAAAGTGCCCCCCCCCCCCCCCAAATGCCAAAAAGAAAAAAATTATCAGTATGCTGGTTTCTGCTTGGCTAGCAATTGAAATGCTCGGTTGTGCATGATGACTGTGTTGTGTGTTGATTATTTCATTATTTGTTGGATGTGAGAGCCTTTCATATTGAGAAGGAATCTCTGTGTTCATGAGTTTGGATAAAGTTCCAAACTAACATTCGAAAAGCAAAAGCATGACCAAGCTTACTAATGCAGCTGGAAGCACTGATGATGAAGAGGAAGAAGCAGTTGATCAGAGTAGAGCAAAAAGGAAAATGGCTTTATCTTCAAAGAAACTCGAGAAGAATGGCCTTGATTCTAAATCAAAGAAGAAGACAAGGGTCCTTGTTGAGGTAATTATACAAGTTTCCTTCTATGAAAAAATATCAGCGCTTTTAAATGCTATTGGATATTGTAATTCTATGAATTACTTTCTGTGAACATCTTAACTTTGGGGAACTTTTGCATATCATAATTTCATTATTTATAATTGTTGACATTCAGTTCTAATTTGAAGGCCATACCCATTATTGTTTTCAAATAAATGATGCCATAGACTGCAATTTCAGTGCTCTGAACTTTCAAGATAGACTATGTTAGAAAGTGGAAACATTTTTTTGTTTTTCTGAGATTGAAAATAGAACCCATGCCTCTTATTTTTCTGGAAGTTAGTTATTCACAAAGTCAATCCTCTGTTTACTTCTATTTACTTCAATAATATGTTATGTGCACGTGTTATCCATGTACTGAGTACTGACTGACAATGATGTGAATCAAATCCTTGTCGATATTTTCCCTTCCTCAGTTCCTCTTGCTTGATTTTACTTAGTTTTTGTTCTGTGTTTGGTTTGTCAAAGCTACATTCTGAAAGTTATAACAGATCATTACGCCGAACACATGCTGTAATTTTATGATTAATATTCATTTGTGTTTAAAGAATAAGGCAACAGTTAGCTCCATTCCATCTTTAATTTTAGAAGTAACTTTTAAAAAGCAAAAGCAATGACATAGTGGACTGTATGAGTGCTATACAGTGTTGAATTAAATACAATTCCATGTTAGAGTAATTTTCTTCATTGTTGACATTGATAGAGTTTAGAGATGTATGAAATACCTAAAATATCTTAGGTTCAAGACCTGATATTGCAACCTTGTTTTTCATTGTTTTCAGGTTGAGCGGGAGGATGCTGGTGAAAGACAGAGGGTGGTACAGTAGTTGCATTTGCCATTGTTACGGATAGGAGAGGAAAAACTGCTATAGCAGAAACGGAATTTTGATTCTTGAGTCTTCTAATTTATTTCATGTTTAGGGTTTGTTTGATAGAGACGGAGCATGTCATTCCTGCATTGATTGAGCATTAATGGTGACTCTGATAATTTTCTTGTGTCACGCAGCTCAAGCCAGGTTTTGGAGTCCTTTGTAAGTTTTTGAAAAAGTTAAGCACATTCTAATATTTTTTCTTCAACTGATTTTCACTGGCAGATGTTTTGTTGACACCTAGCGTTCAGTTATGCATAAAATAGGCATTTTTTTAAATTTTTTATTATATTTTTTATTTTTCTTTCATGTAGACACTAGAGCGCAACTGTTACATATGATATTTTGAATGGTGAATAAGGCTGTGGGTCCTAGGGGTCGAGAAAATATTTTGATCAAATAAACAAAACTGGTTTTGACTGAAATGCAATCGTATAGTGTATGAGAAAAACTCTTTGCATAAGATGGGTTTTTTTTTTTTTTTTTTTAAATCCTTTAAAGATTTTTGATTTTAATCCTTAAATAACCTTTTTGTCCTTATAAAATAAGAAACTTTTTATTTTAATCTTTTAATGATTTTTGTTTTGATTTTAGTCTGTCATGTTATCATGGAGTCTGACAAGGGTTCAGGGTAATCACGTGTAATTTTTATTGGTAAATTGTGTTTTTAAATTTTTATCTATTCAAAATAGTTGATAATGTCATACTAGTTGGTGAGAATTTAAAAAAGTTTATAAAAAAAAATTTATACATGACTGTGTTGTTAGATTTTTTGATGACGTGACAAGTCAATGAATTACTAATATTGTTATTACATCATTAGTTAATATCGTTACTATCATCAGTTGATGTCGTTACTAGTAAGCATTAAAACAATTAAGAACTAAAATT
This sequence comes from Pueraria montana var. lobata, assembly GCA_026413185.1. Classification (NCBI taxonomy): domain Eukaryota; kingdom Viridiplantae; phylum Streptophyta; class Magnoliopsida; order Fabales; family Fabaceae; genus Pueraria; species Pueraria montana. Next base: position 23,716,865 of record CM048654.1, read on the forward strand.
AAAAAATCTATCAAAAGATTATTTAAGCATTTTCGTTTTGTTATTTATTCGTTTTGTTATTTATTTCATATAGGTTTACTTACAAAGGAATAATGTAAAAAAATTTCATTAAAGATTGCAATGGTTAGGTATTGCAAGCACGTACAATGTCATTATGGTTTCACTTGGTTGTCTTTGATGTCGGTGTGTGTGATAGCCACAATGAAAGGTGTGGTGGAGGTAATCATTTACAAAAACACTTCACACTTTACTTTTACATTGTGTTCTTTTGTGAGGAATGAAATAAAATAAAAGTGTGAGGAATGAAAAAGGATGAAAGAAAGGTGAAAGTGTGATGAAAGAGAGTAAAAAGTTGGATTATTTGGTAGAGATGAAAGAGAGTTGAAAATAGATAAAAGATTTAAATCAAAGTGATGGTGTAGGAAAAAAGATAAAAAAAAATAAAAGTTAATTATTTATATTTTTTCCATTTTGTCCTTGACGTGTTATTTTTCTCAATGAAAGGTTTTTTTTTTTTTTTTTTTAAAATGCATATAATTGATTATGTCAAAGCATAATCAACTATATGCATGTGTTGTCCCTTTTTTTTTAAAAAAAAATAGGAGCCATATTCGATTATGGCAAACCATAATCAATTATGGAAAAGTAAATGGCTTTACAAGCCTCTCTCTCATGGGTTTTGTTGTTACAAAAATAAAAGATGGTTTACAAGCCTCTCTCACGGGTTCTGTATTTCTAAAAATAAAAAAATGGGACATGAGTCCCACGAGGTCCCACGAGTTGAGTTAAAGAGGAGAGGTACTTTTGGGATAGAATTTCAGCACTATTTTACTGTGTATTTTCAGTGCACTTTCACCTCATTTTTTAGGTGAAAATTTTTATTGTGGGTCCCACTATTTTTGATACATTTTCACTGCAGTTTCACTCCTACCAAACAAGAGTAGATTATACTTTCACTGAGTTTCCTTTTGACTTGCAGACTGATTCTAGGGTGCACAAGTAGAATGGGTCTTGTACCGTGCACAATTAATATGGACCGTTAGATGCTAAGTTCCAGATATGGGTGACTGAGACAAAAAAAAAAGGTGTAAGTGTTCGCTGGCACACTTGATTGCAGGTTCTTAGTTATTAAAAAATTACCCACCCGCACTTTGTTTTCAAAGTGTGTGGTTTTATAATATTAAAAAAGGCAAATCATACATACTTCATCACCACAAATCCAAAAACGCACCAAGCTGTGAAAGCGAAAATGAAGAACTACAAACGCAGAAACAATATCACCATCGACTACATTCTTCACCACCATAAATCTGTTTGACTTCGTAAAGCGCACCCAACTCTGCAATTCCAAAATGCATCCCATGTGAACCCGTAAAGCCACTTTGTGGCATAAGTCAAAAAAGGCTTGGAGAAAAAATTTCAACTCTACTATGCTAGGCTGTAAAATTGGTTGGAAGGGTAGAAATTTTGTTGTAACATTTAATGTATATGCTCCAAGCTTTGCCTATAAATAGCAAGCCATTTTACACATCTTAGCATCCCACTACAATTGTAGTAATCTTAGAGAGAAAGGTAGCAACACTAGTAGTGTGTGTGTTCTCCTATTGTAAGAGAGAGTGTAATTGTTCTCTCCTTATAGTTAGAGAGAGGTTGTAATTTTCTTCCACTTAGTAAAAATATTTCTCTGGTCTTGCCCGTGGTTTTTCCCTTATTCGTTGAGAGTTTTCCACGTTAAAATATTGAGTGTCAATTCTTATATTTCTCATCTCTTATTTTAGTTGCGAGTTATTATTTTGTTACTCTGGTACCAAACAGTGGTATCAGAGCCAATAGGTTCTGATATTGTTCCGCTGCGATACACGCTGGTACGCTGGTATAGTGCCGGAGAAAATTCTTAGTATGCTCTGTGGTTGCGGTATAGTCTGATCTACTACATCAGAAAAGAATTATTCTTGTTACTGGATATAGAGTGAGGTAGTGTGAAAGTGCATGTCTAGGAAAGTTCTGGCTAAGGAAAGACTTGGTATTTAAGCGTGTCCGTTGGTGACCCACCTCTCTTTCCTGGGAACTTACCTGGTGCACTGGTTCACGGTCTACAGTCACTGTTCCAGTAGGCGGTACTATATACGGTGGAAGTTGTGTAAGTCAGTTCTTTAGTGTGAAACCATGGCAGCAAAATACGAGATTGAGAAGTTCAACGGGAATAATTTCTCCCTATGGAAATTGAGGATAAAAGCAATTTTGATGAAGGACAATTGTCAAGATGCAATTGAAGGCAGACCTGCGGAGATCACTAATGAAAGGTGGAAAGAGATGGATGACAATGCTGTTGCCAATTTGCACTTAGCAATGGCGGATTCGGTTTTGTCCAGTGTTGCGGAGAAGAAGACCGCGAAGGAGATTTGGGATACTCTCCACAAATTGTACGAGATCAAGTCACTTCACACCAGAATATTCTTAAAGAGGAAACTCTACACTCTTAGAATGAGTGAGTCCACTTCAGTGACGGACCACATCAACAATCTGAATACTCTATTCGCTCAACTTTCTGCGTCAGATTTCAATGTAGAAGAAAATGAGCGGGCAGAGCTTCTACTTCAAAGTTTACCAGATTCGTATGATCAACTCATCATCAACATAACAAACAATAATATTGTCGGTCGTCTAACCTTTGATGATGTTGCCGGAGCTATTCTTGAAGAAGAATCCAGGCGAAAGAATAAGGAAGATAGGCTGGAAAATTCCAAGCAAGCAGAAGCTTTAACGATGACGAGAGGCAGATCAACGGAACGTGGCTCTAGTGGGAGTCAAAATCATGGTAGATCAAAGTCTCGAAGAAGGAAGAACATCAAATGCTACAATTGTGGCATGAGAGGACACTTGAAGAAAGATTGTTGGCACAAGAAGAATGGAGGAAAGAATTCTGAAGCATCAACCTCTCAAGGTTGCGTTGCAAGTACCTCAGATAATGGAGAAGTCTTGTATAGTGAAGCAGCAATTAGTTCTAAAGGCGGAAGACAACTTCATGATTGTTGGATATTGGATTCAGGTGCAACCTGGCACATGACTCCACGTCGAGATTGGTTTTGCACTTATAAACCTATCTCGGAAGGATCTGTGTTCATGGGAAATGATCATGCCTTGGAAATTGCTGGAGTCGGTACTGTCCAATTAAAAATGTACGATGGTACTGTTCGCACACTTCAAGGGGTACGCCATGTGAAGGGCTTGAAGAAGAACTTATTGTCCGTTGGACAATTGGATGATCTCGGTTGCAAGATCCATACTGAAGGTGGGATCTTAAAGGTAGTGAAAGGCAATCTTGCAGTGATGAAAGCTGAGAAGATCACAACTAATCTATACATGCTTTTGGGAGATACGTTGCAAGAAGCAGATGCATCAGTTGCAACAGCAAGTCAAGAAGAAGCAACGATGATGTGGCATCGTAGACTTGGACATATGTCAGAACGAGGCCTGAAAGTCCTTGCGGAACGTAATCTCCTGCCTGGGCTCAAAACGGTCAATTTACCATTTTGTGAGCATTGTGTGATAAGTAAGCAACATAGGTTGAAGTTTGCTAAAGTAACTACTAGAAGCAAACACATACTAGACTTGGTCCATTCGGATGTGTGGGAATCACCGGAAGTATCCCTGGGAGGAGCAAAGTATTTTGTATCATTCATTGATGATTATTCCAGGAGATTGTGGGTGTACCCAATTAAGAAGAAGTCAGATGTGTTTCCAGTATTCAAGGAATTCAAAGCACAAGTGGAGCTTGAAACTGAAAAAAGAATTAAGTGCTTGAGGACAGACAATGGAGGAGAATATGTAGATGGTGACTTTTTAGCATTCTGCAAACAAGAGGGTATTTTAAGACAATTCACAGTTCCACATACACCTCAGCAGAATGGTGTGGCAGAGCGGATGAACAGAACTCTCCTAGATAGAACAAGAGCTATGCTGAGAACAACAGAAGTAGCCAAATCTTTCTGGGCAGAAGCAGTTAAAATCGCCTGTTTTGTGATAAATCGATCACCATCAACAGCGATTGGTTTAAAGACGCCGATGGAGATGTGGAAAGGCAAACCAGCTGATTATTCTTCCTTACATGTGTTTGGATGTCCTGTGTACGTGATGTACAACTCCCAAGAAAGAACAAAGTTGGATCCAAAATCCAGGAAATGTATATTCTTGGGTTATGCTGACAATGTTAAGGGGTATCGCTTGTGGGATCCCACTGCCCGCAAGGTTGTTGTTAGCAGAGATGTAGTTTTTGGAGAAAATGAATTGCAGAGTGAGCAGAAAAATGACAGCACTACCAAAGACACTACTATAGTGCAGATAGAGAAGATGTCTGGAGAAGATGACTTTTCTGAAGCAGAACAGGAGCATGAAGAACAAGAGCCAAATGAGGTTAATGATGGAGGAGGTCTTCGACGATCAACAAGACAAAAATCTAAACCAAGTTGGCACTCACAGTTTGTCATGGCAAGCCATGATGCGTATTGTCTTCTAACTGAGGAAGGAGAACCATCAACCTTTCAAGAGGCCGTGAGTAGTTCGGATGCTTCTCAATGGATGGCAGCAATGCATGAAGAAATGGAAGCCTTGCATAGAAACAAGACATGGGAACTTGTTGAACTTCCAAAGGGTCGAAAAGCCATCGGAAACAAATGGGTATACAAGATCAAACGAGATGGCAATGATCAAGTGGAACGATATCGTGCAAGACTGGTGGTCAAAGGATATGCTCAGAAAGAAGGTGTTGATTTCAATGAGATATTATCACCAGTTGTTCGATTGACAACAATTAGAGTTGTTCTGGCTATGTGTGCTGCATTTGATTTACATCTTGAGCAACTTGATGTAAAGACTGCTTTTCTCCATGGAGAACTTGAAGAGGAGATATATATGCTCCAACCGGAAGGCTTTAAAGAACAAGAAAAAGAAAACTTGGTTTGTAGGTTGACCAAATCTCTGTACGGTCTAAAGCAGGCGCCAAGATGTTGGTACAAGAGATTTGATTCCTTCATTATTAGCCTTGGTTACAACAGACTGAGTTCAGACCATTGTACATACTACAATAGGTTTGATGATAATGATTTCATCATTTTGCTGTTGTATGTGGATGACATGTTGGTGGTAGGCCCCCAACAAAGATCGAATCCAAGAATTGAAGGCAGAGTTGGCTAGGGAGTTTGATATGAAGGACTTGGGACCCGCAAACAAGATTTTAGGGATGCAAATTCACCGAGACAGAAAAGATAGGAAGCTTTGGCTTTCTCAAAAGAATTACTTACAGAAGGTCTTGCGGTGCTTCAACATGCAAGACTGTAAGCCAATTTCTACCCCATTTCCTATCAATTATAAGTTATCCTCAAGTATGAGTCCTAGCAATGAAGCAGAGAGGACAGAAATGTCTCGAGTACCGTATGCATCAGCGGTGGGAAGCCTTATGTACGCCATGATTTGTACAAGACCAGACATTGCACAAGCAGTGGGAGCGGTTAGTAGGTTCATGGCAGATCCTGGTAGAGAGCACTGGAATGCTGTTAAGAGGACCCTTAGATACATCAAAGGATCCTCGGATGTTGCATTATGTTTTGAAGGATCGGAATTTATTGTCAGGGGTTATGTTGATTCAGATTTTGCAGGTGATCTTGATAAAAGAAAGTCTACTACTGGCTATGTGTTTACACTTGTAGGAGGGGCAGTGAGCTGGTTATCCAAATTACAGACTGTTGTAGCTTTGTCTACTACAGAAGCTGAGTACATGGCAGCTACCCAGGCATGCAAGGAAGCTATTTGGATTTAAAGGCTATTGGAAGAACTTGGGCACAAGCAGCAGAAGACTACTGTGTATTGTGACAGTCAAAGTGCCTTGCACATTGCAAGGAATCCAGCCTTTCATTCCAGGACAAAGCACATAGGTGTTCAATATCACTTTGTCAGAGAAGTAGTAGAGGAAGGAAGCGTGGACATGCAGAAGATTCACACCAAAGATAACCTAGCAGATGTTATGACAAAGCCAATCAATACAAACAAGTTTACATGGTGTCGATCCTCCTTTGGCCTATTAGAAACGTAAGCAACAAAGAAATGGCAAGGTAGAGAGATATTTGAAAGCTCACAAAAGTAGCTTTAAGTGGGAGATTGTGAACCCGTAAAGCCACTTTGTGGCATAAGTCAAAAAAGGCTTGGAGAAAAAATTTCAACTCTACTATGCTAGGCTGTAAAATTGGTTGGAAGGGTAGAAATTTTGTTGTAACATTTAATGCATATGCTCCAAGCTTTGCCTATAAATAGCAAGCCATTTTACACATCTTAGCATCCCACTACAATTGTAGTAATCTTAGAGAGAAAGGTAGTAACACTAGTAGTGTGTGTGTTCTCCTATTGTAAGAGAGAGTGTAATTGTTCTCTCCTTATAGTTAGAGAGAGGTTGTAATTTTCTTCCACTTAGTAAAAATATTTCTCTGGTCTTGCCCGTGGTTTTTCCCTTATTCGTTGAGGGTTTTCCACGTTAAAATACTGAGTGTCAATTCTTATATTTCTCATCTCTTATGTTAGTTGCGAGTTATTATTTTGTTACTCTGGTACCAAACATCCCAAACAGCACCCAATCCAAGGTTGGGGTATTTTGGTAATGGAGGAACAAGTTAGGCTACAGAATAAAGACGGTGGCAAAAAGGGAGACCCACTCCGGCGAAAGCACTCGACATTAGCTTTTGAAAGAGAGAGAAAGGGTTTCACCCACTCCAGCAAAGCTTTGGCTCTTATGTTTTTGAAGAGAGAGAAAGGCACGTACAACAACTTCTGATTGATTTGCCTTTTTTTAATATTATAATTATAAAACCACACACTTTGAAAACAAAGTGAAGGTGGGTAATTTTTTAATAACTAAAAACTTCCAACCAAGTGTGCCAGTAAACACATACACCTTTTTTTCATCTCAGTCACCCATATCTGGAACTTAGCATTTAATGGTCCATATTAATTGTGCACGGTACAAGACCCATTTTACTTGTGTATCCTAGAATCAGTCTTGACTTACAATTGAAATTCGCATCTTGCATCGCAAACGAACACAATGTTAGTGATTTTTTGCACCATTGAGAAGGTTGAAAGTCTCGTACTGGTTGCCTAATGCCTATGCTATTTGTAAGCATTGGATAAACAGGAGCTTCGAGAAACACTTTCAGATGATGTCACCAATTCACCTCCCTACGATCCTCTCATCGTATGGAATGGATCCTCTCCAATTGAAAATAATTGGAGAGTCTCCAATTAACATATTTTCGGCTGTTAGATTAGATGAGTGGCTTTGATTTGACCATGTGTCAAGTTATTTTATTTTTTCTTCTCTCTCCATTATTATTCATGCTCTAAAAACAACACGCTTCGAGAATAGCCGCCACCCCACACTTCCAACACCTCCACCGTCGTCGGCCACCTCTGCCATGGAACTCCTTGTCCGCAGCATTACTAATGTGCCACTCAACACGTGTTCCGTCCTGTTCAATCCGATAGACACATGCAGACTTAGTCGAACCCAGTGGCTGTAAATTAACACGCACCTCATCAAAACCATTGGAAACCATCGCTGTTAAGAACTATTAAGGGTAATTTGATGCTGCAGCAAATAAAACAAAAGGAACAGGCATTGGATTGGTATTTAGAGACCATAATGGGGTTGTATTAGCAAGTGTGAATAGTACTAAAGATTGTAGAGGCATTGGGCTTGCGGTGGAATATGCATAATGCTAACCAATATTGTTTCACAATTTTTTTTGGCTTAATTGCAGATTTTATCACCCAACTTTCATAATTTTACAAATTTTACCATTCAAGTTTTTTTTTTGCGAATTTTACCACTCAACTTTCATAATTTTGCGACTTTTATCATCCAAGTTTTTTTTACGAATTTTACCACCCAACTTTCATCATTTTGCGAATTTTACCACCTAAGTTTTCAATTTTTGCGCATTTTACCACCATGATGTTTCACAAATTTTTTTTTTTGAATTCTTTAACTTTTTTTTTGGTAAAATATCAGAGTGGTAAAATGTGCAAAAATTGAAAATTTGGGTGGTAAAATTTGCAAAATTAAAACTTGGATGATAAAATTTGCAAAATTATGAAAGTTGAATGATAAAATTTGTAATTAAGCTTTTTTTTTTTTGAAATACATTCTGCTATTTTTTACAAAGCTTGGAAAAATGGCACGGGGATTGTGGGAGGAAGGAGAAGCAACTTAAGGAAAGATATGTGCCTCTCAAATGTTCAAAAGTCGTAACTTGGAAGCGTCTAACAAGTTCACAGGAAAAAAATTGGAAAAACAGAGAAGTAAATCGCGTGAGCAAAACGCGTTACTGTGATTAATCGTTACTATGTAAAAAAAAATATAACTTGGACATGTGGCCAAATCAGAGCCACTTATCTAATCTATTAGCTGAAAATATGTTAATTGGAGACTCTCCAATTGTTTTCAATTGGAGAGGATCCATTCCCCTCATCGTATTGTCACAATAACCACACATAGCTACCCATATGGTGAGATTATAGGGGTAGACTAGTTCCTAAAATATTAGCGAGAAGGGGTTGGTATTCTAGTAAAAACCTGATTATGACTTGGTAGATCACGATGTCCCATGAAGACATTTCCCACCTCATATGAGCATAGAGTGAGATCATAGTGTGAAGATGGTGATTATTAAACCATTAGGTAATGTTTAGATCGTTTGATTGGTATTAGTCAGTTGGTTGTGGTTACGCACTTCATTGGCTAAAGTCCTTAAGTTGTAAATTTATTGGACCCTTAATGAACCCGAGGTTACTTCAGAACAATATTTCTAGTACAATATTACACATCTACTATTGATCATAGAGCACTTTAGTGAAAGCATGAACTAAAATCAACACTCCACAGCACCAAACAAGCTTCAGGCTAACTCAGGTTCAAAACAAGTCGCACTAACAACAAAAACATGATCAAATTCCTCTTGTTCGTATTTGCGTAAACCAAAAGGGACTTACATATCTTTAGTATGAATGTAAATTATAGTAGTACTATAGAATCGAAAAGTGTGCATCTATGTCCCCAGGGATCAATTCATATATAACCTCATAAAGAGAAAGGATCCAGAAAAATATTCAAGTGTCAATAGTGAAACTGAAATATGAAGGGATATCTTTGGTTCATGCATTTTATCATACAAACTTAATTCAGTGTAAGTAAAATAATGAGCTATATTGAAAGAACAAACCAATCTTCCAATTGCTTTTTACTCAGGACTAAAGACAAATCATGGAACATCATATGAGTACCTAACAAAAATAGGATACATTGTTTATCAAGTGATCAATTCTTTCAATACACAAATAATGGCTTAAAAAATATTGAACAAGCTTCCAAGAGATATAAATTCCAGCTTTAGTGACTATACTCCCTTTGCTCGCTTCTCTCAGTGTGATCTTTTCTATACTATCTATTCCCCTTTCCGCAATTAATGCATTCTTTAAAAACTTTTTTTTGTTCCCATGTTTATTGGTACGGAGTATTCACCGGCTTTGTCAATGATTAATCTCCATTGTAGGAACACCACCTTTAGTGGGGTTTTTCCATCCCAACCACATTTTTTCCATCCACAAGACTCAAATTCGAAACTTTGATTAAAGGGACCGAGTCCAACACTACTCGGACCAACGTTTAAAAACTTATTTTAGATATTAAGAAAGCTTTTGAGAAAAAAAATAAAAAATAAAACACCGACAGTTTCATCAAAATAATCTATCTCAATCATGCAATGGATTCTTGGGATAAACTTTGGTTTGGTGCAAGATGGGATAACAGGTAAGGCATATCTGAAAATAGCAGAGCAGTTAAGACATATCATAGTGGGAATGGACCATCAAGATACTTTTGGATTTGGTTGAATAAAGAAATGTGAGTGAATGATTACCAAGTTTGTTTTTATCATAATTTTAATTTGTTATTCATGTTTAAAACTTTAAATATGATTTACAGTAAAATTTTATATATTTCTTAATAAACATTTATAAAAGAAGAAAATAAAATAAATAAGATAAAATAAATCAAAATTTTCATAGAAGTTCAAATTAATTTATGCACTTTTATTTTTCAAAAGCTATCTCATCTGATGACAAAAAAAAAAAAGCTTTCTCATCTAATTTTTTTAAGTATCTTTAAACTAGTTATAAAAATAATGATACATGTACTAACAGTGTAAAAGACTTTTATAAACTCTTGCACAAGTTGATTAACATACTCGGTGGTACTGACAACTCGATGGTACTGACAGTATAATTTATTAAACACTAATTATAATGCCTTCTTTGTAAATTAAAAATCAAATATTAATCTCAATTGAATAATTTTGATAACTCTTAAGCTAATTCAAACTCCACCTTAATCACAAGTTATAAAAAGTTAACACTCACTATCTATTTTATTTTGTGATCATTTTCAAATTATTATAATATAAAATTCATACATATTTGGTGATAACTTTCAAATCATTATAATATAATAACTGATAACCGGCATGTCGTTAGTCTAAATGAAATTTGGTTCGGATCCTTTAAGTAAGGTTTTAGGTTCAAATTTAAATAGGGTCACTAGATTTTTCGGTAAAAATTAATCTACTAGCATAACTTTTTTTTTTTTTTTTTATATGTAAGAATCAAACTCATGTATCAAGAAATTTATAACAATTTAGACACACCATTACTTAACTAATTAAGTTAGACTCCGTTAATTACTACTCACATAACTTACTCGTACTCGCACATTGCTTACACATACACGTATATATATCATTACAAATAAAAAAGTGAAGAATATTATATAGTTTTCGGCAACTTTCAACAAAATTATTGCATATCAAGATTTCTCCACATATCTGCAATAATTTAAGGTAATGGTATTATATTCTTATTTTAATACACTAACAGTGCACGTGCTGGCATTATAAATCCACCCATGGTGTGAGGTTGGTAATCACAAATCTAGCAGTTACAATATAAAAAAAAGAAAACAAATCTAGCAGCTAGTTGAGGTAGCAGAACATGGATTTTGATAATGAATACCATTCTGCCAAACTCCTTCGAGCTCAAACCCACATATTTAATCAAACTTTCGGTTTCATAAACTCTATGTCCCTTAAATGTGCAATTGATTTGTGCATACCAGATGTCATACACAAGTATGGCCAACCCATGCCACTCTCACAACTCATTGCTTCACTTCCAATTCACCCTTCTAAGACTTGCTTCGTTTCCCGCTTGATGCAAATTTTGACTCATTCCGGTTTTTTCTCTCAACACAATGCCACCGAAAATGAGCATGAAGTGAGTTATGTGCTAACTGATGCATCTAGACTACTCCTTAAGGACCATCCCTTTAGTATGACATCTTTGCCACAAGTCATACTTGATCCAATTTTGGTGAATCCATGGTTTCAATTCTCTACTTGGTTCACAAATGAAGACCCTACACCATTTCACACACAAAATGGGATGGCATTTTGGGATTATGCTAGCCGTGAGCCCAAACTCAATCACCTTTTTAATGATGCCATGACTAATGACTCTCGATTGATTTCCAGTGTGCTGATTGAGAAGTGCAAGGGAGTGTTCAATGGATTAGAGTCATTGGTTGATGTTGGGGGTGGAACGGGGACTACGGCTAAGGCCATTGCCAAGTCATTTCCTCAATTGAAGTGCATTGTGTTTGATCTCCCACATGTTGTTGATGGCTTGCAAGGAACAGAGAACGTAAAATATGTTCAAGGGGACATGTTTGAAGCAATTCCTCCTGCTGATTCCATTATGTTGAAGGTAAATATTATCTAAGTATTAATTATCTTCTTACTACACCTTTAGCACAACATCATGTTTTGACTGTCCACAAGATTATGGTTCTGTTTTGATAAACTTCATTATAAATACTTAGCATGATATTGGAGAATCTCTTTGCTATTACCTAAACAAGCATGAAACGTATGCTTGCGTATTTGTCCATAGATCAAATTGGATATGTAATTATTGGAATTATTGTTGGAGACTCAAATGATGGTGGATATGCAAGCATAATAACTTATATTTTGTTCTATATCTCGATGAATTTAGGAACTTTTGCTTGCATTGTATCATTTGATCTATGTATTGGAACTGATAACTTCAAAATTATGCAGGATTATACACGGAAGATTCTTATTTGGCAGTCTCGTAGAAGAAAATAAGAAGAATTTTTTTTTTCTTATAAGTTAAAATGAACTTATACACATTAAAAATAAACTTTCAGAGAAGTTAATATAAAAGAACTTCTTCAAATTAGCTTATATATATAAGCTAATTTTAATATATATATATATATATATATATATATATATATATGTGTGTGTGTGTGTGTGTGTGTGTGTGTGTGTGTGTGTGTGTGTGTGAACACTTTCTTATATGAAAATATGAGACAGTGTTTTCACAGGAATTGTACTCTCTCTCTATATAAAAGAGATTTTTCTGTTTATTATGCGCCTTCTACAATTGAATTAATAATGTACAAAATGTTGTTTTTACTAAATAGCAAATTTATATATATTTAATGTCATTGTAATTTGTATGACATGTAGACTATATTGCATAACTGGAACGATGAGGAATGCTTGAAAATCCTGAAGAGATGTAAAGAGGCAATTGCAAACAAAGATAAAGGAAAGGTGATAATCATAGACGTGGTGTTAGGGAACGAGAAGGGAGAAAGTGAATTAGATGAAACGAAGCTCTTCTATGATATGGAGATGATGGTGTTAGTTACTGGAAAAGAGAGAAATGAGAAAGACTGGGCTAAGTTGATTTTCTCTGCAGGTTTCAATGACTACAAGATAACTCCAGTTCTTGGTTTCAAGTCTCTTATCGAGGTTTATCCATAGTAGTAACAATAGTTGAAAAAGTGAAAAGATGTGTGATACTCTGTAATCTGTAGCATTGAAATAATTTCTCTATTAAGTGTGTTCACATTTGCCATTTTGTCCAAGTTTCTCTAAGTTTTCAATCTATGTATATATTTCTATGTATCATTAAAATTATTTTTTAAAATAAATATTTGTGGAACACTTATTATTAATCAAGTAACATGTTTTACACCAACGTGTTGTTGTTTTGAGTGATATTAGACTCGAATTCCTTAAATAATATTTTGAATTTGAACATTGTGGATGGAAAAAATAGGATAGTTGAGAAGGAAGATCCCATACAAGGTGGTCTGCTAGATTCTCTAGCAGCAAAGCTAGTGAATACTCTATATCTATATAAATAACATGTTTCAGTTGCAGTATACCAAAAGTCATTTCGGTGGTAATTAATTTTTGTGTCTTTTAACAACAATATAAATAATCGCTAAAACGTTTATGGACAATTAGATTATAATTAGTGCAGGATTGGTAAAAAACTAAAAGCATTACCTGGTAATTATAGTGAGCGCGGATAAAATCCATTTTACTAGTTTTTGCCTATTAATTATAATTAACCTTTTACATACTAATGTTTATTTACTACAAAAAGTTATAGTACAGGACGACTGGACGAGCGTATTGATCATTAGTTTATTAACATTATATAATTGACGATAAAACAAATTTTGTTGTAGCTAGTTTTCATACATTGTATGCATTTACTATAACCATTGTGATGTTTTGGCAATATGTAGACTTTTTTGTTTTTGAAATTTTGTAGTTACGAGAGCACGTCTTTGTTTTAATATAGACAATTAATTTATTCTTTTATGCTCCACTTTTTTCATTTTAATTGTGTAATCATTAAACAGTTGATATATTGAACACGTGAAACATGAATTTTGTAACAGGTTTTGGCAGTGTGGCCTATACGATCACAGAATTGGCAGATCGGACGCCGAGAGTTTTTGCTAGTGTTACCAAAGGAATTGTTGTAGCGATTCTGTGATGGACCATGAAAGGTGGAGTGTTTCCTGCCACGAGAGGAATGGAAGCCAGATCGTTGTTGTGCATAATTGGCAGTCACGGGAGTAGAGCGCGAGTTTTGATCATCACGTTGGAGAAAAATTTCAAAGTCAATGAGCTTATCGTAAAGTTCGTCAAAGGATAGTAGAGAGTCACGCGTGCGGATGGAGGCTGTGAACTCTCGAAACGTAGGTGGCAAACCATTGAGAGCAGTGATGACGAGATCTAGATCGTCAATAAGGTGTCCGATGAGTGCAAGTTCATCGGCAATCACTCGGATGGAGCGAAGATATTCAGCAACACTGGAAGTGCCCATTTTGACGGAGGACAGGCGTTCTTTGAGAGACATGATGCGAGTCCGAGAGCGATTGGCATACTGCTTTTCGAGACGGGACCAGGCAGCAGCAGAGGAATCAGCAGAGGTAATTATGATTTGAGCTTCAGAGCCACACGAAGCTAAGAGTGCCAGGAAGATGTAATGGTCCTGGCGTTTCCAGTGTGAATGGGCTGGATTTGACACAGATGTACCTTCAGAGACAATTTGGGGTGAAGGACATGTTGTGGTTCCCGTGACATAGCCAAGAAGTTCATTGGCTTCAAGGAGATGGGTCATCTGTTTATACCACGTATAGTAATTGGTGGAATTAAGCTTGATGGGAAGAGTTGAAGCAATAGTGAGTTCAACTAGGGACTTACCACTGGCCATGAGAAAAAAAAAAAAAAGACTAGGGATCGATTTGGCTGTTAAGCTATAGGCTCTGTGATACCATATAGAAAGGTGAAGATTTGTAAGTTTTATTCAACTATAATTTTTGTGTACAAGAGATATATATAGAGTACTGGTGAACAACAAAACCCTACTTTATCTACTAATTTATCTGTAACTTAAATTAACAACAGAACCCAAATTTATCTACTAATTATCTTAAATTTAAACTTGAATTTGGAATGCAACAAACTGATAGCAAAATGGTCCTAAATTTTGAATTGCTCCAAGATATGTGGAGATGATCAAGCTAATAGTCCAATAGTTTTCATACATTGTATGCATTTACTATAACCATTGTGATGTTTTGGCAATATGTAGACTTTTTTGTTTTTGAAATTTTGTAGTTACGAGAGCACGTCTTTGTTTTAATATAGACAATTAATTTATTCTTTTATGCTCCACTTTTTTCATTTTAATTGTGTAATCATTAAACAGTTGATATATTGAACACGTGAAATTAAACTTTTGCCTTTATATTTGAGGATATAATTTTTTTTAGTAGGTAAAGAAAAGAAATATATTATTATAAAATAAGATACTCCAATACATAAGATACGCTAGAGACCATACTAAAATATTTGGTACATATCCTCCAAATCCAAGACAAAATTTACGTTCGAATATAAGGTTACATTTGATTTTTTGTTTGGAGTCTTTCGAATTCAATTCGGAGAGTAAACTTAATTTCATAACATGTTTGATTACTTTTAAAAGTACATTTATACATTAAAATTTTATCTTAAAACTAAATTTTGTAAAAGTAAGTGTTGGCAGTTGAGATTTTTCTTACTGTCATATTAAATGTGCCTGCAATTTGTATGATTACTTTTTAAGCATGCTTTTGTTTAACAACTAGTTGTGGGCTAATGATGACTATTCTATATTAGCTTTAATTTGCTGTTTGTTTTACCCAATTAGGGACTTGTTAGTTTTTCTATTTAAGCTCTTGCTGTAACAGATCAAAAGTGTGCAAAACCTGAAGTTCAAATCTAAAATACATATCATTTCTGTTTTGCTCCTCTTTTCTTCTTCTTTATACGTTCATATTTTGTTTCTCTTTTATGTTCTGTTCTATTTTTAACATGGTATCAAAGCTTCATTGATCTTTAAGGGTCTGTGAGAAAAAAAAAAAAAACCAGAGTTAGTAAAGGAGAGAAAAAAAAAAAAAACTGAGAGTGAGAGAAAACCCATACAAAAAAAAAAACCTTCAAACACAAAAAAGGCTCCCAACATTAGTTCTTTACCTCCACCTCCTATATTTGCATGTGAACACTATCAGTTGTGGGCTGCAAAAGTGAGGACTTATTTTAGAGCTCAGAATTTGTGGGATATAGTGGAAAATGGAAGTAATCCACCTCCATTACCAAATAACCCAACAGTAGCTCAGATGAGGAGTCATAATGAGGAATTAGCAAAGGAAGGCATGTTTGGTACATATCCTCCAAAGCCAAGACAAAAATTACGTTCGAATATAAGGTTACATTTGATTTTTTGTTTGGAGTCTTTCGAATTCAATTTAGAGAGTAAACTTAATTTCATGGCATGTTTGATTACTTTTAAAAGTACATTTGTACATTAAAAATTTATCTTAACCTCAATTTTGTAAAAATAAAACTTGAGTTATTTTTACAAACTCAATTAACAAAGTTTAATCTAAACTTAAGTTCCAAACTGCAAAATGAATACAAAATGAGTTTGTCTATGCCACATGCCCTGCCATGCCTTATACCTATGCATCATATGATGTGCATTATAGTTCTGTACTCCTGCAATCTACAACACGTCAGAAGGCTTTGATGGCCAAATTGAGAATGAACACCAACTTTAAAACTCCAAAACAATACTATATTAGTACTCCTTTGAATCCTTTAAATCAACATAGCAAAAAATAAAAAAAATAAAAATGTAGAAATCAATACCAATTATAGATGGGAGTTGGTGCTACACGCTAATATAAAACACAAGACATTTGGATCCGCCTTCATAATAGATGTAAAAGTTGTGACATGCTTCCATCCAGCTACCAATCTTTATAAAATTCCTGCATCAGTGCCCCCTTTGTAAAAAATATATATAAATATCCTTGATAACATGCTAGGTTCATCAAATTCTGGCCACTATATTAAAAATTACTCTGCTATGATCCCTTTATATATGTTCTTTCCTTTAACATGAATCATTCTTGATCACAACCCATTGCATCAATATAAAAAATTACTGACACCAAAACCACAGCCCGATCAGCATAACATATATTGCCTCACACCCATCAGCTTTATATATATTTCCGCTACATAACAACCCAAGACCGAAAACTTCTTATGTTGACATGCAGGGACGGAGCCAGAAATTCGACTCCAGGGGGCCAAGAAAAAAATATAATTTAATATATAAAATTTAAATTTTCGCATGCATAAAATATACAAAAAAAACTTTAATATTATATATATATATATATAATATTTTTTATAAATAAAAAAGAAATATGACTATATCGAATACAAAAATAATATTATCTTTGATTTTTTATATAAGAAACAATAGATATATTTCTCTAGTTCTAATTATAGAAACATAGATTCATTTTAAATGTATTAATTGTATATTTCTTTTTATTCCCTTAATTTATTATGAAGTTTATTAATAAGACACTCAATAATTTCACAAGTAAATGTTTTCATTGACCTATTAACAATTTTTTATTGGATATTAACATTTTAAGTCACATTGATTAGTGAAAAAAATTATTATTTGAATTACGAATAATGTTATTAAATATAACTTCTACTTAAACTATTTAATTCCATGGTGTTATTAATTAAAATTAACTTAATTATTTTATTGGTTTTAATTAATTAGTTATTTATTTCTTATATATATGAATATAGGTAATATATGAGAAAAGAAATAAATTAGATAGATAAAATCATTTTGGATAATTATATGTGGACATCTCAACATCACAAATACTTCACTAAAATCTATAATTTTTCATTTATCTCTCTTTCTATCTCATAATGTTACTTATCATATCTATATTTTTCTCTCTTCTTCCTTTTTTCCCCTATGTGTTAACTAACATAATAAATTCATGTATTATTTTTCAATATTTTTTTATAAACTTTAAGGGGGCCATAAAATTAATTTTATAATACTAATTTATACAACTTTAAAAATCTTGGGGGGCTATGGCTCCTGCCAATCCCCCCCTCCCTCCGCCCCTGTTGACATGAGCCAACATAGAGACCAGGGGTACAACCCACCCACTTTCAGAAACATACCTCTGGTAACCATTACTATCAAATTTTATACCACAGTCTAAGTCTCTCACAAGTAAAATATAAAGTACCTTAATATTTAGAGAAAGATCTTTTAGTCTTAACCTCTTCTCAAGTATGTGAGTCAATGAAGCATCACAAGCTATTTGTAAGCAATACCAGGAATCCTCCTCTTGATTACCATAGCATAATAGCCATCCATTAGTTCCTCCATTAAAAATGTAACACCCTAAAAATTACAACTCAATAAATATATATTTGTGTGATTGAGTTATGATTTAATTGAAATTTGTTTCTTTTAAATAAGAAAATGTATGTTTGAGTAATTAAAATATAGTTAGTATTATTGTGAGGATTTTCGAAACTTTTACGTGAGTTCCGTAAGCTGTAGAAAAAAAAAAAAAAAAAAAAGAGAAGCGGGGGTGTCTTTATAGGAAGTGTGATGCAAATAGTAAAATTGGTTTCATTTTCTTCCTCGGCCGAGGCGGTCTTCTCCCTGCTTCTCTCTAAATATTTCGTATCTTCTCTCTAATATTTGAGCCTCTAAATCAAAGTTTCTACCGATTAATCTTGAATATATCATAGAGGGGGACTAGAGCTTCAATACCCACCGATTGGATTTCGATTTCGTCGAGGTATGGAGGGGTTTCTTTTTTTTCCCTAAGCTATTTCCTTATTTTCTTGTTAAATATGAATTGTGGCTGTTGTTGATGGTCTGTAAATAATTTTGAAAACCCGAAATAAGCTACTTGATATTTGGGTCCTGTGACTGTGTGGATATTTTGTCTCGGTTTTCGTGCATGTTTTTGAGGATGTAAATATATTTTTCTATGTTTTGATGACTCTGGATGTCGTGGTATTTTTCTCAGATTTTTTTGAGCACTGTAACTATTTTTACCGGAATTATTTTCAAAAGCTGTTAATTCTGAGAATGGGCCTGTTTTGATTTTTACAAGAATTTTGGGACGTGATTTTGGAAAACTGGAACCATGAGTTCATTTTATGTATCATGAGGGTCATCTCTGAATTTTTTTAAGGTTAGGAAAAGTCGGAAAGTAATTTTAGAAAATTATTATTGTGAAACACCAAAACTGGACAGTGGAGAATTTAAATGGGGGAAAATATCCTTTTTGAGCGAATTTGGCTATGAGAAAACTTTGTAACCTTATTTGAATTATGTAGAATATCTGTGAATTTTATCGGAATTTTATAGGAAATTTTGGTAATTATTTATGTTTTTATATGGGAGACTCTGTTCTGAGACATAAATGCTTTAAAAATTCAAAAAGGGTATTTTTGGTGGGTTTTTGATACTGAGGAAATTATATGTCATGGGACACATGTTGGATATATTCTCTGTAAAATTTCACATAAAAAAAATTTTATATGCTATTTTCTAAAAATATGGAATTGTGTTTTACAGAGCATGCACAGTCACTGTTTTTAATTCAAAAGTAATATTTGTGAGTTGAATTTTCGTGAGATAAATATATATGATGAAATATGTATGATTTATAGTTTCTCTGTAAAATCTCATGAAATTTAAAGTTGATATGATGTATCAAATAATTTTTGGTATGTGTGCACAACTATAGGTATATGCATGAAATTTAATTGGGAGATTGTGTAATTATGCCTAATATCATTCGTTGGATTTGCTAATAGACATTTCACCTCAAAAGGGAAATTTCTATTGAAAACATGTGGATAATGTTGTTTAATGGATTATGTTGAATTATGGTTTGTTAATGATTATTCTATTATTAACTGTGAATTGGAGACCGGGAGGAATGTGATCATCAGGCAAAGAGTGCTGGAATTGGCTTGTGCATGTGAATTGCTTGTGATGGTTTGTTGATTGTGGGAACGAGAATTTTTCATTCTTGTGTGGGAGCAAATGAACTCCAAATGGAGTACATTTGTGAATACTAGAAGGTCATTCTAGTAATCAATAATATTCACTATGAGCAATAGTGGATCAACTATAATTAAGAGTGTGAACTTAATAACATTATGGATTGGTAATTAGGAATTACCTATGCACATGGAGGACGATGGATGTTTGGACTTAGAAAGGAATTTAGGACCTTTGCATGGATTTGGACAAAATGACTGAAATAAGCATAAAATGTGAGAGTGGGTGAGGATTTCAATAAGACAAAGTAAGACAGTTAAGAATCATGATGTGGGTCATGATTGGGCAAAGTGCGATACGCACATGTGTTTGAAAGTTTGTGAACTGTGATTGTCCGAATCGTGGTGAGAACCGAAAGGAGGAAGGAACCTCCAACGCTAAGTCGTGTGAGACGGTTGAACGGATTTGTTCGTGGACAAAGCTTGAATGGATAATTGCGAGACAGGTCGTGTGGAGGCTTTATCTACGGTCAGCATTATGCTTGTGAGATGACGGGGTCGTAATGTTTAACCACTGTGATAGTGGGAGAGTTTGATCTCCGTGTTGTATGTCTGGGACATATGTTGATTGAGGACCGCCGTCGAGTACCTTTGGTAGAAAAGCTCACACAAACCTGTAAAAGGTCGCGTGGGATATTTCAGCTGCAAGTTATCTGTGAACCAAGGTCGGATTGCGAATGACGCGTCACTTGAGGTGATGAGATCGTTACGATGTAGCGATAAAGGCAAAGTCCTTATTTATATATGCATATGTGAGCGTAGAGGTGGTACCTTTAGCTCGGCGTCAATTCGTCCGCACCTGTACCATGTGCAGCGGGAAACCCACATGCGACGAAGAAAGAAAATAAACTCTGTGAGAGAGTGTTGAGGAGTCAGTCCTCGGAGTAATGGATGACCACAGTTGGTACCTGGGAGATGATCGTAAGGCAGGTTGTTCTTGGAGGGTAAGGCACTGAGTTGTGACGATAGATCACGTAGCTGACTCGGCCACCCTGACAAAAATACGAGCCATCATCGGTTGGTGAGAGCCCGCCATTGTACCATGGTGAAGGGTGTACTCCCAACAGTCATCCAACTCAAAAATATGTAAGACCACTGAGTTCTGGAAGTTCCAGTGGCAGCTGGCCAGTGTGAAATAATTTACAAGAATAGTTGTGGAAACGAATAGGTTTCGAGTGAGACTCGTGAGAGCACCACTGTGAAGTGGTTGATATTGTATGTTTGTTTGAGACCGGAAGGTCGTTTGGTTGTTGGTTTAGAGGAGGAGAGAGACTCACTCCATACGCCTTTATTTTTCAGATTTAGACAAATGATCTTGTGCAAACAACAAAGATGGGATGAAAGGTTACGACAAGCACTGTGAACACGAGTGGATGTTTCAAGAGAAAGAAAATGATCTTTCTAGGATGCTACTTATGTTTATTGGGTATTTTGAAATTATCTTTGAGTCACTGCTCTGAGTCTCAGTCTTTTCTTGTATAGAAAAGGATAGACTAGATTTGAATATTGATGTACAACTCTTTATACGTGGCTCAAATGTATAATGTGTTATATTCCAAGATTTTAAATGCATAAGTGTATTATGTGTAATAGAATAGTATAATGCTGGATCTGAGGATGTTTTTAATTAAAGAAGATTTTGTTATGTTTCATGATTTGCATCGAAGTTAATGTCTTATAAAATGAGTCTGATTTATTAAGACTGACATTTTTTTTAAAGGAATTTTTATATATTAATAAGTTATTGGGGATGATTTTTGTTCGGAGTTTTAAGTAACAACCTTTTTAAAGGAAAAAAACAAATCTTCCCGAATTATAAAGGCTATTTTCAATAATTGGATATCGAATTACTTCACAAATTTCTTAATTAATAAGAAAATCTTTAATAGTAAAAAGGGGTGTTACATTAGTGGTATCAGATCAGTTCGTCCTACCAAGACTGGGGTGTGGACTTAACCATTGCTTGTGCAGTGTGTGATTGGTTTGACTGTCGCTTGATGACAGTATAGATGAATTGTTTGATGTTGTGTGATTCCAAATTGACTATTCTTTAATAGCAATGTAGGATGTATTGATTGAACTGATTGCTCTTGCATCGACTGTTGTTTAATGGTGGTGAAAGAAACATTGTATGTTGTGTGATCTTATACCTACTATGTGTGGGTAGTGTGTAAGATATGAAGTTGTTTGTAACAGCGTAATCTTGCATTGACTACTGTGGTGGCAATGTATGATTAGTTAGACTATATGCATGTGAGATCGTTGATACGACGTTGTTAAAAGAGAATGCCAACATTTTGAGGATGTGAAATAGCCCATAGAATTGCCAATTGAATTGTGAGATTAGTTAGACATCAAAAAGCTAAGAGACAGGGTTATTTCTCTAGACTGCGCTTTGCCTTAAGGAATCCTTAAGACCTTGGCATCTATAGTGGGATAATGGGTTGAGTGTGATAGAGAAGTCTATGCATTATGCGTAAGTTTTCTCTCATTGTTATCAAGTTGTTTTGACTCCGCATGAGTAAATGCCTTATGCATTCTACTATCTTCCAAGATGTACAGTGATGTTGAATATTTTATTTTATCATTGCTTTTCTTGTAAGAATGGGTCGGTTGGACATGTTTCAAGTAGTCTACTATTGAGTAGCCTACTATTCTTGTAAAAGAAATATCTCAATTCTTAGTAGGGTCATTCATTTCGTATGAATGATGCCTTGCACATGAGTTTTTTTTATCATGTAGTAACCTGAACTTCTTTCTATGTCTATGTCTCCAGTGGAAATAAAATTTGTTAATCGTGTTCTGAGAAATTATATCAATGGTGATCTAGTTGTCCTTAATCCCAATGAGAGTCATTTACTCCATGGGAATGTGTTGTTTTCAAGTCTTATGAGTTGTTTGATCCACATGGAGAAATTGTTTCTTCTATCTTTCTTGCTTTTGAAGCAAGGTGAATGTTTTGAAGGAAGAAAGAAATTCTTGATAAAGTTGTGAGGGTGCACACTCAGGACTCAATCAAGATGACTTTCTCTCATAATAATAAATTTCTTGAAATATTGTCTAAGTTGTGTTGTTGTCATTATTCTTCACATTCTGAGAGTACGAGTTATACCCTTGAGTTAGTTGAGGAAGGAGATCCAAAGATCTGAGTTCATAGATCAAGATTGAGATTAGAGGTCCAAATATCTGAGTTTATAGATAAGGATGAGTTTGACAAAGGAAAGAAAACAAAGTTTTAAAGGTACCTTGATGTTTGGAAGATGATAGGATGTTGAGAGTATGTTTATTGCCTTATTGTTCTAATGGATGTTTTAACGTGTTTTGAATGTTGAAATAGTGTATCGTGGTTTAGATTTGTAGTAGGATTGATATATTAACTATTAAGACTTGAAAATTTTTGTTTTAGACATGATTCAAGACCAAAATAGTGCATTTTCCTGATGCAGTAAAATAACCTACGGGTTTAACATGTTTAATTACATTTCATGATGTAAGTGGTGATTTAAGGCCTGTATAATTGAGGTTAACAATTACCCACGTTGTAGAATTTAATTGGTAGGTATATGTGAGGGTTCTTTATGGTTAAATTATGATTTAGTGGGAAGAATAAGATACAAATGCTAAAATAGTAGCAAAGTGTTTAAGATGGAGAAGTAAGTGATTGCAAAGTTTGAGAGTGTGATTGGATGTTAGAAGTCGAATTCAATAAGTGATTAAATTGGTGATAGTAGATTGGAATGGTTTGAGACAATTTAGAAGACATCCAAATGGTGATTTGGTTGGAATTATGATAATAGGATGTACCTGTAAGTTAGATACTTAAAGCATATTTAGAATACCTTCTATGAAGAGAAAATTATAGGAAAAGTCTTTGGTAGTGTTTAGACATAGAAAGTTGAGGTCTAGACATGTATAAAGGGTGTTAGAAATGTTGTTGAGCTAAGCATTGAGTTTTAGTATCATGCCATACTCAAATTGGTGAGTGCTAGCTAGTAAAACTAAAACAAGATGATAAGAGTTAAAAAAAAAACTGCATATTTTAGGTACAAAAGACATGACCCGAAATGATAAAAGTGCGAACTTTGGCATTGCATAACTCCTTGTATAGGATGAGTTTCGGAACGAAACTTTTTTTCACAGTTTTGTATTACCAAAGTCTAGTTCTCCACAAAATTTCATAGCCATTGGACTTACATATCTCATTTTGGACCCTAAGTTCATTTTGAACCAAAACTAGTTCATTAAGTGATCCAAAAAGCCTAGATTTTGATCCTAGAGGAATTTTGAGGTGAGACCAATTCCTACAATCTTATTTTTAGGTGTATAAAATATGTTTTGAGGATTTTCAAAGTTTATCCCTATGGATTTTAAATTCACCTTTGAAAACCATATCTTTTCTAAGCCGTTTTTGACCTGAAATTTGAAACGTACGCCATTTTCAAACTGTTTGAGCTTTTAGAGTGAAACCAAAGCCCAAATCTTTGTTTTAGTACCCTCTAAATCTGTTTTGAGGTCCCACATAATTTTAAGCAATGTACAATGAATTTGGTAGAAAAATCCATTTTCTAGAAACATGCATTTTGTAAACTTATAATGTGCGCCATTTCCAAACCGCTTTGAGTTTTTGAGTCAAACCAAAGACATTAAGTCACATTTAATGCATATTAAATATGTTTTCAAGTCCCAAAGTATTTCGAGCTTTGTAACTCAATTGGCGTAGAAAACTGTTTTCTAGAATTCTTTAAAATTGCAAACTTAAAACGTGCGTAGTTTTCAAACTGTAACTCCGATTTGGATGAAACCAAAACTCATGATCTTGTTTTTAAGTGAAATAAATCTGTTTTTGGGTTTTAAAATGAAAGTATCACTATATGATAGGGTTGCTTCCCAAAATTACCTCTTAGAAAACTCAATTTAAAGGAAATCCTTAGGTGAAAGACTTGTTCTTGACGTAGAGACCTACCTGGTAGTTTGCCTACAACTTATATAGGATACATTAACTCTAAATCTTCAATGTTGAGTAGATTTAAGTACTTCCTTGAAGATAGCTATATTGTCTATCTAGTAGCTTAGATAGATTTCTATCGAATCCATTCTATGTTAGTAAACTTTTAATTTAAGAATGAATTTGCATAGGTAGACCTAGTTTATGTTCTTTATTTACTAATCTTACCTAACCCTTATGTCAAAAAGGATAGTAAGTTAGAAACAAACTTTGTTAATAGAAATAACTTATTATAGGAGTCGTATGAGACTAAGTTGTAGAGTAATGGATTAGTCTGGGAATAGATAACGTAGATTATAGTTATAGATCACCGTATGTTAAGCATAATTTCGAGGACGAAATTCTTAAAAGGGTGGGAGAGTTGTAACACCCTAAAAATTACAACTCAATAAATATATATTTGTGTGATTGAGTTATGATTTAATTGAAATTTGTTTCTTTTAAATAAGAAAATGTATGTTTGAGTACTTAAAATATAGTTAGTATTATTGTGAGGATTTTCGAAACTTTTACGTGAGTTCTGTAAGCTGTAGAAAAAAAAAAAAAAAAAAGAGAAGCGGGAGTGTCTTTATAGGAAGTGTAGTGCAAATAGTAAAATTGGAAAAAAATCCAAACGTTCACGATGCTTCTTTATTTTTCATTTTCTTCCTCGGCCGAGGCGGTCTTCTCCCTGCTTCTCTCTAAATATTTCGTATCTTCTCTCTAATATTTGAGCCTCTAAATCAAAGTTTCTACCGATTAATCTTGAATATATCATAGAGGGGGACTAGAGCTTCAATACCCACCGATTGGATTTCGATTTCGTCGAGGTATGGAGGGGTTTCTTTTTTTTCCCTAAGCTATTTCCTTATTTTCTTGTTAAATATGAATTGTGGCTGTTGTTGATGGTCTGTAAATAATTTTGAAAATCCGAAATAAGCTACTTGATATTTGGGTCCTGTGACTGTGTGGATATTTTGTCTCGGTTTTCGTGCATGTTTTTGAGGATGTAAATATATTTTTTTATGTTTTGATGCCTCTGGATGTCGTGGTATTTTTCTCAGATTTTTTTGAGCACTGTAACTATTTTTACCGGAATTATTTTCAAAAACTGTTAATTCTGAGAATGGGCCTGTTTTGATTTTTACAAGAATTTTGGGACGTGATTTTGGAAAAATGGAACCATGAGTTCATTTTATGTATCATGAGGGTCATCTCTGAATTTTTTTAAGGTTAGGAAAAGTCGGAAAGTAATTTTAGAAAATTATTATTGTGAAACACCAAAACTGGACAGTGGAGAATTTAAATGGGGGAAAATATCATTTTTGAGCGAATTTGGCTATGAAAAAACTTTGTAACCTTATTTGAATTATGTAGAATATCTTTGAATTTTATCGGAATTTTATAGGAAAATTTGGTAATTATTTATGTTTTTATATGGGAGACTCTGTTCTGAGACATAAATGCTTTAAAAATTCAAAAAGGGTATTTTTGGTGGGTTTTTGATACTGAGGAAATTATATGTGATGGTACACATGTTGGAGATATTCTATGTAAAATTTCACATAAAAAAAATTTTATATGCTATTTTCTAAAAATATGGAATTGTGTTTTACAGAGCATGCACAGTCACTGTTTTTAATTCAAAAGTAATATTTGTGAGTTGAATTTTCGTGAGATAAATTTATATGATGAAATATGTATGATTTATAGTTTCTCTGTAAAATATCATGAAATTTAAAGTTGATATGATGTATCAAATAATTTTTGGTATGTGTGCACAACTATAGGTATATGCATGAAATTTAATTGGAAGATTGTGTAATTGTGCCTAATATCATTCGTTGGATTTGCTAATAGACATTTCACCTCAAAAGGGAAATTTCTATTGAAAACATGTGGATAATGTTGTTTAATGGATTATGTTGAATTATGGTTTGTTAATGATTATTCTATTATTAACTGTGAATTGGAGACCGGGAGGAATGTGATCCTCGGGCAAAGAGTGCTGGAATTGGCTTGTGCATGTGAATTGCTTGTGATGGTTTGTTGATTGTGGGAACGAGAATTTTTCATTCTTGTGTGGGAGAAAATGAACTCCAAATGGAGTACATTTGTGAATACTAGAAGGTCATTCTAGTAATCAATAATATTCACTATGAGCAATAGTGGATCAACTATAATTAAGAGTGTGAACTTAATAACATTATGGATTGGTAATTAAGAATTACCTATGCACATGGAGGACGATGGATGTTTGGACTTAGAAAGGAATTTAGGACCTTTGCATGGATTTGGACAAAATGACTGAAATAAGCATAAAATGTGAGAGTGGGTGAGGATTTCAATAAGACAAAGTAAGACAGTTAAGAATCATGATGTGGGTCATGATTGGGTAAAGTGCGATACGCACATGTGTTTGAAAGTTTGTGAACTGTGATTGTCCGAATCGTGGTGAGAACCGAAAGGAGGAAGGAACCTCCAACGCTAAGTCGTGTGAGACGGTTGAACGGATTTGTTCGTGGACAAAGCTTGAATGGATAATTGCGAGACAGGTCGTGTGGAGGCTTTATCTACGGTCAGCATTATGCTTGTGAGATGACGGGGTCGTAATGTTTAACCACTGTGATAGTGGGAGAGTTTGATCTCCGTGTTGTATGTCTGGGACATATGTTGATTGAGGACCGCCGTCGAGTACCTTTGGTAGAAAAGCTCACACAAACCTGTAAAAGGTCACGTGGGATATTTCAGCTGCAAGTTATCTGTGAACCAAGGTCGGATTGCGAATGACGCGTCACTTGAGGTGATGAGATCGTTACGATGTAGCGATAAAGGCAAAGTCCTTATTTATATATGCATATGTGAGCGTAGAGGTGGTACCTTTAGCTCGGCATCAATTCGTCCGCACCTATACCATGTGCAGCGGGAAACCCACATGCGACGAAGAAAGAAAATAAACTCTGTGAGAGAGTGTTGAGGAGTCAGTCCTCGGAGTAATGGATGACCACAGTTGGTACCTGGGAGATGATCGTAAGGCAGGTTGTTCTTGGAGGGTAAGGCACTGAGTTGTGACGATAGATCACGTAGCTGACTCGGCCACCCTGACAAAAATACGAGCCATCATCGGTTGGTGAGAGCCCGCCATTGTACCATGGTGAAGGGTGTACTCCCAACAGTCATCCAACTCAAAAATATGTAAGACCACTGAGTTCTGGAAGTTCCAGTGGCAGCTGGCCAGTGTGAAATAATTTACAAGAATAGTTGTGGAAACGAATAGGTTTCGAGTGAGACTCGTGAGAGCACCACTGTGAAGTGGTTGATATTGTATGTTTGTTTGAGACCGGAAGGTCGTTTGGTTGTTGGTTTAGAGGAGGAGAGAGACTCACTCCATACGCCTTTATTTTTCAGATTTAGACAAATGATCTTGTGCAAACAACAAAGATGGGATGAAAGGTTACGACAAGCACTGTGAACACGAGTGGATGTTTCAAGAGAAAGAAAATGATCTTTCTAGGATGCTACTTATGTTTATTGGATATTTTGAAATTATCTTTGAGTCACTGCTCTGAGTCTCAGTCTTTTCTTGTATAGAAAAGGATAGACTAGATTTGAATATTGATGTCCCTTAAATGTGCAATTGACTTGAGCATACCTGATATTATACACAAGTATGGCCAACCCATGCCACTCTCAAAACTCATTGCTTCACTACCAATCCACCCATCCAAGGCTTGCTTCATCTACCGCTTGATGCGAATTTTGACTCATTCAGGTTTCTTCTCTCAGCACAATGTCACCGAAAATGAGCAAGAAGTGAGGTATGTGCTAACTGATGCATCTAAACTACTCCTTAAGGACCACCACTCGAGTATGACATCTTTGTTACAAGTCATAGTTGATCCAATTTATATTAATCCATGGTATCAATTCTCTACTTGGTTCACAAATGAAGACCCTACACCATTTCACACACAAAATGGGATGACATTTTGGGATTTTGCTGGGTGTGAGCCTAAATTCAATCACCTTTTCAATGATGCAATGGCTAGTGACACTCCATCTGTTTCTAGTGTGGTGATTGAGAAGTGCAAGGGGGTGTTTAATGGATCAGAGTCATTGGTTGATGTTGGAGGAGGAACAGGGACTATGGCCAAGGTCATTGCTAAGTCATTCCCAAAACTAAAGTGCATTGTATTCGATCTTCCACATGTTGTTGCTGACTTGCAAGGAACCGAGAACATAAAATATGTTGGAGGGGACATGTGTGAAGCAATTCCTTCGGCTGATTCCATTATGTTGAAGGTAAACTTATATTATCTATGTATTAATTATCTTATTGCTACATCTTTAGCATAACATGATGTTTTTACTACCTACTAGCTAGATTATATTAACAAATAGGCTCCAAGTTGCTCAATAAATTGGCTCAATCCAGTAATATATATATATAGTTCAAGAACAATTGGCATGTTGGTATATATATATATATATATATATATATATATATATATATATATATATATATATATATATACTAACAAATTAACTACAAATAATATAAAAAATATATTACTTAATAATTGAAATTTAAATTAATTTTAAGACCTTTGAGGTCTAAACATTTAAGTATAAACTCGGACTAAAGATCAACTGGTTCAGGCCAATTGGACTTGAAGGTAATTATACAAAATGTTCCTAGAAATAAATAACAAAGAGCTATGATGTGATTTTAGAAAAAATTAATATGATTATGATCAATAGGAAACCAATGTTCATTTCTTTTGTGATTCTTATCATTGTTACTTTGACAATTAAGCAGTGGATATTACATAACTGGAACGACGAGGAGTGTGTGAAAATACTGAATAAAGGCAAGGAGGCAATAACTAGCCACGGAAAGGTTATTATCATAGACTTGGTGATGGAGAATGAGAAGGAAGACGATAAATTAATTGAGGCACAATTGTTCTTTGATATGCAGATGATGGTGTTGTTCACTGGAAAAGAAAGAAATGAAAAAGAATGGGCCAACTTGATTTTCTCTGCTGGTTTCAGTAACTACAAAATTACTCCAGCTCTTGGTTTAATTTCTATAATTGAGGTTTATCCATAGTACTGTTACCAGTACACGAGTGCAAGAGAAGGACCACACTGTGTATGTTTAACATAAAATTCTATATTTCTGTTTTCACTTACTTTTTTATTCCAGTTTATCTTGTATTAGAATCAAATTTTGGAGAAAATAAATTGATAATTCCGTTAAGTTGTCACATCTGAATCTCTGATATATATACAAGGGATGCATGGTTTGCACCATAATCTTGGAATGAAGATCAGCGCTAGCCGTATATTCTTTAATAGTTATTATTTGTTTATTTTTTATATGAAATTGGAATGCAACGATATTACAATAGGAAGCAGAATCCCAACTATGTTGACACTCCGGAACCTATTCATCATTTACAACATTCCTATATATAATAAAAAGACAAAAGGAGGAGACAAAAGATCATGGGGGACTAGACCAAAACTCATGAAAAGATCAACAAAACCTAACACATACTTAGTACCTTCTTCCTCACTCAATGCAGCAACTGCTTTTTAAAACATATAGAGAAGCTTTCGACAAGGAAGGCCACCAAAACTTGCAAAAAATGGGGTTTTGATCAAAATTTTGTCACCATGAAAGTTCTTTATTGTCTGTGTATTTTTGTGTGGAGCAACAAATCTTTGTCGCTTGTATTTTTCTTGTGGTTTTGTTGCTTATGTTTTTCTAATATTTAGTGTATGAAGTATGAACCCACTCTCATATTTTTCCAACAAAAAAAAAAAAAACCCACTCTCATATTTATTGACAAATAATATTTATAACCTATCTTGTTATGAATTTGTGAAAATAAGATACTGGGTTTAATTATTGCCAAACCTGTTATTAATATTTGACCATAATTTAATTATTACGGTTGAACTAATTGTGAATCATAAATAAAATATCTTTTCCGATTTAATGATAAGTTAAATTTTAAAAATCTTGATTAAATTTAAAATTAATAAAATAATACTAATAAAAATTATATTAAAAGGAAAAGAACATTAAGTCCCCTTAAACTTTATTCCTTTTGCAAATAGACACCCTAAACTTTAATTTTGTCCAAATTATTCCTTAAACTTTACCTCTTTTGTAAATACACACCATGAACTTTAAATTTATTATTATTGATATTTAAACTTCAACTTTTTTGTAAATAGACACCTTAAGCTTTAATTGCATTTCAATTGATTTTTAAAATTTATCCTTTTTACATATAGTTTTTTTTTTCAATTTTTTTATCTTAAATGTTAATCATTCATTAATTTTTTTGTTACAACTTATTTTTCCATATTTAAAATATAATAAAGAACATGAATTTAGAAAATATATATAAAAAAGGGAAATAATAACATTAATAAAAAAAGTTTTTATTTTTTCAATTCTAATTTTTATTATGGTTTTAATTAATGTTTGGAAAAGTGATTTATAAAAATAAAACTAATAAATAGTTGAGATTAAATAAATAAACAATTGAGATTTTTTTGTTAGTAATTTAACTCCAATTTAATATAAGAGATTATTTATGCATGAAAGGGGTAAATTTTAAGAATTAATTTAGATGAAATTGAATTTTAGGTGTCTATGTGCAAAAGAGGTAAAATTTAAGGATTGATTTAAATAAAATTAAAGTTCATGGTGCCTATTTACAAAAGAGATAAAGTTTAAGGATCACTTGGGACAAAATTATAATTTAAGGTGTCTATTTATAAAAGAAGTAATGTTTAAAGGGGTTGAATACTTTTTTCCCTGTATGAAAATAATAATCACGTGTTTAACACTGTTTATTGAAGAGTTGTTATTTGTTAAATGAAAATTGCCAATCGGCCGGAGTCATATATACCAAAAGTAAAAATATGTTAAGAAATTATAATCACGTGTTTAACATTGTTATAAATGTACCATATGTTTAAGCCAAATAAGACTAATACGTTAAGAAAAGAAAGACAAATAAAGGAAATGCGAAAGATATGAAAATATATATAAAAAAAAAAGATAACTTTTCTATAATATTTGTAAAAACAAAAAGTATTCTAATTAAAATAAGTAGGCCTGTATGCAGAAGAGGACCGCAACTCAACCCTCAAGCTAGATTAATTAATAATATGACTAATGAGGATCGATGTAGAGATGATAATGGGTAAGTGTGTGTAGAATAGGAATAATAAAATAGGATCGGTACATATTTTACCACTACAAAGAATATGGAAATAGCGTTTAAGATGTAGCGTTTGGTCTTGATACCAATGTTAATAGTGTCGTCCAAGCCAACGTAAGGGTTTTTTTAATTATTTTAAAATCAATATTTTAGCATCGGCCAAAAATCAACGTTAATCTGAAATTAGCGTTGCATTTGTATTGGTTATAGTTGATGCAAACGACAATATTTAAGTTAGTGTCGATTTGGCTGATGTTACGTGGCATTTAATGCAACCAGGTGATTTGACCGTTTTAAAGTAACTACAAGTTAGTGTTGGCCAAGCCGACATTAATTAGACATTCAAATATTTAAAATCTTTCAAATATGATTCAACTTCGATTTTAGTAATAGCTATTTGAGTCAGAAAATTTGCAAGTGGTATGCTTCCCTTCAAGCAGAAACCTTTTTCATGCACAGGTATTCAATGGTGGCCCTTAGAGCTTATCCATTGCCGCCAATATGCTCTAAATATTTGCACTGCCTGTTAGGCCTTTGCACCTGCCATTAAGCCATTAGAGCTTATCTATTGTCATCAATGTGCTCTAGATACTTGCATCGTTGTTAGCTCACATTAACGGGACACGCTGCCCGACCTCTACATTGATAGGAAGACTTTCGATACAAGGGATCCCCATGCTTGGATTTATCGCTAATTCCATTATACATGCTTGAACTAATGACCTGGTCGAACCATTAGGTCTGATACCATTTCTTGAGAATACGAGGGCGATAAAACACCAGGGAGATCTTGATTCAATGGGCCACAAGCACACCACACAAATGACTTGAAAATCATATTCAACCCAAAACCTTAAGGCATTAGGTTTGTAGGTCTTTCTTACTTATATGTTACTCAACTTGTCTATTTCTATCAAATGTACAATTAACAATATTATTTTGCTACATGGGTGCTAAGTGGTTGTCAAACAAATCCAATATATGAGAAGGTACTTTTCCAATGGAAATATCATGAAGTCTTCTCACAATGATCTATCAAAGACTAAGTAATTTTTCTGCACTTATATTTAGAGTGTTCATTTAAATAATCTCAGCTAAACAAACAGAGTACAATTGGAAATTTGGGTTAGGAACTAAACAAGAAGCTAAACACATGGAGTGATTCTCACGCAAAAACAATTGTTATACAAAGATAATCATCTATAATAATAAAATTAAGACTTAAATAACTTTTAGGTCCTTGATAAATTTCCAAATTTTGCTTTGAGTCCCTGATAAAATTTTTCGTTGTTTTGAGTCCCTGATATATTAAAAATTTTGTTTTGGGTCCCTGCCATCAGTTAACTGATGACGTAGTACCATCTCAACGGTTGATATATATTGGGGAAGATCTGTTCGGATGGTTCCACGTCATTACTTAATTGACAGTAGGGGCTCAAAACAAAAGTTTTGATATATCAATGACTCAAAACAATGAAAAAATTTATCAGAGACTCAAAGTAAAATTTGGAAATTTTCAGAGACCTAAAAGTTATTTAAGCCTAAAATTAACATTTCAATTTGTGCCAAGGGGTTCCACTAAGGACAATACGTGACAAATTCATTCATAAAGAGTTATTATTATGGTTTCCCTTACAATAATAAACAACACTAGTAGAAGATATATAGTGACTACCTAGATAATAATCCTTTGACTTCAAAATTAAAGTTGTTGTTTATACTGATGTAGCTTTAGAAAGTCTCCCAAATAAATGGCTCTTCAAATCGGGAGTATTAATCGAGTAATCATAAATTGAAGAGAGAGAGAGAGAGAGAGCAATACCCGAAAGACTGAAGGAGAACGAGGAGGCCAAAGAGGCCTATGGCATCGGAGAAATGGTGGAGGAGGAAGTGGTTGTGATAGTTGCAAATTTGGGAATAGGAGGATGAAGGTGAGGAAACTTAGAATGAAGAATAGAGAATTGCCGCTATGTTTGGAGAGGGAGCTTTGTGTGTGCGTGCTTGTGGTTGTGGGCAGTGAGAGAATCGTGCTCTTAAGAGAATCTGAGCTTGGTGGGGTTGGGGATTGAGGATTTAGGGTTCAAAGTTGAAGTGAGGTGATGACTTAGAAGCTAAAGGTAGGAATCAGAGTTGAAGGTGGGAGAGAGGTAGTGATTGTAAGTGAAGGCTTCTTGAGGATGCAATTTTTGAAGCGCTAGGGTTTGTTCTCTTACGAGTGCAGAGTGGAAGAGAGGGCGACATGGTGTGGCAGAGAGGGCAGCATGGTGGTAGAGAAGGCGGCGTGGTGGTAGAAGGGCAGTGGTAGCAAAGGTTTAAGCAGGTGAAAAGGTTTGGGCATGCGAGTAGGAGTGAGCATGAAGAGAAAACATACGTGGGTTCATTAATTAATGTTTATTCTAAAAAAAATTATAGTGCTTAGGAGTATAAACGCTATATTCTTGTATATTTTTATTCTTTTAAATTAAAACCAATAAAAGATAGCGCTTATTACAATAAGCGCTATCTATATTCATGCCTAATATAGTGCCTGCATAAGTAAGTGCTATGTTCCTGTTCTGCTTCTTAATACATAGAGCTTATCCATATAAGCGCTATGTATAGAGTGCTATCTATAATCATTTTTGGCTTATCTCTTCACTCTCTTCCTATCCCCTCACTCCTTTTCCCTTTTCAATTTTTTTGATGTCTTAATGTTGTAGGGTGGCTAGGGGTTGGACAGCGAGGAGGGAGAGCTCATGCGATGACAAGGTGGCTTTGCCTCAGTGTTTGGCCAATGGAGGTTGCTGCTAACCTTGTCACCGAAGTGGTAGCATTTGAGTGAGAAGTAAAAAGGAAGTAAGAGAGAAATAGTGAGCATTAACAAAATCGGCGAATTTTTTATTATTATTATTTTTGTTAGTGTCAACTTGGCAAACTTAAATTAGCGCTGACCTAAGAGTCGGCTTGGATATGCTATGACTTCTTTTGGTCAACACAAACACATTTGCATTGAGCTTTTTTGAGACGGCTGCAAGGCCATCGCTTGACCAACACAAAATAGCGATTAACGTCAACTTTTAAGGATTAGCATCGACTTTTGGCCGATACTAATTTATGTTTTTCTAGTATTGGATACAATGACCTTGTGGGGCTAGTTTTTGGCAAGTAAGAAGTCCTCAATTCTAGGAAACTATAGAAGAAAACCCAACTTGATATGAAACTGTCATACTTATATACTAACAATCGTTGGTTGCATTTCTGGTTTGCAAAGCCACCTTAGGGCAAGATTCCTACCCTAATGTGCTCTTATTAGCTACCCACAGGAAAGTCAACAGGCGAATGGGTAGATAGTTGCTCTTAGAGGGCATGCGTAAGTTTTCAACTGTATAATATATTTTAATACACTTGTTTGTCAAAGAAAATAATTTTCTTATTAGTACATGTTATTTGCAATTGAACAAGAGGATTATTAGCAAACGTCTTAGCTAGCAACATTATTAATTTGAAGAAAATTTGTGGGGGTGAGAATGAAGATAAATGGTTTGATAAGTTTGTGGAATGGAAAATAGGTGAAGGGAGACAAACTAGTTTTTGGCATGATAGGTGGATCAGTGAAGAGCCTCTTGCCTTCCTATTTCCTAGATTGTTCTTAATCTCTCAACAAAAAGATGCATATGTGGTAGATGTTGGGTTTTGGGAGGAGGAAGTGTGGAAATGGGAATTAAGGTGGAGACAAGAAACATTTGAATGGGAAAATGAACAAATGCAACAGCTGGACAACTTGCTAGGTTCGGCTAGATTACAAAAAGGAAGCATGGACAAATGGGTTTGGACCGTGGATTTGACAGGTATTTTCTCTGTAAGGTCAACATATGTGGCTCTACACAATTTGAGGGTTGGAGGTCAAGTGGACGAGTTTCTTGGACAAGTGTGGAGTCTAAATATTCCTCCTAAGGTGACACATATGGTGTGGAGGGTAATGCTTAATAAACTACCTACCAAAGACAACCTTCAAAAAAGGAATGTACATCTTAATGAGACCTCATGTGTTTTTTTTTGCCAACAACAACATGAAAATGCTGGTCATATTCTCATGTCCTATAGGTTGATTGATGAGATTTGGAAACAGTGGTTTATCTGGTTGAATTCTCCCACGGTTCTGCCAAATTAATCCTCGGGACCATTTTCAACAACAACCGTGTAGAATCAGACTAAAAGAGGAGATTAGTAGATGAATGGTACTCTGATGTGCAATTGTTTGGTGCACTTGGAATTTTAGAAACAAATGCTTGTTTTAGGGGGCTGTTTTTGATAAAAATTATCTAATGCAAAACATTCAATTTACTGCGCAGGGATGGCTGTTGGGAGGATCAAAAGAGTTTAGTTACTCTTTTAAGCAATGGCTGGTGAATCCAGGGAATGTCTCTGTCTGTAGTAAAGTGCTGGTAAGAAGGTCCAGCTATGGAGTTTGAAGAGGGAACAAAAGGTTACTGTGTTATACTCCCTCCGGTACTTTATATAAGAAACAAATAACTAAATCGTCAAGATCAATAAAAATAGTTAAGTAAGTTAGTTATAATTAATAATGTCATGAATTTTAATCTTATTCCAAAAGTACCCCTTAAATTGATTGGTTTAAGTAGTGGTTACATTAATGACACTGCACATCCACCAATAAGTGTAACTTGTATTGTTAGTAGACCAATAAATGCATGAGAAATGAGTAGGTGTCTCATTAATAGATTTCACAAGATGAAGGGTAAAGAAGAAAACTAACAATTAATACATCTTAAAATTGGTCTATGTTT
This sequence comes from Pueraria montana var. lobata, assembly GCA_026413185.1. Classification (NCBI taxonomy): domain Eukaryota; kingdom Viridiplantae; phylum Streptophyta; class Magnoliopsida; order Fabales; family Fabaceae; genus Pueraria; species Pueraria montana. The sequence continues at coordinate 23,753,841 of CM048654.1, forward strand.
TTTATAATTAGGACCAAAAAAGAATATCCTTTTTGTTTCTTATAAAAAAGGCTTATTCACCCTTTTGGGTCACTTTTAAAAAGTTTTTACCAAAATGGGTATGTTTTCAAAAATATTATTTATATGGGTCTGTTTTTGACCAAAATCCGGTCCAACTTTTAATTTGACTACTAAACTGATTGCCACGTAATTTTTTTGCTTTAAAAAATTGAGGGAGGTTCCACATAAAATAGCTATTTGAAATTGCGTTTTTATCTCTGAAAATTCGTTAAATGAGATGATTAGGTAATTATGAAATGTAGACGCAAAAATTAATTGTGTAAAATGAAGATGTAAGCAGCACCTGCGGTTTCTGCACACATCCATCACTTGCATTGAAGGTGTTACTTGTTTTTGCGTTTTCATGCTGTATCACTTCAGCTGCAGTACGTTTGAAGGTGTTACTTGTTTTTACACTTTCATGCTTTATCACATCAGCTACAGTGCTGCACGTGAACTGGTCACAATGAAGATGTTCGTTGTTTTTGCGTTTTCATAGTGGTTTCTCCTGGCGCCTGTGCCTTTGTCAAATCATTTTGACTACATTTGCATGGAAGATGTTGCTTCCTTTTGCGTTTTCATAGCTGGGTAAGCGAATCTCCCAGGCCTAGCTACGGTGAGGCGTGCTCGTGTGACAGTGTTGAATCCGTTGATAGCATTTGCGTTTTCATGAAGTTAAAAAAATATTTATTCAACACCTTAAAAGGCAGTGAAAGCTCGCCCCTTTCACTTTCACATTCACAGATTCACCATTTAGTCTTCAAACGTCTAAAAATAAAGTTATTAAGAGTTTGTGGACAGGTAAACACACTGAAGTTGTTGTGCTAGTTGACAAAATTAAAAATTAGGAATATTTGAATTTATTTTGTAGTGATTACTTTGTCCCTCTCTGCAGCATTTTTTTTCTTCTGACCATAGCATTTTGTGTGTGGATTTCTTTTGAGCATTTCTTTTTCAGTCACTTTTGTTTCAACTTCAAAGCTTATGGGAAATTATTTGCTTCAAGTTTAGTGACTTTGCTTCATCTTAATTGGCAAGTATTTTTTTTCTTAAACTGTCACCAGTTATTATTTGTTGTTATGGTAATTAATTTATGTGTTATTTTATTTGTTGTACTTATAGAAATATTTTTTTTTGTATTTTTGTATTATTATATTTATTGTTTTCCTATGTTGATCAGCGTCTTGTCTTTTTGTTAATTGATCAGCTGAGAAAAGAACTATATTAAAGGGGGTAAGGCTGATTGACCATTTTGGGTTACTTTTAAAAAGTTTTTACCAAAATGGGTCTGTTTCCAAAAATATTATCTGTATGGGTCTATTTTGACCAAAGATTATTTTTAATTTGACCAGTTTGAATGCCATGTAGGATAATGAAACCGCTATTAAAAATAGCAGCTTCAAACTGACATACGTACGACGGCGCTGTACTTGTATTGAAGTAGCTATTAGCAATTGCTACTTCATTTGAACAAAGAAGTAGCAATTAGCAATTAGCAATTTCTGTCATTTTATTGTGTGTTTTATTTGATAGTTTTTTTAAAATGTATTTTTTATTTTTGATACATTTTATGTAATATTTGTATTTGTTTGCATACACAATTTTTGTAAATTATTCTACATATGAGAATTTTTTATTTGTAAATTATAATTTTTGTGTGTATTGTTTTTTAATTATTAAATATATATTTTAATTTGTGTTAAGTGTTCTAAATTATGTATTTGTAACTTATAATATTCTTATTTGTTATGCAAAAATTATGCATACTTGTTTAATTTAATTTAACTTAAAATTTTATTATTTTGTAGGTACATTGATAAGAATCATGGCAGCTCCAATTGTAGCATTTGTGTATGTGAATGGGAGGATGTATGATGCTGACGAGGGTTTGACATTTGAAGGGGCTAAGAGAGCAATCAAGATTAAACGTGGTGTTAGTTTTGGTGTATTAAAGAGGAAGATTCATGACAAATTGAAGCTACAAGCCAATCAAGTTATATCATCTATAACATCTAGGTTTATGGTTGGTGGGAAATACGTCGCATTGAATATATATGATGACGAAGACGTAGAAATCATGATTAATGCCTTTGATCAACAAAATGAGGTGGTGGTAATAGAAATGTATGTTGAAGTAGATATTGTCGGTTGTTCTACTATCCCATTACAAGGTGGTGCAGTTAGTTGTCGCATGTTAGGTGGGCATAATTTCTCATGCAATGATGGACAGGCATTAACAATCATGCAAAGAGTTGCAGTTTCAGATGATGAAGATGATGACTATGTTGTGTCTAACTCATTTGTTGAGGAAACATCTGATGAGGAAGATGTAGCTGATGGTGATTCTTCTGACACAAACGATGAAGCAACGTCTGTTGAGGTAAGTCACCTTCTTCAACCACTCTCAATATGTGAACCTGAAGAAGGTATGTTTGTTAAGAATTTTTGTACCTTAAGAAAAAAAATAATTCAATTATTGAAATGTTATGCTCAACATAAAAGTAAATTAGAAAAGTATAAAAAATTAAATTTACAAGACGGAGGTTAGACTAATGATAACACCTATTGTTAAGATTAAATAAATTTATTATTTTTATCTTAACAATAAATAAAAAATAGACAAGGTAGGTTAAATAAAAATAAATAAAATACATTGGTTTAGGGTTTTAAAAAATGTCTATTATCTTAAATAAAAATTAATTTAATATATATTGCACAATTTAAAATGTGAATTAAATAAATATTTAAATAAATAAATAATAATAATAAAATTCAATAAATAATAAAAATTTAAAATAAGTTAAAATAATTGAAGGAAAAAAAATACATCACACATGATGAACAATTACATACAAAATTCAATCTACTGCTTATTAATATACATACTTCGCATGTGGGATAATGGAATTGCAATTTACAATTTTTCGTTGTGGTATCTGTAACCCCCTTTTTTTTTTTTTAATTACTTAATTTCTATATAAAATCCATAAACACGAAATTTTACAAATAAAATAAATACGTTACATTAAGTTTAAAGGTTGTCTTTATAATTTACATTATTAAAATTTACAGAAAATACTATTACAAAATTATTTCTAATTAATACAAAAGTATCTAAAGCCAAAAACCCCTATTCCTATAGCTCTGGAGTATGTCTGCATCTGTGACTTCTAATTAATCCTCCAAATACCTGCAATCACACTCCCCTAGAATCTGGGGACAGCATTACCGGATCAGGCATTTAATTTCTCATACAATAAAACAATTTCAAACAAATACATATCATAACAAATTAATTTGTAACACACATAATTAAATGCAGTATGATTTATGCAAATGCAGTTTTGACTCAAAATCATTTTTGACTCTGCTCCATGGAGACTTCCCCTTTGAGTGTTTAGTAAGTAACTGGCCTACCATTACGTACTGTAATTCAGCTATCAGCCCCTACTAAACGCGAATAAGCTAAACAGAATTAGGAGATCAGGATACCCAGGAAGGCTACCACGACCGCAACTCAGTCCAGTTTCCAGCCACATGTGGAATTGCCAATATCCCTCACCCCACAGACTATATAATCACAGATTATACGGTCCTGTCTAACAAATTCTACTCACCCCAAAAATCCTTTCTCAATCATTTGCATTTCACATGACTACCGTAATCTCGGTTAGTCAACAATTCATTTCTCAATCAGTTTCATTTCACATGACTACCGCAGTCCCGGTTAGTCAACATAATTCTTTCTCATTTGATACTTTTATAAATCCCCCAAAAAGACTCATGCTAATGAATTTTGTTCATGATCACAATCAAATAAATAATTTGTACACATTAACATACAAGGATACAAAAATTTAAGCAATTTACATTATAACATTAGTATTTTTAATAATTTCCGAAAATGCCCTCAATCTTTTTCCAAAATACCCAATGTGTCCCTACATGTAAAATGACCATTTTGCCCTTGTTTTTTAAAAAAATTCCACATAATATCCCTTGCATTTAGGGCTGGCCGAATGGTCTACAAGCCATTCTCAACAATTCTTCCAAAGCTACAAACTCCAATTCCAACCAAAATTCAATCAAATCACAAATTCAATCAAAATTCAACAAACCAAATTTCAACCATTACAACACCTTAAAAATTCAATCAAACATCATTCCAATCCATGAATTTCAATCACAAGCATCAAAAACACAAAACCCCTAAATCAATTTCAAGTTTTCATGATTCTAGGTCAAAATTTTAATCTAACCCTACAACATGTTTTCTTCTAATTCCAAGGGTTCTAATTGAAATTAAATGCCTAGATCCTTACCTTAGACTCTTTAATTGAAGAAAAAGCCTTGAATTCCTTTCTCCCTCACTCCTTGGTCTTGTAGGAATTTTTTGAGATTTTCTCCAATTTCTTTCTCTACTAGCCGAATTATGTGAGGTAGGGTGAAGTTTGGATGGTTTGATTTCTTAATTTGGGATGAGATGATGGGTTTAAGATGTAAAGAAAATTGAAACTGCAGCTGCTGGCTTTGGAGACTCACGGTTCTGTTTTGGGAAAAATACTAGCTTTTGTGACTTTTTGTTTTGTGTTGATTTCTTAAGCTTTAACTAAAAATTTTCTCTACCATATTTAATAAAAGCCTCACGTCCAGCTGCAGTTAGTGGGGCAGCCAAATGGCCAGACTTCTCAGCACACTTGGATGTGCCAAATGGGTGCCTTAGGTGACTAGCCAACTTGCTTCCTCAAAAGTCAAAATTCTAGAATTTTGTAGATTTTTCTTCACTCAATTTTTTTTTCACACGTACAGCTGCTGCTGCTGCCTTGTTCCAATAGCAGCCAATTTGGACAAAAATCACAATCTGCAGCCCTTTGGACAGCCAAATTAGTTCCCAACGTTGGGTGCTAATACCTTGGTCAATGGGTCAAAAATTGTAGGCTAGTTTAGAGTTTTCTAGATTATTTTTAGGGTTTTAATTATCTTACAAACTAATTAGAATTTAAAGAAAATAACACCACCATTGGATTCCTCACTATCAAAAACCTTGGGGTAGTGTCTTACTTATCTCTTAATCCAAGCCTAATTAGCTTAATTTAGTGACATTAGAAAAGCCTAAGTTGTCACTTTTTGATTGGTTAAGGTTCTAAATTAAAATTTTCTTGGTTAAACATTTTTAATAATTATTCTAAGTATATTACAATTATTAGATAATTCTATAGATGCCCTACAAATTTTCTCTAAATTTTCTGTCTTAGAATTTTACCGTAATAATTTCTCAAAGTTCTAACTTTTAGAAAATCTTAACAATTATGAATAAGCATTTTAATTCTTTATCTGTATATATTTTTAATCTATATTCTATTACCTTTCTTTTAAGTTATAATTGAGTTCAAAATTCTATACTTGAAAATTTATCCTGGACAGCTGTCTGACATAGCAGTCCCGTCAACTATCAATTTTAGCAAAAACAAAGACATTTGTAAATTCAGAAAATTCTTCTGAGTAGAACTGTATTAATTTCATTAAGAAAATATGTTCATAAAGTTTCTATAAAATACAGTGCTAATGTGTTCATAATGTACATATATAAGTGCGTACAAATAGTAAAATGAGGATGTTACAATTCTCCCCTACTAATAAAAATTTCGTCCTCGAAATTTCTAATACAAATATACAACCATACAACTATACAGCTAAAAAAAAAACTATACAAACAAATGAGGATATGCTTCTCGCATTCTCTCCTCTAACTCCCATGTAGCATCACCTCTGATATCATCCCAAATAACCTTAACCAGAGAAATTTCTTTACCTCTCAGGTACTTAATCCTTCTGTCCTCAATCTTAACAGGCTTTGTTTCAAATGTTAGGTTTTCCTTTACCTGTATTTGATCAGGTTCAATGACATGTGAAGGATCTGGGATGTACTGTCTTAGTTGTGACACATGGAACACATCATGGAGGTTTGACAAAAAGGGTGGTAAGGCTATTTGATAGGCCATAGGTCCAATTTTTCTGAGAATTTGGTAAGGTCCTATAAATTTAGGAGTTAGTTTCTTAGACTTTATTGCTCTGCCAACCCCAGTTGTTGGTGTGACTTTCAAAAAGACATGTTCACTTTCTTGAAATTCCAAAGGTTTTCTTCTTTTATCTGCATAATTTTTCTGTCTACTCTGTGCAGTTTTCATTTTCTCCTGAATAAATTTTACTTTCTCAGTGGTTTGCTGAATAATGTCTGGCCCTATCAAAAGATTCTCACCATCCTGATACCATACCAAAGGTGTCCTACATTTCCTACCATACAATGCTTCATAGGGAGCCATACCTATACTAGAATGATAACTATTATTATATGTAAATTCTACTAGAGGTAATATATCTTCCCAATTCCCTTTCTCTTCTAATGTACAAGCTCTCAAAAGATCTTCTAATGATTGAATGGTTCTTTCTGTTTGGCCATCTGTCTGAGGGTGGTATGCTGAACTAAGATGTAATCTACTTCCTAAGGCTTTCTGAAATTCCCTCCAAAATTTAGAAACAAATCTAGGATCTCTATCTGATACTATACTAGTAGGTACCCCATGTAATTTAACTATTTCATTTATATACAATTGAGCTAATCTTTCTAAAGAATACCTAATATTTATTGGAAGAAAATGTGCTGATTTAGTTAATCTATCTACAATTACCCAAATAGAATCACAATTTTTATTAGTTCTAGGTAATCCTACTACAAAATCCATTGATATACTATCCCATTTCCACACAGGTATTTCTAAAGGTTGTAACATGCCAGAGGGTTTCTGATGTTCAATTTTTGCTTTTTGACAAGTTAAGCATCTAGCTACATATTCTGTTACCTCTTTCTTCATCTTAGGCCACCAAAACATTTCTTTTAAATCTTTGTACATTTTTGTAGTTCCAGGGTGAATACTCAATTTGCTTTTATGTCCTTCTTCTAAAATTAATTCTTTTAATTCTTGGTTATTAGGTACACAAATTCTATTTTTAAATCTAATAATTCCATCTGTTCCCAAATTAAATTCTTTTACTTTATCTGTTCCTATTAAAGCTTTCTTTTCTTGAATGAATGTATCTACATCTTGTTTCTTCCTAATATCTTCCAAAAAATCATTAGCAATGGTAATCCTTCCTAATTGAATTTTATCTTTTTCTCTAACTGTACACAAGTTCAAATCTCTAAATTGTTCTATTAATTCTAATTCTTTAATCATCATAGTTGACACATGTACAATTTTCCTACTTAAGGCATCTGCTACTACATTAGCTTTTCCTGGATGATACATTAATTGAAAATCATAGTCTTTAATAAACTCCATCCATCTTCTTTGTCTCATGTTAAGTTCCTTTTGATCAAACAAATATTTTAAACTCTTATGGTCACTATACACATTAAATTTAGACCCATACAAATAATGTCTCCAAATTTTCAAAGCAAACACTATGGCAGCTAATTCTAAATCATGTGTAGGATAATTTCTCTCATGTGGTCTCAACTGCCTAGACACATATGCTACCACTTTCCTATTCTGCATTAACACACATCCTAACCCTTGATAAGAAGCATCACAATATACATCATAAGGTTCATTTGGGTCAGGTAAAATTAAAACTGGTGAGGTAGTCAATTTATCTTTCAACTCTTGAAAACTTTTCTCACAACTTTCACTCCACACAAAAGGTTGGTTTTTCCTAGTTAATTCAGTTAATGGTCCAGCTATCTTAGAAAACCCTTCAATAAATCTTCTATAATACCCAGCTAATCCTAAGAAACTCCTAATCTCAGTTACTGTTTTAGGTCTCTCCCATTCCAAAACCGCTTCTACCTTAGAAGGATCTACACTTATTCCCTCTTTAGAAATTACATGCCCCAAAAATTTTACTTCCTCTAACCAAAATTCACATTTAGACATTTTTGCAAATAATTTTCTATCTTTTAAAGTTTCTAATATTATTCTGAGATGATTTTCATGTTCTTCTTTATTTTTAGAATATATTAATATGTCATCTATAAATACTACTACAAAATTATCTAAATATTGTCTAAACACTCTATTCATATAATCCATAAACACGGCTGGTGCATTAGTTACTCCAAATGGCATCACTTGATATTCATAATGTCCATATCTAGTCCGAAAGGCAGTCTTGGGTATGTCTTCCTTTTTAACTCTAATTTGATGGTACCCAGACCTTAAATCTATTTTAGAAAAAATTGTTGCTCCCCTAAGTTGATCCATTAAATCATCTATTCTAGGTAAAGGATATTTATTCTTTATAGTTACTTTATTTAATTGTCTATAATCTATACATAACCTAGATCCCCCATCTTTCTTTTTAACTAATAACACTGGGGCTCCCCATGGTGACACACTAGGTCTTATAAATTGTTTTTCTAGCAACTCTTCCAATTGTTTCTTTAATTCAGTTAATTCCAATGGTGCCATTCTATAGGGTTGCATAGAGATTGGTCTAGTACCAGGCATCAAGTCAATGCTAAATTCTATCTCTCTCTCAGGAGGTAAACCAGGAACATCATCAGGAAAAACTTCAGGATACTCATTTACAACTAGCACAGAGTCAATTTCAATTTTATCTTCTTTAGTTCTAAGAGATGATAACATGTATTTTTGAATTTCACTTTTAAATGATATTTCTTTGGGTTGGACAGGTTTAAGTCTAGAAACATCAAGTTCAGGGAAAATCACAGATTTAGAGGCACAGTCTATTAGAATATGGTTGGCTGCTAACCAATCCATTCCTAATATCACATCAAGGCTAGTCAAAGGCAAACAAATCAAATTCACAACAAATGGTCTATCTCTGATGGTTATCATACAATTCAAACATATTTGAGAGGTTAGGATTGGTTTAGATGTAGGCACAGAAACAAGCAAGGTATAGGGTAATGGTGACACAACTAAGCTCAGATTCTCAACACAGTCATCAGATATAAATGAATGGGTAGCACCTGAATCAAATAACACAGTCAAGGACTTACCTTTCATTTGACCCTTGTCCTGAATAAGATCTGCAGACCGTGAAGCCTCAGTACCACTCAAGGTAAATACTCTTCCACTAGCTGTAGGTTTCTGGGTCTGTAAAGTTCTACCAACTTGATCCCTTCTGGGTGCATAACAATCCCTAGATACATGACCTGGTTTTCCACAGTTGAAGCAAATAGGACCAGTTATAGAACAATCCTTTGCCATGTGTCCCTTTCCACACTTCCAGCATTTAACTACCAAATGAGATCCTTGAAAATTTCCAGCCCCACCTACTCCTCCCATTGGTCTAGAACCACCTGTACCTACTCCTCCTCCAAAGCGCCCTGGTGGTGGTCTACTGTATGGTCTCTGAGGCTGAATATTCTTCCCTTTCATCATAGGACCTCCCCTTCCAAAACTACTCCTACTTGCATATCCCGCCATTTTGGATCTTTGCTCCCTTTTCATATCTTCAATTACTTTGCACTGATCCATTAATTCAGGGAACTCAGTAATCCTCAATGGAACTATGGCTTCCTTAATCTCATATCTCAAGCCCTTTTCATACCTCCTGCACTTCCATTCTTCATTTTCAGTGATCTGCAAGTATTTAGAATATTTGGCCAAAGATTCAAATTTAGAAGTATATTCAAGAATACTCATACTTCCCTGAGTCAAACTGATAAACTCTTCCTCTTTGGCTTGTCTCACACTCTCTGGAAAATATTTTTCAAGGAACAAGGTCTTGAAGATATCCCAGGTGATCACTTCTCCCCTGTTCTCCCACATCCTCTGGGTAGCTTTCCACCACAACCTAGCATCACCCAGTAACTGAAAGGCTGCATATGTCACCCTTCTCTCATCAGGACACTCCATAGCCACAAAAATATCCTCCAGATTCTGAATCCACTCTTCAGCTTTCTCTGGATCATACTCTCCCTTAAAGTAAGGTGGATCATGTCTCTTAAAATCTGTTAAAGTGGTCCTGTCAACAAGTGGAGGTGGATGCTGAGCTAGTGTCTGATTAGCCAACATCTCAGTCTGCTGAGTTACTGCATTAGCCATATCCCTCATGGCTCTGGCCATCTCAGCTATATTATCATTTCCAACTGTGGGATTTGCAGCTGGTCTTCCTCTTCCTCTTCCTCTTCCTCTTCCTGACATCTCTACCTGTCTAAAAAGAAAAAAATAGTCTTTGATCCAGTTACTACCCTTGTTCCTATAACATTCCTAACAAACAATTAAGCAACCAATTCATAGAAAACAACCAATTTCAATCAAAGTAACACAGCAAAATACATAACAGACCAATTACTCACAAATCCTAGAGATGCATAACCAGAGCTCTGATACCACTAATGTAACCCCCTTTTTTTTTTTTTTAATTACTTAATTTCTATATAAAATCCATAAACACGAAATTTTACAAATAAAATAAATACGTTACATTAAGTTTAAAGGTTGTCTTTATAATTTACATTATTAAAATTTACAGAAAATACTATTACAAAATTATTTCTAATTAATACAAAAGTATCTAAAGCCAAAAACCCCTATTCCTATAGCTCTGGAGTATGTCTGCATCTGTGACTTCTAATTAATCCTCCAAATACCTGCAATCACACTCCCCTAGAATCTGGGGACAGCATTACCGGATCAGGCATTTAATTTCTCATACAATAAAACAATTTCAAACAAATACATATCATAACAAATTAATTTGTAACACACATAATTAAATGCAGTATGATTTATGCAAATGCAGTTTTGACTCAAAATCATTTTTGACTCTGCTCCATGGAGACTTCCCCTTTGAGTGTTTAGTAAGTAACTGGCCTACCATTACGTACTGTAATTCAGCTATCAGCCCCTACTAAACGCGAATAAGCTAAACAGAATTAGGAGATCAGGATACCCAGGAAGGCTACCACGACCGCAACTCAGTCCAGTTTCCAGCCACATGTGGAATTGCCAATATCCCTCACCCCACAGACTATATAATCACAGATTATACGGTCCTGTCTAACAAATTCTACTCACCCCAAAAATCCTTTCTCAATCATTTGCATTTCACATGACTACCGTAATCTCGGTTAGTCAACAATTCATTTCTCAATCAGTTTCATTTCACATGACTACCGCAGTCCCGGTTAGTCAACATAATTCTTTCTCATTTGATACTTTTATAAATCCCCCAAAAAGACTCATGCTAATGAATTTTGTTCATGATCACAATCAAATAAATAATTTGTACACATTAACATACAAGGATACAAAAATTTAAGCAATTTACATTATAACATTAGTATTTTTAATAATTTCCGAAAATGCCCTCAATCTTTTTCCAAAATACCCAATGTGTCCCTACATGTAAAATGACCATTTTGCCCTTGTTTTTTAAAAAAATTCCACATAATATCCCTTGCATTTAGGGCTGGCCGAATGGTCTACAAGCCATTCTCAACAATTCTTCCAAAGCTACAAACTCCAATTCCAACCAAAATTCAATCAAATCACAAATTCAATCAAAATTCAACAAACCAAATTTCAACCATTACAACACCTTAAAAATTCAATCAAACATCATTCCAATCCATGAATTTCAATCACAAGCATCAAAAACACAAAACCCCTAAATCAATTTCAAGTTTTCATGATTCTAGGTCAAAATTTTAATCTAACCCTACAACATGTTTTCTTCTAATTCCAAGGGTTCTAATTGAAATTAAATGCCTAGATCCTTACCTTAGACTCTTTAATTGAAGAAAAAGCCTTGAATTCCTTTCTCCCTCACTCCTTGGTCTTGTAGGAATTTTTTGAGATTTTCTCCAATTTCTTTCTCTACTAGCCGAATTATGTGAGGTAGGGTGAAGTTTGGATGGTTTGATTTCTTAATTTGGGATGAGATGATGGGTTTAAGATGTAAAGAAAATTGAAACTGCAGCTGCTGGCTTTGGAGACTCACGGTTCTGTTTTGGGAAAAATACTAGCTTTTGTGACTTTTTGTTTTGTGTTGATTTCTTAAGCTTTAACTAAAAATTTTCTCTACCATATTTAATAAAAGCCTCACGTCCAGCTGCAGTTAGTGGGGCAGCCAAATGGCCAGACTTCTCAGCACACTTGGATGTGCCAAATGGGTGCCTTAGGTGACTAGCCAACTTGCTTCCTCAAAAGTCAAAATTCTAGAATTTTGTAGATTTTTCTTCACTCAATTTTTTTTTCACACGTACAGCTGCTGCTGCTGCCTTGTTCCAATAGCAGCCAATTTGGACAAAAATCACAATCTGCAGCCCTTTGGACAGCCAAATTAGTTCCCAACGTTGGGTGCTAATACCTTGGTCAATGGGTCAAAAATTGTAGGCTAGTTTAGAGTTTTCTAGATTATTTTTAGGGTTTTAATTATCTTACAAACTAATTAGAATTTAAAGAAAATAACACCACCATTGGATTCCTCACTATCAAAAACCTTGGGGTAGTGTCTTACTTATCTCTTAATCCAAGCCTAATTAGCTTAATTTAGTGACATTAGAAAAGCCTAAGTTGTCACTTTTTGATTGGTTAAGGTTCTAAATTAAAATTTTCTTGGTTAAACATTTTTAATAATTATTCTAAGTATATTACAATTATTAGATAATTCTATAGATGCCCTACAAATTTTCTCTAAATTTTCTGTCTTAGAATTTTACCGTAATAATTTCTCAAAGTTCTAACTTTTAGAAAATCTTAACAATTATGAATAAGCATTTTAATTCTTTATCTGTATATATTTTTAATCTATATTCTATTACCTTTCTTTTAAGTTATAATTGAGTTCAAAATTCTATACTTGAAAATTTATCCTGGACAGCTGTCTGACATAGCAGTCCCGTCAACTATCAATTTTAGCAAAAACAAAGACATTTGTAAATTCAGAAAATTCTTCTGAGTAGAACTGTATTAATTTCATTAAGAAAATATGTTCATAAAGTTTCTATAAAATACAGTGCTAATGTGTTCATAATGTACATATATAAGTGCGTACAAATAGTAAAATGAGGATGTTACAGTATCAATTCTTTTCCACCATGCATGATATGTTTCATTAACTTGAAGTTAATGAAACATATCATGCATGGTGGAAAAGAATTGGTGCCACAACGACAAATTGTAAATCGATTATCTCATATGAGGTGTTTGTGTATGGGAGGTAGATTGACTTTTAAATGTCATTGTTTATCATGTATGATGCATTTTTTTCTTCGATTATTTTAACTTATTTTAAATTTTTTTATTGATTGAATTTTATTATTATTATTATTATTTATTAATTTATTTAATTCACATTTTAAATTGTACAATATATATTAAATTAATTTTTGTTTAACATAATAGACATATTTTTTAAACCCTAAACCAATCTATCTTATTTATTTTGTTATTTACTTATTATTATAAGCTAAGTAAATATATGCTTTATTTATTTAGTACGTTACTATTTATGATGTACGAGATTTTCAATATTTTATGTAACGTTATTTTTTTAATGTTTTTATTATATTTAGTCATATCTTTTTGATCTGGATGAAATGATATAATGTTTCTAAATTTTATACCTATTTTTTATATTAACATAAATTTGTTTAAGGACGGAGACAACGACCACCTTGGAATGATGCATCCCATTATTCGTACATTAATTGGGGTCACCCCGGAAGATATTTTGGGTGAAGATGAGCATGACTCATGGAATGTTGGAGATGAATTATACAAAGGTTTAGAATTTGAGACTAAAGAGGCATTAAAAAATGTGTTGATCCAATATTCCCTAAAAATACACCAAAAATATTCTGTTGTTGAATCAAAATCAAAGAAATATATTGTCATTTGCCCTAACATGGAGGATGGGTGCCCATTCTATATGAGGGCAATTTTGTCACTGAAAACTGATACTTGGAAGGTGACTCAATGGGGTGGTCAACACACATGTTTGAATCTGACACTATCACAGGATCATAGCAAGTTAACTTTGGATATAATTGCTAATAACATAGTAGGTATGTTTCACATTTTTTATAGATCGTGTAGTTTCACCAATTTATTATATTAAAAAAATGACTAATGTGATTATATGTTGTTATTTTGTGTGAATAAGGAATGGTGGACAAAGACCCGTCGTTGAAAATTGCTTTGATTCAGGAGAGAATTTCCAGTCAATATGGATACACAATTGCTTTGATTCAGGAGAGAATGTGAAAGTGAAAGGGGCGAGCTTTCACTGCCTTTTAAGGTGTTGAATAAATATTTTTTTAACTTCATGAAAACGCAAATGCTATCAACGGATTCAACACTGTCACACGAGCACGCCTCACCGTAGCTAGGCCTGGGAGATTCGCTTACCCAGCTATGAAAACGCAAAAGGAAGCAACATCTTCCATGCAAATGTAGTCAAAATGATTTGACAAAGGCACAGGGGCCAGGAGAAACCACTATGAAAACGCAAAAACAACGAACATCTTCATTGTGACCAGTTCACGTGCAGCACTGTAGCTGATGTGATAAAACATGAAAGTGTAAAAACAAGTAACACCTTCAAACGTACTGCAGCTGAAGTGATACAGCATGAAAATGCAAAAACAAGTAACACCTTCAATGCAAGTGATGGATGTGTGCAGAAATCGCAGGTGCTGCTTACATCTTCATTTTACACAATTAATTTTTGCGTCTACATTTCATAATTACCTAATCATCTCATTTAACGAATTTTCAGAGATAAAAACGCAATTTCAAATAGTTATTTTATGTGGAACCTCCCTCAATTTTTTAAAGCAAAAAAATTACGTGACAATCAGTTTGGTAGTCAAATTAAAAGTTGGACCGGATTTTGGTCAAAACAGACCCATATAAATAATATTTTTGAAAACAGACCCATTTTAGTAAATTTTTTTTAAAAGTAATCCAAAAGGGTGAATCAGCCTATAAAAAAAGGCCGAAGGGAGTAGTAAATACCAGAAGTTGTTTACATTGATACTGTGTGGTGTGGAACATAATTCGAAACTGGGAGTGTTGTTGGCTACACGGTGGTTGTATGTGCTACTGAAGACTATACATGTGGGGTGGGTGGATCGTTTTCGGTGTAGAAGTTGTGATGGGATACCATGAGGATGACGTACTTTTGTTGCTAGGCACGTGATTTTGCGATATAATGTCTATTCATCTTTTACTAATATACAGGGGTATCATTAATGTCGTGGTGGTTACATAATATTTAGTGCTGTAAACTTAAGTAACCATTACGTGGGTAGTTAAACTGTATAGGACAATTGGATCTCTGTAAATTGCATTTGGGCTGGGTATAAGGGATACCCAAGTATAATACATATCTTTTTAAGCTAGTGCCAGGTGCAAATTTGCAATAGTAAAGTTTGCTAATGTCTATTAGTTGGATGCTAAAGATAGCATCCACATGCTTATATTTATGTTGGTTTCCAATTTGGCGTCTGTTTTTGGCCGTTTAGCTTTGACCGTTCTAGCGTTGAACCAAAAGCCTATGCAATGCTGGCGCAAAAATGGTTTTAGTGCCTTTTGCCCAACACTAAAACACTTTTTTCCTGTAGTGACAGTATCTGTAACAGAGAAATTCTTACATAAATTTTCTTGGGTTAATTATGTTTTTGGTCCATAAACTTTTTCGAATTTTCATTTTTAATCCCTAAACAAAATTTTGACGGGTCTTAGTCTCTGAATTTTTTTTCCTTCAATGTTTTTAGTCCCTCAATTTTTCTCAATTTTTGTTTTTAGTCTCTAAACAAAAATTTGACCGGTCTTAGTCCCTAAACTTTTTTTCCTTCAATATTTTTAGTCCCTAAACTTTTTTTCAATTTTTGTTTTTAGTCCCTAAACAAATATTTGACTGGTCTTAGTCCTTGAACTTTTTTCCTTCAATGTTTTTAGTCCCTACCATAAAAAGTCCCAGAAGGACTAAAATCATTGATAGAAAAAAAGTTCAGGGATTAAGACCAGTCAAATATTTGTTTAAGGACTAAAAACAAAAATTGAAAAAAAGTTTAGGGACTAAAAACATTGAAGAAAAAAAAGTTCAGGGACTAAGACCGGTCAAATATTTGTTTAGGGACTAAAAACAAAAATTGAGAAAAGTTGAGGGACTAAAAACATTGAAGGACAAAAAGTTCAAGGACTAAGACTAGTCAAAATTTTGTTTAGGGACTAAAAGTGAAAACTCGAAAAAGTTTAGGGACCAAAAACATAATTAACCCAATTTTCTTTTATCGAAGTTATTTAAATTAACAGCTGATGTGTACGAAATTTTTTTTTTTTTTAAAAAATGAATATAGATTTAATACAATTCACATCACTTTACACAAATTAAAGTGTTGATTTAAGTAGATATATTAGGAGGAAGTCCTTGTGAAAGAATTTTTTTCAATCTTGAATACACGTGTATATATCATTACAAATAATAAAAAAAAAACTGAAGAATATTATATAGTTTTTCAACAACTTCTCAAAATTGTTACCATATAAAGATGTTTCCATCTGCAATATTTTAATTAGGTAATTCTTATTTTAATACGCTAATAGTGCACGTGCTGGCATTATAAATGCACCCAAGGAGTCTGAGGTTGTTATCACGAATCTTGCTGATAGTTGAGGTAGCAAAATATGGATTTTGATAATGAAGACCATTCAGCCAAACTACTTCGAGCTCAAACCCACGTATGGAATCATATTTTCAAATTCATAAACTCTATGTCCCTTAAATGTGCAATTGATTTGTGCATACCAGATGTCATACACAAGTATGGCCAACCCATACCACTCTCACAACTCATTGCTTCACTACCAATTCACCCATCTAAGACTTGCTTCATTTTCCGCTTGATGCGAATTTTGACTCATTCGGGTTTTTTCTCTCAACACAATGTCACCGAAAATGAGCTAGAAGTGAGTTATGTGCTAACCGATGCATCTAGACTACTCCTTAAGGACCATCCCTTGAGTATGACATCTTTGTTGCAAGTCGCACTTGATCCAATTTTGATGAATCCGTGGTTTCAATTCTCTACTTGGTTCACAAATGAAGACCCCACACCATTTCACACACATAATGGGATGACATTTTGGGATTGTGCTAGCCAAGTGCCCAAACTCAATCACCTTTTCAATGACGCCATGACTAGTGACACTCGATTGATTTCCAGTGTGGTGATTGAGAAGTGCAAGGGTGTGTTCGATGGATTAGAGTCATTGGTTGATGTTGGAGGAGGAACGGGGACTATGGTCAAGGCCATTGCCAAGTCATTTCCACAATTGAAGTGCATTGTATGTGATCTCCCACATGTTGTTGATGGCTTGCATGGAACGGAGAACATAAAATATGTTGGAGGTGACATGTTTGAAGCAATTCCTTCTGCTGATTCCATTATGTTGAAGGTAAATATTATCTATCTATCTTCTTGCTACACCTTTAGCACATCATGTTTAACCTGTCTACTAGGTTAATTATATATATAATTGGGGTCTAATACAATATATTGTTTGAGAAATTTAGTCAAATGATAATACAAAGTGTTATGTGTGTAGTAATTTGACTTATAGATCTCTATATTATTTAGATAAAATATAGATGATCTAGATTTATTATATTTATCTTGGCCGTCTACTATTGAAATTGATAAAACAAATTGTTGTTTTTACTATAACAAATTAATATTTATTAATCTTAATATAATTTGAATAAAATGTAGTGGATATTGCATGACTGGAACGACGAGGAATGCTCAAAAATACTAAAGAAATGCAAAGAGGCGATCAGAAGCAAAGATAAAGGGAAGGTGATAATCATAGACGTGGTGATAGGGAATGAGAAGGGTGAGAGTGAATTGGATGAGACGAAGCTCTTGTTTGATATGGAGATGATGACATTAGTCACTGGAAAAGAGAGAAGTGAGAAAGATTGGGCTAAGGTGATTTTCTCTGCGGGTTTCAATAACTATAAGATAATTCCAGTTCTGGGTTTGAAGTCTCTCATTGAGGTTTATCCGTAGAATCAATAGTTGACAAAGTGAAAAGATGGGTCAAACTATGTATCGTTGAAATAATTTCTTAATTTGTTACGCATGTTCACATTGACCTTTTTGTTCAAGTTTGTTATTAAATTCAAATATATTCAATAACCACGAGAACGTTCTGATGCCATTATTTTTTCTCAATGATGTTGAATAGTTATGGGTAAACAATTTGTGAGAGATAAGATAATCATGAAACTTTGATTAAGGTATGCGCTAGCAAGCTTATTTAGAATTTGCATCAGTTCCCCTTTATGTAACTTCCTGATTCTTGAGTTGAGTGAAATGACAACTCAAATGAAAATCTTGCCATTGTTCTTTGCTTCTAGCTTGTATAATTTCTGATTATCTATTGGCAATTTGTGGCTTAAAATAAATGGCAATTCTTGTAGCTTGTATGATTTCTGATGATATATAGGCCAGATGTGCAAAATTGATTATCAACAACTTGATTAGCGGAGCGTTTGGCAGCATCCTTTCTCTATTTTGATCACATTCTTCCTTCTTTTATTCTCTGTGCATGATATAGATATAGGTATCAAGGTAGAAGCGCTACCATTTATTTAAATTTTAATGTTAACTTGGCACATGGCAGTAAATGTAAGACATTAACACACGGATTCACTTGGAATGCATGCCAAGACAAGTCAGATATTTTTGCCAGATATTTAATTTAAAAATCTTTTGAAAAAAAGAAAACTAGGAATATATATATATATACACACACAGAGGCTATGCAAAAGAAGGAAGAAGAGTAATAATTCATACAGGGTTAATGGATTAACATAATAGCAGCACCATATCACACTGACACACACAGTAATTTTCTACTCAATTGCCCATGTGACATAATATAAATTAGTGTTTTTATTCATTTTCTTATATATAGTGGATATTTATTTAGTAGTTTATGCGGGTGTTTTTTTTTTTTTTTTATCGGCAAATGTTAATTATTAATTTTTGTTAGTAATAGGATTCGAATCCACGGACTTTCTCTCCTTTCCCCTCTCCCTTCACCACCAAACCAACCTTATAACTTCTTTATGTGGGTGCTGGTACTGTGACTTGTTAAATAGGACTTGAGTTCTGTCAACTTTGTTTTAATGAAATGGCTCTCATTTATAATGGTCTGATCATTATTCGTTGAGAAGGAGCAGCAAAGTCGTGAATTTATCAGAGTAAGGAAGCAAAACCAGAATTCACATGTTTGCCTCTTTACAGGGAAATGAGCTGGCATGGCGCAGTTGTGGCTGAAATGTCTTTTTATACTATGCAACAACAGAAACAAATTTATGGGAGAGGTAAAAAAAAAAAAAAGAGTAAAATAAAAAAAGAAGAAGAGAGAATTGGATTAATTTTAGTGTATGGTTTGTTGTCTAAGAGAGATATAAAGTCATAAAGTAATGAAGTCAGTACCTTGGCCTCATTACTCATATGAATATTGTACTTTTGCAAAAGATGCTTCCTCTTGTTGTTCACCTCATTAACGTATAGTAGCACTTGTTGCGGGGTCATGTTGGCTTCTTTCATACTTTCCAACTATCATATGTCATCACCACCAATCTCACATAATTTGAGGTCTGAAATTCAGCGGTTGATATGTATTCTTGATAGACAATGCACAATTTTGATATAGTCATGCTACATTTTATGTATAAAAGCATTCAATAGAATGGTGTTTAGTAGTTACATGATACAAGGAATGTTGAGTTTTCTTCCCGAGCATTTAAGATTGAAGAAAAATTAATCTTCTTTTCCATCTAAGATTTCTATGAAATTGAACTCTAATCAAATCACTACCTGTAATCAAAGTCATTCTTACCGAGGGTTGACAAGATGGATAGATCAAATAAATTTTAATTTAAATTAGGCTTAAATATATTTATGGTTCCTGATAAATTTTAAATTTTGTTTTTGATCCCTAATAATTTTTTTAAAACTTTTTGGTCCTAATAAATTTTTTATTTTGTTTTTGTTCCTAAATTTATTTAGATAGCATTTTAAAAAGTGAAATAAAGTAATTTAGATAATACTTTAGTGATAAAAACAAAATAAAAAATTATTAGAAACT
Source organism: Pueraria montana var. lobata (assembly GCA_026413185.1). NCBI lineage: Eukaryota > Viridiplantae > Streptophyta > Magnoliopsida > Fabales > Fabaceae > Pueraria > Pueraria montana. Next base: position 23,774,024 of record CM048654.1, read on the forward strand.
AAAAAGTTTAATTAAAAAATATGAGGAACCAAAAACAAAATTCAAAAATTTATCATAGACCAAAAACATATTTAAGTCTTTGGATTATAATCGGTCGGATAAAAACAATTCTTTAATCCATTTTGATCTATTAAAAAATTATTTAAAAAATTTGATCTATTCAATCCATTCATTAACAATTTTTTCATATGGTCAATCCACAAAAATAACATATTTTAAAAATTAATTATTTTTTATTTTTAAAATATCTTTTCTCTCCTCTCCCCCTCCTTTCTTTCTCTCTCCCTCTCCCTATCTTTCTCTCTCCTTATAACTCAAAAAAGTTAATTTTACACTTTGTTGGTAAGTTTTTTTTACTGTGTGTGTTTGTTTCAGCGTCCAATATGTGCGTCGGACATCAAAACAACGTCAAAAATTTAAAATTATGCAGAAGCTACAAATTGTTGCATCTGCCATGAATTGCGTCCGAGGAGAAAGAACACGTATCCAAACATACGCTTAACAATCTGCTCAACTCTGTTGCTCTTATGACCGGAATACTTGATTAGTATAGGCAAGTGCAAAGTGCCAATGATATACATGGAATGTTTAGTTCACAATAAAAAATTTCTCATCGAACCAAAAATCAAAAACTTCAAACCAAAAATTTCTTATCCCACAAGAAATGCATCTAACCACCAACTTCTTATTTCATGAATCAATCAAATATTGCCCTGAAGAAAGCTATTTGAAAACCTATTAGAGACATAACCGTCAGAACCAACCGTACATCATTCAACAACAAATGTGAAAATTAAGATGTTGAAAACCCATCCAGATCGAAAGCTCAAATTTTTTTAAATAAAAAATTAAAACATATTTTTTAAAACAATTTTTAAAAAGTTAAATTCAAGAAAAAAATTTATATGAGAAAAATAGACTGAATCAATTTTGATCATTAAGTATCGACTAGAAGGTCTATTGGATTTTGAAAAATAGTAAATGAATAAATCATTAACTAACCATAAAGCTAAATGAATAGATTATATCCAATTCATTTTTTATGTAATAGATAGATCAGATGGTTTTAGTTATGGATGAATTAAATGAATGATGGGTTAATTTGCCACCCTTATTTTTATCAAAGAATGTTAGGATGCAAAAACTAATGCTACTGTAAAATTAAGAAACTACCATTAACAAAGCTATGAAGAAGATAAAAGATAAACTTTGATATTTTCCATTCATTCCCAATAGATAAAGATGAGTACATTTATATAATCCTAAGTGATGTCTATCAATGGATAATAATTATTCAAGTGTCAATATCATATTATTTTAAACATATATAAAATAAAAACTGTAATTTTTAAATATTTAACTCCATCCTATATAATCTTGAGAAATGCTAGCAACACATTCTCTGTCACACTCTTTTGAACATTGGTTAAAATTTATTGGAAATCAGAAATTTTTGTGGATCTCATTTGTTATTAATGATTCTCTCTCTTGATTTTGTAGTTTTCAATAAATTCCAACCAATAATAGAATGTGTGTTGGGAGGAGTGTATTAGAGAGAGTGTTGCTAGTACTCGTTATATAATCTTTGGAGCATTTAATTTTGGGCCTAAAACCTAACCTATCAAAGAAGATACCTCAATGGATATCTACCACGTTCGACTTGATGCCAAACTAAAAGTACAATCTACTAAACAACAAGAAGCTTATAAGTGCTTTAAATAGTTAGGGGGAAAATTGACAAATGCTATGACAAATCAAGGCTCTCAATAGTTTTTTTTCCTCTTTGATTAGATGTTTCCATAATTTCAACATATACAAAAGAGGGGTTTGAGGAAGGAGGCAATCAAATAAATCAGTCAACCTCCGTATCCTGTTTGCAATCACGGTAATCAGTGGAAGGAAGCAATCAAACGCTCCCATTTCATCTAACCCACACTAACAATAGCACATTAACTATAATAATTAAAAGTTATACACTACGTATAAAGATAAAGATAACTTGTAAGAATTAATACGTGACAAATGGATTGAATAAAAAAAAAAGAAAAAAGAAAATAACATCTTTGACCTGTTTTTGCTACGTTACCTTTAATTATCCTTCCTTCAAAACAGATCTTTTACCTGTTTTAATTAGCAACGTTGCCACACCTGCTGGTTTTATAAATAGACCAAAGTATTGTGTGGGGTTTTGTATACCAAAAACCAAGCTACTAGTTCATATAGCAAATTATATATGGAATACCACAGTGAAGAGCATGCTACAAAATTGCTTCGAGCTCAAACCCACGTTTGGAATCATATTTTCCAATACATAAACTCTATGTCCCTTAAATGTGCAATTGACTTAAGCATACCAGACATCATACACAATTATGGCCAACCCATGCCACTCTCAAAACTCATTGCTTCACTACCAATCCACCCATCCAAGACTTGCTTCATCTACCGCTTGATGCGAATTTTGACTCATTCTGGTTTCTTCTCTCAGTACAATGCCATCGAAAATGAACAAGAAGTGATCAGGTATGAGCTAACTGATGCATCTAAACTACTCCTTAAGGATCATCACTTGAGTATGACATCTTTGTTACAACTCATAATAGATCCAATTTTTATTAATCCATGGTATCAATTCTCTATTTGGTTCACAAATGAAGACCCTACACCATTTCACACACAAAATGGGATGACATTTTGGGATTTTGCCGGGCGAGAGCCTAAACTCAATCACCTTTTCAATGATGCCATGGCTAGTGACACTCTATTGGTATCTAGTGTGATGACTGAGAAGTGTAAGGGGGTGTTTAATGGATTAGAGTCATTGGTTGATGTTGGAGGAGGAACAGGGACTATGGCCAAGGTCATTGCTAAGTCATTCCCACAACTAAAGTGCATTGTATTTGATCTCCCACATGTTGTTGCTGACTTGCAAGAAACAGAGAACATAAAATATGTTGGAGGGGACATGTTTGAAGCAATCCCTTCGGCTGATTCTATTATGTTGAAGGTAATTATTATCTAGGCTAAATTACAATTTTAGTCCCTCTATTTTTCAAAAATTTCGATTTTGGTCCCTCTATTTTTATTTTAGTGATTTTAGTCCCTCTATTTTTAAAAATTGGCAATTTCAGTCCCACAATTAAATTGTTAACATTTACTTTTAATAATACTAACGTTGACTGATTAATAGGAAGATTAGCTGGCATTAATATGATGACATGGCTGGGTTAACAATTAATGCCAGCTAATCTTCCTATTAATCAATCAACGTTAACAATTAACAGTCAATGTTAACAATTTAACTGCGGGACAGAAATTGCCAATTTTCAAAAATAGAGGGACTAAAAAATCACTAAAATAAAAGTATAGGGACCAAAATAGAAATTTTTGAAAAATAGATGGACTAAAATTGTAATTTAGCCTATTATCTAAGTATTATTTATCTTATTACCACACCAATAGCATAACATCATGTGTTTTGACTACCTACTAGATTATATATACAATTAGGCTTTACACTGTATTTGGTAAAGAGGAATGAAAGTGTGAGGAATGAAAAGAGATGAAAGAAAGTTGAAAAAGAGTGAAAAGTGAAGTTATTTGGTAGAAATGAAAGAGATTGGAAAATAGATGAAATATTTGAATTAAAATGGTTAAATAGGTAAAAAAATATTATTAAAAAAATATATATTGTTTTTTATCATTATTATTTATTATAATTATTATTTTAATTATGATTTATATTCATTTTACTATTATTTTTATTTTATTATTAATATTTTTTCATTTATTATTATTATAATAATAAATTAAGAATTAAGGAGAGAGTTTGAATAAAAAAAGAGAAAGGGACTATATAACCGATTATGCAAAAGCATAATCGATTGTGTAATGCGTGGTGTGTGTCTTCACCAATTGCAGAGAGAGAAGCTTTTTTTAGGAAACCATAAGTGACGTACATTTTCACTCTTTTTCTCACCATTTTGTGATGAAAGTTTGACTTATGGGACCCACTTTTTTTTTTTTTTTTTTATCTTTCATCTCTATTTCACCCCTAACAAACACAACCTTATGTTGCTCCATAAATTGGCTCATTCCACCAATATATTTGTTCTAGAACAACTTGCATGTTGTATGAACACAAGTTAAACTATAAAACCATAAACAATAACCATGACAATGATAAAAACATGAAAAGAGAAGTGGGGAAGAGAAACTAAGCAATTTTCATATTTGCACTATATTGTTCTTGTACTTTGATTTATATTTAAGTAAAAATACATGTGAAATATGACAGCTCATCATCACGCCCATACTATGAAATATGTTGTTAGCAAAAGACATATGTCCACTGTCATTTGGAGTACATTTTTGCCCAAAATCATATCAAACCCATACCTACTAATTAGAACATTACTACTGAAATAAGCAAAGCTAGTTACACCAGCAAACAAATATTTTAAAAAAGTTTTACAAGTCAAGAATTTAATATTCTTCCTTAAAACTTTTCTTAAAGATTCCCAACTTGCTTCTTAGCTTATTAAACTTAGCACATGGAAGTGCCTTAGTTAAAATGTCAGCCAATTGCTCCTCAAACCTACAATACGTTAATTGAACATCTCCATTCTTCATGCTTCTCTTATATCATGAAACTTGACATTAATATGCTTAGTACTCCCATGTTGGATTTTTAGCAATAGTAATGGCTGAATTGTTGTCAAACCATAACAAATAGGTTCCTTTTGCATATGATCCAAGCCTGTCAAAACTTTTCTAATCTGTTGAGTTTGATTTGAAGTTATTGTTGCAGTAATATACTCGGCTTTAGCTAAAGATTGAACAACCACATCTTGCTTTTTATAATTACATGAGAACATTAATATTCCACTGCCAAGTGAAAAAAATACCCAATTATACTCTTTAAGTCATCAATAGAACCAACCCATTCAATATCAACATAACCTTCAAGCCTTCAATCTCCTTTGTAGTACCAAATACCAAAATTAGTAGTACCTTTCAAATATCATGTCATAATACGGAATCATCATGTTTGAAAACAAGTGTTGATTAATTCACTAGATTCAGACATTTTAATTATATTTAAAAATATTAAAAACATATTTTACCCTAAAAAAATTAAAAAGACCAACAAAATACAAGAAGGCACAAAGCATAAAAGAAAAAGAAAAAGGCTTAGGATTAAAGACAAACTTTCTTACCTCTGAAATTTAAGAAAAGGAGCACAAACCTACGCAATAATAGTATGTAAGACCTGTGACGTCTGAGGTCTAAACTTAAACTATAAACTCAGACTAAAGATCAACGTCCAATGAGTTCAAGCCAATTGGACTTGAGGTGGTAATTATATATAATATTCTTTTGAATAAATAATCTTTATTGACTGAAATTTCTTAAAAATTACAATTTTTATGGGCCATATTTTTATTTAATTTATTTAATGAGCTTTTCTTCTGATTTTATATATTTCAACAAATTTTAACTAATAATGTGTGTTAAAAGGAATATATTGGAGATCAATAGATCATTGTGTTGCTAGCACTCATTCACAAGATTAAACAAAGTAATATGATGCAGTGATTTTAGAAAAATGAACATGATCATGATCAATAGAAAACCAGTTTTCATTTCTTTTTCGGTGATTCTTATCATTGTTACTTTGACAATTAAGCAGTGGATATTGCATAATTGGAACGACGAGGAATGTGTGAAAATACTAAATAAATGCAAGGAGGCAATAACTAGCCACGGAAAGGTTATTATCATAGACTTGGTGATGGAGAATAAGAAGGAAGACAACAAATTAATTGAGACGCAGTTGTTCTATGATATGCAGATGATGGTGTTTGTCACTGGAAAAGAAAGAAATGAGAAAGAATGGGCCAACCTGATTTTTCCTGCTGGTTTCAGTAACTACAAGATTACTCCAGCTCTAGGTTTAAATTCTATCATTGAGGTTTATCCGTAGGGTTACCAGTAGAAGAGTGCAAGAGAAAGACCACAGTATGTATGTTTAACATAAAATTCTATGTTTTCTGTTTTCACTTACGTTTTTGTTCCAGTTATCTTGTATTAGAATCAAATTATGGAAAAAATCAATGATCAGTTCATTAAGTTACTGCATCTGACTTAGTGATATATATACGAGGGAAGGGATGCATGATTTGCACCAGAGTCTTGCAATAGATGAACCAAATTTAATTTAGCTAACAAATAATGTCATGTCATAAGAACTAACAAAAAAACAACTACTATAAAATTACAAAATAACTATATTACTATAAACTATTAATACTCTCCTTCAAGACGAGGGATATGTATATCAAAGACTCTTATCTTGAATAATAGTGTCAATTACTAAAAAAAAACTTAATTAACAACTTAAAAAATTGGTTACTAAATTATGTTTCTTGTTACTATAAGACAGTTGGTGATTGAATTGGTGATTGTCTAACGGTCACAAAGAACTTTGATTTCAAATACATTTAGTAACCAATTTTTATGGCCATTTGGAGTGATTTATAGTTTTAAGTTTAAAAATTTTTTAAACTAAAACTAAAAACTGGTTATTTTTAAAAATTTTAAAACTTACAACTAAAAATCACCCCAAATGGGGCCTTAGTTTTTCTTACAAATTTTTAACACATTAAGTTAAAAGAAGAATACATTTTCCTTCATTTTTTTTAATTTTTTTGTTTTTTGTTTTTTTTTATCATTTTTCAACTTCAATTTGACATGTAAAAAAAAAAAAGAAAAACTAATTAAAGCAACTAAACCTAAATGTTTTTTTTTCCTACCATAACATTTAAACACTTAATGAGATCTTGTAAAGTCCTAAAGAAAGAAATGAGAGGATTGGAGAGTAGAAGAAGAAAAATTTTCAGGGTGATAGTAAAGAAAAATAGAAGAAAACATTTTCAAACGTAGCCTTTCTGATGTATCTAAAATTATATTTTATTGAAAAAATAAAAATGTGAAAGAAAAAGGAATGGAAAACAGTAGAAAACTTTTTCTCAAATATTAGAAAGTACATATATATAGATTTTTCTAATATGGCGTTCTAGGACATTACGTACGTGGAGGGGAATGGGAACTTAACATCTCACAAACTATAGATCCTACTCATATTGAGCTGTTACATGTTAGCAGCATGTTGAAAATGGACAACACAATGATGGTTAAGGCCTTAAGGGGACATGGCAGTATGTCTACTCTGACGAGTTACGACTATGAAGGTGATACAACACACAACGACAATATAATAGAGAGCACATGCAGACCATGACACAACAAAGATGGTTGAGGGAGACAACACTGATGCTGTGTTTGTTTCTAAGGATGGAAATAATATTGAGAAGATAGAAATGAGTGTTGTTAGTTTGGTATGAGTGATAAATGGGAGAAATAAATTTAAAAGTGATGAGATTCATTTATACTATTTTTTTTACCTATTTCTATTAATATCTTTATCTCTTTTTTCATATTTTCTTTATTTTTCTTTAATCAAACAACTTAACTTATCACTTTATTTCTCATTTATTTTTTTTTTTATTTTTATTTTTATCTATTTTATTTTTTTCCTTTTTACCAAACACAGCCTGAAAGAGAGACACTAGCATAGGAAAGAAAGTGGAACCAAAGTGAGAGTGGAGTAAGAAATAAGAAATGAGAGTGAGACACAAAGGTCAAATCGAGTAAAAATAGGACATGAAAAATTTGTCCCCAAATTTGGTGTCTCCCTTACTGTTGTACCTAATTTCCTAACTCATAAATTTAGAGTAATTTTATTTTTTGATACCTAACGGTGTAAACACTATATTGCACGCGTGAGCTGACGTGATAAATGCATCCATGGCGTGCAGTGGCAGATCTAGAAAATTTTTTTAGTGGGGGCAAAAAAATAGTGTATAATATTTTTTTTACAGAAGAAGAATATTAATTTTTATATTATCGTAATTAGAATCTTTGGCTCTTCAATGGGATCCTGAAATATCCTCATGAACTTTGGTTCTTTGGATCGGTTATAAGACTACTCTTCGGTATGAAGTTTAGTCTCTTTATCCCTTTCCAAATATGTATTATAAGCTTTTATAAAATACATAATCTTATAGCAAAAAATCTAAAAATCTAAAATACTTAATATTTTACAAATTACAATGGCCCTCTATGCATTTTCATATTTTGAAAATGTATGATTTTTTTTATTGTCAATACTATAAAATATATCATTCTATAATGTAACAAAATAATCATTCAACCATTCATCTCTTGTATGATTGTGCATTCCATTCTTTAGAAAATTCATTGCAGAGAAAAATGTTTCAATCGTTGTAGTTGCCATGAGCAAACTCAAAGCTAACTTTAAAAATCAAAAGTAAAATATCACCGGATACACAATATGCTTTCTAATTTTCATTAACACTTTAGAAAGATCAAGTATCCTATTTTTTTTGTCACTCAATGTTAGTTGTTAGTTTTTATTAGAATGTTAGTGGGAGGATTCGAACCCACGACCTCTCCTCCCTCCTCCCTTAATCCCCTCTTTCCAACTACCAAGTCAATCTTATAACTCCTATCAATGATCCTATTTAACTTCGAAAATTGATCATCAAAACAATATCTATAACAATAATTTCAAGTTGACTATCAAGTCCCAAAAGCTCGACAAGAAAATTTCAATGGATAAAACTTAGCCAAACAAATCAATATTTCACTATGTATGTTTAGTATTAGAGAAGCAAAAACAGTAAAAATCGAAAGGATAAAGTGATAAAATTAGTACAATTTTTTTCTCTCTTTTATCTCTTATAACTTTTTACATTCATTTTAAAAAAAATATTTTATGGGGGCAACACTTATTTTTTTATGGGGGCAATTTTTTTTTTGTTAATTATGTCTAGGTTAAAAAAAAAAATTTTGTGGGGGCAATTGCCCCCACTATCCTATAGGTGCATCCGCCTATGAGTGCACGCGCGTGCAAACACTATTGGCATGTCAATATGTCTTCGTATATCTGTAAGTGAAGTGTTAGAAACACACATTCTAACACACTTGAGGTAATACAATAATAGTGCACGCGCGTGCTGCCCCTGCCCTTATAAATGCACCCATGGAGTGTGAGGTTGCTATGACAAATCTAGCTGCTAATTCAGGTAGCAAAATATGGATTTTGATAACGAAGACCATTCTGCCAAACTACTTGAAGCTCAAACCCACATACTCAATCAAACTTTCAGTTTCATTAAATCTATGTCCCTTAAATGTGCAATTGATTTGTGCATACCAGATGTCATACACAAGTATGGCCAACCCATGCCGCTCTCTCAACTTATTGCTTCACTTCCAATTCACCCCTCCAAAACTGACAGCATCCATCGCTTGATGCGAATTTTGACTCATTCCGGCTTCTTCTCTCAGCACAATGTCACCGAAAATGATGAGCTGGATGTGAGTTATGTGCTAACAGATGCATCCATACTACTCCTTAAGGATCATCCCTTGAGTATGACATCTTTGTTGCAAGTCTCACTTGATCCAATTTTGATGAATCCCTTGAGTATGACATTTAATATCATTGTAATTCGAATGAAATGTATAGTGGATATTGCATAACTGGAACGATGAGGAATGCTCGGAAATACTAAAGAAATGTAAAGAGGCAATCGCAGGCAAAGATAAAGGGAAGGTGTTAATCATAGACACGGTGATGGGAAATGAGAAGGGTGATAGTGAATTAGATGAGACGAAGCTCTTCTATGATATGGAGATGATGGCATTATTTGGCGCAAAAGAGAGAAATGAGAAAGATTGGGCTAAGCTGATTTTCTCTGCGGGTTTCCGTAACTATAAGATAATTCCAGTTCTGGGTGTGAAGTCTCTCATTGAGGTTTATCCGTAGATTCAACAATTGACAAAGTAAAAAGATGGGTCAAACTACGTATCGTACGTTGAAATAATTTCTTTGTTAAGTGTGCTCACATTGATATTTGTCCTTGTTTGTTATTAAACTCAAAAATGTATTCGACCATGCACGAAAATGTTCCGATGTCATTATTTTCTCTCAATCATGCCAAAGAAAATTATTGGGGTGCATCATTAAAAGAAACTAAAAATGGGTTCAGATGTTGGTGTAAAAAGAAAATAAATGGGCAAGGTTGAAAAGGCCTTGCGGGAAATGGATTGCCAGGAAAATAAAAACATATATAAAAGGCATATGGGTAATTGAACGGTGGGTATCTAGGATAGGAAAAGAAAATGTTTTGATCCACAACGAAGGAAAAGTGACTTAATTGGGATTTGAGTGGATGATGGTTAATGTTTGGCAGTTGGCACCAAATCTGAGGGGGTAAAAACGAGACTTAATGTGTGTAAAATGGTAAAATTGCATGGTGTAGGAAAAAAAATAAGGCTTAATGGTAATTTTTATCTCAAACTTTTTAATTTTTGGTGAATTTTACTCCCAATAAATTAATTTGGCGCATTTTACTCTCAACTTTTTTAAAAAGTTACAAATTTTATCCTCAACTTTTTATTTTTTGGCAAATTTTACCCTAACTTTTTCATTTTTGGTGAATTTTACCCCCATTTTTTATATTTATGTTAGCATGTCACGTCATCAAAACCGTGGAGGGTAAAATTTGTAACTTTTTAAAACAATTGGGGGTAAAATGCACCAAATTAATTTGTTGGGGATAAAATCCGTCAAAAATTAAAAAGTTGAGGATAAAAATTATAATTAAGCCAAAATTGAAAGACCTTTATCACACGTGAGCTTGTAGGAAGAGTGGAATGTGCTGAAGTTGGAATTAATGATAATAGTGCATGTTTAGATTAAAATTTGCAAACTTAAATTTGAGTCACACTTAAGTTTACAAATTGAGTTTGCAAAAGTATTTCAAGTCTTATTTTTTTCAAACTCAATTTCAAGGCAAATTTCTTTTTTCAAACATATTTTTGGAGAATAACCAAATATAACTCCAAAATGATTTTACTCTCAAACATACTTTTATATCCTCCCACCGCAAATCTAAATATGCTTGTAGTGGGCCAGCTATGGCAGGTGCATATAGGTAAATGGTTGTAGTGGGTCACGTGGCTTAAGTGCACAAATTAAGCCAAGAAAGGATTGTTGGGATGCTTCCTTATGAGGAATGCTGAGATTGAACGGATCCAATTGCTTATGAGGATTAGCATGAAAAGCTAACAGAGACGCGACTCGTGCGCATAAGCAACGGAAATTAACGGTTGTAAATTGAAGGGCAGAGATGGCTTTGCATGAGAAAGGTGGCATCCTGAAAAGTTGGGTGACTGATTGTTTTAGGAGGGATTAGGGAAGGCATATCCTTGCGGCAGCGGCGGCGGCGAAGGCGACGTCGAAAGCGTCCACGTCTATGGCAGGCTCTATTACACGCACGGTAAGGAGCATGAGCTCTGCTAGGATCCGGGCGCGCATTGAGGGTGCGGAGACGGGAAGCGCCACCTCCGTGAAGACCAGAAACTTTACAAAACCGTCCTCGACAGCGTTGTGGACGGGCTTGTGGAGGAAGATAGCAACAGCGTTGACGGGCGTGCGGAGGACAACGACGGCAACGTTGAAGAGTTTGCGTAGGAGGACGACGACGACGACGGCGACGCGGAATGCTCAGTGACTGTTCCGACAAGGGGATGTGAGGGTTTGGTTTATGTAGAATCATAAAAGGGGTTGTTGGGGGGGGAAGGATTTGTTTTGTGATGATTGGGGTTTGGCGCGGGAAGAAGGAGGGGTAAGGGTTAAGGAAGTTGGAGAAAAATGGTGAATCGTGGTTGGTGGAGAAAAATGAGCAAGGTGTGGTGGGGTTGGGTGATATGGATTTAGTTGGGATATAGCTTAAAGAATAATAGCTTGGTGAGGAGGCCGGTTGAGTGGAGACAAGAAGAGTGGTATGTGGGTAAGGAGGAAAATGAGTAGTAAGGGTGTGAACGGTGTTAGTTGGGTATGATGGGGTGGTGTAATGTGGATATTGCATTTGGTATGGATTCTGTTCAAGGAATTGCTGGTAATAATGTTGATTTTCTTGTTGACATTGTGTTCCATTGTTGCATATTGAGCTGTGCAGCCACTGCTGTGAAGGGAAAGGGGTTTGGGGAGGGTAGTACTTCTCCACGATCTCCGGCGCACTGTCGAGGAGCTGGGGGAGCTTGTAGACGGACATGACAGCGAGGACGGCGTTGCGGCGAACGAAGGGGTGGTGGTGTTCGAGGTTGGAGAGAATGGTGGGAATGAGAGACTCGATGATCTCGGACTTGTTGAGGCGGCAGAGGAATCAGAGGGTGACACCGCGGATGTACTCGTTGGGGTGCTGGAGGTTCTGGCAGATGAGGATCATCTCAGGGAGGACCTTGCCGCGCTAATCGGTGTAGAGGTAGTTGCGGGAATTGTCGGGGTTGCGGTTGAAGAACTCCGTTTGGACGGTCATGGAGACGGAGCTCTGGGGACGCATTTTGCGAAGAATAAGCTGTATTCGTTGGAGACGGTGACGGGGTAAGAACGGTTGAAGGTTGCAGGAGTCGGAGGTGGAGGAAGGTGAAGAGGTGCAAGGTGTAGCGAGAATCAAGGATGCAGAAGTTAGGGTTTTGTTCGATTTCTATGATAACCATGATCTCGAGGTAGAGGAGGAGGAGCTTCTGAATGGTGTGGTCCACCGAGGGGAGCACGTAGCGGATGATGGTGATGAACAGCTGCTGAATGATCTCGCCGTTCAGGAGGAGCATGATGGCTTCTTCAGCCCGTCGATCTTCTTGGAGATTTTTTAATTTGAAAACAGTAATAAATAAAGTGGCGGCTAAAAAATCGCCACTATTTGTAAAATTAAACCGTCAGAACTTATAATTTAACACCGTCAGCCTCGATTGGATGAAAATGATATGATTGTAGTATTTTTAATAATTAAAAGATTTTATTGAACTTTTTAAAAATTGAGGGACCTAATTGAATATTCCTAAATAATTAAGGGACCAAATATATAATTAAGCCTAATTATTATGCTATATTAACTAAACTTACATAATTATTATGTTATATAATTTTAAAACTAAATTTTATTTTTTTTATTAAATTTTGTTTAACATACTTTAGTTGTTGAGTAAAAAAAAACATACTTTAGTTAAAAATCATTATTTTTACTTCTATTAGCATTATTATAAAATAATATTATTAACTCTTTTTGTAACATGGTAGTACATATTAAAAACTTATATTAATAACTTTTTTTTATTATTAATTACTGCAACAAAAATCACATATTAAAAATTTATTATAAGAAAAGATACATTATAAATCACATACTATAATCATTCAAAATTTAAAATAATACTAACTACATAATGGTAAACATCCATTAAATAAAATTAATATAATTAAAATATGCGGTTTGATTGGATTTTTATAACAAGAACTGAAAATCCAATCAAACGGTAAAAAATATGCGATTTTTGATATTTTTGATTTTTGCGGTTTGCGATTTTTTTTATCGACTTAACAGTTTGCAAACGGTTTGGTTTAGTTTGGTTTTGAACATCCCAATTATCTTTCTTTTATTTTTTTCTCTTTGTAATTGAGACATGTTATGGATATAACAGATCAAATTTTTATGGTGTAAATAGTTGAGACAAAGTTATTAATAAATTATTATTGTAAGAAATGGGTAAAGGAAACATTCCATCCAATTAATTAATCTACTCTTAATAAAGTCCATGTTGATGCGATAGAAGCAAATATATATGAACAGATATGTTTTAGTTAATGTAATAATGATACCAATATATTATTATTTTTTTATCAGCCAAAAAAGAGAAATGTATTGATGGGGGTACAAGAGGTGGCCCAACCCAATTACAAGAACAAAAAAGGTAGATCACTACCAACTACCAAGAGTTACTGTCATTACATTACAAAAGAAACATTTAGAACAAAACCAGAGTCACTATGTTTTGTTCCTCTTCCTATATCAGAAATAAGTATTTAACTGAATGTTTCGTTTGCTCTGTCTCTATAGAGTATGTCCTAATCAAATAAACTTTTGTTTACCCATGCTGTGTACTACGTACCCGATGTACTATCAAAAGGATATAGTATTCTTCCACGGTGGATGCTAGGGCGAAGTCCTGCAGTTCCTCCCTCATCCGTGAAGGTGTAAAATCACCGGGAATAGCAGGTGTTTTACAGGGAAAAAAATAATTTATAATAATTAAAAAATAATTTTGAAAAAAAATTAAAAAAATTAAAAAATTTAAAACTGAAAATAATATATACTAACAATTTCAAAAACAAATTTGCAGGTTTTTTATCTCATAAAAAATAATTAAAAGTTACTTTAAATATTTTTTAATAACTTTTTTTTTTAAAATGAATTAGAGGGGTTATGTGTTCTATGTTCATCGCCTGAGTTCGAGGGATTCTATGTCACGGAGTCGGAGGGGTTCTCTGCGTAGACGCATCTTCTCTCCCTCTACCTCTCCAACAACAATGAATCTCTCATCCTTACTTTGCATCTACCCTTTTTCATCCATGGCACTGTCAAAACCAATCTCTCTTGCAACCCATCAGCACACACTAGCAGCGAAGCACAGGGGAGAATAAAATACAATAGTAAAAAACAGAACCTATAATTTCCAAACCCCCCCCCCCCCCCAATAAAGTTGCTAGTGCCATCTCTAATTAAATTTGCAAGGTTAGAACAAGAGACCTGCACCAAAATAGAAATCAATTAGCGTAAAGTGCAAACAGATAGAAGAAATAGAGAAACACACACAAAAAAGAAAAAAAATCATAGTCCTGGAAACTTTCGTGAAGCACCGTCGCAACGATTTTTGGCTACTGTGCGACGATGCTCATTTTCTTCCCAATCGTTCGTCTCTCTCTACTCTCTTCCCTGTTTCCTTTCTCTCAACCCTAGCAACGGTGCCGCCACTCACATTGCCACCATCCCACTTTCTTTCTTCGTGCTATCCCTCTCCTTCATCGACAGCGAGTACAAAGCCTTTGTTGTCTCTTTTTCCAAGGCACGCTTCGACAAGGAGTCGTCGAAGGTCGCCGGAGTGCGGTGCCGGAGAAAGAGCCGAGCGGCGGTGCAAACGGCGCGTTGTCGAAGATGTCTCGCGGATACAGAGGCACAAACAGTGTTGTGGGATTAGGTTAGGAAAAATAAAATGGAAGTATTAGTTATTTAATTTAAAAAATTGAAATATATTAAAATGACCTGTTAATCAAGTTGCCTTTCTTTGATATGAGACGTTAAATATTTTAATATTATATCCTATGATTATTTTCAGTGCTTCACCAGTGAGGGAGGAAAATTAGGACTTCACCCTAGCTTCCACCTTCCCATTACTCCCCACTTATCTTCTAAATTCCTTCTTTGTGTATTGACAACATATTTGCTAATAATTAACCCTCCCTTTTGTTCATCATAATGATTAAGTACTACTTTGGTATCATAATTGGTTATGAGTAGGGGTGTCAAATCAATCCGTTTATCCGTCATCCATCCAATCCATCCACTAATAAATTCATCCATTATAAAAAAATAAAAACTAAATGGATTGGATCCAATCCATCCATTTAATTTCATGGATGGTTAATGATCCATCCACTATTTTTCAAAATCCAACGGATCTTCTAATCAATACCTAATGGATCAAAATTAATCCAACAAATATTTTCATATTTAAATATTTCTTAAATTTATATTTTAAATTTTGTTTATAAAATATTTTTAAATATTATTTTAAATATATATTTTTCGGTTGACTTCAATCGGGAAAGTTATCGACCAATGTCAGCTAGGGTAGTTTTCAGTCGACATCGGCTAGGATTTTTACTATGCCGACCTCGACCATGATTTTTTTTGGCTGACATCGACCAGGGTTGTTTTCCAGCCGACCTCGGCTAGGGTTTTTTTTTCAGCCAATTTTTTTAGTCGACGTCGGCCAGGGCAATTTTTGGACGACCTCGACAGTGTTTTTTCTGCCGACATCAGTCGAGACTGTTTTTTGGCTGACCTCAACCAAGTTTTTTTTTAGCCGACGTTGGCCAGGGCAGTTTTCGACCGACCTTGGCCATGATTTTTTTGGCCGACCTCAGCTAGGGTTTTTGTTTCGGCCGCCGTCGACCAAAATTTTTTCTGGCTGACGTCGGCCAGGGCAATTTTTGGCCGACCTTGATCAGCATTTTTTCGGCCAACATCGACTGATATTATTACTTGGCCGACCTTAATCAGTTTTTCTTTCGGCCGACGTTAGCCAGGACAGTTTTCGGCTGACCTCAACCATTATTTTTTTTGGCCGACTTCAGCTAGGTTTTTTTTAGTCGACGTTGGCCGAGATTTTTTTGGCCGACCTCAACCAGATTTTTTTTTTGCCAACGTCGGCCAGGGCAATTTTCGGCCGGCCTCGGCCAGGGTTCTCTTTCGATTGACGTCGGCCGGAATTTTTTAGCCGATGTCGGCTAGGGCAGTTTTTGACCGACCTAGACAAGGGTTTTTTCGGCCGACGTTGATCATGGCAATTTTCGGCTGACCTCAACTAGGTTTGTGTTTTCAGCAGGGGAAGTTTTTAGTTGTCATTGATCAGGGCTGTTTTTGGCCGACGTCGATCAGGGCTATTTTCAACCAACATCGGCCAGACTATTTTTCGGTTGACGTTGGTTAGCGATGAATTCGACCGACGTCAGTCAGGGCTGTTTTCGGCCTCCATAAGCTAGGTTTGGTTTTCAGCCGCCATCAACTAGGTTTGTTTTTCAGCCAACATCGGTCGGCGCAGCTTTCAGCCATAATCGGCCAGAGCTGTTTTCGACCAACCTCAGCCGAGACTGTTATTATTTTAAAATATGTTCTTAATTTTTAAAAATATATTATTTCTAAATTAAAAATAATTATTTTTAAAAATACATATTATTTTTATGGATGGATTGGATATCCATCCATGAAAAATTTGTTAATGGATGGATTAGATGAATTTTTATCAAATGGATTGGATTGGATAAGATTTTTTAAATCAATTTTAATGGATCCAAATGGATTAATGGATTATTTTGATCCAGTCCATTTTGATTCAGATTAAAATTTATCTGATCCATCCATTTTGCCATCCCTTGTTCTGAGCAACCCCCCTCGTAATGTATCCCATTTCAGTGTATAGTACCTACGCAATCTACATCCCCTTCAAACATATCATTGGTTGACTCGACCAATCATACAAAAAGAAGTGAAAAAAATTCTTTGTTTTACTTGATAACCAAGACCATGATCTTAATTTAATCATCTCCCAAACACTACTAAATGTAAAGATAGATAATAGATAAATATAAATATCATGAGTTTTCCAGTAATAAACTCACTTTTTGTCATTTTTTTTTCCTCCTACATGCCCAGCTCAAAGAAACAAGAGAATAGAGATAAGAGGGTCTTATATTGAAAATGTGGTAAAAATCTATAATAAAATCTGACCACATCTAGTTTATCTTTTAGATTAAGTGATTTATCTTTATGTGGTCGTAGTTTTGGCACAAAAATTGTACATGATTAATTTATGGATGAAATCGATCCTACACTTCACCTAACATTATAGTTTTGATTATATGAAACTCCCTAAATATGAACAAAATTTCTACTCGTGATGTCAGAGTCCAACCACCTAATTAATAGGGATTAGACTTCAAGATCAATAGTACGTAGTAACAAATAAGAGAACTAAATGAGACCCGGCTCACTTATAACCTGACATCTCCTACACGATATTGCATCAGCTGCAGCGCCTTTAGATCACATGCACTTACTTCGTCAAGAGTAAGACCTGGCATCTTAGCGTGTGAAGTGGCATTTAAATTTGAGATGTGATATACAAATAATATAATAACTTGTTCATAGACTACTAAACGTGTGGATCGATTGATATGGAGTTGTTACGGCTTAACCAATGGTTTTGGAATCTTGGGTTCGCCGAATCTTGGGTATGCAGCTGGCCGGCCAGCTGCGTTAAATACTAGGAAGAAGAACTTTGTCATTCATAATTATCCTACCAGCTCTCGAACATGATTGTTTTCAGTGGAGGATACTTGTAATCTAGACTAATAATAATAATTCATATAATAATTTATATAATATTATTTTTTGTGTCTATTATTTTTTATCATTATTATATGTAATAAATGATGTGTAAGAAAAAAATTACTATTATACAAATAACATTTGTAATCCAGTAATTCTCAACCAACCAATTGCCCGAAAAAGTACGTAGTCTGTTATTGATTTACACCAATTGCCCATCAAGTTCAGCATCTCACCAATGCCACAAATTCACAATTCGACAAACGTACCTCAATTGAAAACGCACGTTCAACTCATGACCAAACTCATCAGAATCTGATCATCAACATGGAAAACAAAAACACCCATTCAAAAAACACAGGAAAATGACACGTCCCAAACATACCATGCATTACCATTATTATATTGGATGCATGAAAGACCAAATAGAAGATACAACAGGATTAACAACCTCCAAAACTATTGTGATCGAGAAAAACCAACACAATGCAAGGAGAAAAAAAAAAAAAACCAATCCAATTTTAACACCAACAACAATCTAAAAGAGAAAAAAAAAAAAAAAAAAAAACAGATGCACACTTGCAACAAAAAAAAAATTGTAATTGAAATTAAAGAAAAAGTAGAAGAAAGGAAAACTTTGATTTTTTTTTTTCTTAAAAGTCAAATTTTCTCCCTCTCTTTTGTTTCCTTTTTCTCTAAAATTACATAAAAGAGAATATAATATTTTTTGTATTTATTTTTTTCTATTTTCTTTCTTTCAACCAAAGATATCACGAAAGTCCACACACTTTGAATAAACATCAAAACAAACAACCAAGTTGGTCATTCGCATAATCCCCACCAACACCAAAAAGGGATGAAAAGCAAAGCAAATCATTCTGGTTAGCCTCCCCCACCAAACACCAAGTTGGTCATTCCCATAATCCCCACCTTCTACACCAGAGAAGCACTCCAACTCCACACAAACTTGTGAAGATCCTTCAGACCCTCACAGCATAATTAATGCACAATCCGAACACTCCACACCTCCCGGTCCTATAAATAAACCAAAGTAATGTGTGAGGTTTTGTACCACAAACCTAGCAAATTATATATGGAATCCCACAATGAAGAGCATGCTACAAAATTACAACGATTTCAAACCCACATACTCAATCAAACTTTCAGTTTCATTAAATCTATGTCCCTTAAATGTGCAATTGATTTGTGCATACCAGATGTCATACACAAGTATGGCCAACCCATGCCACTCTCTCAACTTATTGCATCACTCCCAATTCACCCCTCCAAAACTGACAGCATCCATCGCTTGATGCGAATTTTGACTCATTCCGGTTTCTTCTCTCAGCACAATGTCACCGAAAATGATGAGCTGGATGTGAGTTATGTGCTAACAGATGCATCCATACTACTCCTTAAGGATCATCCCTTGAGTATGACAACTTTGTTGCAAGTCTCACTTGATCCAATTTTGATGAATCCATTCCATCAATTCTCTACTTGGTTCACAAATGAAGACCCTACACCATTTCACACACAAAATGGGATGACATGTTGGGATTTTGCTGGGAGTGAGCCTAAATTCAATCAACTTTTCAATGATGGCATGGCTAGTGACACTCGATTGGTGTCCAGTGTGGTGATTGTCGACAAGTGCAAGGGAGAGTTCGAGGGATTAGAGTCATTGGTTGATGTTGGGGGAGGAACGGGGACTATGGCTAAAGCTATTGCCAAGTCATTTCCGCAACTGAAGTGCATTGTATTTGATCTCCCACATGTTGTTGATGGCTTGCATGGAATGGAGAACATAAAATATGTTGGAGGGGACATGTTTGAAGCAATTCCTTCTGCCGATTCCATTATTTTGAAGGTAAATATCATCTAAGTATTAATTATCTTCTTACTACACCTTTGGCACAACATCATGTTTTGCCTGTCTACTAGGTTAATTATATATATAATTAGGGTCGAAGTTACTTGATAATTTGACTCATTCCACCAATATATTGTTTGAGAAATTTAGTCAAATCTATTGATAGTACAAAGTGCTGAATATAAATTATTTTATATATATGGCTCATTCCACTAATGAACTTTATAATACAAATTGTTGTTTTTCCTATATAACAAATTTATATTTAATATCATTGTAATTTGAATGACATGTAGTCGATATTGCATAACTGGAATGATGAGGAATGCTAAAAAATACTAAAGAAATATAAAGAGGCAATCACTGGCAAAGAGAAAGGGAAGGTGTTAATCATAGACACGGTGATGGGGAATGAGAAGCAGGGTGATACAGCTGAATTAGATGAGACGAAGCTCTTATATGATATGGAGATGATGGCATTATATGCCGCAAAAGACAGAAATGAGAAAGAATGGGCTAAGCTAATTTTCTCTGCGGATTTCAATAACTATAAGATAATTCCATTTCAGGGTATGAAGTCTCTAATTGAGGCTTATCCGTAGAATCCACACAATTGACAAAGTGAAAACATGAGTCAAACTATGTATTGTTGATATAACTTTGTCATGTTCACATTGATCTTCTTGTCCAAGTTTGTTTTTAAACTCAAAATGTATTCGACCACGATTGTCATTATTTTTCTCAATGATGTTGAATAAATACAGGTAAACAATTTGTGTGAGATAAGATAATAATCATGAAAGTTTAACCCAAGGTACCTTACAACTCAGACGATCTATTGATCGTACTTGATGAATACAGTTACTAAAAGGAGTGTATCACATTAATATCTCTAAATATCTTTGTTTTATTTCTTTCTCTTTGTTTGATACAAGTTATGGATATAGAAGTTCAATTAATTTTATGGTGTAAATGGTTGAGATTAAGTTATTAACAATAGATTATTGAGAGAAATGGGTAAAGGAAACTTCCATCCAATAATTAATCTATTATTAGCCTAGGCAAAGTCCATATTGATGCAATAGAAGCAAATTATAAGAACAAATAAAGTTTTAGTTAATGTAATAATGATATACTAAATATCTACGTATGCTTTATTTATTTAAGAAAGCTTAGAAATGATTGTGTATGGATTAGAGATAGTCGAACCACCTAAATAAAGAATGGTTACAAATAAAGAAGAAATTATAATAGGTTAAAATAGGAATTTAGCAACTCATAATAAACCAAATTCGGTATTCGAATATATAGTTTGATAATTGGCTATACTAATTCTTCTATTTTCAGCAAATCAAAAGATGAATTTTCACATTCTACTAGAGAAGAAATTCGAAAAACAAAGAAATTCATAGATTGACACCACATATATTCCATTCCCAAATCACAGATGATTCTCTTCATCCTTTACTTTCTTTTTATATTTTAACAAACTAGTATGTTACCCATGCTATGCACGGGTTATCACTTTCTTCTTTACTACTGTGTAACATAAAAATTTCTCAAAATTATTCAACTATTTAAGCATTTGAAAATTATTCAACTATTTTATAATGTTGACTCCTTCTGAATTGAAATATAAAAAAAAAATCTATGTGTAATGAACTATAATAAAAGAAATTTTTAATTAATTTTTCCATATTTAATGATATTATCTCTAATATACCCTTTATTTAATTAGAGTTTTATTTCTATCAACCTTCTCTTTTTTATCCTATGTGATTAAATGTAAAAGATATTTTAAGAAATAAATTAATTTTTTTATTGAGACTATCAAAATTAAATGATTTTAACATATTTTCTTAATATTGTGATTTATTTTTTTCTTATATCTTAGTCCGAAGGGAGTACTATATAAAGAGTAAAAAAAAAATCATCAAAACAAAGCAATATTTTTACTCATGCTTTCAATTTAGGTTAAATTAATCTGTAGGTCCCTATACTTTTACCAAATTTTTAATTAGGTCCCTGAACTTTTTTTTCTTTTAATTAGGTCCCTGAACTTTTATTTTTTATTTTTCAATTGGGTCCCTCATATAATTGTTGTTATGAAAAACTAACCGCAAACACTTAATTAGAGGTGCAGACAGTGAGTTGATGCTTCTGGAATGTGTTGTAAGCACAACTGAATCAATTCTGAAAGATTTCTGCAAAGTTTCAACTTCTATATGTCAATTTAACTTAAGCATTCTTTCACAATTTCTTGGCTTTGCAAAAGGTTAAAACTTTACAGAAAACTCTCAAAATTGACTCAGTTGGGCTTACAACACATTCTAGAAGCATCAACTCACTATCTGCACTTCTAATTAAGTGTCTGCGGTTAATTTTTTATAATAACAATTAAATGAAAGGACCCAAATGAAAAACAAATAAAAGTTCAGGGACCCAATTGAAAAATAAATAAAAGTTCAGGGACCCAATTAAAAGAAAAAAAATTCAGAGACCTAATTGAAAATTTGGCAAAAATATAGGGACTTATAGAGTAATTAAACCTTCAATTTATGACATTAATTTATATTTATTTTTTTATACAAATTATATTTGGTGCATATTTTAGTTAAATAATTTGACAAATTATAATTATTTTTTTGTCTTAATATAAATTTTTTATAATGTAAATATTTATATTATCCATATAAAGTACATGATTTAATTAATAAACTAAATAAATAAAGACTTGATCGAATCAAAACAAATATTTATAACAAAAAAAAATGATCTTCCTTGAAGACGTGCTGGGTTAATAAATTAGAAATTAATGTAGTTTTAAAAATAAAAGAGAATATTATAAATATTACACAGAGAAATATATGTCATAATTAAAATGTAATTATTCAAAAATAAATCCACACACACACACACACATATATATATATATATATATATATATATATATATATATATATATATATATTTCAAAAATCATATGTATTATCATACAAATAAAAAATAATTTAATTTTATAATATTAAATAATTCAATTGAAAGATAGTCTTATTTGAATAGACTAAGGGGTGTGTTCAATTAAGATTTGGACGGATTTTAAAAGATTTTTTTCTGATAAAAAAAGTCTTGTGGTTTTCAATCAAGATTTTTAAAGAAGATAAAAAATTCTTATGGTATTCAATCATGACTTTCAAGATTTTTTTTTCATGGCAACAAAATCTAGTGATATTCAATCAAGATTTTTTACAACTTAAAAAAAGTCATCTGGTATTCAAAATACTATAGATTTCGATAAATTGTTTTTATAAATTAGATTTTGATGGATTTTGTGTGACTTTTTAATTATATGTATAAATACCACACACATCAAATAATCCTGCCCAAACCTTTGGAATTTTTCTATTATTCCATTCCAGACTTTTTCTTTTTTTTATCATCACGCAAACTTTTCTCTCCTACACACGCTAATACTGTTAGAGTAATTGATCATCTCTTTCTTCTAATGTTATAGACGCTCTCTCTTCATATGATCATAACAGTGATGCGTTAATACCGCCAAATCACTACGAACCACCCTACATCACCTAACCAAGTCCATCATCTCATTCCCCTTTAGGTTGGAGGTTCTCGCTAAAAGTTGTGATAAGAGGAGTAGATCTAAGCATGGAGGGAGTTCTAGCTCATCAGGACCAACAATCAAGTCAAAGTATTAGAAGACCTTTCTATTGACATTGAGATTATTACAGTCAATTTTTAAAAAAAAAGAGAAAGAGATAGAGAAAGATTGAAAAAATTGTATTAATTTTATTTTTTTAATCCAAATCTTATCATTTATTTGTTATCTTTTTCATCGACTCTGGTAATTTTGAATGTTTTCTAAAAAATTCATAGAATCCTTTAAAATTTGGTGAATCCATAAAGTCCTTTCAAATCTTATGAATTCATATTTTATAAATCCATTAAAATCCAAACTACAAAATCCTAATCATAAAGTCCTTTCAATGTTTTCTATAAAGTCCTTTCAAATCTTATGAATTCATATTTTATAAATCCATTAAAATCCAAACTACAAAATCCTAATCATAAAAGTCTTTTAAAAAAGACGACATCTAGCATGGACCAGGTAGATAAGTGATCTTCCATGGACCAGTTTTTACAGCCTTTGGATTCATCAGGTGTATAATGTTATCATGAACCCTCCCTCATCAGAACATCTCTACAGCGTCCCTCCTTCTCCCGTATCCTCCAACGACCGACGACACCCCAGACGATGACGCCTCCGACGATGGACGACAACCCCAACGACGCCTCCGATGACCAACGACACTCCCGACGACGCCTCCGGTGATCGACGGTCCCTCCACCACCGACGCAAAATATGCCAACAACCACCGCATCTCCACTTTCAACAGCCACAACACTCGCACCAGATCTAGATGTCAGTGAGATCGCGAAACTAGTTCAGATCTCAAGTGAGATCACTAGTAGAAGCATAAAATCAATATTGTAAGAGAAATCACAGTAACCAAACAAGATTGCGAAGAGAGATCGCAATGCACAAACAGAATCGTGAAGTGAGATCGATTGTCACAAAGTGAGATTGCAAGATGCAAACAAAATCACAAGAAGAAAAGGTTGCAAGATGCGATTGCAGCAAGAAAAAAAAAATCACAGTACTACGTACAACCTCAGATCTAGAGGATTCCGCGCCGCCATCTTCGCTTGGAAGTGGGAGACCAAGCGACCTCTTCTCTTTTACTCCCAGATCTGTTTCTATTTTTTCTTTTTTCTTTTACTTGGATCTAGATTTATTTTTTTTGGGCATAGATTAAAAGATTTTTATGTTCCAGATTCGTTTTTCTTTTTTGTTTTTTTTATGATATGGAACAACAATTTATGAATTCGTGTTCTGTAAAGAATTTGGAGAGGCTCAACCATGTTTGAAGTTGGGGTTGCCAAAATGATGCATCACGTTTTCTTTCCGCTGGAGATGGAGTTGTTGTTCAATGGCGTTTGGATTGAATATGATGCGGGTGTCGTGGTTGCCAGAGACGAAGTAGAAAAGAAAAAAAAATTGGCGTCGCCGTTGGAAATCGCTTCCGGCAGCGGCTTAGGATGGAGAGAGAGGCTGTAGAAAATTGGGAAAGGAATTTGGTGTATTGGGTGTAGCATAAAAGTTTACATCTTAGATCAATCCAAAGGCTGTAAAAAATGGTTCACGATGGATCACTTATCTTCCTAGTCCACGCTAGATGCCGTCTTTAAAAAAATCTTAAAAATTATTACATTCCTACAAAATATTTTAAAATCCACAAGATTTTTTTATGCAAAAAAAGTCTATTAAAATCCTAATTGAATACACCTCCTAATTTCAAAATAATATTAACTCAATTACTTAAATGAAAGATATATGTTTCATTAATTTCATCAATTTATATATAAATCAAATTCCCTAATTAAAAATGCCGATATTAATTTTAAAATTAAAAAAAAACATGTCTTTGAATTTAAAGCTATATTTAAATATATATTTTAAATATAATATATCTTATTGTTGTTATCACATTAACTACCTAAACGTTAATAAATGATAATTTAATTTACTATTATTATTTGTCCTAAACCTGTGACAACCTTAGAGAGAATTCTAGAACGGAGAAAAAAAAAGTGAAAGTTGATTTTACCCTTCTAAAGTTTCTAAGGTCATCGGATGGTCCAAATTGAGTCTCAAATAAGCTTAAATCATAGCCTTTGATCCAATCTTTCCAAAATGTTTACTGTAAGGCTCAAAGTGTGTGCAAGAAGTCATTGACTCATTGCCTAGAAGATTAACACGTGAAGGAAAAGCTGGACCTTTAATGAATCGAGACTTGTCAAAAAAAGTTCCAAAGCTGAACTCCTAACAAACTGACATGTGGCCAACAAAAGTTCTTAAATTTATATAAGATAACTCATCTCAAAAGAAAATAAATGATAAAATTGAAAAATAACTATTATACGAAAGATTAAGTTATTTTAAGAAATTTAATAGTTCTGACGAGTAACTAATTTTTATTATTAAATTTTAAGAAAATAAATAATAATTTTCTTAAACATAAACACAATTTCTATTCATGATGTCAAAGTCAAACCACCTAATAGGGATTACACTTCAAGCTAGCTCAATAAGAAATAAGAACTGTAATTGAGATCCGGATCTCTTATATTTGGTGTTTGTAACCTGACAGCTCCTACACATTGCATCAGCTGCAGCATTTACTTCATCAAGAGATTCAAGACCTCCATGATCATAGCGTGAGACACAGAAGAGCCAATTTGTTCTTGTATGGGGCTAGCGAGGTAATCTTCTGCTAACGTCTTTGGTCCGAGATCTTTTGATGACGTCCGAATCCTTCTATGTGAACGAGGGAGAGGGTACCTGCAAAAGACACTCCAACGCTTAAGTCAACTTTCAGCTTAGAGCATTTAATGTGTGTAATAAATAAGGACAAAAGAGTACCATACTTCGAGGATCGTACTCCCTTTTATACTTATTTTATTGGACCTTGAACTTTTATGGATCCTGATTATCTCTTAATGATCTATCCATGTTAATTAACGTGACTTAATTACCTTATAATCTTTGATTGCTTTGATAATATCTTTCTAATGGGATTCACCTTATCTGAACACTTTTTGTAGTATTCGGCCATTGCGATGCCGAATACTCCTGTCGTGGTATTCGGCTATTGCGATGCCGAATACTCCTGCAATAGTATCCAATCATCATGATGCCGAATACCCTTGCAACATGCAGATTACACAGCTGGTCGAGTATAAAGAGTATTCGGATAGCTTCTTGCCGAATACTTATCTGTTGCGAAGCATATTCTGCTGATTGTGATGGAGGATATTCGGCTAATTGTGCAACCGAATATCCCTCCTATATACAATTAAATTTACTAATTAATTCCCAAAAAATTGCCTGAGAAAGTACGTAGTCTCTTGATTTTCACCAATAATTGCCCATCAAGTTCAGCATCTCACCAATGCCACAATTCAACAAACGTACCTCAATTGAACACGTACGCACCGTAATGCCACAGTTCAACTCATCAGATGACCAGCAACGTGGAAAACAAATCACCAGAAAATGCCACAGTTCACACTTTTTTAATTTTGGTCATGTAATTTTTTTTTTCATTTTTAATTCAGGTAAATTTATGTTTTTCTAATTTTAGTCTCTTAAAGTACAAATTTATAATGATTAAAAATGAAAAATTAAAATCTTAAAGAGACTAAAATTAAAAAAATGTAAATTTACAAGGACTAAAAATAATAATAAAATTTACAGAGACCAAAATTAAAAAAACATAATTATACAGGAAATAAAAATAAAATAAAAAAAACTTACAGTAATTAAAATTAAAAAAGTACAAACTTACCTAAATTAAATTAATATTTAAGCAAAAACTTAATATATAATGCCATACAAGTCCACAAACTTTGAATCTTCAAAATCAAAAAGTCAAAAAGGGTTGAAAAGTAGAGCACTCTGACACCGGAGAACACTCCAACTCCACACAAACATGTGAAGATCCTTCCCACGCTCACACATATATAATGCAACAATCAGAAGACTCTTATCCTATTGGGCTACGTAATAATGCCACGTTGATATAGCACACCTACCGATCTTATAAATACTCCTCATGTCATTTTTATAAGAAATAATTTTTTTTTTCTAATTATAAAAAATATATATCTACTTTAAGATGTATTAATTATTAATTTTTTTTTTATCCTTCATCTTGTAAAATTTATTAATGAGACACATACTCATTTCTCATATATTTATTGGTCTATTAACAATACAACTTACATTTATTGGTGGAGGTGCAGTTTCATTAATGTAATCACTACTTAAATCAATCAATTTAAGGGATACTTTTAGAATAAAATTTAAATTTATGATATTATTAATTATAACTAACTAACTTAACTATTTTTATTGATCTTGACAATTTAGTTATTTGTTTCTTATATAAAGGAGTGGAGAGAGTAGTTAATAGCCCAAACTCATGTTTGAGGTTTTATAAATACCAGAAAGCTAGCTACCATAGTTCATATAGCAAATTATATATGGAATCCCATAGTGAAGATCATGCTACAAAATTACTTCGAGCTCAAACCCACGTATGGAATCATATTTTCAAATTCATAAACTCTATGTCCCTTAAATGTGCAATTGATTTAAGCATACCAGATATCATACACAAGTATGGCCAACCCATGCCACTCTCAAAACTCATTGCTTCACTACCAATCCACCCATCCAAGACTTGCTTCATCTACCGCTTGATGCGAATTTTGACT
The DNA here is from genome assembly GCA_026413185.1 of Pueraria montana var. lobata. Taxonomy (NCBI): domain Eukaryota; kingdom Viridiplantae; phylum Streptophyta; class Magnoliopsida; order Fabales; family Fabaceae; genus Pueraria; species Pueraria montana. Next base: position 23,802,356 of record CM048654.1, read on the forward strand.
CATTCTGGTTTCTTCTCTCAACACAATGTTAGTGAGAATGAGCTTGAAGTAAGGTATGTGCTAACTGATGCATCTAGACTACTCCTTAAGGACCATCCCTTGAGTATGACATCTTTGTTGCAAGTCTTAACTGATCAAATCTGTATTAATCCATGGTATCAATTCTCTACTTGGTTCACAAATGAAGACCCTACACCATTTCACACACAAAATGGGATGGCATTTTGGGATTTTGCTGGGTGTGAGCCTAAATTCAATCACCTTTTCAATGATGCCATGGCTGGAGACACTCGATTGGTTTCTAGTGTGATGATTGAGAAGTGTAAGAGAGTGTTCGAGGGATTAGAGTCATTGGTTGATGTTGGAGGAGGAACAGGTACTATGGCTAAGGCCATTGCTACGTCATTCCCACAACTAAAGTGCATTGTATTTGATCTCCCACATGTTGTTGCTGGCTTGCCAAGAACTGAGAACATAAAATATGTTGGAGGGGACATGTTTGAAGCAATTCCTTCTGCCGATTCCATTATGTTGAAGGTAATTAATATTATCCATGTATTATTTATCTTTTCTAAGCACCTTTAGCACAACCTCAAATATAATAACTGGGGTCTAATTAGTTGCTTTTGAGAATTTGACTCATTTTGTAATTCCACCAATATATTGTTCGACATTTGACATGCATATTGGTGGAGTTTAGAAATAATAAAAGAGTATGTAAGGAAAAAGATTGAGTCCCAAGTGTTAAAGCATGATTGAACAAACAGACTACTCCAGCTAAAAGCCTATTAAGCCATTCTTTCTTACATTTTTTGACAACAGCTCACACATCAAAACTCATGGAAGTAAAGTTATAAGGTTGGTTTAGTAGTGAAGGGAGAAGGAAAGAGAAAGAGGTCGTAGGTTCGAATCCTTTATTAATAAAAACTAACAATTAACAAACTAATATTGGTCAATAAAAAAAAAAACTTGAAACTGCCAAATTAAAAAATGAGACAAATAAAAAAAAGTCTTAAATATGTGTTTTTAGTTTCTATAAATATGATTGAATTTAATTTTAGTCCTTTAATATTTTTTGGTGATTTTATTTGTCATGAATTTTGAAATTGGTTTCTGTTTCTACTTAGTGGTATAATCTTGTATCTAGTTCTATAAGTGTGTAACCATTTTGAGGTTGCATTTGATGTGACGTGTATATATGTCAATATTATTAATTAGTGATAGAGATTGTTTTAAAAATTTTAAAATTTGGAAGAATCAAGATAAATTAAAAAAATTGAAGGACCAAAATCAAATTTAACCATATTTACAGTGACTAAAAACATATTTTATCCTAAAAAAATAAAAGAACTAAAAAAATGAAACAAAAAAAGCTAAAAAAACTGGAAAAAAGGCTTAAGAAATAAAGAAATGCTTAAGGCCTCTTAAATTTAAGAAAAGGAGTACAAGCTTGACCAATAAATGAAAGTATGATCGTCGACTTTGAGATATATAAATTAGGCTAAATTACAATTTTGGTCTCCTAGTTTCTTAAATTCATGATTTTGGTTTTCCTAGTTTTACAAATTAACAATTTTGGTCCCCCTGTTAAATTATTAACTAATAATTATGATTAGTAGAGTTATTAAGTTAAAGTATAATTATTAAGTTAATTAAAAATTATTAATTATTAAAAAAACTTTATAATTAAAGTTTATGTTGAGAAAGAGGGGTTGGGGAAGAGAGGTTGAGGAAAAGAGGTTAGGGTTAATAATCTTTGATTAAATTTTTTTAATAATTAATGATTTTTAATTAATTTATAATTAAATTAATAACTCTACTAATTACAATTATTAGTTAATAATCTAACATGGGGACCAAAATTGTCAATTTGTAAAACTAGGAGGACAAAATGTTATAATTAAAAATTAGGGGGGCCAAAATCATAAATTTGAAAAATTAGGAGGATCAAAATTGTAATTTATCCTATAAATTAAGGGCTTCAAGTATAACCTCAAAACCGAAGATTGAAGACAAGGTATATATAACTGGTTAATTGAAGCCAGATGAACTAAAGGAATAGTATTGGAGAATGCATGTGATGTATTGGTGGTGGTTTATAAACTAAAAAAAAAACAAAGTTCAAAGGTATTTTTTGTACAAATAGATTACTCAAAGCATCACTCTGTTACATTCTTGGACAATGGTCCACTTATGAAATTCTAATATATTTGTGTGTACGTGCGTTTTTTTTTTTTTTTACTAAATGACCCTAACATTCTGAAGTTTTGTTAAATTTTTCCCATTACCCATCCTTTTTATATAATTCTACGTTAACTTCTTTAATTGTTTAAAAAATATTACACACCTTTTATATATTACACTAATTCCTTAATTGTTTAAAAAATATATCCTTATAAGGAAAGTAGGGAATTATGTGTAATATCAAGAAATCACAAAAAGTATAAATGCAATTTACTCAATTTTTTTTAGAAATAAACCAAAGTAATATGATGTGGTAATTTTATAAATAAAAAAAAATGAACATGATTATGATCAATAGAAGATCAATATTAATTTCTTTTTAGTGGTTCTTATTGTTGTTACTTTGATAATTATGTAGTGGATATTGCATAATTGGAACGACGAGGAATGTGTGAAAATACTGAATAAATGCAAGGAGGCAATTACTTGCCATGGAAAGGTTATTATCATAGACTTGGTGACGGTGAGTGAGAAGGAAGACGATAAATTAGTTGAGACGCAGTTGTTCCTTGATATGCAGATGATGGTGTTTCTCACTGGAAAAGAAAGAAATGAGAAAGAATGGGCCAACTTGATTTTCTCTGCTGGTTTCAGTAACTACAAGATAACTCCAGCTTTGGGTTTAAATTCTATCATCGAGGTCTATCCGTAGTGTTACCAGTAGACTAGTATGTACAGGAAAAGGACCATACTATGAATGTATAAAATAAAATTCTTTCAGTTTTCACTTAATTTTGTGTTCAAGTTTGTCTTGTATTAGAATCAAATTTTGGAGAAACTGAAATCAATCAATTTAATTGTTAAGTTACCACATCATACATGAAAGGGAATGGATGTGCATGATTTACACTAGTCTTGCAATACAATGCAATAACAACAAATGCCTTGATGTCTTACATAAGAAGTACTTAAAAAAAACACGCACACACGCACACACACACAGGTGAAAATAACGTACAATGATTTAATTTGAGCAATTGAAATCACAGGTACTTAAATCACCTATATAATAAATTACAAAAACTAAAAACACAATTAAACTCAGATTTTTTAACAAATAGAAATTATACGTGTAATTTTTCCTGCCAACACAACTGGGCTAAGAGAGAGACATTATTATTGCAACTATATATTTTATAGATTCCACTCCATGACAAAATAAAATACAAAATAATCAAAGGACCTTTATTGATGATAGATTGCTGGTCCTTCTCATATATATCACATTTCATAAGTTGTTAAGGATAAACCTCAATGAGAGACCTTAAACCCAACACTGCAGTTATCTTGTAGTCACTGAAACCAGTAGAGAATGAGCTTTAGCCCATTCCTTCTCACTTCTCTCTTTTCCAGGATTCAAAACCATCACAACCATATCAATGAAGAGCTGTGTTTCAATTGATTCATCATCTCCCTTTTCATTCTCCACCACCGTGTCTATGATAATCACCTTGCTCTTTATTGCCTCCTTGCACTTCTTCAGTATTTTCACACACTGCTCTTCATTCCAGTCATGCAATATCCACTGCATGTCATGCATTCAAAGGAACAATAAATGAAAAAATATATATATAATTGCTAAAACTAGAATTAATTAATTTTCAAGAATAAAACATATTTAAACTTAATTATATTTACAGGGGCAATATTTTACCTTCAACAGAATTGCATCAGCAGGAGGAATTGACTCAAACATGTCCCCTCCAACATATTTCAAGTTTTCACCTCCTTGTAAAGTGGCAACAACATGTGGGAGATCAAATACAGTGCACTCAAGCTGTGGGAATGATTTGGCAATTGCCTTTGCCATAGTACCTGTGCCTCCCCCAACATCTACAACTGACTCCAATCCCTTGAACACTCCCTTGCACCTCTCAATCACCACATTCGCAACGAACTCAGTGTCACTTGCCATAGCATCATTAAAAAGGTCATTAAGCTTTGGCTCACGGTCAGTATAATCCCAAATTTTCAGTCCATGTGCTGTGTGAAATGGCGAGGGATCATCTTTTTTGAACCATGTAGGCAATTGAACATATTCTCTCTTATTGGTTGAAATTTATTGGAAATTACAAAAAATTGTGGGATCTACATCTTATTTAATGACCCTCTCTCATGATTTTGTAGTTTTCAATAAATTTCAACTAATTGTAGAGTGTGTTAAGAGAAGTGTGTTGTTAGCACTTCTGTCAACAGTAATAGTCATACAGAAAGCATAAGGAGTAACTAAAAAAATATACACTTAACGAGAAATTTTCTATATATTATTATCTCCAATATTTCACCAAATGGCAACAAGTACTGACAAATAATAGGAAAAAAGCAGTCAACAAGAATATTATTGAATGAATAGTAATCCAAATCAAAACAAAAATATGAAAACTTTTCAGACTCTTGTATGAGTGAGGACAATAAAGTATACAACGGATAAAATATGAATTTTAAATGTATCTCCAAAATAACTAAATAAATACATATAACAACCTCACCTTCTACCTAAAAGAAGTTAGGAACATCTCACTAGCCCATATATTTATGTTTCAAATGAATTATAACCATAGTCACGATCAAGACTTACATTTACTTGAACCTTTAGACACAACCTTCAAGCAAATGGAGACTGTCACACCACATAATAAGGGAATTTTGAAAAATCAACTAAAGCAGAAGCAGTGTGATTGGGTGATAATATTTGGAACAAAAAAACTATCCCATGATACCTCACTATGATTAGGTGATATCGATAATAATTGGCACTACCAGTAGTCCCCACACGAGCAGAATCCATCACGAAAATGATGAAACCGATTGGTGTCTCTCACAATGATTTCCCTCTTCACCATCAATGACACATATTTTATTGCTAAGTGGCAATCACCACAAACCCTAATATTCTTCATAATGCGTATAGTGGATCCAGGAGGAGTATTCAGAAGGGCAAATGCAAGAGCCAGCTTCTCACTATGATACAGTAAATTTAGTTCCTTCTCTTGTTGGTCTACAAACAGAAGCACATGACTAGTATCAGGAACATAGCCAATCTCCTTAATTTTCTGATTTAGCTTCTCCCACATTTTATGGATCTTATCTTTCTGTGGATGAGCAACGTCGTTTGCTACAAACACGTGGACAGAATTTTCAATCTCAACCCAGCTACATGCTGGCTCCTTCTTCAATCCACTATCTTTCATTATCTTTCTGACTTTTGCAACATCCTCCCACCTCCCAGCAGAGGCATAAATATTGGCAAGCAATGTATGTGTCCCTGGATAAGAAGGATCAAGCTCAAAAACCCGTTGAGCAGCATAAGCACCCATTTCGGTGTTTTTATGCATCTTGGAAGCACCAAGCAAAGCACCCCAGATAGCCACAGTGGGCTCAATTGGCATTTCTTCTATGAAACTCTTTGCCTGATCAAGAAGACCAGCTCGGCCAAGAAGATCAACAATTGTTGCGTAATGTGACACTTTTGGTTCAATATTGTACTTTCTCATCAATCCAAAATAATGTTTACCCTCATCCAAAAGTCTAGCATGGCTACAAGCAGTAAGAACAGAGAGGAATGTTATATCATTGGGTTCAATCCCAAACCTTACCATTTCTTCAAATTGTTGCACAGCTTCCTTCCCAAGCCCATGCTGGGCATACCCTATCAGCATCGAATTGCAAGAAACAACATCAACTTTCACCAACTTGTCAAAAACCTTCTCTGCATCCCAAATGCTGCCTGACTTTGCATACATGTGAAGTAGTGTGTTCCCCACGTAACCAACTAACTTCCCACCCAATTTCATCAAATGCGCATGAAGCCATTTCCCTTGCTCCAAACACCCCATACTCGAACAAGAACTCAAAAGTGCCGAATATGTAAACTCAGTTGGCCTATAACCTTCCCTTTGCATCCTCACAAACAGAGCCAAAGCCTCCTCCCCTTCACCCTTCCTAGCATAACCAGCCATCAAAGCATTCCAAGAAACCTCATTCTTACACCCCAACTTATCAAAAACCAACCTTGCCTCCCCTAAGTAGCCACACCTAGCATACATATCCACAAGGGAACTCCCCACAAACACATTAGAGTGACATCCATACTTCCAACAACACGCATGAATCTGCTTCCCATCATTATAACTCGCTACAAATCCACAACACTTCACCAAGCTCGACAACGTGAACTCATTCGGCTTCGCACCCTCACGGAGCATCTGAGGAAACAACACAAGCGCGTCATTGGCACGCTCATTCTGAGCATAGCCAGTGATCATGGAGGTCCAAGTGACCATGTCCTTGCGCGGCATTTCGTCAAACACACGGCGCGCGTCTTCCAAACTGCCACACCTCGCGTACATGAAGAGAACGGAGTTCTGAATAACGAGGTCATTTTTGAACTTGGAATTGAGAATGTGGAAATGCACTAGTTTTCCTTCTTTGAGCTTCCCCAACTGGGTGCACCTCTTTAACAGCGTGTTGTACAGGGTTCGGTCCGGTTCAAGTGAACTGCAGTCAATGAGGTCCAGAACGTGAAGACCAGTCTTGGAGTTTGGACTCGGTCTCAGAAGGTTCCTGTCGTCTATAACACGTGCTGAAATGTCTGAATCACAGAAAGTGGCGGGAACTGCAGATTGAGATTGCCAAAGTGTGCGAAAGCTACCCAAGTGTCGTTTAACTGCAATTGCAATGAAAAAAAAAAAAAAAAAGAGCTGAGAAAAGAGTTAACATGTAATGGAAAAATTAAAATGGAATTATGAGAAAAGCAGAGCTTACAGGGGGGTAAGAGCAATGATTTGAAAACCGAAAAAGAAGTTTCACATTGGATCATCCCCACCTCAAATTCTTTGTTCTATTTGGGATTTTCTGGCAAATTAAGCTGAGTAATAATTTGGAAAAAGGTTCATCGTGGGTGTGGTTGGGTTGGGTTGGGTATAGCGGTCTTTATTGGATTGAGTGCGTAAATTTGTTGCGAATGCTATTCTCACCTTCACATTTGGTATTCCAAGAGTGCAAGTTTCTAAAGGGCATTGTGTCGAACAAGTGGCATGCGTTCTGGAAAGAGCAGTTTCTAGTGTAGATTTGGAGCAACTTGGTTGTAACAAACTCGTGGGCATGTGAAGCTGTTTTCCGAAAGTGGGGGACCCACAAGAGTCGAGAATGGAAGCGTAGGTGGTGGAACTGGGTGGCTCGTGGTAAAGGAGGGTCAAGTGAGGGAGGTTTGAGGGGTGAAGAAGGGAGAGGGGTGAGAGAGGGGTGGTGAGGGAGTGAGCGATTCCACCATGAGAGAACGAAGAATGGGACCCACCATGTTTTGGTTCTCTGCTACCTACGATGATGCAACACCACCATGGAAGGGTTTAGCTTCTTCCCACTTCAACACAGGAACAACCACTCGAAGGGTTTTAGCAAGTACCAATTCATGTTAATAAAATGGACGATTTAATTATATTTTTAATGTTTTTAATTAAATTGTGTGTCATTTTAATTTATAAGTTTTTTTTTGGACTGGAATTTATAAGTTTTTTAGTTCATTCAGTTTCTTGGTTTTTAAAATAAAATAAATTTAATTCTATCATTGGTCTTTTGTTTTTAAAATATCATTTCTATTTTAAATAATTTAAAAATTTTAGAAGTAAATTTTTTTTTTAAAATATCTACAATATATATCGTGTAAAAGAATAACTACAACATCAACTAAATAAAAGATACATTGTAATAGAAAATATTTTTGTAAGAAAATAAGGCTCTTTCATGATCATATTTATTATTTAATACTAAAGGAATGATTTTTGTCTTTATATATATATATATATATATATAAAAAGAAAGTATAAATAATTTTTGTCTTTATAGGAAATTTTTTTTCTCTTTTTTTCACTCGCTTGTAGATTTTTTTTTTCTTGACACATTAACGCTATGTTTGGTGGCGAAGAAATGACAAAGAAATAGAGAGAGACGTGGAAATAAGAGCTAGCAACAAAAGTGAGTATATTTGATATATACTTCTTCTAAACTGAAATATAAGCAACAAAAAAAAATTGTGTGATGAACTAAAATATAAGTAAATTTTAACTAAATTCTTCCTATTTAATGATACCATCTCTAAAATACTCTTCACTTAATTATAGTTCTATTTCCAGCAACATTCTCTTTTTTTGTCTATGCAATTAAATGTAGAGGATATTTTAGGAAATGAATTAATATTTTCATTGAGACTATTGAAATTAAATGATATTAACTTATTTTCTTAATGGGCATGAATCGGATTTTTTTTTATATATTTCAGTCCGGATAGAGTACGAAATAGGGTAGAAAGAAATACAAAAGTGGTGGGTTCTAGTCAAATTTATTTCCATGCAAAAGTGGCGAGAAATAACAAACAAATGCACAACAACTCTACTTATAATCAATTTTACATTATGGCATAATTAATTTTGTACAACATTGTGCTACCAGCTGACACTCACTTGCATGCATCTTGCACCATTATATGAACTCACAATCTATGTGTCTCTTGTTTTCGATTCAACCTATATCGTTTCTTTAAAACACAGCTTATCAACCTCGTTAATCACCTCACTATTCAAGACTACATTATCTTTATTTATTTTCTATTTTTCTTAAACTAAAAATTTCTAAATTCAATATATTTTTCACTTATTTCCTCCTCTCTTATCAAATGGAGGAGGTAACTCTTCCATCTCACTTTTAACCGACAAATAACATAAAATGGCACTATCTTAACAAAGACAACATAAAAAGACTAATATAATCATTTCTATGTCTTAATGAAATTTATCCAATAAATACAAGATGAAAAATTTGGAAAAAAAATTTGGAAATATCGCGCCAGGTAGGGGTCGAACCTACGACCTTCTGCTTAGGAAACAGACGCTCTATCCACTGAGCTACAAGCGCTGCTTGATTCAAGTGATCACAGATATTTTATATATAAGTTAAGTTTGTCATGTTCTGTCGAAATCTATCGTCCCTGCTACCATTGACGTGTAAGCCTAACCGTAGATGTATATGTTTAAATAATGACAATCACCATATGACCATTCAACATCATTGAGAAAAAATAATGACAATCACGATGGAATACATTTTGAGTTTAATAACATACTTGGACAAAAAAAATCAATGTGAACACACTTGAGATACAAATTATTTTAAAGTTGACCCATCTTTTCACTTTGTCAATTGTGGATTCTATGGATAAACCTCAATGAGAGACTTCAAACCCAGAACTGAAATTATCTTATAATTATTGAAACCCGCAGAGAAAATCAGCTTAGCCCAATCTTTCTCATTTCTCTCTTTTGAAGCATATAATATATGCCATCATCTCCATATCATAGAAGAGCTTCGTCTCATCTAATTCACCCTGCTTCTCATTCCCCATCACCATGTCTATGATTAACACCTTCCCTTTCTCTTTGCCTGTGATTGCCTCTTTACATTTCTTTAGTATTTTTGAGCATTCCTCATCGTTCCAGTTATGCAATATCGACTACATGTCATTCAAATTACAATGATACTATCTCTGGTCTTAATTATAAGTAATATAGGACAAATCATTAATACCAAGGAAAATAATTATTACAATTTTTTTAATTAATTCTACCATAAGTTCAATTTTTATTTCAAAAACACCATTTACTATAAGTGGTTGTTATATAGCAAAAACAATAATTTGTAGTATTATAAAATTCAATATAGAAGGCCATAATATATATATATATATATATATATATATATATATATATATATATATATATATATATATAGGGGAATGCTAATGCACTCACACTTTTTTTTTAATATAAGTGCATTAGCAACCAACAACAAAACTTTTAGACTAAAAAGCCAACAAATCTCCTCTTTCAGTAAATTTATTACAAGGGTATCATAATAATTTAATGTTTAATTTTAAAAAAATGAAAAAAATTGTTTCTCTCTCTTCCCCCACTTTTCTCACCCCTCTCCCACTCGTGCTCCTTCTCCAAATCCAGGAGGAAACTAACTCCAGTCTCGTGCATTCAAGTTTTGCATTTTCTTCCTGGATATTGCATTTATATATATATATATATATATATATATATATATATTTGGTTGTGAGTTCAAAGGATGATTGTCTTGTATAAAAAAACAATTGTAAAAGGTAGTCATTTAAAATGTGAAGAAAGCCTCTTCGTTACAAGGTATCTTGCTATAGATGCAGTGCTTTACAAACTGCTACAGTAAGTGGGGAAGGAGAGAGAAACGATTTTTTTTTAATTTTTTTTAGGAAATTAAACATTGAATTACTATGATACCCTTACAATAAATTTACTGAAAGAGGAGATTTGTTGGCTTTTTAATCTAAAAGTTTTGGTGTTGGTTGCTAATGCACTCATATTAAAAAAAGGATGTGAGTGCATTAGCATTCCCCATATATATATATATATATATATATATATATATATATATATATATATATATATATATATATATATATATATCAGATCTATATTTTAAGGGGAGGTCAAACATGTGGGAGGTCAAATACAATGCACTTTAGTTGCGGAAATGACTTGGCAATAGGCTTAGCCATAGTCCCCGTTCCTCCCCAACATCAACCAATGAATCTAATCCCTGGAAACACTCCCTTGCACTTCTCAATCACCACACTAGAAACCAATCGAGTGTCACTAGCCATGCCATCATTGAAAAATTGATTGAATTTAGGCTCACGCCCAGCAAAAAAATCCCAAAATGCCACCCCATTTTGTGTGTGAAATGGTGTAGGGTCTTCATTTGTGAACCAAGTAGAGAATTGATGAAATGGATTCATCAAAATTGGATCAAGTGCGACTTGCAACAAAGATGTCATACTTAAGGGGTGATCCTTAAGGAGTAGCATGGATTCATCAGTTAGCACATAACTCACTTCTAGCACATTTTCAGTGACATTGTGCTGAGAGAATTAAAAAACCGGAATGAGTCAAAATGTGCATCAAGCGGGAAATGAAGCAAGTCTTAGATGGGTGAATTGGTACTGAAGCAATGAGTTTTGAGAGTGGAATGGGTTGGCCATACTTGTGTATGACATCTGGTATGCACAAATCAATTGCACATTTAAGTAGGGGTGTTCAAAACCAAACCAAACCGATCGTAAACCGCCAAACCGATCCAAAAAAACCGATAACCGCAAAAATTAAAAACCTCAAAAACCGCATTTTTTTTGCGGTTTGGTTCGGTTTTCGGATCTTGTTACAAAAACCGAACCAAACCGAACTAAACCGCATATTATAATTATATTGATTTTATTTTATGGATGCTTAGTTAGCATTATGTAGCTAGTATCATTTTAATTTTTTAATGATTATAATATGTGATTTATAGTATACTTCTTTTTATAATAAGTTTTTAATATGTGATATTTGTAGCGGTAATTAATAATAAGTATTAAATAATTTATGACATTTTCTTTGTTTTGTAATCAAGGTGCATATTTTACTTTCACATGTTAAAAAATGATATACAAATATTGTTAAAAAAATAGTGTTAAATATCAAGTGATGCACAATTTACTATTATGTTACAAAAAAGAGTTAATAATATTATTTTATAATAATACTAAATAGAAATAAAAAAAATTCAATTAAAATATGTTAAACAAAATTTAATAAAAAATAAAATTTATTTTTAAAGGCAAATGCTAACCACTGCCCTAAGGGCACTGGTTAAGAAACTAAAAGGAGAAATATTTTTATTGAGAGGCGGAAAATTGTGCTGTCCATGATTTTTTTTTGCGCTCTCCTATGAATTTCACAGTAAATACTTTCTCCTTTTAATTCCTTAACCAGTGTCCTAAAGGCACTGGTTAGCAAGACCCATTTTTAAAATAATTACGTAAGTTTATTTAATAGATTTTATATTATGATAATAGATTAAAAAAAATTAAAAAAAAACCACCAAATCGAACCAAACCAAACCGCAAAAGATTGGTTTGGTTTGGTTCGGATTTAGTGTTACATGTAAACCGAACCAAACCGAACCGCATCTTTATTTTATGTTTGGTTCGGGTGACTTTTTTCCTAAAAACCGAACCAAACCGCACCACGAACACCTCTACATTTAAGGGACATAGATTTAATGAAACTGAAAGTTTGATTGAGTATGTGGGTTTGAGCTCCAAGTAATTTTGTAGCATGCTCTTCACTGTGGGATTCCACATATATAATTTGCTAGGTTTATATGGTATAAAATCTCAAATTACTTTGGTCTATTTATAAGACCAGCTGGTGTGCTACATGCCTACATCAATATATATCTTGAAGATTTCTTTTCCATTTAAGGAAAGATAAGGCAATACGGCAAATACTTTCTTTTCCAGTCAATCCATTTATCTACCTATTTCTTGATACTTATCTTTTGTACGTAGTGTTGTTACCTTTTGAAGAAAGTCGATCATTTATGTGTGGTGCATACTCACTGATTTAGACCTGCTTATGGCGAGGCAAAGCTACAAATAGACTGCTACAAAACTTGGCACACGTAAGAACAAAAGAAATCCTCCACTGTTGGTCATTTTGCCTAGCTACATCTTTAACGCATAATTTTGATAAGAAATAATTCTTTTTTATTAACTATATATTTATATCTTTAAAAATAATTTAATAACAGTTTACAAAGATTTAGTATAATAATATGATAATATTTAAAGGATTAATTTAAAGTTTACTCGATACTCGTATTAGAAAGCCTTGATTTATTCAATTAGTCTCTCTATTAATGGAGCTTGAAGGTTTTTTTTATTTTATATTTTTTTATATGAGGTTACTGGAATATTTTTTATTAGAAGTAATCTTATTTGAGCCAATAAATTCACTATATACTGGTGTAACACTTTTTTAAGTACTTAATAAAATTAAAATTTAAAATAACTAATTAAGTTAGAATAGTCTCATACTAATTGTATATATACTATTTTTACAGATAAATTTGAAACTAATTTTTATTTTAAATGATAATAAACTTAACCAACAATAAACACACAACTAGTTTCATAATTTTACACTAATTATAACCTTAACCATTACGGTAAGAACAACAAACACAACTAGTTTTACATAATTTTACATTAGTTAATCTTAACCATTATTATAATTAATTAATAATGATATACACAATTAGTTTTACACAATTTTACACTAACTAACTTAAAAATACATGTGTACATACATTAGAAATCCCAAGGGGAGGTGGGGTGGGGCTGGCGCTGCTGCCTACCCACTCTAGATTCATCCTTGTATCTAGCTCTACAACGTGTGTAACCATTTTGAAGTTGTATGTGATGTAATATGTCTAGATGCATGTCAATATTAGTAATTAGTAATGGAGATTATTTTAAAAATTTTAAAATTTGTAAGGATCCATCAACAACAACAAAAAAATTTGGAAAACTAAAACCAAATTTAACCATATATTTACAATTACTAAACATATTTTATCCTAAACTCATTGTGGTTTGTCTAGTGATGGAGAGTTTGGGTAATATGCATGAGGACTTAGGTTCGATCTTCATTGTTGTCATTTTACACCAGATAAAAAAAAAATATTTTACCTAAAAAAAAACAACAAAGAAAAGAAGACAAAGCAAAAATCTAAAAAAAAAAAAAAGGAAAAAAGGCTTAAGAAATAAAGACAGACTTGTGGCCTCTTAAATTTAAGAAAAGGAGCACAAGCCTAGCCAATAAATGAAAGTAAGATCGTGGACTCTGAGATCTTAACTTTGAAGTGTATAAACTCAAACCAAAGATTGAAAGACAAGTTATATTATAACTAGTTCAAGCCATTTGAACTAAAGGAACAGAGTTGGAGAATGCATCTCATATATTGGTGGTGGTTTATCAACTAATAAAACAAAGTTCAAAGTGCAAAGGTATTTTTGTACAAATAGGTTACTCAAAAAAGCATCACTCTTTGTTACATACTTGGACAATGGTTCACTTATAAACTTCTAATATATGTGTGTGTTTATGTGTGTATGTGCGGATATTGTTTATTGTGTTCATAGAAATAAACAAAAGTCATAGTAATATGATGTGGTGATTTTATAGAAAATCAATATTCCATTCTTTTTGGTGATTCTTAGTTTTGTTACTTTTATAATTATGCAGTGGATGTTGCATAATTGGAATGACGAGGAATGTGTGAAAATAGTAAATAAATGCAAGGAGGCAATTGCTTGCCACAGAAAGGTTATTATCATAGACTTGGCGACAGAGAGTGAGAAGGAAGACGATAAATTAGTTGAGACGCAGTTGTTCCTTGATATGCAGATGATGGTGAAATTGTCTTGTATTAAAATCAAATTTTGGAGAAACTGAAATCAATCAATTTAATTGTTAAGTTACCACATCATACATAAAAGGGAATGGATGCATGATTTACACCAGTCTTGCAATAACAACAAATGTCTTTTTTGGATGTCTTATCATAAGAAGTACTTAAAAAGGTATCTATCAAACAACAACAATTGAAATCACAGCAACTTAAATCACTTATATAATAAATTACAAGCACTAAAAACACAATTAAACTCAGATTTTTTAACAAATAGAAATTATATGTGTATCGAATGCAATTTTTCCTTGTCAACCCAACTGGGCTAATTAAAGAGAGAGACATTATTATTGCATCTTTATATTTTATTGATTCCACTCCATGACATAATTCATAAAATACAAAATAATTGAAGGAGCCTTTATTGATGATAGATTGCTGGTCCTTGTCATATATACCACATTTCATTAGAAGTTGTTACGGATAAATCTCAAAGAGAGACCTTAAACCCAGCACTGGAGTTATCTTGTAGTCACTGAAACCAGCAGAGAAAATGAGCTTAGCCCATTCTTTCTCAGTTCTCTCTTTTCCAGGATACAGCACCATCACAACCATATCAATGAAGAGCTGTGTTTCAATTGATTCATCATCTCCCTTTTCATTCTCCACCACCATGTCTATGATAATCACCTTGCTATTTATTGCCTCCTTGCACTTCTTCAGTATTTTCACACACTGCTCATCATTCCAGTCATGTAATATCCACTGTCATGCATACAAAGGAACAATTAATGATCTGAATCAGTGTCCAATTTGGAAAAAAGAAATATTTTGTAAGTACTAAAACTATTGAGTTAACTAATTTTCAAGCAAGAAAAAAACATATTAACTTGTATTATTATTACAGGAACAATATCTTACCTTTAAGAGAATAGCATTGGCAGGAGGAATTGACTCAAACATGTCCCCTCCAACATATTTCAAGTTCTCACTTCCTTGTAAAGTGGCAACAACATGTGGGAGATCAGACACTGTGCACTCAAGCTGTGGGAATGAATTGGCAATTGCCTTAGCCATAGTACCTGTGCCTCCCCCAACATCTACAACTGACTCCAATCCCTTGAACACTCCCTTGCACCTCTCAATCACCACATTTGCAACCAATTCAGTGTCACTTGGCATAGCATCATTAAAAAGCTCATTAAGCTTTGGCTCACGGTCAGCATAATCCCAAATTTTCATCCCATGCGCTGTTTGAAATGGTGAGGGATCATCATTTTTGAACCATGTAGGCAATTGAAGCCATGGCTGTGTCAAAATTGGATCAGGCATGGCATGCAGGAAAGGCACCATACTTAAGGGGTTGTCCTTAAGTAGTAGAATAGATGCATCAGTCAGCACATAACCCATTTCTAGTTCATTCTCGTTGACCTTGTGTTGAGAGAAGAAGCCAGAATGGGTCAAAATTCGCATCAATCGGTACATGCAGTTGGCTTTGGAGGGGTGGATTGATAGTGAAGTAGTAAGTTTTGAGAGTGGCATGGGTTGACCATAGGAACCAAGAATTGAAATGAGAAAGAATTTTTCGATTACCACATTGTTAGGACTAGGGGAAAGGGGAGTTAGTTAAGAACCAAGAATTGTTAGGAACCAATTGCTAAGGTTGTAAAATTCTTTTATCAATACCCCTACATATAGAAAAATGAAATTGAGAAGCAGGTGGATGAAATGCTCTCTACAGGGATTATTCAGCCCAGTAACAGCCCTTATTCAAGTCCAGTAATTTTGGTAAAGAAGAAAGATGGGAGTTAGAGGTTCTGCGTAGACTATCGAGCCCTCAACAAGGTGACAATCTCTGATAAATTCCCTATTCCGGTCATTGAAGAGCTTCTGGATGAGTTAAGTGGGGCAGCATATTTCTCTAAGATTGATTTGAAAGCAGGCTATCACCAAATAAGAATGCATAAGGCAGACATTCCCAAAACAGCATTCCGAACCCATTTGGGGCATTATGAGTTTCGGGTCATGCCATTTGGGCTGACCAATGCTCCAGCTACCTTCCAATGTGCCATGAACGAAACTTTAAGGCCATTTCTAAGAAGGTTTGTACTGGTGTTTTTTAACGATATATTGATATATAGCAAATCTTGGGAGGAACATTTGGGACACTTACAACAGGTTATAAGGACCTTGCAACAGCAAAGCTTCTTCGCTAAAAAAAAGAAATGTTGTTTTGGCAAAACTGAGATGAGTTATTTGGGACACATAGTCTTTAAAACAGGGGTCTCTATGGATCCCCAAAAGGTTGGGGCCATTATGCAATGGCCCATTCCAAAATCCACCAAGTCATTAAGAGGATTTTTGGGGTTAAAAGGGTACTACCGACGCTTTATAAGGAACTATGGGAAGATAGCACGCCCCCTTACCAATCTGTTAAAACGAGATAACTTCATCTGGACAGAAGACAGCTCTGAGGCATTTTGACTACTCCAACATGCAGTCACATCAGCACCAGTGTTGGCAATGCCCAACTTCACTAAACTGTTCTCTATTGAATGTGACGCATCAGGGAGAGGGATAGGAGCAGTTTTAACCCAAGGAAAACGGCCCATAGCTTTTTTCAGCAAAGCATTGGCAGAAACGTCCCTATCTAAATCTGTATACGAAAAGGAACTGATGGCTTTAGTTATGGCTATTCAACATCGGAGGCCTTACCTACTGGGTCAAAAATTTACTATTTTCACTGATCAAAAGAGCTTGAGGCACTTGCTAGAACAAAGAATAACTACCTAGAATCAACAAAACTGCTTAGCCAAGCTGTTGGGATATGAGTTTGAAATTGTTTATAAGGTGGGACCTTCGAACAAAGTGGCTGATGCACTCTCAAGACAAGGGGACGATAAGGACTTACAACTAATCTGCAGACCCAACTGGCAAGACATATCAGAAATCGATGAAGAAGTAAGGATGGACCCTGCACTAGCCAAAAATAATAGAGGATCTGAAACGGGATTCTAACTCTCATCCTCAATATACATTGGAGCATCAGAGGTTATACTATAAAGGAAGGTTGGTCTTGTCAGCATCCTCAACTTGGATCCCAAAACTACTGCATGAATTCCACTCTTCTCCCACAGGAGACCATTTAGGGGTATACCGGACTTATCGCCGGTTGGCCCAATCCCTTTTCTGGATCGGCATGAAGGGTACTGTGACAGCAGCCTGTCACATATGTCAACGCAGCAAGTATCAAGTATCAAGCCTCTAGCCCAACTGGGTTACTACAACCATTGCCTATCCCAAATGCTATTTGGGAAGACATCATTATGGACTTCATTGTGGGATTGCTGAAATCAAAAGGATTTGATGCCATTTTGGTAGTGGTAGATAGGCTGAGCAAATACGGACATTTCATTTTGATTAGGCATCCTTATTCAGCACGGTCAATAGCAGAAGTGTTTGTCCGAGAAATAGTAAGGCTTCGTATAATACCCTCCTCAATTGACAATGATAGAGACCCTACCTTCATCAGTCATTTTTGGCAACAAATATTCAGGATGCAGGGCACGAAATTACATATGAGTATTGCATATCACCCTGAGTCAAATGGACAAACCAAGGTACTTAATAGAACATTGGAGATGTATATCAGGTGTTTTAGTTCAGAGCAACCGAAGACGTGGGCAGAATACTGGTACAATACCAGTTTTCAAAGTGTCGCACGTTGCACACCCTTTGAGATTGTGTATGGGAGATCACCTCCATCCTTGGCCAGGTTTATACTAGGAGAAGTTTTAGTGGAAGCTGTTGCCTAGGATCTAAGAGACAGGGATGAGGCATTGAAACAATTAAAATTCCATTTGGCAAGAGCTCAAGATCAAATGTCTCACTATGCTAATGCTCGGAGGAAACCAACCAATATTAAGCCAGGAGACTGGGTTTATCTAAAAATAAGACCTCATCGATAGGCCTCAATGCCCACTAAGCTCCATCCTAAACTTTCTGCTAGATATTATGGTCCACATTTGGTGTTAAAATAAATAGGTGCAGTGGCTTTTCGATTACAGTTGCCTGAACAAGCCCACATCCACCTAGTGTTCCATGTGTCTCAACTGAAAAAGGCAGTGGAAAATCATCATGTTGAAGAGGAACTTCCAGCAGATTTTCAAGGAACATCTGGTGCATATCAACCTGAACAGATATTAAGCAAGCGCACAATCACTAAGTATGGAATTCAAAGTCAACAGCTCTTGGTTCAATGGCAAGGCAAGTTGAGTGATGAGGCTACGTGGGAAGATGCTGAAATGATCAGCAGTTAATTCCCAGATTTCAACCTTTGGGACAAGGTTGTTTCTGAGGGGGGAGATTGTAACACCCTCATTTTTATTCTGTCTATTTTCTTTTTATTAATAATTTAATATTGAGAAATCAAGACAGAATATTGAAATATTGATTCACACTATTGTGATCAAGATTTCATGATCTACTTAATCGTGAATTTTAATAATTATTTCAGGTCAAAGTCTGGATAACTATTAAAACAACGATTAAATACATAGTTGTTTTGTTTCTATTGCAAACACGAGGAAAAGTCTCAAACGATTACAAAATATTTATTTGAGCTCAGAATCATGTTTTATAGGTCTAAATAAGGTTAGGATAATTTCTCAGAAAATTTAGAACTTTTTGAGAAATTTTACAAAACGCTCTAGATAGTCTGCTGATGAATCAGCCAGTATATGAATAATATTAAAATTTGATGAAACTGACAAAGTCAGTTCATTTTTGGGTTAAATACATAAAAATATAATTTTCATAAAAATTTGAGAATTTATTGAGCTAAAATGAATTTAATATGAATTTTGACTGAAAAATAATTAAATAAATATTAAATTTTCGAAATTAATTATAAAAGTTTAATTTTAATTCACAATAATTAATAATAAATACAATTTAAGTCTCTTAAAAATTTTCATCTCAAAATAAATTTATTTGATCATAAAGTTAAAAATTACGTGTATAAACTTATACCGACAATACGTATAAATTAGAGTAGTGTGACCCAAATAAAAATTTTATCCGGAGCAGGCTTTCTCCAAGCCCAATCCGTCAGCTTCCATCTCCACACTCCACTTGTACCAATTCAAATTTCACAATAAAATAAAAAACCTAAAAATAAGCCTATAAATGAGAAACATTCATTCACTTTCTCTCTCCCTTAATCTGATGCTTTCTCTTTCTCTCAGCCCTCTCTTCTGGTCTCTCTCTTCTCTCACTCATCTTCTCCCTCTCAACCACTTACTCTTCACTCTCCTTCCCTTCCTTCATCGAAAAACTCCATTGGAGACCAAACCCAAGGCTTCCAGCACTCCAATTTCATCTCGGACCCCAATCAAACAACAACTACTTGAAACAAAACACTTTCCCCTTTTCCTTGCTGCTGAACGAATCTCACTCCTAGGTAAGGGGGGAGTGAGGCCTTGATTCCTTTTTGCTTCTATCTTGATTTCTTGTTATTTCCATCTTATTTTATGTTCTTTTGATGTATACTTCCTTCTCTTGATTCATTTTTTTGTATTCCTTTAATTTCTTACTCAATATTCTGTTGTATTCTTGTTTCCTTGTAATTGTTCTTGTTCTTGTTCTTGGGACTGTTTTGGGAGTCTCTCCTTAAGGGGAGACTCTGCCAAATTTTATTCTTAATTTTGCTCTTTAATCATGTTTATTTGTTGTATTATGAAGCTATAATCAACCTTGTGTGTTCATCAATTTAAAAATTTAATTTTCCTCACCCAAATACTCTCAGTCTCCACTGCAGAAGGAAAAGAGAGATGGATACTTGTTTTCTTCTCTAACCCTTACTTCTTTTATTATGTAACTCTTTCTTTGAGTTCAGTTTTTTTTATCATTTAATAACCCCCACAAAGCTTTAGTCTTGTGAAGAAAATAAATGAGGGACCAACAACCACTCCTTGTTTTCTTTTTACCATTTTCGGTTCTGTCACTTAATAAGAGGATGAGTTTTTTTTTTATATATAAAAAGAAAGGAAAAAGCCCTGTAAATGGAGTTTGTGAGGTCCGGCCAAAGTAAGGAAAATAAAAAGAAGGAATCGTTTTTGTTTTTGTTTTATTATTCCTGACCCCTCTTTTTACTGAAAAAAAAAAAGTTTTTGAGTCCTAATTTATGTGTGTATGGTGGTGATGTCCTGCAGATGAGGGACAAGAACCTTTGTCATTTTATTTATTACTGGTTTTACTTCCATTAATTAAAGGAAAGTTTTTCTTAAATAAAAATAAAATGAGTGTGAGAGGAATTTGGTGAGGGTGAGAGATTGGAAACAAAAACTTTTGAAACTAAATGTGATTCTCAATACCTCTTAGATTAATGAGGGAAATAAGATAAATTTAAAGGTAACGGCCTCGTAGGCTAAAATCATAAGCCTTGAGACACAAAAGTTTCTTATATATATTCCTTATAATTGTTTCCAAATGGGAAGTCAAAATGAATTTGGGCTTTTACAGCCACTTTGGTCTCGGGTTGGGATAATGAAAAAGGGGAAATTGTTAATTTATTTTATTACTTAGTAATACCTTTTGAAACAAAACTTTAGTCTTATTACCTCTAATTGTTCACGGCATTAAGAATAATGTAAGTTTTAAAAGTTATTTTTTTATAGAATAAGATAATTGACGTAAAGCTTTTATGAATTTTTTATGAAAGTATTAGAATGATTTAAATGTATAAATAAAATACCTCTAATCTTTTAAGTAAATATATATAAATATCAATAGGTATATAAGATTAGAAGAATAAAAATAAAAAAATAAAAAAATCAAGCAGTTTTATCTGAACTTCCACATCAGAAAAAGGATTTTCTTACTATTAGTTTTTTTAAAACTTAGTCTATGGAAAATTTTAAGTATGCTCTGTAGTTACAGTTTTATCTGAACTTTCACATCAGAAAGGAATTTTCCAATAATAAAAATCTATTTATGTTCTACAAGATATAACGATAAAAAGCTCTGAGTATGCTCTGTGGTTGCAATCTAATATGATCTTCCACAACAGAAAGAAATTTTTCAATATTAAAAATTTATTTAAGCTTGTACAAGAAATACTTTATAATAAGTTAGAAATTCATTTTCTTTTACAATTTAATGACAAAGGAAAAAAAAATGTACTTGATAAATAATAATATTTTAATACAAATAGAATTAGCTAATTATTAAATTAGTGATTAACAAAATTAAAAATTAAGTATCTAATGTCTTGCTTAAATGCTTTGTAATACTATACAAATCTTTATATTAGATACTTAATATATGATAAGATGCCTTGATATGGTGCAATGCATATGTGATATGATGAATTTGATGCGTTGATAGGATATGATGATTGTATTCTGACAATGTTATTTATCTGTCTATAAGAAAGAAATGTTGTTACCCTGTATTGGTGATCAGTGAATGAGACCAGTGATTTTAGATGTGACATAGTGAATGATGATGTATACTAGTTATATATTGTTTATCTGTCTGAGGAACAGAGATGTTATGCCAAAATGATGACGAGTAAAGTGAATTGTGAGTACTCTAGTGTGAGTACAGTTGAGAGAGGAACATGCAGTGGCATGTTGCCTATAGTGGAAGACACAGCCTGGCAAGCTGAGGAATGAAAGGCAGGGACTCACTGACGGAAGTCTAGGGGGTATGGTGTCGAGTGATGAAGTAACTAAAGGCCATGGGAGCATCCTGTGTCGGGGACTTCATCTGACCAAGCTTGGCAACCCCAACAACTGCTCAACATTCCATTGATTGGTGTGAGAGTACGCCTGAGTTATATATAGGACTGTGGATGTCCTGAATTGAGATAATTTGAGTTCATCTGTGGAAGATGAAAGTTTTTGCCATGGGTTGAGGCGTATGTACTCCCAATCACTTCCAATCGGGGAGTATGGATCCATACTGCGTCTAGAGGATTGAGTTGTTAAGAACTTGAGAGGTTATGACTAGAAAAACATTAGGTCCCCCGCTATTATTAATTGACGGTAGTTATACCATTAGTAATACATAAATATATTAGAATCAAGTCTCACTCCTTTGCTTTTCTTTTCTTTGTATGTACTTGTTGGATGGATACGTGAAGATGACGGCCATTCCTAACGACCAAGTCTCTCCGCCGGTGCAGATGGTTCAGAGGTTGCAGAGGACGATGCGAGGATACAACTTCGCAGGCCAGTTTTATTATTATGTTTGGGTTAGGGTAGAATTCATGTACTGCTCTGACTAGGATAATTAATGTATGGGTTAGGACTAGTTAGTACATGATCCTTCTCTACTTGTTAAGTTATGTATTTATGCTTGTATTATGTTATACGTCACTTTTATTAATTCATTGTTTTAATAAGCTTTATAAACGTTTCTTTTAATCGCGAAAAAAATTCACCCTCATTTTATAATAACTAAAACAGATCAAACATTAGTGTGAGTTATGTAACGGGGTGTTACAGAGATGTTGTTAGACCTGAGTCTGAGTTGCCTAAATAGACTTTGCAGGTTTATTATAGGAGGAAGGGTAAAAAGGGAAAACCAGTGGTTGTATAGGGCAGTAATTAGTCGTAGTATATAAATAAGCCCTTGAGGTAGTAATAGGGGGATATACGAATGTCATTAGTCGACTGGAATCACCAGTGTGAAAGGAGAATTGCTCCTTTGGGGTACCTGAGTGTACTTGGTTTCTGCTTGGTTCCTGAATTGCTAATACAGCAGATTCATTCTTTTCATCTCTATCTTTCTATATTTTCTTCTGTGAATTGTTTAGGGATCTAACCCAAGTTGACAAGGGGTGGGTCCTAACAATTTGTAAAGATCATTTTGGCCACCTGCTTCTCAATGCAGGCTGGTTCGAATCCGGCAGGTCGGACCAATTGTTAGGAACCAAGAATTGAAATGAGAAAGAAAAGAAAGAATTTTATTAAATAGTAAGAAAAGAACAGAAAATATGAGAGAAAACTCTCCTCCAAGGGTTTCCCTTCACAAAGGATTTCTCCTTTCACAAAGAGCTAATGCTCAATCTACAAATGATAAGATCTGAATCACCCTTTACCCTTACATCCTCCTATTTATTTAACTTATTAACCCCCTAACTAACTAATCAATATCTTAATTGTCTTAACTAACTCCCCTTTCCCCTAGTCCTAACAATACCACCCCTCCTAAAAACAACCTTGTCCTCAAGGTTGAAAACAGCCAATTAATAACATATTGATTTCATGTAACTGTTTCCCCAAAATCTACTAGCACAGTACCCTTATCTTCATCCCAATTTGCATATTTTGACAAAAGACTTTCATTGGCCTTTGCAGTCAACTGAATCACATTGTAGCCACTCATTGGTTTTCCCTTGTTTGCATTATGTGTTGGGCCAAATGTGCTTTTGACTAGGATCAGTGCGGTTTGACCTTGACTTGAGTTGGGTGAGTGTTGTATGAGGCCCACTGTTGGAGTTTGAAACAAAGATCCAATTCGAGCCCATGAGAGGTTTCCAACTTGAGACATTAGGTAGTATTTGATGAGGGACTCTTCAACAACCAGCTCTGCATCTCCAATGCCTTTGATAGCAATGCCTACTTCTGATGATTTTCTGTTTGGTGGTTCCAAGGATGATGATGGGTTGACCGACTCTTCCTCAAAGAAAACAAGCTCCTTCTCTGACTTCAAGGATTTTGATGATCTCCCTAACTTGATCTCATTCAACACTTCATTGTATTGTTTTATTTCTAGTTCTTGATGTAACAACCAAACAATGTGTTCCTCTTTTGTTTCTCCTTCTGTGCAACCCCCAAAGGTGGCTAACTGCACCTTTCTTGTCCAAGAATGAACCTCTGTATTATTGCATCATTCTGACCCACTCCCTTCCATGGTCTTCTTGACATGCTTCTTTGAATGGGCATTGATCTCCTCTTGAATGCTTTGCTTATTTGTGATCTTGTCCTCCAACATGATGTCTTGTTTTTAGATCCACCTTTCCAGCCACATCTTGATCTCTTTTATTCCCTCAATCTTCTTGATGTGAGAGGGATGTGTCTCCATTTCCTCATCTTTCACCCTTTTGTCTTTAAGAATGATTTCTTGACTCTTCAGTATCTTGTGCAGTTTATGCTTTAACTCTGAAATGCTGGCCTTGCAAGAATGATGCTGCAACCCATGCAAATTGGCTGCCTCCCTCACAAACACCTTCTTCAATGACCCATCTAGTTCTTGCTTTATTTCTTGATTCTTCACCAACTGCTACAACATTTGGTTAGGCTCAAATTCATTGCTGGTCCTCTCTTTCAAGAAAACTGTGGAAGTCTCCCTTTCTTTGATGCAGGTTTCTGTCTCGGTTTGCTCTTCTTGCTTTAAGGTAGTCAAACTTTCAAAGACATGACTACCATAGCTATCTCTGAATCTTTTGATCAAAGCTGTGGAAAATGACTCCCAATCTGAATCTGGATTCTTTTGGCTCCAAATGTAGAGTCAATGCATCGTAACACCCTCCATGCTCATAAATGCATATTGCAGCTTATGGAATTAATGAATTTCTTGTACCTCAAAGAATTTTTAGCCCTAGCAATCCAACCAATTGGGTCTTCCCCCATGAACGCTGGCAGCTTCCCCTTCTTAACCCAAAATTGCACTTCCTCCATCTCTAACACTGGCTCTCCCTCGAAGATCCGGCAGGTCGGACCAATTGCTAGGAACCAAGAATTGAAATGAGAAAGAAAAGAAAGAATTTTATTGAATAGTAAGAAAAGAACAGAAAATAGGAGAGAAAACTCTCCTCCAAGGGTTTCCCCTTCACAAAGGATTTCTCCTTTTACAAAGAGTTGATGCTCAATCTATAAATGATAAGATCTGAATCACCCTTTTCCCCTTACATCCTCCTATTTATTTAACTCATTAACCCCCCTAACTAACTAATCAATATCTTAACTGTCTTAACTAACTCCCCTTTCCCCTAGTCCTAACAGTGTATGATATCAGGTATGTCCAACTCAATTGCACATTTGAGGGACATGGAATTTATGAAGCTGAAAATGTGATTGCAAAGATGGGTTTGACCACTGTAACGACCCGTCTACGTTACATAACTATTAAAGCTAAGGTTCTCTGATTTCCTTTTCGTTTAGAAACTCTTTAATTAGTTTACTATATGAAAATATTGCGTGAATTTTTCGCATTTCCAAAAGTAATAATTAAAGTTCAAAACTAAAAGAAAATATAATTTTAACTACAAACAACTCTTGGGGCTTATACATGAGACAAACCTAAGCTGGTCATCTCTATACATATAACTATATAGACTAAACAAAGAAAAAGAGAACACAGCTTCAATCTCGTGCTCACTCCATCTACCACACCTCCAAGAGGAGTCCACCTAGAAAGCCATCTGCTCCCCCGAACACGATGTTCGAGATCATCACAGGCACAAACCACACGTGCAAACATTGCAAGGGTAAGCTTACAAGAATAAACACATAAAGATACATATATATATATATATATATATATATATATATATATATAATTTTCTCAACATTAATATTTGATATTTTAAAAGAGAGAATACATGTATATTTAGCTTGTCATAATAAATCTCATATACTCAACCAATCGTTAACAACATAGTTCAAACTTGAATCCTCAGCTAACATGAACCACATAAACCATCATTGCTCATCATTATGAGCCATAAACATCATAAGTCACATCTGACATCAACTTAATACAATCACCAACATCCCCCATCACAAAGAGATGTACAACACAAACCACTAGACAACCTCAGACAACAAAACTGACTCTACTCCATGGAGTTTCAACATCATATGAGCGGTCCTCATAGGGCTCATCCCCTACCATAGTCTCACCTTTGACCATTCAGGGAGTTCCTTGAGCTACCTTGTGGAGGAAGTGTGGATTTAATCGAATATAGACAAGTGTGGGTATTGGCTTACCTCTGTAAGGTTTGAAAAACCTTACATCTATAGGAATTCGCCCACTTGGCTATTCTATAGGCCCACTGTTGGCCACCACGAAAACCTCCGGCACTAGGTTGAGAGCCTACCTAGCACCCTCAACTTACGTGCCTATCCATATGTCTGTGCACCAACTGTGCACACCTATGCACCAATTGTGCATATACAACATTCGGAATATTTCTGTGTACCAACTTTGTGCACCCACCATATTCCAGCGGCAAACATATTTGGAGTCCTTTACAGTCTTATATACGGCACCTTCGTACCTGCCATCTCCAATGGCCTGACTTAAGGATCCAAATACATCTCAACAACATCAACAATCCTCAACCATGACAATAATTCATCCCCTATACACTAAAAAAGTCACTAAACCTCTTGGGAAATAGTTCTCAACACTCCAACACGCCATTTGGAGTCAAAACAAAGGGGTGATACTTGGAAAAATATTCCATTAGGAGAGACCCCTGGGTCGCTTTAGTGGGCCGGAGTTCTGGCGTGAAACTCCCCTTCCCAAGTATACCATTTTTCTATTAAAGTCTTCCCAAAGCTTCTCTTTAACATATAGAGATGGTTCCAACACACAGTTCACACATCATCTCATCAACATTCCATTTCAATTTCTCAAAAAAACACATACACCTCAATAATAAATAATATTCTCAACAAAATTTTAAGCACTTTAATCAATAATATAATAATCTCACGAATTATATCCCATCAACCATAATATACCAACCCCAACAACAAGTCATTCTCATTCAAAACAAGATTACAAGATTCATCCTACAGTCAAAAGACTATATCATACAAAACATATTTCAAATATTAAATATTCAAGATTCACATCTCAATAAACAAACATCACCATTCCAATAACTCTCATTGACCAAATTGACCAAATAAGGTCAATTTTTCTTTGGCAGTACTGAATGTGAGCTCTAATTGATTGTAGAAAATGACTTCGGAATTAAATTTTTTTTATATCAAATCGAAGCTCTTGAAATCTATTTTACAGAAAGGTATCCCACTTATAACATCAACATCTAGAAAATTTTATAAGAATTTTCAAAGTCAGCAGCCCTGAATTTTGAGTGCTCACTGAACATAGCTCAAAGAAATGTAAATTTCTCCCACTTTCCAAACTTGTTTTGAGCTGAACTTTTTAAAGTAGAAAGATAACATATTTTTCTTTCTAAAAAGTTAACTCTTGCTTCCAAATTATTTCCCTACTGTTCCCAGTAAATTTATTTCTAACAGTCTAATTTTCAGACTCAAAACAGAGCTCAAAACCCTTGCCCTGTTTCTTTTTAAAAGGTTAATTCAGAAATTGAACATGATAATTTTTTTAATTTATATGGTTAAAAATCTTGTTTTGTCTAGTTTTTAATGGTGCAAAAACTAAAAAGAAATATTAAGCACACAAGTGGGAATTTGAGAAAAACCGAGACATGTTCCAGGGGAAATCGAAAACAGAACAACCATTTTGGGAGTCATGGATGAACATCAAAACGAAGTTTTCTCGCCAAAGTATTAAAATGAAATTTGTTCCATTTTGTGTCTATTTTTATTCAAAACAAGTTTGACGAAAAACCAACGGTTAGATCTTCCTAAAATCACAAAACCGTGGGGACTGTCCGGAGCTGGACGAACCAAACAGCCATTGCCACTTTATTTTGTGGTTTGATTTTCACATGAAAAGCTTACCAAATAATTTCAAGAAAATTTGGACATGGTCTCCTTTGTTTTAGGAGCTTTCCCAATCAATTTAAAAGATTAAAACAATCCAAAGACAGTATATAAAAATCTCACACAGCCACTGCCAAAGGGTGTCAACCCATTTCATCAACTTTTTATATTCAAGCATTCAAACAAAACACACACAACAGTCCAGATGATGGGCATTCATGCTGTGCATGGTTGAGTCCCCTAACTCTCAACCACACTTAAACTGAAAATAGAGACCATAAGGAAGCTTCCCTTACCTTTGGGGTTTGCTTGGCTGTGGAGGAGAAAGAGGAAGATAAGGGGATGAGGCTGGCTGAATAAGCTTGCTCCTTGGACTGCATACAAGGCGAGCAAGAAGTAAGAATGACCTCCTTCTTCCTTGTGTGATTCTCGGCAGTTGAGGGAAAGGAGAGAGAAGATAGCTTCAGGAGAACAGAAGAATGAAGAGAATTGAGGGAAAGAAAGAAGCTTGTTCACGTTAAGTAGTGGGATAAATTTGAAGTTTTGCTCTTTGCACTCACCCTTCCTCTAAGGACACTCCTCTTCTCTTATTATTTTTTTTTTCTACAACTTACGGAACTTACGTAAAAGTTCCAAAATCTCACAATAACACTATGGCACATAACAAAACAATTTATTTATGAAAATCTTTTATACATATCATGAATTTAAATTTAATTTCCTCTTGCGGTATTTATCAAGCACTTATCATACATTACGAAAAATCACAGTGTTACAACCACGAAGTAGCTTTGAGACACGCTTTTCACTTTGGGGTTCCATAATTTTTCTGCCTTAACTACGTAGTATAGCTAGATATGTTGTTGTTTCACTTCTATATATGAAATCTCACAATGGTTGGGTCTATGATAGGATGGGCCTAGAGAGGCCCAAATAGGTAGTTTAAATATTATATATCTTAGATATATCCTTATGATATTATTTAGTTTTATTGTATTTCCCTAAAAATACTAGATGATGCCACTTGCATGGTTGATATTCTTTGTAAATCCCTATTTAACATAGGGTATGCATTGTGTAATGGATCATCAATGAAAAATCAGAATTGTTATTTTTATCTTCTTCTTTGTAGTTTTCTCTATTGTCTTTAATGGTAGCATGATAGGAGTAGAGTAGAATAGTTACTTGCGCCTATCAAATGGTGCTTTCATCACCTTACTCCCCTCCCACACCATCAGAAACTTTCCAGCATACCCACCTACCTTTCCCTCATCATCCACCCCTTTTCCTTATTACCCATATGGCCACCTCAACCCTTTTCCTTCTTACCCCTACGCCCACCCCACTATGCAAACACAACCTAGCCCTCAACCATATTCCCTCCCCATTAACCCACTAAAACCCCCACAAACCATACCTCACCAACCACAACATAGTCACCAGAACCTTTCCTCTCCACTACAATGGTCACAACCATGGTTTTAAAAATCGGACCGAACCGACTGGTCGGACCGGTTCAACCGGAAATCGGTGGATCAATTGGTTCGATCTAGCTATTAGATCGGATATGTTATCAGCCCGGTGGAACCTGGAGCGACCCGAGTAAATTTTTGGTCGAACCAGCGAACCATGGGTAACAACCCGGACCGGTTCACATGCACAACTTACCTTTAAGGAAAATTTAAAAATTTCACCCAAATGACACAGACCAGAATCGAACACTGGTCCTTGGACACCGTTGAAGACGAATTTGCCTATTGAGCTGCAACATTTGTTTAATAGGTAAGTGCAAAAGTTAGTATATATGCAATTATACATAGAAACAGTCAAATAAATAGTCAATACAATTTAAATACATAAAGTTACCTAAACTGGATTCAAACTCAATACCATATGGAATATAAGAACATGTTTTACCTCTAATCTAACATAACTAATTGTTATTACTTTGAGAAATTATATATATATATATATATATATATATATATATATATATATATATATATATATATCATACAAAATTATTTATAATATTAATTTAATATATCATAAAAACTATATATTAAATTAAATATTATCAGTAATAATAAAATATTATATTAATTTGTGAAATTATACTAGTATTAATTTGAGATGTGATTTTTTTGGCTTTTTTATGACAGGGTATAAAATTTTAATTTTTTTTAATAAAGACCGGGTCTTGTGGTTCAATAACTGACCCATTGGTTCGACCATTGACCCAGTGATCCAGTGCCTTAACTTGGTCAATCACCCATTCGGTTTTTAAAACTATGGTCACAACTATCGTTGTCCTCTCCTCCTTATTATTACTATTCCAAACCGCCATCTCCCCAACCACCAAGTTTTCCCACATACCCTTATGCATATTCCCTCCCCATTACCCAGCAAACACCTCACAACTTTCCTAATGTTTCTACACAACTTAAAGGCAAGCTGATGTGCTATGGACATCTTAAAGGCAGTGTAAGATCACAACTTTATCATGTAAAACCATTGAATTAAATATGTTAGTGCTTAGTACTTGATTATTACAATGCCAATACCTTCTTATCCGTAAATTAAAGTGTATTATATATTTCATGTTTTGCAGGTGTGTAGTTTAATTGTATGATAAACATATTGAATTTACTGTGCTCACTAATATTAATTAATTCAATCTGACGTAGGAATAAATATATAATTTAAGTGGTAATCCTATTCAAGCTTTGAGGCATGCTACACACATTTTCATCATTGAAAATCTCCGTAAAAGATACTGCCTCCGTTCCAAATTATATGACGTTTAAGGTTTTGGCACAGGTATTAAGGAATGCAATTAATTTGTTGAATTTCCTAGAAAATATTAGGTAACTTCCTAATATACCCTTTATCTCTCTAATTAATTACTCATAGTACATTACTCCCACTAAGTATTAATTAAGGGTAGTCCTGGAAAAAGACATTTAATGCAGCATTGGTTTTGTAAAACGACATCTATTTTGGAACAAATTTTTTTCTCTAAAACGTCATATAATTTGGAACGGAGGGAGTAATATAGTTAATTTGCATATACATATATTGAGTAACTTTACAATTTGACCCATGAATTAAATTACCCGTACTAATCCCCGAAACTATCTATTAGATCACGAGAGAATGAATTGTTAAAAAGTTAATAACTTTGTGAGAAGCCAACAAACTTTGCAGACTTGGAGCATCCCCCCTGCACATATTCGTGATTTGATTTTGAGGACAAGTTGTTTGTCTCTTAGCTTTTGTTTGCTTTTGTCTTTTTCTTTCATACCCAAAAAAAGTTAATAACTTTACCAAGGGTCTCAATTGATTAAGCATTGTGATTGAATAGTATTAATAAAATAATAATATATAAATAATATTAAATAAATATAATATCATAATTTTATAACACTAAAAGTAAAAAATAAAACATCATTTTATAGGCTCTAAATATTTAAGTACACATAAAAGTCTGAATCAAATATTATATGATAATTCTTAGATTTAAGTTATAATATTGTATAATAATGTTCATTAACAATAGCAAGTTTACATATATAATAAATAAAATAAAATGATAAATTAATGTAATATAAAATTATAAAAAAATAAGATATAAAAATTGCAAATTAATATAAATGACAAAATTATATGTTTTATAATATAGAAAATTAATAATAATTGGTAAAACAATTTATACCTATGTATAATCCTAATTAAGTATGTAGTTTTTATTTAACTTAAAAATATTTTAGAATAAATTTAAAATTTTTAAAAATTAAAAAATACTATTTCAAATCGATTTTTGAGTTTTACAAAACTTTTGAACTTCCGAATTTGGAATATCCGACTTTCACAAGTAATTGATATTTCATTATCAAGTATATAGTATTCTTTGTATCAGCAGTTGTTATACATTGTATTAACAATTGAAAAATGGTTGACAAAGAAACTCTATTTGACAAGGCTACTTCCAAAAATACCCATAATCATGTGAAGATCCTTCCCATAATTAATCATTCCGCAGTCATAACAGTCTTAGCCTAATGAACTCCATAATAATGCCACGCATGTTGATATAGCACACCAGCCAGTCTTATAAATAGACTAAAGAAAAATGTTTGGTGTACACCCACAATGCTATGCAACACCCAATGAGAGAGAGGAAAAGAAATATAAGTATGATAAAGTTTATGATGTAATAGGAAGAGAGAGATAGAAAGAAATGAGAGATGTTGTTGGGTGTTTAAAATAGTGGAATATATGTGTATCATTACTCTAGACCAAAGTAGTGTGTGAGGTTTTGTACCCAAAACCAAGCTTGCTCATATAGCAAATTATATATGGAATCCCATAGTGAAGAGCATGCTACAAAATTGCTTCAAGCTCAAACCCACGTTTGGAAACATATTTTCAAATTCATAAACTCTTTCTCCCTTAAATGTGCCGTTGAATTAAGCATACCAGATATCATACACAAGTATGGCCAACCCATGCCACTCTCAAAACTCATTGCTTCACTACCAATCCACCCATCCAAGATTTGCTTCATCTACCGCTTGATGCGAATTTTGACTCATTCTGGTTTCTTCTCTCAGCACAATGGCATCGAAAATGAACAAGAAGTGATCAGGTATGAGCTAACTGATGCATCTAGACTACTCCTTAAGGACCATCCCTTTAGTATGACGTCGTTGCCCCAAGTCATACTTGATCCAATTTTGGTCAATCCATGGTTTCAATTCTCTACTTGGTTCACAAATGAAGACCCTACACCCTTTCACACACAACATGGGATGACATTATGGGACTTGGCTGGGCGTGAGCCTAAATTCAATCACCTTTTCAATGATGGCATGGCTGGTGATGCTCGATTGGTTTCTAGTGTGATGATTGAGAAGTGCAAGGGGGTGTTTAATGGATTAGAGTCATTGGTTGATGTTGGAGGAGGAACAGGGACTATGGCTAAGGTCATTGCTACGTCATTCCCACAACTAAAGTGCATTGTATTTGATCTCCCACATGTTGTTGCTGACTTGCAAGGAACTGAGAACATAAAATACGTTGGAGGGGACATGTTTGAAGCAATTCCTACCGCTGATTCCATTATGTTGAAGGTAAAATTATTTATCTTTTCACTTCACCTTTAGCACAACATGTTTTTACTGTCTATTGGATCATATATAATAACTGGTATTGGAAAAATTTCCAAATTCCACTTGACCAGTGATAAGGCTAAAATAGTATATAAGTGGGGGCAACTCTCACTCTATAAGTCAGTTTTATGAGATTGAGTTACGTCCAAACTCAAATTATAAGATAGTATCGAAACTTATTATTGTAGCAATTGTTGTTGGATCTACTGGGTCAGGTCATTTTTTGAACCACCCATAGATGTTCAGTTTTGCAAACTTCACACTCAAGATGTTAACATGAGGTTGTGTGTTAGAGTTCCCACACAAACTAATGATATAACCAAAATATAATATATAAGTGAGAAAGACAATCCTCACCTTACAAGTTGGTTTTATAAAGTTCAGTTAGATCCAAACCCAAATTCTAAAATGATATTAGAACTTATCCCGATAACTTAATTATTAGGCCTCCTACCATATTATTCATGTACCATATGATGTGATGATTTTATAAAACAATAATCAACATGATTATGATCAATAGAAAATCAATATTCATTTCTTTATAGTGATTCTTACGGTAGTTATTTTGATAATTATGTAGTGGATATTGCATAATTGGAACGACGAGGCGTGTGTGAAAATATTGAATAAATGCAAGGAGGCAATTACTTGCGATGGAAAGGTTATTATCATAGACATGGTGACGGAGAGTAAGAAGGAAGACGATAAATTAGTTGAGACGCAGTTGTTCTTTGATATGCAAATGATGGTAACTCTCACTGGAAAAGAAAGAAATGAGAAAGAATGGGGCAGATTGATTTTCTCTGCGGGTTTCAGTAACTACAAGATAACTCCAGTTCTGGGTTTAAATTCTATCATCGAGGTTTATCCATAGTGTTACCTCTAGACTAATACGTACAAGAAAAGGACCACGCTATGAATGTTTAAAATAAAATTCTGTTTCCAGTTTTCACTTAATTTTGCATATGGCAAGTTTTCAAAGAGCTGGTGCGCATATGGCAAGCTGCAAGCCTGGGAGATAGTGGGCTAATTCAAAGACTCATAGTAGCTTACAAAGGCCTATATTCATCCAGTATGAAGCTTTGCTTATTTGAATTTTTGGGTGGTGTGTGCTTCCATTTATTCTTGGTACTTTTTCTAGTGGTTTGGCAGGGTATCTTATGACATAAGCTAAATAAGAACTTATTAAATAAGATCTTAATTAAGTAATTTATCCAAATGGGTTTTAATTAACTTTTAAGTTGTTTATCGTTTGATCTTTAAGATAGATAAGCTTATATTTTAACGAATGGTTTGAATTACCAATTAGATTTTGTCTGATCTAATAACAAATTTAAAAATAAATGCATTTACTAAAGAAAAATATATTTTATTAGAATAAATAAATAAAAGAAATAAAAGATACTTCCGAATTGATCTCATCCCTTAAAAAATCAAAATTTAAATTTCTTGAGTAACATTAATTTGAATTCTTCAATAAAATAGTCTTTGAGTAATTATCAATATATAACTGCCACATGGTTTTCGGGGGGGGGGGGGGGGGGGGTTAATAATTGAAAAATAAGATTATGGAAGAATCTCTTTGAATAGTAAAATTATATATTGAATTTGGATTCTTCTCTTCATAATTCAAAAAGTTTTAGTGATAATTATTGTCAAAGAATTTAAATAATATATATGTTAGAGTTATGCCACTTATTGTATGAGGTTTAGTCTAGAGACTCTAGACCACATATCCTCCCGTGCTTGAGTCTTTTGTAGGATTATTATGAGCGACAAACTATCCCTCCAAAGCATAACTTCATATTCAGGATTCGAGTTTGGAACCACTGCTTAAGTTAAAATAATCTTGTGCCAATTATAATCCATGCACTCGGTGGTCTTATTGTATAAATTTTAGACAATACTAAATGTAAAGATAGATAATAAATTAATCAATATAAATATCATGAGTTTTCCAGTAATAAATTCACTTGTTGATGTTTTTTTTCTCGGTCCCTTCTTTCAACACCCCCAGCTCAAAGAAATAAGAGATAAAAGGGTGTTATAGGAAATGTGGGAAAAAAATCCATAATAAAATATACTCACATCTGGTTTATCTATTCTTTTGGATTAATTGATATATTCTTGTAGTCGTAGTTTTGGCACAGAAGTGTACATGATTAGTTTATAGATGAATCGATCCTACTACTGCACGCGCATTGCACCTAACTAATTTAAGATGCTTCCATGCACGTACATGGCTTTAAATAAATTATTAATTAATTTTAAAAAAATTGAAGGTTGGTGTTATTTGTGTATGGAGAAAAAATAGTATAAAATTATCATATTTTGTCTTTTTTTTTTTTTTTAATTTTCCCTTACAAGATTAATTAATTAGAATAGTAACTTACGCTAAAACACACTAGTATTTTTACCCGTGCGATACACGGGAAATTTTATTTTTTTATTTTTGTCATATATGTGGAAATAAAATATAAATAAGTGATTAAGTGATTATAAACTGATATATGAAGTGATATAATATAAAACATTTTAATAAGAGTTTTTTTTTTATCATTGTGTAGCCAATAAGCTGTGAGAAATTCAATTCTCACTGTGTAGCCACTTGATCAATACATGGAATGTTAAATGATAGTTACAGATTGATGTACCTAATTCTATTGTTTAAGTTGTAAAACTTGATAGGATTTCATACGCATCCAATGTGCATTGGGCATAGTCAAACGCCCTATAAATTCATTGTGTATCCCTTTTGAACCATTCATTTTTCAACTACAATATAACAATGGAAATCAGCACAGCAAAATTTGTATCCCAATGGAAAGCATGGGCATAGGCGAGAATTCTATTGGAATTATAAAATAATTTTTTTAAGTTGCTAAACTTATAGGCAGAATGAATAAAACATACATAGATTATCCCCCAAAGTAATAGTCTTATCCAATGTTCAGGGAGGAGAAATGAAAGGCGGGAAAGAAACAGAATTGGCATAAATTGTTGCGGATAAATTTGATAGTTTTGATCTTTTGAAGACAACTGTAGCCCTATGTCAAAATGTGTAAACCTCTTCGCTGCAGAATGTAAGATGTGGCCTTTTATCATAAGCTTGGTGCATCCATTATTTTGCTGCACATCCTATGATAACATCTAATATTTTTAATACTGGATCACATAATCTAGATATCATTCACAGATTATAATTTGCAGAATATGGTGTTAAAAAGTATCTTCAATATTGTCTGCAACTAAAAGATTGGAAAGAAAAGTGATAGACATAATCAAAATCTATAATTATAATCTGCAGAATATGGTGTTAAAAAGTATATTCAATACTGTCAGCAACTAATAGATTGGAAAGAAAATTGATAAATAGAATGAAAAACTATAAGGTAAAAATAGTATTGATTTAAGTATAGAATTACCTTTGCTTAGATATTGCGATAAACTTCTTTGTAAACCACATTAGAAGTAATATGAGTATCATTATCTTCACTATCTTTTACCAAAATCTTCAATCCTTTTCTTGATGTGACTCTTGATATAGCAACATATAGTTGCCCATGTGAAAAATCTTTTTGAGTTAGAAATACTCCAACATGTTTTAAAGATTGTCCTTGACTCTTGTTGATAGTCATTGCAAATGAAATAGCCAAAGGAAACTGCCTACGTTGAAACTTGAAAGGAATTCTTGCATCAGAAGGAGTTAATGAAAGTCTTGGAATAAACACCTTTAGACCAATTTTGCTTCCAGATATAACTTTCCCTTCTAGAACATATTTTCTCATTCCTGTGATAATTAGTCTAGTACCATTACACAATCCTGATGATTGATTAATGTTTCTTAACAACATAACAGGAACTCCAACTTTTATCTTTAAAATGTGATTTGGCAGACCAGAGGCACTAATAGTATTTAAGAACTCTGGAGTGTGCACATCATCTGGGCTATTGATGTCTTTATTTTCTGAGATAGGAGTATCTAAACTTAGATATTCTCTTTCCTCCCCAAGAATCAATGACAACATGTAATCATTTATCTTGTCAACAATTTCATTTTTTGGTGCTAAAACAGCCTTGTCTCTAAAAAAAGATGAATCGTGAAGATTTTCTAAAAAAGATGGATAAGTATTACTAACAATGGATGCAAGAGAGTCAGTGCCGCTTTGAAGTAGCAGATCATCTGGTATAGGAAGATCAATATCAAAATCAGAATGTTCTCCAATTGTCCCATCTCCAACTACTAAGGCCCAATCAGAAAAGTCTTTTCTTTCTTGAACATCACAGTCAGAACTTCCAGTTAGAAGCCTCATATTTTGACTCAATGTCATGACTTCACAAAAATCCCAAAGGTAGGAGGAGTTTATTGTGGCATGAACAACTTCTTGCCTTGATCCTTTTGGAATGACAGGTAGAATTTGACAGAAATCTCCTCCTAGAACAACTACTTTTCCTCCAAATGGAAGGTTTATGTTTCTGCTGTCCCCAAATCGAAGTATATCACGAAATGTTCT
Source organism: Pueraria montana var. lobata (assembly GCA_026413185.1). NCBI lineage: Eukaryota > Viridiplantae > Streptophyta > Magnoliopsida > Fabales > Fabaceae > Pueraria > Pueraria montana. Next base: position 23,840,324 of record CM048654.1, read on the forward strand.
ATCTACAGCTTCGAAACAGTGTTTATGAGTCATTGGAGCCTCATCCATATGATTAGCTTAGTCTTTGCAATTAACTCAGCTAATTGGCTTCCTTGTTTAATATTGTAAGTTGAATCCTCATAAACATTGATAGGAATTACAAACCTATAATGCGCGGTTCTTCCTCCAGGAATAAGCAAAGCGGCAATCCCGCTAGATGCAATTGTCAAAACTATATCCCCTTTAGATCGAAATGCTGTTGATAAAGCCCTCCAAATATATGTCTTACCTGTTCCTCCATAGCCATAGATAAAAAATAATCCTAGTTTCTTGTCATTTACTCTCTCAATTATGGTTTCATATACTTTCTTTTGTTCAGCAGTCATGCTTGCCAACAGTTGAATATGTTGTTCTGCCCAGGATTCACGGTCATAATTCAACTCATCATATATAAGTCGATTTCCCCTTTCGTTAACTAAGGAAATGTCAGGTTTAGGCATAGATGGAAAATCTAGCAAATTGTGGTTATTACTCTGCAAAATTGTGTCAATATCTGATAAGGCAAAACTCTTCAACTCTTTTGTAGATAATTCCAGATCTGAAATAATTAAAGTAAATCAAATAAGAATTTTTGTATCAGAATGACCTGTTAACATTAAAAAAAAAAAAAAAGACACAAAATATGAAAAGTTTGATATAAAATATGCAGCTTACAAAACACCTGTTAAGAAATTTTATATCAGAATGACCTATTAAGACAAAATATGCAGCTTAAAAAAATCCAGCCAGTGCTAAAGATAACCACAGAATTGAAAAGTCTGATATAAAACAAAAAAATTGCCTATAATATATTTCCTTTTTGTATAATGTGTTAATCCTATAGCAAAATTTTATCAATATTTGATAAGCAAAACTCTTCAAATTTAACATTCAAATTCATAACTTTATAGTAAAATATATTTTATTAAATAGTTTAAAAAAAATTACCAAGAGATTGGAGAAGTTCTCTCTGTCTATGCAATATATCGTCTGTCAAGTACTGCCATGTATTGTTCCACACATGTTCTGGTCTTGATAATTGATTGGACAACAATAAAGTTGCAAACAACTTTCGCAAATAATATCCTGAACCCCAATTGCTTGTCTCCACAATAGCATCAATGTACTCTTTATCATCGTCTAACAAACCCATCGCATAGCAAGCTTCTTTAAAAGAAGGATACTCAACATTGTTCACAGTCCTGATTTGAGCATATGAAAAATGACCTTTTACATAATTTAGTAGTGTTCTCAAATAATATATCTCACCAGTGCCCGGAGGAACAAAATGTAATCTCCCAATTGAAAATCCTTTCTTACGGGGACTCCACTCATGTTCAGTCTCCTTCCAAACAAAATGCTGAGGAAATTGATTGTAACACAACTCCCTTGCTTCAGGGTACTTTCGGTTAGCATCCATCCAAGCCAAGAATTTTGTTTTGTGAATAAATGGCTTATTTAGAACGTTATCAATAGGATCAGCATCATCAAAAAAACAACTTGCTCATTGGGAAGATGAAATGCTAGTCTTTCAACAGAAGGCTCTCTGTGGTTAATATCAAAACTAAAAATTCTCCATGAAGCTTCATAGGCAGAAAGATATCTACAATCATAATACATATTAATCTCATTAATAAGATCAGAGTCATTGCTAAAAAATGTAACAGTAACGCGATCATGGCCCTTATTTACATATTTAAAGAGATATTTGATGGACCGAGACTGATTGCACCACTCCACATTTATATGAGCTTTGAACTTCAACAACAAGTACCTATTATAAGGTACCACAAATCTATTATCTATAAAAGACTCCCCCTTTTTTAAAACCACCCCATTATCCCGTCTTCTATATATTGGATATCCTTCTTGGTCAATTGAAGTGCACTCAACAAATTTCTTTGGGAAATACTTAGAACACTTGCCATTTTGCATGCATGGGGATTTTTTATTTTGCGCACCACATGGTGCGTGGATCATTAAAGATGTAACCACTTGAAATAACTATGGGTCACTGTCTGGATTTGGAATTTATGCTGATATAATTGTATCTATATCCTCAGGATTAACATACCTACATTCAGGATGCATAAAAGGCAGAATGTGAACATGTGGTAGACCATGCTTTTGGAACTCAATGGTATAAATGACTGCAAAAAATTAAAAATAGATGTCCATTAACAAAAAAATTTTAAAAAAATAGAACTGGATACTATAAAATAATAATAAGAATAACATATATTATATATTATAAATTTGATATAGCAACGTAATGAAATGTTACCTGCTCTAACTTTTCCAAAAATGTGTCCTTTCTTTAACTCTCTAATGAGTTCATCAAGTTTGATTTTGAACAATCGGCTCACTAAATCCGGGCGATCTTGAGGCTTAAGATTGAATTTAGCCAAATATTTCACAATTTCAGGCCACTTATGATTGCAGGTAAATGTTATGAACAAACTTGGATACCTAGTCCATCTACATATTGCCATAGCATCCTGGTAATTTTGGAACATATAATGTGCTCCTCCGACAAAGGGTGATGGCAACACAATTCGCATGCCTGCACTTGCTGGATTAGTCTCCCCTCTTAAAATTGCCTCTGTTAATCCCTTATACATATCTGCTCTTAATTCTTTTTTATGTGTTCTAACCCATTTCAGTCTTGATGATTCTATTGTACTATAAGCATCGACCAAAAACTGTTGGAATAAACGCCTGCCAAACAACAATGTTGACTTTTCAGTTTCTCTTTGTTGGATTCTATATGCATACCATTCTCTGAGAGTAACATTTTCCCTCTTTATATTGTTGCCATTTGGAACATCGCTGAATTTGATAGCATCCCTGTATCCATCTTCTCCTCGAGGAAATAGGAGTGGATATTGCAAAGGAAGATATGAGGGATCAAATACTGAGATACGCTTCAATAACCCTGTTCGAGTTTCAACAATGACATCCCTTTCAACATTAGCTACATCAAAATCTCCTGGGATTATAGCTGCAACTTTAGACGCAGCTGGAAGATTGTATCTTCTACCATCCCGTCCTCTTTTGCCTAAAATCTTCAACTTCATAGGTGGACTATTATTTACACGTGAAATGTCTCGGATGATCCTGTATATTTGAACATAGGGATTGTACAAATCAAGAGCTTTTCGGATATCATTGACAATATTAGCTGTCATCATAGATTGACCATCTTCCAATCTGCAATATTTATCGAAACATTTTTAATAGTTGAAAAAAAAAATATATCCAAAAGATAATATATATTTAAATGGGAATTGATAAAATTAATAAGTCATGCCTGACAACTGAAATTCTGTTTTTAATTTCATTTTCAGTGTCATAGATGTATAATTGGGCAAACTTGGGTTGATATCCTGGGTTTGGAAGCAAACTTCCAATATGATGATAATTCTCCCCATTCAGTACAAACATTGGAGGACAGTTGCCATCATTAATTTCTTTGTTTATTTTCCCTCCCATGGATGTAAAAGAAAACATACTGTTAAATGATCTAATGTTATTCAAGAAATACTTGCTTCTACCGTCATTTTTGTGAAATAAATCTTTCAATGGCTGCGGAGGACTTATGTAATGAGGAAGGACTATCCTTCCTTGCATACAGCACATAGCAAATTTTGGGTGCTTTGCTTTGAATTGTTTTTGAATTCTTTCTTCAAACCACATAATTGCTCCACAATTTTGACAGATGCAAGATGGTTCTCCAATGTCCCAATATGTCGTTTTCCCTAATTTTCACAAATTAAAATAAATGATTATACTCTAGAGTAAATATAATATCGGAAATGTGTTATATAAAGTTAAGAAAAAAATAACCATTTAAATGATCTTGGGAATCTATGGAATGGATTGACTCTAATTGGATATGATCAACTTCATCATCATCTATTGTAACAACACATTTTGAAGAATCTGCATTAAAAATTGACATGGATTAAATTTTTTATTCAATATTTGGTATAAAAAAAAGTAGGTTTTTTAAAATTACCTGATGACTGCTGAAGTAAAATTTTCTCAGCTTGTTGATTATGTTCTATTATGTTCTCATCATCTGATGACAAAGGGAAAATAAATAAAAATTAATCGACAACATTCTACTAACCAAATAATATAGTGAATATAAAAAATTCTTTGTACCTGACAAATTTTGAGGGTCTGGATCCTGTGAAGCTTCATGGAAATGTGGTCCTCTATTGACTGATGAAGTACATTTTGCTTGTCTGTTATTTCTGAGAATAAATCTTCCAGAAGGCAACTTATTTTGGCTAGAACATGATAGTAATTGCGTCACATTTGGATGGTTACCATTTTTCAAAGAACCTGAAGATTGATGCAGCTTCCTTTTCTTAGCGTGATGGTTCTGAACTATAATATCTTCATCATCTATACTCAAAATAAATATAAAAATATTAATTAGAAAAAAATACTAATAGAGAATATGTTGTTTTACTATTTTTAAATGTTTTGTTGTAAACATGAATTCAGTTTCCCGACATTGGCAAACTACTGCCAATTATGACTGCTCATTATGCCAAAGATTGACAAACTTTCAATAATCTTATCATCTGGCATGCAACTTTAGACTTAAAAAATTATGCATCTGTGTGAAATTGTAACCAAAAAATAATCTAGAAGAAGACTGGAAAATAAATGGAAAAGGAATTTTTTATTCCTGAATTGTGTTGTTCTATTGTTTTTGTCCTCTTATGGATACTTGATATCATTCCTTAATTTATCTCTACAGGGAACTGTCGTTCTTGTTTTTCAACCAGCAGAAGAAGGAAGTAGAGGGGCTAAGAAAATTTTAGATGCTGGAGTGTTGAAAAATATCTCTGCCATAGTTAGAGGGGCTAAAAAAATTTTAGTTGCTGGGTTGCTGGAAAATATCTCTGCCATATTTGGACTGCATATTGCACCTACCTATCCTATAGGTGAAATGGCCTCTAGGTCGGGTCCCATATTTGCAGGAAGTTGCTTCTCACATTTAAAAATAAATGGCAGGGGAGGCCATGAAGATATCCTTCAGCACTTCATAGATCCAACATTGGCAGCCTGTCTTATATATGCTCACTTACACTATGTGTGGTCATCAGAAAGAACTACGGACAGCAGGAAAATATAAGCCGATGCCGAGCCATAACTATCAAACCAATATCATTACTAATTCTTACTTTTTCTCGCTTTCTTCCACTAAGAATTTTTTGTTATCTACACATAATTTGGAAGTATTAGTCCCACCCTTTTGTCACTTGACTTAATTTGATACCTTATGCTTTTAATCATTTTATGAAGCATTAAAAGCTTTGTATTCTTGTGGGTCTATGACATAGATATGTTATCAGAGTCACAACTTATACAATAATTAGATGGAGGCACACTGCCTTGCCTACTTTTATTATAAGTAAGATTAATTAGAAAAAAAATACTAATACTTTTGATTAATAGTTTACATTTGAATTACCTGACAAAATTATAATGTCTAAATTTTGTGAAGACTGTTGCACTCTGTCACATGTGGAAACATTAGAAGCACCCTCCCTATTACTATTTCTTTTCAGGATAAACTTTCCTGGAGGGATTATGTTAGAATGCTTACTGACGATTTCTTTCCCAGCATTAGTAGAACCATAAAGTCTCAAACCTGAAAAAGTATTAATATTTTCTTATAAATCCAAGAATACTTTAAACTCTTAATTTAGAATATTATAGCTACTATGTTCTATATTTATAAAAAAAAAACTTAATATTACCATTTGAAATATCCGCAAGAGGCAACCTGGGCTGAGAAAATTCTTCTAAATTTGAATTGCTGAAATTAGCAGAAGAAAGATGAACTGTAATGTCTGAATTTTGTGCAGATTGTTGCACTTTGTCACATGGGGAAACATTAGAAGCACCCTCCCCATTACTATTTCTCTTCAGAATAAACCTTCCTGGACGGATTATGTTAGAATGCTTACTGAAGTTTTTTTTCCCAGCATTAGTAGAACCATAAAGTCTCAAACCTGAAAAATATTAATACTTTAAACTCTGAATTCAGAATATTATAGCTACTATGTTCTATATTTGTAAAAAACTTAATCTTACCATTTGAAATATCCGCAAGAGGAGACCTGGGCTGAGAAGATTCTTTAGAATTTGGATTGCTAACATTAGCAGAAGATAGATGAACTGTAATCTCAGAATTTAAAGTAACTTGACTATGACTATTTATTTTGAAAGAATTCTCTTTGTCCATGTTTGCATCAAATGAAGAAAACAATGCTCATTAATCTGTAAACACAAATAATTAATGGAGAATAGGTGTAAACGCTAGAACATTAAGAGAAGAAGATATAAGATGCACAATTGAAACATGCCTAACCTGAAGGACTTGGGATTAAACATGAAGACTGATAAGAATTGGTGTAGTTAGGTATTTGGAATGATTGTTTTGACTAATAAATGCCTAGGTAATATTCTTTGCAGAAGAATAACGGCATAAGGAAACTAAAGGGTTCACAATAATGGCTACATTAACTCCATACACGTATCCACTCCTTTTGCATTAAATTACTTAATAAAGAAATATATTTAGTTAGATGTGAACCAGTACACGTATCTTACTGCAGCCTCTGATTTTTAGTATCTATAAGTAAGATTAGTATGCTTGTTATACTTATTTTTAAGTGGTAAGTAACAAATCAGAAACTTTGTTACTGAAAAATTATGGAGAGACCAGCAGCTAAAGATATCCACACTAAAGGTCTTCACTAAATTACGTGAGCCAATTTGACAGAATTTAAATGTGGGACCAATAATGTTTTTAATAATTTTAATATACACTTGCACTTGAAGCCTATTCAAGAAAAAACACAACTATTCATGTGCATTTCGGGTGAGTGGCTCAATTTTGACACACACTTTCTTTGAGTCCTTGGTAGAAGATTCTTGAGTGTCTCCAAGACAGATAATCTCTGCCATTTCAACTTCCACGGATAACAGAAAAAACACAACTATTCATGTGCATTCGGGTGAGTGGCAAAGACCAAATCTTAAAAAGATTACTTGACTGGTGAGTGTATATCATCATGCATGCAAATTTTAGTGCACCAATAAAATATGCACGTTAGGGTAACAAAATTTTAGTTCACATTTAAAAATTTAGTCAACATACTGGTACCTGAAGGTTCAAAACCAATTGCAATGGTAGCAAGCCATCATTAATTTGCTAATATGTAATTTTGTTTTTCATTCAAGATTTATTATGCCTATTAGATATATTAAGTCTCTTTGGCTAAAATTTCCTTTTATAAATTGTTTTCATTGAATGCCCAATTTGTGCTTTCCTGGTTTCTAAGGTTCTAATAGAAACTTATTAATTTATCCTTTGTCTCACATGATCTAAAATATTTTTTTGTTTTACTTATTTAAAGTAACTTAAGAATTGTTTATAATATATATATATATATATATATATATATATATATATATATATATATATATATATATAAAGAGCTGATAATGAAACCCAATAAACTTCAAATGCATATTAAATTTAAAATACTTGCATCATAAAAGTACTCGAACAAAATGTCAATAAGACCAAAATGAGAATCTTGCTTAAAAGAACATGACAATAATCCCAATTGTTTAAAAAGCAAAACTACTTAAATACTCCAACAACGACATAAAGACTTCAATCAGTTGGCTCAATTTTGACACACACTTTCTTTGAGTCCTTGGTAGAAGATTCTTGAGTGTCTCCAAGACAGATAATCTCTGCCATTTCAACTTCCTCAGATAATCTCTTGCCTGTAGCTTTGCTGGTAGGAGTTTGATCAATATCTTGGACACCCAAAGAACTTTTGTTGTTAGAATGTCCCTCTTCAATAACACTCTGCAATGAACATAATAATGTTTATGTAAAATGTTTGTAAATTCACCTCAAATTTCAATTTATATCTCAATTTAAAATTTAAGAATAAATATATACTAAAAATGGTAATAGAGCATTTTCATCAGCTAATGAGTTTAGAGTCTCCATTAATTCAGCTTCTTCCTCATGAGTGCAAAGCTTTAAAAAAAAAATTTAAGATAAAAACATTTTTAAGTTATAACAATAACAATTTAAAAAGAAAAAGTTTGGTCTAAATTTACATTTTAAATTACTTGAATATTGTGTTGATTTATAAATTTTTGAATAATATCATTGTCATCAGTCAGCCTTTTAACAGTAAAGTTCTGATAATTCAGATAGTTCTGATACTTCTGGAAATCATTAGGATCAGGAGTTTCAACCTTCCACAAAAATTTCTTGCCAACTAATGATTTAAGTTCTTTAGGCAATTCAGCACCATCTTTTGACTACAAAAAAAATCACCTAAATAAATATTGTTTTATATAAAATCTAAACAAACCAATACATAATATATATTTAAAAACCTTGTCATTTTTTCCAGCCAAATCACTTGCTGATTTTCCAAGGAAAGGTTTTAGAACATTATCAAACAATGTAAAAGTCGTAGAACCAGTTGAGTCTATGACCTGCAGTGACAACTTGAACCTACATATTTTATACATTAATAAAAATTATTAGCAAGGTTAATATAAAATTATATAAGATTTAACTAAATTTAATAATCATACCTTGGAATAGCCGTGGCCATTCCCTTACAATTTTCACATTTAAACTTGTTTCCAAAAGGAGTAACTTTTCTAATACATTTAGAACATGCTAGATAAAACCAATCTTGTTCAGATTCAATCTCTATCACTCTTGGAAGGACATAACTCCAGGTTTTCTATAGAATGAAAATGAATATATCAATTGTACATTAAATTAATTAATAATTATTAAATTAAAAAGACCCAATGAAAAATTACTTCATTTCTCGCATTTGAGTGATCTACTAAATTTGATATAAACATCATTTGGGTTTCAAGCAAATCGTCAGACAATGAAATGGCAGTATTCCCAGTCATTTGAGAAACAACTTGAGTCAGTTCAAGTTGTGATTCATCCATTCTGCAATAAATAAAAAACAAAATAAATTGTTATTTATTTAAGAACATAATTATGTTTTTATAAGATTAAATTTTTTTTTTTTAACTTTTAATACATGAGTAATAAAATTTGACCTTTTTCTATACTCTACAACTTTAGGGATATCTGGATTGATGAGAAGTTTGGTCCCATAAAAAGCATTTGATATACCCATAACACATGCCGTAATAACAACCAAATGGGAAACTTATTTAATTGACTGGATAACAAAAAATTATTTTAATAAGGCAAAAATAATGATATGAACCGAGATATTTCTTGAGCTTGCAGAGTTGTAAGATGACAATTACTGCATCGTTTGATGTTTGGTTTTCAAGCTCCTGATGCATTTTAGCAGCAAAGTCTTCCCATAGAGTACAATGAACATAATTGCTCCTACATGATTAATTAAAAATCATATTGAATTTTATAAATTTAAAATTGATACTTACAAATTTTCCTAAGGAGAAAAAAGGCTTCCTATTATAAATAAGAATACTTACTCTAAATCTTGAAGAACAATATCAATAAGTTTTTTCTTCTGACCATTTTTTACAGTTTCTTTTATGCTGTCTTTTTCAATTACATGTCCAGTGACATCTGAAAAATAAGTGAAATTCAGAAATATTTGGTGTGCAGAATTTAGGAATAAATTAGAAAACAAAAAACATAACTAACCAAGCAATATGTCTTCTCTAGATGATGCGAGGATGTCAGAAAAAGACATGAAACTGAAATGATATTTGGGAATCTCTTATGCATCTATTTTTGAGCAAACAACGTCATTAAGAAAAGTTAGCTTGAACTTGTAATTTGTAATTATGAATTTAACATCATTTTGGGCAACTGATAAGTTCTCAATAAGATAACAACTTCCTTCCTGGAGAACATTTTTGAACTTATCTACTAAATGCTTCTTTAAACATGCATGAATCTTCCCACTCTGCAGTAAATTAATAGTGAATAAAAAACTAATCATTAACAATTGTAACAAAATATATTTAGATTTTTCTAAACGATATTATGACTAACCTTTTCATCAATGAGAAGCATTTCAATGCTACTAATTTGATTAGGAATTTTGTATTCTGGTAATGTCCAAAGATGAATTACCCGAACCTTGAGCTTCCAAAGAATCCTTCCAGCAACGATTTCAGATATGAGGGACACTCTTTTAGCCATTTTGAAACTTAATTCAAAAGAAAAAAATTAAAAATTTATATGACATTAGATTAAAAACACAAATGTACTACTCACTGAAAAATGATATTTATTTCATAGGAATTACTGAGTAAAAAAGAAAAAAAAAATTCTTTATTACATATGTTTCTATCAACAAAAGCCAAGTTAAAATTAGTGAGTAGAAGAGAATACAAAAGGAAACTTGTAGAAGAATGCTACTGATCTCTGATGGATTCTCCGGGCAGTGTATCTAATTAGAATACATATTACTGAAGTAGTACCTAATTATATATGTTGCATGTACCTAATTAGAATACTAATGGTTTACCACTTTCATTCTCGCATCGCATCGTGGACGACTACTTTCTCCGAGCCATATGTATTACTGCCTCTGATTTATTTTCCCAACCATGAAAGGCCCAGAATACTAATGGTTGTATTGGTCTAAACCAAAATTAATGTTATTTATATTTTTTTTAACAAAATAATCCTTATCAAAGGCCTGAGCGCGTATAACTATATAGTATATAGTTCATTCAAAGGCCTATTACTATATAATTGAAATTCATTTTGAGATAACGTTCACTATTCATTAAAGTTAGACTGGAATTTGGAATATTTATAAAATCAGAATTAAAAATTAGACTGGAATTTTATTTAAAGTATTTTTTCTCTTGTGACTCAATACAATATTTAATTATTAACATGACGATATAATAAAACAATTATAATTTAGAATAATATCTTACTTATATTTAAATTACTTATATTTGTATAGGTTGAAATCAGAATAAAGCTACAAAATATGATTTTATTTAAATATTTAAACATGATAAGATATTTTAAATTATAATATTTATAAGAAGGATATTTTAATCATACCGGGAATGCATTAGCAATTATGAGCATCAATAACAAAGAATTCCATCACGCTTGTTGAAGGGATTCTCAAAAAATATGAGTTTGAAGCATTAAATGCTGGCAGAGGAATGTGAATAGGAGGGATGAGGGAATCTTAAAAGGTGAGAGAACATAAATTTGAGGCTGCAGCTAGCTAACGGTTCAGCAAGGCAGAAGAATAAGTAAAGACGCCTAAGTAATACTCAAGAATTAATTGCATCATTAGGCGGGAAAGTGCTGCTGCAAACGTAAATTGCATGCAATTTGGGCGGCAGTTTTGGACAGGAAATAAAGTTGGAGAACTTCTTCGCTTTATTATAAGTAAGATAACATAGATGTATTTTTAACGATTTTGAAGTCTATATACCTTGTTTTCATCTCTTAGACACAAAATGAATATTTAAAAGCATGTCAAAACACTATTCGACGAATATAAAATAATAAAAGACCAACTAGAAAATTAATACTTCTAATGGATCAAATTATATAAATTTGAAAATTGTCTAACTGTATTTCTAATTTTATACAACTAACAAGGAGAAGAAAGAAGAAAATTAATTACTGTAAATTCTGAATATTAAGCACAAAAGAAAAATTAACATATAAAGAAAGACATATGATTAATATTCAATTAAGAAGCGTGTTTACTGAAAAAGAGAATAAAAAAAATGAGAAATGTTAGTAACATACTCTTTTGAACACACTCTTCATGATTGGTTAAAATTTATTGAAAATTATAAATTTTTATGGGTCCCACTTGTTATTTAATGACTCTATCTTTTGATTTTGTAGTTTTGAATAATTTCAAGATATAGTGTGTGTTGGGAAGAGTATGTTAGAGAGTGTGTTGCTAGCACTCCTAAAAAATATATCATCTCATTATAAAAAGTTAAGTTGTAGTTTACAAAACTAATGAAGCATTAAATTTTTTTTCCATGGAATACTCTTAGTGGGAATAGTTGTTATTAGGTAATTAATTAGATAGATAAAGGCTATATTAAGAAGTTATTTTTATGAAATTCAAGACATTAATTGTGTTTTCTTAATACCCGTGCAAAAATCTTAAACGTATATAATATCGAACGGAGGGAGTAATGAATTGTTTATCAGTATAATTAATGAGGGATATTTTAGTCTAAAAATAATTAATGCAACAAATAATATGAATTGAGTCTTATAAAAAAGAACACACATAACTTTTAATTTGAGTCTTATAAATAGGAACAGAGGAATAAATAATTTGTAAATTTGATACTCCGTGCACCATTTTTTATTTAAATAATATTTATATTTATTAATATATCTAGTTTTGAATATGTATCAATGCAAGTATTAGTTTTAACCCATACAATGTATGTATAACTTTCATAATAAATATGAAATATAAAAGATGATGCGTTTTAAAATTTAAATAAAACATTCAAAGAATAAGGAGAGTTTTCAATTTATTAATTATTGGTTTATTATTATCTAAAATATAATAAAAGAGTCATGTGAATATATCAGATAAGAAAAAATTGAAACTTTTGCAATGTTAAAAACTCTTTTGATTACTTCAGTATATTTTAAATAAATAAATAAAATGACATAGATAATATTTGATAAAGATAATTTAAATTTTTGTTTTGATAAGAAACTTCCTAACTTATTAACAAGGATACTAATCCAGCCTCTGGGAGGATTTCTCCAACTCACCACCTCCGCCTTCTGTTCTCTGTTAGAGATTGGTACATAAGACCTCCCTAGACTATTACTGCTTCTTTTTTTTTTTTTTTTTTTTATCCATAGTAATAAAGACAGGTACTGGAAGTTTACATTGTATTTTGATAGTCTCAATAAAAAAAATTAACATATTTTCTAAAGTATCCATTGTATTTAATTGCATAGGACAAAAAAAAAGGTTATTGGAAACAAAATTCTAATTAAATGAAAGATATTTTAGAGATTGTATCATTAAATATGAAAAAATTAGTTAAAATTTATTTATATTTTAATCCAATACACGTATAATTTTTATTACTTATATTTCAATGTAAAAGAAGTACTACGTACTTTGGATGCATGCTTGTGTGGCTTTGATTACTTTTGCTGCTTCTGATCCTTTGCCGACAGATTCTTGATTGGGCTGATGCACTCAATTATTCCATCTTCCATCATTAATAGTTAATAGTAGTAATGTTATTGTCACTACCAAGATTGTACCTTTTTTTGTGTGTGTTGTGTTTGCTGTTTGTCACGAGTAATTTTTACGTGCTGACTTTACGGTACCTTGGGTCCCAGTTCCATTGTATTTTGGTTTACAAAATGACAAATGCTAACATGTGTTAGGACACTGGTTAACAAATAAAAAAGAGAAATTTTTTTATTAAGAAATACAAAATTATGTTATTTATGATTTTTTTGTATTTTTTTTATGATTTTCACAATAAAATTTTTTTTCTTTTAATTATTTAATCACTGCTTTAAAAATACTGGTTAGCAACATCCTTACATAGCCCCTGCACTTTGCCTTCCCAAACTTCAATTTCTTTAATTAATGATTCTTAGAATACAAGACTAATTAAGGTTGCCAGTGATTTTCATGCGAACCATAACTCATGTTTGTTACACTTTTTTTTTTTTTTAAAGAAACTCATGTTTTTTTTTTCTGAATTAAGAAGCTCATGTTTGTTACACTTAAATATAAACAAAATTAACTAATTTATGTGCTAATTTTAAAATACTTTTTTTTTTCTAAAGTGTCATTTTTTAGAACTTCATATCAAAAATAAAAAATAATTATTGAAAATAAAATCTCAATCAATTGAAGAATATTTTTAGGACGATGTCATTAAATAGGATAAATGTAATTAAAATTTTACTTATATTTAAGTTTATTAATTTTTTTTTGTTTTGCTTATAATTGAGTAGATGGGATATTACTTTCATTTTGAAATTCGTGTCGTAGTATCATGGTTTGACTATTGTTATTTACGCGTGCTTTTGGAATCACCTCTGCAATAGGATAGACGTGCTGTCATCAAGCTTTTTCTATTAACCTATCCTATTTCTGTCGAACCTATCGTTTTTTATACACCAATTCTTTTTCTCAATAGTTTTTTCCAATATTTTTTTCGAATTAAATAAAGCCGACTGAGCCGAGGAATGCATATAATGTCCATAATTTCCATATAACCAAGAAGGAATTATATACATCTCATGCTGTATCAACTAAAATCACCTCCGTAATTCCTATCATTTAAATTTGGATAATTCTTACTTTGAGACACATGCAATTAACGCGTACTTTTTCCCTACAATCAATGTATCACAGTTAGGTACATAAAAATGACAAATTTGTATTATTTGATATATATGGATTTCATATTGTTTAACATTAAGAAATAGCTGATATATACCTAAGTCGATAATTTGCGAGAACATCCGTATCTTCTGTTAAAGAAAATCCTTTAACAGTTTCACTGGCATTACTTGAACTTGGAAGGGCATTAAACTACCCTAAAACTTAAAAAGTCAGTCAATTTTCTTTCAAATATGTACTTACTGCTAAGATTTCATTAATTACACAATTTTTAGTTATAAGAAATTCCAGCATAGACAAATGCTAATAAACAGCCAATTCTTGATATTAGTCAAATTCTCTTATTGAAGACTAAGTGGAATGAAGCTGGAAAATTTCTCCTGGATTTGATTATCCAATTTCTCCTCTGCCTGTTCCTCTGTGTCGTTAAAGATATAAACAACCCAAGAAAATCATTTTATGCTAGCAAGCTTATTAAGAATTTGCATCAGTTCTCCTTTATGTAACTTCCTGATTCTTGAGTTGAGTGAACGACAACTCAAATGAAAATCTTGCCACTGTTCCTTTGCTTGTAGCTTGTATAATTTTTTATGATAAATTGGCAATTTGTGACTTAAAATAAATGGCAATTTGTAGCATGTATAATTTCTGATGATATATAGGCCAGATGTGCAAACTGATTATAAAACAACTTGATTACCCTTTCTTCATTTAGCTCATATTCTACTGTTATTCTCTGTGATATATATAGATATAGATATTAAGGTAGAAGCGCTACCATTTATTTAATATTAACTTGGCACATGGCAGTTAATGTGAGACATAGGAATGTTAGTGCCAACTTGGATTCACAATTACAATTAGTCAGAGATTAACACAGAGATTCACTTGGATGGAGTGCATGCCAAGACAAGTCAGATATGTTTTACCAGATATCTGAAGAAGCTTTTGAGAAAAAAAAAAAAAAAAAGCACTAGGACTATTAATTCATCGATCAAAATAATCCATCTCAATATATTACCTTCCTAGTCTGTTTTATCTTAATTTTAATTCGTCATTAATGTTAAAAAAGTTAAAATAAAATGAAATAAACATAAAATAAAATGAAATAAAATTAATTCGTCATTGATTTTATAGTACGGTTTGGTAAATTTCTCAGAACATTTATGAAAAATGAAAATGAAATAAATCAATAAGATTAAAGTTCTTATTGAATAGATGATCATTCTTCAAATGTTTATAAAATTAAATTTTGAAACTATTTGATAATTTATTAAGTAATTTAATATATATATATATATAATATACTTTTTTAAAAATATAAGTAAATGTCAACTATATTACAATAAATTAATATATTGGTGCCAAAATTTAGTAACAAAAATTACTTTTTCTTTATTAATATTAGTGTCATAAAAACTTTAATGACAAATTTTTAAAATTTACATTTAAATTACTTTGCCACTAATTAATTTATTTTTAGTCCTTTAATTTCTTATGTTGATTTTATTTTTTATCAATTTTGAAATTGGTCTCTGTTACCACAGTGGTAAATCGTGGCATGTATCTAGCTCTATAACATGTGTAGCCATTTTGAAGTTGTATGTGACGTAATATGTCTATATGCATGTCAATATTAATATTAGTAATGGAAACTATTTAAAAGAAATTAAAATTTGTAAGGATCGATCAACAAAAGAAATTAGATAACTAAAACCAAATTTAACCATATATTAACAATGACTAAACATATTTTTACCCTAAATTCAATATAGTTATAAGCCTAGTGATAGGAGTTTGGATAGTATGCATGCAAACTTAGGTTTAATTCTTAAAAAAAAAAAAAAAAAGAACCAACAAAGAAAACAAATGAAAACAAAAATCTGAAAAAAAAGGGGGGGGGGGGGGGGGGGGGGGGGGGGGATAAAGACAGAGTTGTGGCCTCTTAAATTTTAAGAAAAGGAGGACAAGCCTAACCAACAAATGAAAGTAAGATCGTCGACTGAGATATAAACTTGAAGTATAAGACCAAATCGAAGATTGAAGACAACGTATAACTGGTTCAAGCCAGTTGAACTAAAGGAATAGTGTTGGAGAATGCATCTCATATATTGGTGGTGGTTTATAAACTTAAAAAAACAGTTCAAAATGCAAAGGTATTTTTGTACAAATCGGTTACTTAAGGCATGACTCTTTGTTACATTCTTGGACAATGGTTCACTACTTCACTTGTAAAATTCTAATATATATGTGCATTTATATGTGTGCGGTTATTTTTTTATGTTGATAGAAATAAATAAAGTAATATGATGTGGTGAATTTATAAGAAAACAATAATCAACATGATTAATTATGATCAATAGAAAAACAATATTCATTTCTTTCTAGTGATTCTTAATATATTGTAGTTACTTTGATAATTATGTAGTGGATATTGCATAATTGGATCGACGAGGAATGTGTGAAAATACTGAATAAATGCAAGGTTATTATCATAGATTCATAGATATGGTGAGAGAGTGAGAAGGAAGATGATAAATTAGTTGAGACGCAGTTGTTCCTTGATATGCAGATGATGGTGTTTCTCACTGGAAAAGAAAGAAATGAGAAAGAATGGGCCAACTTGATTTTCTCTGCTGGTTTCAGTAACTACAAGATAACTCCAGCTCTGGGTTTAAATTCTATCATCGAGGTTTATCCATAGTACTGTTACCAGTAGACTAGAGTATGTACAAGAACAAGAAAAGGACCACACTATGAATCCTTAAAATAAAATTCTATGTTTTCCGTTTTCACTTAATTTTGTGGTAAGTTTTTCTTGTATTAGAATCAAATTTTGGAGAAAATGAAATCAATCAATTTAATTGTTAAGTTACCACACCATACATAAAAGGGAATGAATGCATGATTTACACCAGTCTGCAAGACAATACAATAACAACCAATGCCTTAATGTACCAATAACGCCGGTTCAAGTGGTTGGAGTTTGAACTCCTTAAGTATTTGGTCAGTTTGAATCCTGACAGGTGTGTATAGAAAAATTATTGTTGAAACCCATGAGTGCTAATAGATTTTTCAGAGGAGCTTAAAAATTTCGATGATACTCGGGATACCATATATATATATATATATATATATATATATATAAAAGTAAAATTAACTTACAATAATTTAATTTGAGCAATCGAAACCGCAGGAACTTAAATAGAAATTATAAGTGTAATTTTTCCTGTCAACACAACTGGGCTATAAGAGAGAGACATTATTATTGCAACTATATATTTTATAGATTACACTCCATGACATAATAAAATACAAAATAATATTGAAGGACCCTTTATTGATGATAGAGTGCTGGCCCATCTCATATATACCACATTTCATTAGAAGTTACGGATAAATCTCAATGAGAGACCTTAAACCCAGCACTGGAGTTATCTTGTAGTCACTGAAACCAGCAGAGAAAATGAGCTTAGCCCATTCTTTCTCAGTTCTCTCTTTTCCAGGATACAGCACCATCACAACCATATCAATGAAGAGCTGTGTTTCAATTGATTCATCATCTCCCTTTTCATTCTCCACCACCATGTCTATGATAATCACCTTGCTCTTTATTGCCTCCTTGCACTTCTTCAGTATTTTCACACACTGCTCATCATTCCAGTCATGTAATATCCACTGTCATGCATACAAATTAAGGAACAATTAATGATCTGAATCAGTGTCCAATTTGGAAAAAAGAAATATTTTGTAAGTACTAAAACTATTGAGTTAACTAATTTATAAGCAAGAAAAGAACATATTAACTTGTATTATTATTACAGGAACAATATCTTACCTTTAAGAGAATAGCATCAGCATGAGGAATTGACTCAAACATGTCCCCTCCAACATATTTCAAGTTCTCACTTCCTTGTAAAGTGGCAACAACATGTGGGAGATCAAACACAGTGCACTCAAGCTGTGGGAATGAATTGGCAATTGCCTTAGCCATAGTACCTGTGCCTCCCCCAACATCTACAACTGACTCCAATCCCTTGAACACTCCCTTGCACCTCTCAATCACCACATTCGCAACCAATTCAGTGTCACTTGCCATAGCATCATTGAAAAGGTCATTAAGCTTTGGCTCACGGTCAGCATAATCCCAAATTTTCATCCCATGTGCTGTTTGAAATGGTGAGGGATCATCATTTTTGAACCATGTAGGCAATTGAAGCCATGGCTGTGTCAGAACTGGATCAAGCATGGCATGCAGGAAAGGTACCATACTTAAGGGGTTGTCCTTAAGGAGTAGAATAGATGCATCGGTGAGCACATAACCCATTTCTAGCTCATTCTCATTGAGCTTCTGTTGAGAGAAGAAGCCAGAATGGGTCAAAATTCGCATCAAGCGGTATATGCAGTTGGCTTTGGAAGGGTGGATTGATAGTGAAGAAGTGAGTTGTGAGAGTGGCATGGGTTGACCATAGTTGTGTATGATATCAGGTATGTCCAACTCAATTGCACATTTGAGGGACATGGAATTTATGAAGCTGAAAATGTGATTCCAAACATGGGTTTGAGCTCCAAGTAGTTTTGAGACACGCTCTTCACTTTGGGGCTCCATAATTTTTCTGCCTTATGTCCTTAACTACTATCGCTAGGTAAGTGGTTTCACTTCTATAAAACTTAAAATTAGTTTGGGTCTATTTATAAGGCAAGCTGGTGTGCTATGAACATCTTAACGGCAATATAAGATCACAACTTTATCACGTAAAACCATTGAATTAAATATGTTAGTGCTTACTACAATGCCAATACGTTCTTTTCCGTAAATTAAAGTGTATCATATATTTCATGTTTTACAGGTGTGTAGTTAAATTACATGATAATATTGATGTTACTGTGCGCGCTAATATTAATTAATTCAATCTTACGTAGATGCGAATTGACTAAATATATATAATATAAATGGTAATCCTATTCAAGGTTTGAGGCATGCTACACACGTTTTCATTCTTTCGTAAACTAATTTGTATAAATAAAAAGATTCAGGTACTAATATAAGTAATATAATTCATGGGCCAAATTGTAAATTTACTCAATATCATATATGTAAATTAACTATTATCTTTTATGTAGATTTTCCAATGATGAATTATTTATACCTGTAAGGTGTTTTACATTTTTCAGGTGCACAAATTGTGCACAAATCGCAATGTACATGCATATGGTTAATGTATGTAAGTTAAAGTACTAGCAATTATCAATTAATTTAATCTGGCATATAGACGGGAGCTGACAAACAGTAGTTTGAGGTATCCAATTCAAAGTTAAGGCATGCTTATCACTACTAATTAACACGTTTCAATCTCTGGAAAATTAACTTGAGTAAAGCAATAGTTTAATAATTATATGTTAAAATAGAGTGGATTTATGACGTGTCAATTAAATTTTGAATTGTGTTGTAAACTTAATTTAATTAATTTATGAGAACTTCAAATTTAATGATTGAATTGATAAAACTTAATTTTAACATGTAGTTATTATTAGATATATTTTCACGATATTATTATGCATACTTTAAATAAACTAAACTACAATATGCCATGTTAAATAAAATACATCTTTCTCTTTCTTAAGTTAGAGCTAAACTCGACATAATGACTAGAAAAATCCCAATGAGGCCAGCATGTAGAAACATTAAGATAGAGCAAAGCATCCCAACCAGGTTAGCACCCAAAGCACTATCAATCCTATGCAGCTCATGCCGAGAAAGACATAGTAAAAGGTATTGTACATGCTGGTTCTTTGATGTTGTTGTCGTTTCTCAACCATTCCATGTGGCATTGTACATTTCGTTTGGTATGTGGAAAAGAGAGCGGAACTGAAAGAACAAAAAAAAGGATTGCATATTTTTCAAAAGAAAAAAATTTAGATACAGTACCATAAATATTATTGGTGTTGTTTTCCAATTTGAAGTTTCACCTTGATAAAACACGATGTCATTTAATGCATTCTTTTATTTCACGTGTTACTAAAGTAAAACTTCAAATCTGATTGGGGAACAACAGTACCATGGTACTGTATTTAAGTTTTGCATGTCCTTTTCAAAAATCTTTCTTTCTTTAGTAGACACAAAAACAAGGGAGGAAGGTGTTGGAGATGAAGGAGAGAACACACACTCTAGGGAGAAAATGAGAGGAATGATAGAAATGTTATTAATGATAGACTCACTTGTGTTCACTATGTTACATATAGATATTTATACACAAGTCACTTATCAGGTCGCATATAAAAAACAACAAGTTAACTAATTACATGACTTAGTTAACCATTTTAACAGTGTTAACCACCTATCAGTAAAACTATACTAACCATGCACCCTAACACAATTAACCATTCGCACACCACTTTGAATTATACTACAACAGTACTCCTTTTAATTCAAAGTTTCTAAAGACACCACATTCAACATTCTCCTTAACTATTTAAATCTATCAATCTTCATAGACTTTGTTAAGATATCTGCAATTTGCAGTTCAGCCTTGCAGAAACGCAACACTATTATCCCTTTATTAACTTGATCACAAAGAAAATGATACTTAGTCTCAATATGCTTGCTCCTCCCATGAGCAACTTGATTCTTAGCCAAGTTAATTGTTGATTTATTGTCCACCAACAATTGCATACCACTCTTGAGTCCCAAATGCATTTATTCAAGCAAATTGTTACTAATGAACAAAACAATCCACCTATATATGCATGACACGAGTCATTAAACTAATTTTTCACATAGGAAAGCACAAAAATGTGCAACCCATCTTGCAAAAATAACATGAGTAGAAAATCCATCTTACAAAGCTTTGCAGACAACAATCAAAAGATAGTTAACATAAAACTATATTTATGATTATTCTCCTTTGTATATAGAAAATTGAAAATAGAAATTGACTATGTTAAAGAACAAATTTACAATTATTCTTCTCATCCTTGAGCACAAAACCAAATAAATAGAGCACAAAACTTCCCAATGAAAAAAAAAATGATTGCAACAACATCATATAATAAAAGGATAGAAGGAAAGGGAAAAGAAAATAGGAAAGGAGAAGAACAATGGCCGGTGGCAGCAACTACAACCCACCAATTAGGGTTCGACTAAGTTAGGGATCTTCTTGAATTTTTTTGCATTACAACAACAACAAAGTCAACCTCAACAACATCTTGGGTACAGTCCTCACACTTTTGGAGTTAGCGGAGATGACTTCATGACCAACCTCATAGGTACTAACCTTAGAACGCCAGAATCAGCTTATGCTTACATGCAAAGTATTTCCATTCCTTCATTTGCATCCTTTCACCAAGCTGTTCCTGGAAGATCTTCAACACCCGTTGTTGACAATTTTATGAATTACCAACCAGTAGCTGGAACAAATTTAAATGAAAATCCAAACGAGGTAATGCAGGACGATCAACCTGTTGTTCATGAGGTGCAAGTTGAACCACAACAACATCCATGAATACGTCAAAATCCAAGACGAAACAGGCAAGCTCCAACGTGTGGAACTGGTGGGCACAAGGGCCACTAAATATTCCCAGTTTGTGTTTGTTTTTTGAACTATATGTATAATTTTCTTTTTCTTATTGAACAATAAAATCTTTGCTTGCTAAATCTAAAAGTTTACTAAGTGCAAAAAGTTATTTTTATAATTTCTAGACACGATTTTCAACCCTTTCTAAACCAATTTAAGTCGTAAAAGTTGTACCATTGCATTCATCAACATGAAAATAATTTGAAGGAACTATTGTTTATACAAAATAACCTTATATTCATAACCACAATAATACAAAAAATAATTATTAAGAAACTGTTGAAGTGCAAAAAGTGATTTTTTAAATTTTTTCGACACGATTTTCAACCCTTTCTAAACCGGTTCAAGTTGTCAAAGTTGTATTGTTGCATTCATCAACATGAAAACAATGGAAATGAACTATTGTTTGTACAAAATAACCACATATTCATAAGTAAAAAAATGCAAAAACTTATCCTCAGGAAATTGTTAAAGTGCAAAAAGTTATTTTTTTTAGCTTTCTAACACGATTTTCAAGGTTTTTTAATCTATTTAAGTTGTCAATTTTTATACTATTAGATTGATCTACATGAATACAATGATAATGCACTATTGTTCAAACGAAAAAATTTCATATGAATGATAAAAAAGTAGCAAAAACTTATCATGATAAAAAGTTTTAAACACCTTAAAAATTCTATTTTACTCCAATTTAACAAATTGAATTTTTTTTAAAAAAATAATTATCATTCAATAATTAAAATATAAAAATGAAAAATTTTAAAAATTATAATAATTAAAAAATAAAATTGAAAAATAAAAAAAGTATAAAATATAATAACTCAACAGGGGGAGTATGGGGGGGGGGGGGGTACGTGTTTACGGTGTGGGGGGTTTTGGTTGGGGGGTGCGTTCAGAATTCCCGGAGAGAGAGGGGGGGGGGGGGGGGCGTTCAGAATTCGGTGCGCCGTTAACCGATTTATCACAAATTAAAACGTGGGAGGCAAGTATTTTGCATTGAGAAATCGGTTACAAGCCAACCGATTTTTCAATGTACACAGTAATTTGGGTTAGTTAGGTAAATAATTTATGGGATAGGTTAGTTGGGTAATTTTTTTTTTTTTTTGGTATATTTGAGTCAAAAAGTCTAAAATATTCAATGTACCGGATTTAACGTATTATAAAATTTATAGTAAGTTTTTATTAATTGCAGTAAAAAAAGTTTTTATTAATTAATTAAATATAATCAAGGGAGAAAGAGTTTGTGAATTTGAAAATATGATTCCAAACGTGGGTTTGAGCTTGAAGCAATTTTGTAGCATGTTCTTCACTGTGGGATTCCATATATATAAAATCTCACATTACTTTTTGTCTTATGAAGAAAGTCGATCATTTATGTGTGGTGCACACTCACTGAGAAAAGGCTACTGTCCACTGAGGTTACCAATTCGCCAAATACATTTATGTGTGGTGCACACTCACTGAGAAAAGGCTACTGTCCACTGAGGTTACCAATTCTCCAAATAATTGCATTGTACACATGCAAATAATTGACGACACTGTCCATAGGTTCTTCTATTATGACAAAAATATTCCCTCCATTATTTTAAAATGACAAAAAGAGTAAATGAAAATAAAAAAACTTAGAGCTTTATGTTAAACATACATTCGAATAGATCATTTTCATTGTTCTCTAAACTTTATTATGATATTCTCTCCATTTCTTTTTAAGTATTGGTTTTTTTGAAAAAAAATTGTTTCTATTTATCTATTGTTTGTAAAGTTTAAAATTACATTAATTATTCTTTTATCAATTATACCCTTACTTGTCTTCTAATATTTAATTAATTTACACATAAATTTATTATTGTGGAATAGAAATGAAAATGAGTAAAATAAAAAATCCCATAACTATTTTATAAGAATGAAAAAATTTTATTACATTTCTTAATTTCTACTTAACAACCTTAAAAAATAGATAAAAAGGAACGAACGAGGAGTACAAGATAAGAACAAAAGATTAGATGAAAATTAAAACACACATAGTGTATGTGGTCTTTTCTTGCATGGCTCTAACTAGGGATAGACCTCAATGATATGATATAAATCCAAAACACGAGTTATCTTGTAGCTATTACTGAAACCAGCAGAGGTAATCAGATGGGCCCATTCCTTCTCAGTTCTTTCTTTTCCTGCGAAAAGCGACATCATAAGCATATCACAGCACAACTGCATCTCAATTAATTTACTGTCGTCTTCCTTGTTATTATGCTCCACCACTAACTCTATGATGATAACCTTTCCGTGGTTAGGTATTGCCTCCTTGCATTTCTTCAATATTTTCACGCATTCCTCATCATTCCAACAATGCAATACCCACTGCTTAGTTATCAAAGTAACAACAATAAGAACTAAAAACAGATGAATATTGAGATTTTCTATTTATCTTAAATATTTTCTATATTGGTGGCAAGTATCAAATTATCAAGTAACTTAATTGTTAGACCCCAATAAAGTAGACAAGGTGTAGTAATAGACTAAATTGCAATTTTGATCCTCCTTTAATTCTTTACGTACGATTTTGGTATTCTTATTTTTTTTCCTACAATTTTACTCTCAATATTTTAGAAAATTCACAATTATAATTCTCAATTTTGTATATGTTTTATTTTTTTTATTTTGGTCCAATTGAATCCTAGATCTAACATTTCCATTTAAGGTACTATCAAGAAAACACGATGTCATTTAATGCATTCTTTTATTGTTGGTGTTGTTTTCCAATTTGAAGTTTCACCTTGATAAAAACACGATGTCATTTAATGCATTCTTTTATTTCACGTATTACTAAAGTAAAACTTCAAATCTGATTGGGGAACAACAGTACCATGGTACTGTATTTAAGTTTTGCATGTCCTTTTCAAAAATCTTTCTTTCTTTAGTAGACACAAAAACAAGGGAGGAAAGTGTTGGAGATGAAGGAGAGAACACACACTCTAGGGAGAAAATGAGAGGAATGATAGAAATGTTATTAATGATAGACTCACTTGTGTTCACTATGTTACATATAGGTATTTATACACAAGTCACTTATCAGGTCGCATATAAAAAACAACAAGTTAACTAATTACACGATTGAGTTAACCATTTTAACAAATAGTGTTAACCACCTATCAGTAAAACTATACTAACCATACACCCTAACACAATTAACCATTCGCACACCACTTTGAATTATACTACAACAGTACTCCTCTTAATTCAAAGTTTCTAAAGACACCACATTCAACATTCTCCTTAACTATTTAAATCTATCAATCTTCATAGACTTTGTTAAGATATCTGCAATTTGCAGTTCAACCTTGAAGAAACGCAACACTATTATCCCGTTATTAACTTGATCACAAAGAAAAAGATACTTAGTCTCAATATGCTTGCTCCTCCCATGAGCAACTAGATTCTTAGCCAAGTTAATTGTTGATTTATTGTCCACCAATAAATTGCATAGCACTCTTGAGTCCCAAATGCATTTCTTCAAGCAAATTGTTACTAATGAACAAAACAATCCACCTATATATGCATGACAAGAGTCATCAAACTAATTTTTCACATAGGAAAGCACAAAAACGTGCAACCCATCTTGCAAAAATAACATGAGTAGAAAATCCATCTTACAAAGCTTTGCAGACAACAATCAAAAGATAGTTAACATAAAACTATATTTATGATTATTCTCCTTTGTATATAGACAATAGAAAATAGAAAATGACTATGTTAAGAACAAATTTACAATTATTCTTCTCATCCTTGAGCACAAAACCAAATAAATAGAGCACAAAACTTCCCAATGAAAAAAAAATGATTGCAACAACATCATATAATAAAAGGATAGAAGGAAAGAGAAAAGAAAAGAGGAAAGGAGAAGAACAATGGCCGGTGGTTGGAGTTTGAACTCCTTAAGTATTTGGTCAGTTTGAATCCTGACAGGTGCGTATAGAAAAATCATTGTTGAAACCCATGAGTGCTAATAGATTTTTCAGAGGAGCTTAAAAATCTCGATGATACTCGGGATACCATTTATATATATATATATATATATATATATATATATATAAGTAAAATTAACTTACAATAATTTAATTTGAGCAATCGAAATCGCAGGAACTTAAATAGAAATTATAAGTGTAATTTTTCCTGTCAACACAACTGGGCTATAAGAGAGAGACATTATTATTGCAACTATATATTTTATAGATTACACTCCATGACATAATAAAATACAAAATAATATTGAAGGACCCTTTATTGATGATAGAGTGCTGGCCCATCTCATATATACCACATTTCATTAGAAGTTACGGATAAATCTCAATGAGAGACCTTAAACCCAGCACTGGAGTTATCTTGTAGTCACTGAAACCAGCAGAGAAAATGAGCTTAGCCCATTCTTTCTCAGTTCTCTCTTTTCCAGGATACAGAACCATCACAACCATATCAATGAAGAGCTGTGTTTCAATTGATTCATCATCTCCCTTTTCATTCTCCACCACCATGTCTATGATAATCACCTTGCTCTTTATTGCCTCCTTGCACTTCTTCAGTATTTTCAAACACTGCTCATCATTCCAGTCATGCAATATCCACTGTCATGCATACAAAGGAACAATTAATAAATGATCTGAATCAGGGACCAATTTGGAAAAAAGAAATATTTTGTAAGTACTAAAACTATTGAGTTAACTAATTTTCAAGCAAGAAAAAAACACATTAACTTGTATTATTACAGGGGCAATATTTTACCTTCAACAGAATTGCATCTGCAGGAGGAATTGACTCAAACATGTCCCCTCCAACATATTTCAAGTTATCACCTCCTTGTAAAGTGGCAACAACATGTGGGAGATCAAACACAGTGCACTCAAGCTGTGGGAATGAATTGGCAATTGCCTTAGCCATAGTACCTGTGCCTCCCCCAACATCTACAACTGACTCCAATCCCTTGAACACTCCCTTGCATCTCTCAATCACCACATTCGCAACCAATTCAGTGTCACTTGCCATAGCATCATTGAAAAGGTCATTAAGCTTTGGCTCACGGTCAGCATAATCCCAAATTTTCATCCCATGTGCTGTTTGAAATGGTGAGGGATCATCATTTTTGAACCATGTAGGCAATTGAAGCCATGGCTGTGTCAGAACTGGATCAAGCATGGCATGCAGGAAAGGTACCATACTTAAGGGGTTGTCCTTAAGGAGTAGAATAGATGCATCGGTGAGCACATAACCCATTTCTAGCTCATTCTCATTGAGCTTCTGTTGAGAGAAGAATAAAACATACATAGATTATCCCCCAAAGTAATAGTCTTATCCAATGTTCAGGGAGGAGAAATGAAAGGCAAGAAAGAAACAGAATTGGCATAAATTGTTGCGGATAAATTTGATAGTTTTGATCTTTTGAAGACAACTGTAGCCCTATGTCAAAATGTGTAAACCTCTTCGCTGTAGAATGTAAGATGTGGCCTTTTATCATAAGCTTGGTGTATCCATTATTTTACTGCACATCCTATGATAACATCTAATATTTTTAATACTGGATCACATAATCTAGATATCATTCACAGATTATAATTTGCAGAATATGGTGTTAAAAAGTATCTTCAATATTGTCTGCAACTAAAAGATTGGAAAGAAAAGTGATAGACATAATCAAAATCTATAATTATAATCTGCATAATATGGTGTTAAAAAGTATATTCAATATGTCAGCAACTAATAGATTGGAAAGAAAATTGATAAATAGAATGAAAAACTATAAGGTAAAAATAGTATTGATTTAAGTATAGAATTACCTTTGCTTAGATATTGCGATAAACTTCTTTGTAAACCACATTAGAAGTAATATGAGTATCATTATCTTCACTATCTTTTACCAAAATCTTCAATCCTTTTCTTGATGTGACTCTTGATATAGCAACATATAGTTGCCCATGTGAAAAATCTTTTTGAGTTAGAAATACTCCAACATGTTTTAAAGATTGCCCTTGACTCTTGTTGATAGTCATTACAAATGAAATAGCCAAAGGAAACTGCCTACGTTGAAACTTGAAAGGAATTCTTGCATCAGAAGGAGTTAATGAAAGTCTTGGAATAAACACCTTTAGACCAATTTTGCTTCCAGATATAACTTTCCCTTCTAGAACATATTTTGGGTTTCAAGCAAATCGTCAGACAATGAAATGGCAGTATTCCCAGTCATTTGAGAAACAACTTGAGTCAGTTCAAGTTGTGATTCATCCATTCTGCAATAAATAAAAAACAAAATAAATGGTTATTTATTTAAGAACATAATTATGTTTTTATAAGATTAAATTTTATTTTTTTAACTTTTAATACATGAGTAATAAAATTTGACCTTTTTCTATACTCTACAACTTTAGGGATATCTGGATTGATGAGAAGTTTGGTCCCATAAAAAGCATTTGATATACCCATAACACATGCCGTAATAACAACCAAATGGGAAACTTATTTAATTGACTGGATAACAAAAAAATATTTTAATAAGGCAAAAATAATGATATGTACCGAGATATTTCTTGAGCTTGCAGAGTTGTAAGATGATAATTACTGCATCGTTTGATGTTTGGTTTTCAAGCTCCTGATGCATTTTAGCAGCAAAGTCTTCCCATAGAGTACAATGAACATAATTGCTCCTACATGATTAATTAAAAATCATATTGAATTTTATAAATTTAAAATTGATACTTACAAATTTTCCTAAGGAGAAAAAAGGCTTCCTATTATAAATAAGAATACTTACTCTAAATCTTGAAGAACAATATCAATAAGTTTTTTCTTCTGACCATTTTTTACAGTTTCTTTTATGCTGTCTTTTTCAACTACATGTCCAGTGACATCTGAAAAATACGTGAAATTCAGAAATATTTGGTGTGCAGAATTTAGGAATAAATTAGAAAACAAAAAACATAACTAACCAAGCAATATGTCTTCTCTAGATGATGCGAGGATGTCAGAAAAAGACATGAAACTGAAATGATATTTGGGAATCTCTTCTGCATCTATTTTTGAGCAAACAACATCATTAAGAAAAGTAAGCTTGAACTTGTAATTTGTAGTTATGAATTTAACATCATTTTGGGCAACTGATAAGTTCTCAATAAGATAACAACTTCCTTCCTGGAGAACATTTTTGAACTTATCTACTAAATGCTTCTTTAAACATGCATGAATCTTCCCACTCTGCAGTAAATTAATAGTGAATAAAAAACTAATCATTAACAATTGTAACAAAATATATTTAGATTTTTCTAAACATATTATGACTAACCTTTTCATCAATGAGAAGCATTTCAATGCTACTAATTTGATTAGGAATTTTGTATTTTGGTAATGTCCAAAGATGAATTACCCGAACCTTGAGCTTCCAAAGAATCCTTCCAGCAACGATTTCAGATATGAGGGACACTCTTTTAGCCATTTTGAAACTTAATTCAAAAGAAAAAAATTAAAAATTTATATGACATTAGATTGAAAACACAAATGTACTACTCACTGAAAAATGATATTTATTTCATAGGAATTACTGAGTAAAAAAGAAAAAAAAATATTTCTTTATTACATATGTTTCTATCAACAAAAGCCAAGTTAAAATTAGTGAGTAGAAGAGAATACAAAAGGAAACTTGTAGAAGAATGCTACTAATCTCTGATGGATTCTCCGTGCAGTGTATCTAATTAGAATACATATTACTGAACTAGTACCTAATTATATATGTTGCATGTACCTAATTAGAATACTAATGGTTTACCACTTTCATTCTCGCATCGCATCGTGGACGACTACTTTCTCCGAGCCATATGTATTACTGCCTCTGATTTATTTTCCCAACCATGAAAGGCCCAGAATACTAATGGTTGTATTGGTCTAAACCAAAATTAATGTTATTTATATTTTTTTTAACAAAATAATCCTTATCAAAGGCCTGAGCGTGTATAACTATATAGTATATAGTTCATTCAAAGGCCTATTACTATATAATTGAAATTCATTTTGAGATAACGTTCACTATTCATTAAAGTTAGACTGGAATTTGGAATATTTATAAAATCAGAATTAAAAATTAGACTGGAATTTTATTTAAAGTATTTTTTCTCTTGTGACTCAATACAATATTTAATTATTAACATGATGATATAATAAAACAATTATAATTTAGAATAATATCTTACTTATATTTAAATTACTTATATTTGTATAGGTTGAAATCAGAATAAAGCTACAAAATATGATTTTATTTAAATATTTAAACATGATAAGATATTTTAAATTATAATATTTATAAGAAGGATATTTTAATCATACCGGGAATGCATTAGCAATTATGAGCATCAATAACAAAGAATTCCATCACGCTTGTTGAAGGGATTCTCCAAAAATATGAGTTTGAAGCATTAAATGTTGGCAGAGGAATGTGAATAGGAGGGATGAGGGAATCTTAAAAGGTGAGAGAACATAAATTTGAGGATGCAGCTAACGGTGGCAGAAGAATAAGTAAAGACGCCTAAGTAATACTTAAGAATTAATTGCATTATTAGGCGGGAAAGTGCTGCTGCAAACGTAAATTGCATGCAATTTGGGCGACAGTTTTGGGCGGAAAATAAAGTTGGAGAATTTCTTCGCTTTATTATAAGTAAGATAAAATAGATGTATTTTTAACGATTTTGAACTCTATACCTTGTTTTCATCTCTTGGACACAAAATGAATATTTAAAAGCATGTCAAAACACTATTCGACGAATATAAAATAATAAAAGACCAACAATTTAGAAAATTAATACTTCTAATGGATCAAATTATATAAATTTGAAAATTGTCTAACTGTATTTCTAATTTTATACAACTAACAAGGAGAAGAAAGAAGAAAATTAATTACTGTAAATTCTGAATATTAAGCAGAAAAGAAAAATTAACATATAAAGAAAGACATATGATTAATATTCAATTAAGAAGCGTGTTTAATGAAAAAGAGAATAAAAAAAATGAGAAATGTTAGCAACACACTCTTTTGAACACACTCTTCATGATTGGTTAAAATTTATTGGAAATTACAAATTTTTATAGGTCCCACTTATTATTTAATGACTCTATCTTTTGATTTTATAGTTTTCAATAAATTTCAAGATATAGTGTGTGTTGGGAAGAGTGTGTTAGAGAGTGTGTTGCTAGCACTCCTAAAAAAAATATCATCTCATTATAAAAAGTTAAGTTGTCGTTTACAAAACTAATGAAGCATTAAATATTTTTTTCCATGGAATACTCTTAGTGGGAGTAGTTGTTATTAGGTAATTAATTAGATAGATAAAGGCTATATTAAGAAGTTATTTTTATGAAATTCAAGACATTAATTGTGTTTTCTTAATACCCGTGCAAAAATCTTAAACGTATATAATATCGAATGGAGGGAGTAATGAATTGTTTATCAGTACAATTAATGAGGGATATTTTAGTCTAAAAATAATTAATGCAACAAATAATATGAATTGAGTCTTATAAAAAAGAACACACATAACTTTTAATTTGAGTCTTATAAATAGGAATAGAGGGATAAATAATTTGTAAATTTGATACTCTGTGCACCATTTTTTATTTTAATAATATTTATATTTATTAGTATATCTAGTTTTGAATATGTATCAATGCAAGTATTAGTTTTAACCCATACAATGTATGTATAACTTTCATAATAAATATGAAATATAAAAGATGATGCGTTTTAAAATTTAAATAAAACATTCAAAGAATAAGGAGAGTTTTCAATTTATTAATTATTGGTTTATTATTATCTAAAATATAATAAAAGAGTCATGTGAATATATCAGATAAGAAAAAATTGAAACTTTTGCAATGTTAAAAACTCTTTTGATTACTTCAGTATATTTTAAATAAATAAATAAATAAAATGGCATAGATAATATTTGATAAAGATAATTTAAAATTTTGTTTTGATAAGAAACTTCCTAACTTATTAACAAGGATACTAATCCAGCCTCTGGGAGGATTTCTCCAACTCACCACCTCCACCTTCTGTTCTCTGTTAGAGATTGGTACATAAGACCTCCCTAGACTATCACTGCTTTTTTTTTTTTTTTATCCATAGTAATAAAGACAGGTACCGGGAGTTTACAATAACTTATGCACCCTACTCAATCAACTGAATTAGATCCCTCGGTAAACTATTACTCCCTTCGGACTGAAATATAAGCAAAAAAAAAAAACTAATTCACACCCTTTAAGAAAATTAGCTAGCATCATTTAATTTTGATAGTCTCAATAAAAAAAATTAACACATTTCCTAAAGTACCCATTGTATTTAATTGCATAGGACAAAAAAAAAGCTGTTGGAAACAAAACTCTAATTAAATAAAGAGTATTTTAGAGATTGTATCATTAAATAGGAAAAAATTAATTAAAATTTATTTATATTTTAATTCAATACACATATACTCCCTCCGTTCCAAATTATATGACGTTTAAGATTTTGGCACAGGTATTAAGGAATGCAATTAATTTGTTGAATTTCCTAGAAAATATTAGGTAACTTCCTAATATACCCTTTATCTCTCTAATTAATTACTCATAGTACACTACTCCCACTAAGTATTAATTAAGGGTAGTCCTGGAAAAAGACATTTAATGCAGCATTGGTTTTGTAAAATGACATCTATTTTGGAACAAATTTTTTTCTCTAAAACATCATATAATTTGAAACGAAGGAAGTAATTTTTATTGCTTATATTTCAATCCAGAATAAGTACTGCGTACTTTGGATGCATGCTTGTGTGACTTTGATTACTTTTGTTGCTTCTGATCCTTTGCCGACAGATTCTTGATTGGGCTGATGCACTCAATTATTCCATCTTCCATCATTAATAGTTAATAGTAGTAATGTTATTGTCACTACCAAGATTCTACCTTTTTTTGTGTGTTGTGTTTGCCGTTTGTCACGAGTAATTTTTACGTGCTGACTTTACAGTACCTTGGGTCCCAATTCCATTGTATTTTTGTTTACAAAATGACAAATGCTAACATGTGTTAGGACACTGATTAAGAAATAAAAAAAAAAAAAATTATTGAGAGACACAAAATTATATTATTTATGATTTTTTTTTGTACTCTCTTATGATTTTCACAATAAAAATTTTCTTCTTTTAATTATTTAACCACTACTTTAAGAATACTGATTAGCAACATCCTTACATAGTCCCTGCACTTTGCCTTCCCAAACTTCAATTTCTTTAATTAATGATTCTTAGAATACAAGACTAATTAAGGTTGCCAGTGATTTTCATGCGAACTATAACTCATGTTTTTTACACTTTTTTTTTTTTAAGAAACTCATGTTTTTTTTTTTCTGAATTAAGAAGCTCATGTTTGTTACACTTAAATATAAACAAAATTAACCAATTTATGTGCTAATTAAAAAATACTTTTTTTTTTTTCTAAAGTATCATTTTTTAGAATTTGATATCAAAAATAAAAAATAATTATTGGAAATAAAATCTCAATCAATCGAAGGATATTTTTAGGACGATATCATTAAATAGGATAAATGTAATTAAAATTTTACTTATATTTAAGTTTATTAATTTTTTGTTTTGCTTATAATTCAGTAGGTGGGATATTACTTTCATTTTCAAATTCGTGTCCTAGTATCATGGTTTGACTTTTGTTATATACGCGTGCTTTAGAATCACCTCTGCAATAGGATAGACGTGCTGTCATCAAGCTTTTTCTATTAACCTATCCTATTTCTGTCGAACCTATCGTTTTTTTATAGACCAATTCTTTTTCTCAATAGTTTTTTCCAATATTTTTTTTGAATTAAATAAAGCCGACTGAGCCGAGGAATGCATATAATGTCCATAATTTCCATATAACCAAGAAGGAATTATATACATCTCATGCTGTATCAACTAAAATCACCTCCGTAATTCCTATCATTTAAATTTGGATAATTCTTACTTTGAGACACATGCAATTAACGCGTACTTTTTCCCTACAATCAATGTATCACAGTTAGGTACATAAAAATGACAAATTTGTATTATTTGATATATATGGATTTCATATTGTTTAACATTAAGAAATAGCTGATATATACCTAAGTCGATAATTTGCGAGAACATCCGTATCTTCTGTTAAAGAAAATCCTTTAACAGTTTCACTGGCATTACTAGAACTTGGAGGGGCATTAAACTACCCTAAAACTTAAAAAGTCAGTCAATTTTCTTTCAAATATGTACTTACTGCTAAGATTTCATTAATTACACAATTTTTAGTTATAAGAAATTCCAGCATAGACAAATGCTAATAAACAGCCAATTCTTGATATTAGTCAAATTCTCTTATTGAAGACTAAGTGGAATGAAGCTGGAAAATTTCTCCTGGATTTGATTATCCAATTTCTCCTCTGCCTGTTCCTCTGTGTCGTTAAAGATATAAACAACCCAAGAAAATCATTTTATGCTAGCAAGCTTATTAAGAATTTGCATCAGTTCTCCTTTATGTAACTTCCTGATTCTTGAGTTGAGTGAATGACAACTCAAATGAAAATCTTGCCACTGTTCCTTTGCTTGTAGCTTGTATAATTTTTTATGATAAATTGGCAATTTGTGGCTTAAAATAAATGGCAATTTGTAGCATGTATAATTTCTGATGATATATAGGCCAGATGTGCAAACTGATTATAAAACAACTTGATTACCCTTTCTTCATTTAGCTCATATTCTACTGTTATTCTCTGTGATATATATAGATATAGATATTAAGGTAGAAGCGCTACCATTTATTTAATATTAACTTGGCACATGGCAGTTAATGTGAGACATAGGAATGTTAGTGCCAACTTGGATTCACAATTACAATTAGTCAGAGATTAACACAGAGATTCACTTGGATGGAGTGCATGCCAAGACAAGTCAGATATGTTTTACCAGATATCTGAAGAAGCTTTTGAGAAAAAAAAAAAAAAAAAAAGCACTAGGACTATTAATTCATCGATCAAAATAATCCATCTCAATATATTACCTTCCTAGTGTGTTTTATCTTAATTTTAATTCGTCATTAATGTTAAAAAAGTTAAAATAAAATGAAATAAAATTAATTTGTCATTAATTTTAATTCGTCATTGATTTTATAGTACGGTTTGGTAAATTTCTCAGAACATTTATGAAAAATGAAAATGAAATAAATCAATAAGATTAAAGTTCTTATTGAATAGATGATCAAGTCTTCAAATGTTTATAAAATTAAAATTTGAAACTATTTCATAATTTATTAAGTAATTTAATATATATATATATATAATATACTTTTTTAAAAATATAAGTAAATGTCAACTATAATACAATAAATTAATATATTGGTGCCAAAATTTAGTAACAAAAATTACTTTTTCTTTATTAATATTAGTGTCATAAAAACTTTAATGACAAAATTTTAAAATTTACATTTAAATTACTTTGCCACTAATTAATTTATTTTTAGTCCTTTAATTTTTTACGTTGATTTTATTTTTTATCAATTTTGAAATTGGTCTCTGTTACCACTTAGTGGTAAATCGTGGCATGTATCTAGCTCTATAACATGTGTAGCCATTTTGAAGTTGTATGTGACGTAATATGTCTATATGCATGTCAATATTAGTATTAGTAATGGAAACTATTTAAAAGAAATTAAAATTTGTAAGGATCGATCACCAAAAGAAATTAGATAACTAAAACCAAATTTAACCATATATTAACAATGATGAAACATATTTTTACCCTAAATTCACTTTAGTTATAAGCCTAGTGACAGGAGTTTGGATAGTATGCATGAGAACTTAGGTTTAATTCTTAAAAAAATAAAGAACCAACAAAGAAAAGAAAACAAAGCAAAAATCTGAAGAAAAAAAAAAGGGAAAAAAGGCTTAAGAAATAAAGACAGACTCGTGGCCTCTTAAATTTAAGAAAAGGAGGACAAGCCTAACCAACAAATGAAAGTAAGATCGTCGACTGAGATATAAACTTGAAGTATAAGACCGAACCGAAGATTGAAGACAACTTATAACTGGTTCAAGCCAGTTGAACTAAAGGAATAGTGTTGGAGAATGCATCTCATATATTGGTGGTGGTTTATAAACTTAAAAAAACAGTTCAAAATGCAAAGGTATTTTTGTACAAATTGGTTACTTAAGGCATGACTCTTTGTTACATTCTTGGACAATGGTTCACTTGTAAAATTCTAATATATATGTGCGTTTATATGTGTGCGGTTATTTTTTTATGTTGATAGAAATAAACAAAGTAATATGATGTGGTGATTTTATAAGAAAACAATAATCAACATGATTAATTATGATCAATAGAAAAACCATATTCATTTCTTTCTAGTGATTCTTAATATATTGTTGTTACTTTGATAATTATGTAGTGGATATTGCATAATTGGAACGACGAGGAATGTGTGAAAATACTGAATAAATGCAGGGTTATTATCATAGATATGGTGACAGAGAGTGAGAAGGAAGATGATAAATTAGTTGAGACGCAGTTATTCCTTGATATGCAGATGATGGTGTTTCTCACTGAAAAGAAAGAAATGAGAAAGAATGGGCCAACTTGATTTTCTCTGCTGGTTTCAGTAACTACAAGATATATAACTCCAGCTCTGGGTTTAAATTCTATCATCGAGGTTTATCCATAGTACTGTTACCACAGTAGACTAGAGTATGTACAAGAACAAGAAAAGGACCACACTATGAATGCTTAAAATAAAATTCTATGTTTTCACTTAATTTTGTGGTCAAGTTTGTCTTGTATTAGAATCAAATTTTGGAGAAAATGAAATCAATCAATTTAATTGTTAAGTTACCACACCATACATAAAAGGGAATGAATGCATGATTTACACCAGTCTCGCAATACAATACAATAACAACAAATGCCTTAATGAGTTGAGAAATATGCCTAAAATCTTTAAATTAGATATTTGAATAATTTAGTTTATCTTTTAAGAATTTGTTATTTGTTTCAAATCTTTAAGATATTGTTTATATTTACAATTATCTCTAAGATATTGTTTAGATTTAAAAGATGTTATCTTTAAATTAGGGATTTGTTTTATTTTTTAAGATTAGGATGTTAGGCCTATAAATAAATATGGTTAATATGAGAAGAATCACTCAATCTGAAGAGGAGGTCACCACCCTAGATGAGAGGGAGGCCACATGAAGAAAGGATTTGCAAGTTTTCCATAAAAGCTTGTAATATGCCCATGGGTTTGTAAGTTTCATAAAAACTTGTAATGCATATGAATATGTTTGCAGATTTTCCCTTTTTCCATAAAAACTTGTAATATGTCCATGGGTTTGCAAGTTTCACAAAACCTTGTAATGCATATGAATATGAATAGGTTTTCAAGTTTTTCTTTCTCCATAAAAACTTGTAATATGTCCATGGGTTTGCAAGTTCCACAAAAACTTGTAATGAAGATGAATACCATATCAATGAAGCTCCTCCTTTATACAATATATCTTCTTCTTTCTTCTTTTACAATACATCTTTTCCGCATATAACCCATCAGTGATATCAGAACTGCGCATACACCACAAAAATAACGTATGTATCAGAACTCTGCATACATCACAAAAATAATATATCATAATGTACCAACAATGACTGGTTCAAGTGGTTGGAGTTTGAACTCCTTAAGTATTTGGTCAGTTTGAATCCCGACAGGTGCGTATAGAGAAATCATTGTTGGAATCCATGAGTGCCAATAGATTTTTTAGAGGAGCTTAAAAATCTCAATGATACTCGGGATACCATTTATATATATATATATAAGTAAAATTAACTTACAATAATTTAATTTGAGCAATTGAAATCGCAGGAACTTAAATAGAAATTATAAGTGTAATTTTTCCTGTCAACACAACTG
Source organism: Pueraria montana var. lobata (assembly GCA_026413185.1). NCBI lineage: Eukaryota > Viridiplantae > Streptophyta > Magnoliopsida > Fabales > Fabaceae > Pueraria > Pueraria montana. The sequence goes on from CM048654.1 coordinate 23,878,332, forward strand.
GGCTATAAGAGAGAGACATTATTATTGCAACTATATATTTTATAGATTACACTCCATGACATAATAAAATACAAAATAATATTGAAGGACCCTTTATTGATGATAGAGTGCTGGCCCGTCTCATATATACCACAATTAATAAGTTGTTACGGATAAATCTCAATGAGAGACCTTAAACCCAGCACTGGAGTTATCTTGTAGTCACTGAAACCAGCAGAGAAAATGAGCTTAGCCCATTCTTTCTCAGTTCTCTCTTTTCCAGGATACAGCACCATCACAACCATATCAATGAAGAGCTGTGTTTCAATTGATTCATCATCTCCCTTTTCATTCTCCACCACCATGTCTATGATAATCACCTTGCTCTTTATTGCCTCCTTGCACTTCTTCAGTATTTTCACACACTGCTCATCATTCCAGTCATGTAATATCCACTGTCATGCATACAAATTAAGGAACAATTAATGATCTATATCAGTGTCCAATTTGGAAAAAAGAAATATTTTGTAAGTACTAAAACTATTGAGTTAACTAATTTATAAGCAAGAAAAGAACATATTAACTTGTATTATTATTACAGGAACAATATCTTACCTTTAAGAGAATAGCATCAGCAGGAGGAATTGACTCAAACATGTCCCCTCCAACATATTTCAAGTTCTCACTTCCTTGTAAAGTGGCAACAACATGTGGGAGATCAAACACAGTGCACTCAAGCTGTGGGAATGAATTGGCAATTGCCTTAGCCATAGTACCTGTGCCTCCCCCAACATCTACAACTGACTCCAATCCCTTGAACACTCCCTTGCACCTCTCAATCACCACATTCGCAACCAATTCAGTGTCACTTGCCATAGCATCATTGAAAAGGTCATTAAGCTTTGGCTCACGGTCAGCATAATCCCAAATTTTCATCCCATGTGCTATTTGAAATGGTGAGGGATCATCATTTTTGAACCATGTAGGCAATTGAAGCCATGGCCGTGTCAGAACTGGATCAAGCATGGCATGCAGGAAAGGTACCATACTTAAGGGGTTGTCCTTAAGGAGTAGAATAGATGCATCGGTGAGCACATAACCCATTTCTAGCTCATTCTCATTGAGCTTCTGTTGAGAGAAGAAGCCAGAATGGGTCAAAATTCGCATCAAGCGGTATATGCAGTTGGCTTTGGAAGGGTGGATTGATAGTGAAGAAGTGAGTTGTGAGAGTGGCATGGGTTGACCATAGTTGTGTATGATATCAGGTATGTCCAACTCAATTGCACATTTGAGGGACATGGAATTTATGAAGCTGAAAATGTGATTCCAAACATGGGTTTGACCATGAAGTAGTTTTGAGACACGCTCTTCACTTTGGGGTTCCATAATTTTTCTGCCTTAACTACGTAGTATAGCTAGATATGATGTTGTTTCACTTCTATAATTGAAATGTCACAATGGTTGGGTTGGGTCTATTTATAAGGCAAACTGGTGTGCCATGGATAGAGGTGTCAAATGGGTCGGTCCAACCTGGCTCGTCGGCCCAAGTTTTGAAAACGGACTGGCCCGAATTTGTCATAGGCCAAGGTTTTTGTGGTCCGGCATGACCCGTTAGGCTGGGCCAAATTGGTCCATTTATTTTTTTGTTTAAATTTATACTAATTTTAAAAGGAAAAAATAAAAAAATAATGTCGGGCTAGATAGGCCCAAAGGTGCTCGGGCCAAGAATTTATAGGCCCAGCTTGGCCCGTTTGGCCCATTAGGCAGGGCCAAATTAGCCTGATTCTTTTTAGGCCAATTTTTTTTTAGTCTCGCCCGGTTTAGTCTGATGGGCCATCGGGCCAACCCGTTGGACCAGACCAATTTTGACTGTTGTAGCTATGGACATCTTAAAGGCAGTGTAAGATCACAACTTTATCATGTAAAACCATTGAATTAAATATGTTAATGCTTAGTACTTGATGATTACAATGCCGATACGTTCTTATCCGTAAATTAAAGTGTATTATATATTTCATGTTTTGCAGGTGTGTAGTTTAATTGTATGATAAACATATTTTGAATTTACTGTGTTCGCTAATATTAATTAATCCAATCTGACGTAGATTCGAATTGACTAAATATATATAATTTAAGTGGTAATCCTATTCAAGCTTTGAGGCATGCTACACACATTTTCATCATTGAAAATCTCCATAAAAGATAATATAGTTGATCACGTATCCAGAAACTTATTAAAGGGGGCTAGATTTTTTTTCTTCCTTTATAGTAATTGTTTAAATTTCTAACTTTTAATAAATAATAATTTTTAAAAAATATTTACTATTTTTACACTTAAATTGAAATTAATTTTTATTTTAAATATTAATAACCTTAACCATTACTATAATAACAAACACATAACTAGTTTTACATAATTTTACACTAGTTATCATCTTAACTATTGCAATAATAACAACAAATACAACTAGTTTTACACAATTTTACACTAGTTAATCTTAATTAATATTATAATAACAACATACATAATTAATTTTATACAATTTTATAATATATATATATATTCTCGAGAGAGGGGGGCTGTAGCGCTGCTCGCCCCTCTCCATCCTTCCCTGTAGTTAATTTGCATGTACATATATTGAGTAACTTTACAATTTGACCCATGAATTAAATTACTCGTACTAATCCTTGAAACTATCTATTTTTACAAATTAGATCACGAGACAATTAATTGTTAAAAAGTTAATAACTTTGTGAGAAGTCAACAAACTTTGCAGACTTCCCCCTTGCACATATTCGTGATTTGTTTTTGAGAGACAAGTTGTTTGTCTCTTAGCTTTTGTTTGCTTTTGTCTTCTTGTTTTTTTTACTTCTTACTGTACCAAAAAGAAATTAATAAATTTACCAAAGATCTCAGTTAATTACGCAGTGTGTGTAAATTTATTTTTGTCCTGATTTCATTTATGTTTTCTCATGCTAATACAATATTTTATTGATATCTAAAATAAAAATATTGTATTAGTATTAAAATCATTCATTTTATTTATCAAATATTGAAACCATTCTCTAAAAGACATATAGTCATTATATATTTACAAATCTTTAAGCAAAAATAAATTATTGTTATAAAAAATTTTAATTTTACAAAATAAAAATAATTTTTAAATGTTCAGACCGATTGACCTAACCTGTTTATGATTGGGTTGGTCCGGTTTGGGTTTGCCAATAAAATTGCACAAACCTGATCCAACCCATAGAATTTTATAGGGTTAGGTAATAGGTATAGCCAAACCTGACCCGTAAACCATGTTAAATAAATTCGTGTTGTAGACTTAGATATGAGGGACTGAACCACATTAAATAAATTTGTGTGGTCTTTTCTATTTTCTTATGGTGTTATCTTTTTATTTTATTATGTATTTTTTCATCATTATATGTGAAGAGGTGTGTGTTTTCTCCTAACAAATTGGCTATGTATTTGAAAAATATTTTGCCAAAGATAAAATTTTATGCAATTATGTATTTCTATACTTCAATCAAGAGATTAGTTCAATTGTTGGCTGGAGAATTATACCATTGGTGTGGAAAAAATATCACTAGTATCACCTTTATTTTTCTGATCGAATTATATATTTTCTCAATATATATTTAAACTATTGTTTTACCCATGTTCCAGTGATTAATGAAACGTGTTAGTAGTGATAGGCATGCCTCAACTTTCAATTGGATGCCTCACGTAGTGTTTGTCAGCTGTCATTAGTGTCAGGACGAATTTAAATACACTGTAATTGACTTATATATATATACATTAACCATGTACATTGTACAGCTGAAAAATGTGAAACACCTTAAAGGTAATTAAAAAAAAAGTACAGTTATTGGCATATTAACTATTGGTTATTTTCTCGTCTGCGTAATAATTTTTGAATCATGATTAATGGATACCTAAATAGTCCAAATATTTAATTGATATTTTTTATTTTTTTATCTTTTTTTTTTGCTATTTTTATCTTCTTTTTACATCATCACCAAATATCAATCACTCATTTTTTCACTTTTCCTACCTCTCTCTTAGGATTAATTTAGATAATTTTTTTCATAAACACTTTAAACTTACGAAAAGAGAGAATATAAGAATAAAAAATAAAATAAACTTCTTCAAAAGTATAAAATTAACTTATGCGTAAGCTAATTTGTAAAAACTTTCTCTCATTAACTTCTCCAATTTTATAGAAAAATTTATCTAAACATATAATTAGTGCCTACACTAGCTAAGAGAAACGTGCATGAATCTTTTTTCATAATTTTACACAATAATTATTATTTAGTCTACCTTCAAGATGTTCATTTAGAAAATGGCACCAAGTCGTTGCTTGAATGGAACTCGAGTTGATTTCTTTAAGCAAGATCTTGGGTTCGAGCTTTGTAGATAAAAAAAAAGTTGTTGAGAGGGAGATCCCATTAAATGTGGTTAGTCAGATTCTCTGATAGAGAGATTAATCATCGACAAAGTTGGTAAATACTTCGCATCAATGACAATGTTTTGAAAAAAAAAACATGAAAATGGCATGGAATGTAGATATGATGTACAACATTGGTTTAAAATAATGTAATTTGAAAATAAGACACAATATGATTATAATTATAATTTAGAAAATAAAATTAATATAAAACATAAATATTAAATAAAAGAGAAAATAATATTTTAAAAGTAGACAAAACTTTTTATAAACTTAAAAAAATGTTATAATTTATCTTTTTTTTTTCTTCTAAAAATACTTTCTAGTTTCCACTCTTCTCTGAGTGCCTTAAAAGTTGCTTTTTTTTTTTTACAGCTAAAAGCTATGAGACTAATCTCTAAGAAAGTAGAGTACTAGTTAAGAGATAACTCTTCTCCTCATAGGTACTACTCTATTTGCAAAACCAAAAACTCCCCTTGAATATGAATATTGCATTTAACGTGGAACACAACTAACTACATTGAATATGCCAACAACTACATTTTGTACTAATTAATTAATTTCAGATATTAATGCGAAAATCAGTCAATATTAAATGTATATGCAGTAGATTTCTAGTTATATCTTGCTAATGTATTGTAACTAAAAAATAAATTAGTGCACCTTAGTAAACTCTAAAAGTACTAACACAAATGATTGGCGTAGTAGTATAAGGTCCCGCTGCATTCAAATGTGAGGGAACAATCCATTTAGCGGAAGAATCCGTGTTCGATTTCCTCCGTGTACAAAATTTTCTTGGACCAACAGCAGTCACGCACCGCGAGATCTCTGACCCAGTGGGTTAGAGAACACCCATAATCTCTTACCCAGGACAAAAAAAAACTCTAAAAGTACTTGTTAACGTACATTAACTTATTGTTTAGTTTATTCAAAAAAAAAACTTACTGTTTATTTGAGACTTTGAGTACCTCAACAAGCTATATTATAAGTGTATTTTAAAATAATCTCTAGTTATAATTTGTTAATATATTTTAACTAAAAAATTAAATGAATGTACATTAACATATCCATATAAATGTAATTCTAAATCAGTTATACTAATTCTCAACTATTGATTTTATTATGATCCCACTTACAAACACTCATTTTACATCTCACAATATATTTCTTTATTTATTTTTTATTCCTTTGTATAAGCTATTACATATATCATCTCTCTCTATTCTATTTATTTTTCTCTCTGGAGGTAGATAAGGACTGAGGTAGCCAAGAAACATTTTTCTACAATCAATCCGTACACCTGAAAAATATGAAACATATGATATACTTTAATTTTGAATAAGGCCATTGTTCTTGGCATACTAATCATACAGTAAGTACTAACATATATTAATATTTAATTCAACGGTTTTAACTATTACGTGATAAAAATGTGATCTTATACTGCCTTTAAGATGTTCATAGCACACCAGCTTGCCTTATAAATAGACCCAACTAATTTGAGGTTTCATACAAGTGAAACCACATATCTAGCTATAGTAGTTAAGGAAGAACAATTATGGAACCCCAAAGTGAAGAGCGTGCCACAAAACTACTTCGAGCACAAACCCATATTTGGAATCACATTTTCAGCTACATAAAGTCCATGTCCCTCAAATGTGCAATTGAGTTGGACATACCTGATACCATACACAACTATGGTCAACCCATGCCACTCTCACAACTCACTACTTCACTATCAATCCACCCTTCCAAAACCAACTGCATATACCGCTTGATGCGAATTTTGACCCATTTTGGCTTCTTCTCTCAACAGAAGCTCAATGAGAATGAGCTAGAAATGGGTTATGTGCTCACTGATGCATCTATTCTACTACTTAAGGACAATCCCTTAAGTATGATATATACCTTTCTTGCATGGCATGCTTGATCCAATTTTGACAAAGCCATGGCATCAATTGCCTGCATGGTTCAAAAATGATGATCCTACACCATTTCACACAGCACATGGGATGACAATTTGGGGCTATGCTGGGCATGAGTGAAAACTTAATCACCTTTTCAATGATGCCATGGCTAGTGACACTCAGTTGGTTGCTAGTGTGGTGATTGAGAGGTGCAAGGGAGTTTTCAAGGGCTTGGAGTCACTTGTTGATGTTGGGGGAGGCACAGGTACTATGGCTAAGATAATTGCCAAATCTTTCCCACAGCTAGAGTGCACTGTATTTGATCTCCCACATGTTGTTGCCGGTTTACAAGGGGGTGTGAACTTAAAATATGTTGGAGGGGACATGTTTGAGTCAATTCCTCCTGCCAATGCCATTTTGTTGAAGGTAAAATAATATAAATATAATATGTTTTTTGTTTTGTTTTAAAAATTAGTTAATTAGTACTTATAAATAATTATTTTATCAATTCGATCATATATATATATATATATATATATATATATATTCAATCTTTGTTAATAAATAGATTATTGACAGGTGACATAATTATCAATCTGATTATGTGCTACATAATCACTTAATTGAGGAAAAAACAAAATTAGTTAATATTTCGGATGAAAAACGTGCTTTACACCCAACAATAATATATCTTTGAGCATACCTGCTATTAGAGATGTAATTGGTCAGGAGTTTGTTAGTAGAGGGTTAGTAGTTTGTTAGCCTATATAAAGTCCTGAAGCAATCATTTTGTACACACCCTTTAATATATTATTTCAATAGCAAATCAATATTTAAATTCCTTTTTTTTTTATCGCCCCTTAAAATCGAGATTAATGCTTTCGGTGATTCAGAAAATTTATTGTTCCTTTGAATGCATGACACATGCAGTGGATATTGCATGACTGGAATGATGAGCAGTGTGTGAAAATACTGAAGAAATGCAAAGAGGCAATTATTAAGAGCAAAGGCAAAAAACAAAAGGTGATTATCATAGACATCGTGGTCGAGAACGAAAAGGGAGATGATGAATCAATTGAAACGCAACTCTTCGCTGACATGTTTGTGATGGTGTTGTATCCTGGAAAAGAGAGAAGTGAGAAAGAATGGGCTAAGCTCATTTTCTCTGCTGGTTTCAGTGACTACAAGATAACTCCAGTGTTGGGTTTAAGGTCTCTCATTGAGATTTATCCGTAACAGTTTCTTATGAAATGTGGCAGGTCAGATACGAGAACGACCAGCACTATCATCAATAAAGGCTCTTTTAATTATTTCGTATTTTATCATGTCAATAGGGTGTGTGTTAGATTAAGGATTGTATACCCTGGGGTTTAGCTCAGATGGTTGAGCAGGGTGTGAATTGTTGTAAACTCCTCTGTATTCTATTTCCACTAATAAAAAAATAATAATTAAGGATTGTATTACAGAGCATGTGGCTAGCACGGCTTTGGTTGTAATAATAATGTTTCTTTTATCGCATTAATTGGGCTTCAGGGAACATTGCATCCGATCATATTGTTGAAAACACAGCTAGCTAGTTTCTGTTTGTTAAAAAATCTGTTTTCATCTTTACTGACAACATTTACAAAATGACTATATCAACAAGGCAATGCAATATCTCATTGAAGTTTTCAATGTTTCAACAAACCCAAATGCACAAACTAAAATTAGAATAAGGTAATCGGAGAGAAAAATAACAGTATGACATGTATTTTTATGAATTAAAAAATATTTTTATTTTGGTAAAAAAATAATCTCTAAAGTATTGTTATATGAAAAAAATCTATATATATTAATTATTTGTATAAGGATGGTTTTGTGTATTAACTTGAATCTTCAAAATCTTTCAAAGAGGAAGAGAAAACAACTTACCTTTCTTATGTTTATTTTTAGACTTAAATGCAATTTTGGTTCTCTTATTTTACCTAATCTGTAATTTTGATTCTCCTATTTTAAAATAGATACATTTAGTATCTCAATTTTGTAAAATCTGTAATTTTGATTCTTCCATCAAATTGAAAGCGTTGACCATTAAGAGATTAACTTTGACCTTAACGTGACATGAGATTATTTGTTTATTTTTAATTATTTTAAATACTGAGTAGAATAAGTGATGAAAAATATATTTTAAAAAAGGTAAAATCATTTATTTTATGGCTGGGGGTAGTTGTGAGTCGTAATATGAAAATCACGAGTTTTAATAATTTATTTTAAACTAGTTCCACAATATTGAAGCACATGTCATGTCATAGTCAACGTTAATATCTTAATAGTCAACTTTTCTAATTTGACAGAAGGACAAGAATTAAGGATTTTATAAAATTGGGAGACTAAATATCTCTATTTTAGAATATGGAGACTAAAATTGCGGATTGAGTAAAAGAGGGGGACCAAAATTATTTAAACCTTATTTTTACCTTTTTCTTTATAGTTTACAATCGTTGGCCACTTTTGGGTTTTGTTTTTATTTTTTTTTTACAGGTGGCGGCTTCTGAAGCAATCTCTCATTTTAAAGCTTTCAAAAAACATACTACTTTGGGAAGTAACAACTCGGTTGAAATGAAATGAGCCTTGGTAGCAATAAAATAAAATAAAAAGCTTCATCCCTAAACAAAATAAGCCTATGGGCCTATCCAAAACCATTAACCTAACATATTTACAATTTGAAATTCTATTATTGAAAAAGGAATGCTTACTTTTGTCATCGAGAAAGAAACAACGCTATATGTTTTTGTAAAAATAAAAGTTGTTGTGCTTGACAATGGAAGTTGTATGTTCTAGACTGACAAGGAACTTTTCTCATTGAAAGGTAATGCTTGCTTTTGAAATTTGAAATTGGTCTTGTATCTTCTTTCCTCCTCTCCCAAATATCATCTCTATCTTCTTCCTAAAATCTCTCAACTGAAACCCTTCCAGTCATCGACTTCGACATCATTTTTGGCCTCCTTATTAGGTAGTGGTTTGGACAAAATAAACCAATTAACATGCTTAATTTTTACCCTTCTACTTTTCCCCTAAAAAAATTCAAGAAGATCCCTAACTTAGTCGAACCCTAATTGGTGGGTTGTAGTTGCTGCCACCGGCCATTGTTCTTCTCCTTTCCTCTTTTCTTTTCCCTTTCCTTCTATCCTTTTATTATATGATGTTGTTGCAATCATTTTTTTTTTCATTGGGAAGTTTTGTGCTCTATTTATTTGGTTTTGTGCTCAAGGATGAGAAGAATAATTGTAAATTTGTTCTTGACATAGTCAATTTCTATTTTCTATTTTCTATATACAAAGGAGAATAATCATAAATATAGTTTTATGTTAACTATCTTTTGATTGTTGTCTGCAAAGCTTTGTAAGATGGATTTTCTACTCATGTTATTTTTGCAAGATGGGTTGCACGTTTTTGTGCTTTCCTATGTGAAAAATTAGTTTGATGACTCTTGTCATGCATATATAGGTGGATTGTTTTGTTCATTAGTAACAATTTGCTTGAAGAAATACATTTGGGACTCAAGAGTGCTATGCAATTTATTGGTGGACAATAAATCAACAATTAACTTGGCTAAGAATCTAGTTGCTCATGGGAGGAGCAAGCATATTGAGACTAAGTATCTTTTTCTTTGTGATCAAGTAAATAACGGGATAATAGTGTTGCGTTTCTTCAAGGTTGAACTGCAAATTGCAGATATCTTAACAAAGTCTATGAAGATTGATAGATTTAAATAGTTAAGGAGAATGTTGAATGTGGTGTCTTTAGAAACTTTGAATTAAGAGGAGTACTGTTGTAGTATAATTCAAAGTGGTGTGCGAATGGTTAATTGTGTTAGGGTGTATGGTTAGTATAGTTTTACTGATAGGTGGTTAACACTATTTGTTAAAATGGTTAACTCAATCGTGTAATTAGTTAACTTGTTGTTTTTTATATGCGACCTGATAAGTGACTTGTGTATAAATACCTATATGTAACATAGTGAACACAAGTGAGTCTATCATTAATAACATTTCTATCATTCCTCTCATTTTCTCCCTAGAGTGTGTGTTCTCTTGAATATGAATATTGCATTTAACGTGGAACACAACTAACTGCATTGAATATGCCAACAACTACATTTTGTACTAATTAATTAATTTCAGAGATTAATGCGAAAATCAGTCAATATTAAATGTATATGCAGTAGATTTCTAGTTATATCTTGCTAATGTATTGTAACTAAATAATAAATTAGTGCACCTTAGTAAACTCTAAAAGTACTAACACAAATTATTGGCGTAATAGTGTAAGGTCTCACTACGTTCAAATGTGAGGGAACAATCCATTTAGCGGGAGAATCCGTGTTCGATTTTTTTCGTGTGCAAAATTTTCTTGGGCCAGCAGCAGTCACGCACCGTGAGAAGATTAGTCTCTGACCCAGTGGGTTAGAGAACACCCATGATCTCTGACCCATGACAAAAAAAAAAAAAAAAACTCTAAAAGTACTTGTTAACATACATTAACTTATTGTTTAGTTTATTCAAAAAAAAAAAAAAAAAAACAACTTATTGTTTATTTGAGACTTTGAGTACCTCAACAAGCTATATTATAAGTGTATATTAAAATAATATCTAGTTATAATTTGTTAATATATTTTAACTAAAAAATTAAATGAATGTACGTTAACATATCCATATAAATGTAATTCTAAATCAGTTATACTAATTCTCAACTATTGATTTTATTATGATCCCACTTGCAAACACTCATTTTACATCTCACAATATATTTCTTTATTTTTTATTTTTTTATTCCTTTGTATAAGCTATTACATATATCATCTCTCTCTATTCTATTTATTTCTCTCTCTGGAGGTAGATAAGGACTGAGGTAGCCAAGAAACATTTTTCTACAATCAATCCGTACACCTGAAAAATATGAAACATATGATATACTTTAATTTTGAATAAGGCCATTGTTCTTGGCATACTAATCATACAGTAAGTACTAACATATATTAATATTTAATTCAACGGTTTTAACTATTACGTGATAAAAATGTGATCTTATACTGCCTTTAAGATGTTCATAGCACACCAGCTTGCCTTATAAATAGACCCAACTAATTTGAGGTTTCATACAAGTGAAACCACATATCTAGCTATAGTAGTTAAGGAAGAACAATTATGGAACCCCAAAGTGAAGAGCGTGCCACAAAACTACTTCGAGCACAAACCCATATTTGGAATCACATTTTCAGCTACATAAATTCCATGTCCCTCAAATGTGCAATTGAGTTGGACATACCTGATACCATACACAACTATGGTCAACCCATGCCACTCTCACAACTCACTACTTCACTATCAATCCACCCTTCCAAAACCAACTGCATATACCGCTTGATGCGAATTTTGACCCATTTTGGCTTCTTCTCTCAACAGAAGCTCAATGAGAATGAGCTAGAAATGGGTTATGTGCTCACTGATGCATCTATTCTACTACTTAAGGACAATCCCTTAAGTATGATACCTTTCTTGCATGGCATGCTTGATCCAATTTTGACAAAGCCATGGCATCAATTGCCTGCATGGTTCAAAAATGATGATCCTACACCATTTCACACAGCACATGGGATGACAATTTGGGGCTATGCTGGGCATGAGTGAAAACTTAATCACCTTTTCAATGATGCCATGGCTAGTGACACTCAGTTGGTTGCTAGTGTGGTGATTGAGAGGTGCAAGGGAGTTTTCAAGGGCTTGGAGTCACTTGTTGATGTTGGGGGAGGCACAGGTACTATGGCTAAGATAATTGCCAAATCTTTCCCACAGCTAGAGTGCACTGTATTTGATCTCCCACATGTTGTTGCCGGTTTACAAGGGGGTGTGAACTTAAAATATGTTGGAGGGGACATGTTTGAGTCAATTCCTCCTGCCAATGCCATTTTGTTGAAGGTAAAATAATATAAATATAATATGTTTTTTGTTTTGTTTTAAAAATTAGTTAATTAGTACTTATAAATAATTATTTTATCAATTCGATCATATATATATATATATATATATATATATATATATATATATATATATATATATATATATATATATATATATTCAATCTTTGTTAATAAATAGATTATTGACAGGTGACATAATTATCAATCTGATTATGTGCTACATAATCACTTAATTGAGGAAAAAACAAAATTAGTTAATATTTCGGATGAAAAACGTGCTTTACACCCAACAATAATATATCTTTGAGCATACCTGCTATTAGAGATGTAATTGGTCAGGAGTTTGTTAGTAGAGGGTTAGTAGTTTGTTAGCCTATATAAAGTACTGAAGCAATCATTTTGTACACACCCTTTAATATATTATTTCAATAGCAAATCAATATTTAAATTCCTTTTTTTTTTATCGCCCCTTAAAATCGAGATTAATGCTTTCGGTGATTCAGAAAATTTATTGTTCCTTTGAATGCATGACACATGCAGTGGATATTGCATGACTGGAATGATGAGCAGTGTGTGAAAATACTGAAGAAATGCAAAGAGGCAATTATTAAGAGCAAAGGCAAAAAACAAAAGGTGATTATCATAGACATCGTGGTCGAGAACGAAAAGGGGGATGATGAATCAATTGAAACGCAACTCTTCGCTGACATGTTTGTGATGGTGTTGTATCCTGGAAAAGAGAGAAGTGAGAAAGAATGGGCTAAGCTCATTTTCTCTGCTGGTTTCAGTGACTACAAGATAACTCCAGTGTTGGGTTTAAGGTCTCTCATTGAGATTTATCCGTAACAGTTTCTTATGAAATGTGGCAGGTCAGATACGAGAACGACCAGCACTATCATCAATAAAGGCTCTTTTAATTATTTCGTATTTTATCATGTCAATAGGGTGTGTGTTAGATTAAGGATTGTATACCGTAAGGTTTAGCTCAGATGGTTGAGCAGGTGTGAATTGTTGTAAACTCCTCGATACCTGTATTCTATTTCCACGAATAAAAAAATAATAATTAAGGATTGTATTACAGAGCATGTGGCTAGCACGGCTTTGGTTGTAATAATAATGTTTCTTTTATCGCATTAATTGGGCTTCAGGGAACATTGCATCCGATCATATTGTTGAAAACACAGCTAGCTAGTTTCTGTTTGTTAAAAAATCTGTTTTCATCTTTACTGACAACATTTACAAAATGACTATATCAACAAGGCAATGCAATATCTCATTGAAGTTTTCAATGTTTCAACAAACCCAAATGCACAAACTAAAATTAGAATAAGGTAATCGGAGAGAAAAATAACAGTATGACATGTATTTTTATGAATTAAAAAATATTTTTATTTTGGTAAAAAAATAATCTCTAAAGTATTGTTATATGAAAAAAATCTATATATATTAATTATTTGTATAAGGATGGTTTTGTGTATTAACTTGAATCTTCAAATTCTTTCAAAGAGGAAGAGAAAACAATTTACCTTTCTTATCTTTATTTTTAGACTTAAATGCAATTTTGGTTCTCTTATTTTACATAATCTGTAATTTTTGTTCTCCTATTTTAAAATAGATACATTCAGTCTCCCAATTTTGTAAAATCTGTAATTTTAATTCTTCCATCAAATTGAAAGCGTTGACCATTAAGATATTAATATTTAACGTGGCATGAGATTATTTGTTTATTTTTAATTATTTGAAATACTGAGTAGAATAAGTGATGAAAAATATATTTTAAAAAAGGTAAAATCATTTATTTTATGGCTGGGGGTAGTTGTGAGTCGTAATATGAAAATCACGAGTTTTAATAATTTATTTTAAACTAGTTCCACAATATTGAAGCACATGTCATGTCATAGTCAACGTTAATCTCTTAATAGTCAACTTTTCTAATTTGACAGAAGGACAAGAATTAAGGATTTTATAAAATTGGGAGACTAAATATCTCTATTTTAGAATATGGAGACTAAAATTGCGGATTGAGTAAAAGAGGGGGACCAAAATTATTTAAACCTTATTTTTACCTTTTTCTTTATAGTATACAATCGTTGGCCACTTTTGGGTTTTTTTTTTGTTTTTTTTTTACAGGTGGCGGCTTCTGAAGCAATCTCTCATTTTAAAGCTTTCAAAAAACATACTACTTTGGGAAGTAACAACTCGGTTGAAATGAAATGAGCCTTGGTAGCAATAAAATAAAATAAAAAGCTTCATCCCTAAACAAAATAAGCCTATGGGCCTATCCAAAACCATTAACCTAACATATTTACAACTTGAAATTCTATTATTGAAAAAGGAATGCTTACTTTTGTCATCGAGAAAGAAACAACGCTATATGTTTTTGTAAAAATAAAAGTTGTTGTCCTGACAATGGAAGTTGTATGTTCTAGACTGACAAGGAACTTTTCTCATTGAAAGGTAATGCTTGCTTTTGAAATTTGAAATTGGTCTTGTATCTTCTTTCCTCCTCTCCCAAATATCATCTCTATCTTCTTCCTAAAATCTCTCAACTGAAACCCTTCCAGTCATCGACTTCTACGTCATTTTTGGCCTCCTTATTAGGTAGTGGTTTGGACAAAATAAACCAATTAACATGCTTAATTTTCACCCTTCTACTTTTCCCCTAAAAAAATTCAAGAAGATCCCTAACTTAGTCGAACCCTAATTGGTGGGTTGTAGTTGCTGCCACCGGCCATTGTTCTTCTCCTTTCCTCTTTTCTTTTCCCTTTCCTTCTATCCTTTTATTATATGATGTTGTTGCAATCATTTTTTTTTTCATTGGGAAGTTTTGTGCTCTATTTATTTGGTTTTGTGCTCAAGGATGAGAAGAATAATTGTAAATTTGTTCTTAACATAGTCAATTTCTATTTTCTATTTTGTATATACAAAGGAGAATAATCATAGATATAGTTTTATGTTAACTATCTTTTGATTGTTGTCTGCAAAGCTTTGTAAGATGGATTTTCTACTCATGTTATTTTTGCAAGATGGGTTGCACGTTTTTGTGCTTTCCTATGTGAAAAATTAGTTTGATGACTCTTGTCATGCATATATAGGTGGATTGTTTTGTTCATTAGTAACATTTGCTTGAAGAAATGCATTTGGGACTCAAGAGTGCTATGCAATTGTTAGTGGACAATAAATCAACAATTAACTTGGCTAAGAATCTAGTTGCTCATGGGAGGAGCAAGCATATTGAGACTAAGTATCATTTTCTTTGTGATCAAGTTAATAACGAGATAATAGTGTTGCATTTCTTCAAGGTTGAACTGCAAATTGCAGATATCTTAACAAAGTCTATGAAGATTGATAGATTTAAATAGTTAAGGAGAATGTTGAATGTGGTGTCTTTAGAAACTTTGAATTAAAGAGGAGTATTGTTGTAGTATAATTCAAAGTGGTGTGCGAATGGTTAATTGTGTTAGGGTGTATGGTTAGTATAGTTTTACTGATAGGTGGTTAACACTATTTGTTAAAATGGTTAACTCAATCGTGTAATTAGTTAACTTGTTGTTTTTTATATGCGACCTGATAAGTGACTTGTGTATAAATACCTATATATAACATAGTGAACACAAGTGAGTCTATCATTAATAACATTTCTATCATTCCTCTCATTTTCTCCCTAGAGTGTGTGTTCTCTCCTTCATCTCCAACACTTTCCTCCCTTGTT
The DNA here is from genome assembly GCA_026413185.1 of Pueraria montana var. lobata. NCBI lineage: Eukaryota > Viridiplantae > Streptophyta > Magnoliopsida > Fabales > Fabaceae > Pueraria > Pueraria montana. The sequence goes on from CM048654.1 coordinate 23,894,349, forward strand.
TTTGTGTCTGCTAAAGAAAGAAAGATTTTTGAAAAGGACATGCAAAACTTAAATACAGTACCATGGTACTGTTGTTCCCCAATCAGATTTGAAGTTTTACCTTAGTAATACGTGAAATAAAAGAATGCATTAAATGACATCGTGTTTTTATCAAGGTGAAGCTTCAAATTGGAAAACAACATTAACAATATTTATGGTACTGTATCTAAATTTTTTTCTTTTCAAATATATGCAATCCTTTTTTTTTTTTCTTTCAGTTCCGCTCTCTTTTCCACATACCAAACGAAATGTACAATGCCACATGGAATGGTTGAGAAACAACGACAACATCAAAGAACCAGCATGTACAATACCTTTTACTATGTCTTTCTCGGTATGAGCTGCATAGGATTGATAGTGCTTTGGGTGCTAACCTGGTTGGGATGCTTTGCTCTATCTTAATGTTTCTACATGCTGGCCTCATTGGGATATTTCTAGTCATTATGTCGAGTTTAGCTCTATCTTAAGAAAGAGGAAGATGTATTTTATTTAACATGGCATATTGTAGTTTAGTTTATTTAAAGTATGCATAATAATATCGTGAAAATATATCTAATAATAACTACATGTTAAAATTAAGTTTTATCAATTCAATCATTAAATTTGAAGTTCTCATAAATTAATTAAATTAAGTTTACAACACAATTCAAAATTTAATTGACACGTCATAAATCCACTCTATTTTAACATATAATTATTAAACTGTTGCTTTACTCAAGTTAATTTTCCAGAGATTGAAACGTGTTAATTAGTAGTGATAAGCATGCCTTAACTTTGAATTGGATACCTCAAACTACTGTTTGTCAGCTCCCGTCTATATGCCAGATTAAATTAATTGATAATTGCTAGTACTTTAACTTACATACATTAACCATATGCATGTACATTGCGATTTGTCCACAATTTGTGCACCTGAAAAATGTAAAATACCTTACAGGTATAAATAATTCATCATTGGAAAATCTACATAAAAGATAATAGTTAATTTGCATATATGATATTGAGTAAATTTACAATTTGGCCCATGAATTATATTACTTATATTAGTACCTGAATCTTTTTATTTATACAAATTAGTTTACGAAAGAATGAAAACGTGTGTAGCATGCCTCAAACCTTGAATAGGATTACCATTTATATTATATATATTTAGTCAATTCGCATCTACGTAAGATTGAATTAATTAATATTAGCGCGCACAGTAACATCAATATTATCATGTAATTTAACTACACACCTGTAAAACATGAAATATATGATACACTTTAATTTACGGAAAAGAACGTATTGGCATTGTAGTAAGCACTAACATATTTAATTCAATGGTTTTACGTGATAAAGTTGTGATCTTATATTGCCGTTAAGATGTTCATAGCACACCAGCTTGCCTTATAAATAGACCCAAACTAATTTGAAGTTTCATAGAAGTGAAACCACTTACCTAGCGATAGTAGGTAAGGACATAAGGTAGAAAAAATATGGAGCCCCAAAGTGAAGAGCGTGTCTCAAAACTACTTGGAGCTCAAACCCATGTTTGGAATCACATTTTCAGCTTCATAAATTCCATGTCCCTCAAATGTGCAATTGAGTTGGACATACCTGATATCATACACAACTATGGTCAACCCATGCCACTCTCACAACTCACTTCTTCACTATCAATCCACCCTTCCAAAGCCAACTGCATATACCGCTTGATGCGAATTTTGACCCATTCTGGCTTCTTCTCTCAACAGAAGCTCAATGAGAATGAGCTAGAAATGGGTTATGTGCTCACCGATGCATCTATTCTACTCCTTAAGGACAACCCCTTAAGTATGGTACCTTTCCTGCATGCCATGCTTGATCCAGTTCTGACACAGCCATGGCTTCAATTGCCTACATGGTTCAAAAATGATGATCCCTCACCATTTCAAACAGCACATGGGATGAAAATTTGGGATTATGCTGACCGTGAGCCAAAGCTTAATGACCTTTTCAATGATGCTATGGCAAGTGACACTGAATTGGTTGCGAATGTGGTGATTGAGAGGTGCAAGGGAGTGTTCAAGGGATTGGAGTCAGTTGTAGATGTTGGGGGAGGCACAGGTATTATGGCTAAGGCAATTGCCAATTCATTCCCACAGCTTGAGTGCACTGTGTTTGATCTCCCACATGTTGTTGCCACTTTACAAGGAAGTGAGAACTTGAAATATGTTGGAGGGGACATGTTTGAGTCAATTCCTCCTGCTGATGCTATTCTCTTAAAGGTAAGATATTGTTCCTGTAATAATAATACAACTTAATATGTTCTTTTCTTGCTTATAAATTAGTTAACTCAATAGTTTTAGTACTTACAAAATATTTCTTTTTTCCAAATTGGACACTGATTCAGATCATTAATTGTTCCTTAATTTGTATGCATGACAGTGGATATTACATGACTGGAATGATGAGCAGTGTGTGAAAATACTGAAGAAGTGCAAGGAGGCAATAAAGAGCAAGGTGATTATCATAGACATGGTGGTGGAGAATGAAAAGGGAGATGATGAATCAATTGAAACACAGCTCTTCATTGATATGGTTGTGATGGTGCTGTATCCTGGAAAAGAGAGAACTGAGAAAGAATGGGCTAAGCTCATTTTCTCTGCTGGTTTCAGTGACTACAAGATAACTCCAGTGCTGGGTTTAAGGTCTCTCATTGAGATTTATCCGTAACTTCTAATGAAATGTGGTATATATGACAAGGACCGAGCAATCTATCATCAATAAAGGCTCCTTCAATTATTTTGTATTTTATTAGGTCATGCCGTCATGGAGTGGAGTCTATTAAATTATTTAAATATAAAGATGCAATAATAATGTCTCACTTTAGCCCATTTGTGCTGCCAGAGAACATTGTATTGGATCAAATTATATTGAAAACATATCTAATTTCTATTTGGTATAAGAAACCCATTTTTAACTTGCAGATTATTAGTAGAATGTAGGTTTGGACTTAACTTAATCCGACAAAATCACTTATAAGATGAGAGTTGTCCCTTATATACTTTAATTTGGTCATATCACTAGATGATATGAGATCTCTAACACACCTTCTTCATGATGAAGACTGAACATATTAAGCGTGAAGTTTGCAAAATTGAACATCTGCAGATAGTCCAATAATAATCCGATAACGAGTGGCTCGATAAATCCAACAATAATCGTTAAAGTAAACTTTGATACCATCAAAGCAATCAGAAAGATGAATTGGGAGGAAGATGAAAACTAATATTCCTCTCACAAAAATGCAGTCTGCATTACAATCTACTTTTATATCAGTGTCAGACTCATTGGACCCGTAACAAATTTGTCTGTTACAGCAATTAGTCTCAGAAAATAGAATAAAAATATAAGAGCAAATTACACCCATCTTTCTTGCTTTTAGGACTTATTACACTCGTAGTCCCCTCATGGTTTGACCCCTACACAAAAACCCCATACTTTTTGCAATTCTCTTACAGGCGCACCCCAAATCTATCACATGCATTGCACATGCTAGTTTAATGGAATTTTAGGACAAAAATACCCTCATCTTCCTCCTCATTGCACACTGTCTCCAATTCAAAGCAACCCAACAACAACACAGCCCCCTTTCAACGATAACTCCATGAACAACAATGGCACCACTAACAATATAGGGAATACATCTCTTTTTGTAAATAGATTCCACCGCCATTTCTCTTCAATAAGAAAAAGAGCACATAGTAAAGAAAAAACCAAAACCATATGCAACAAACAACACTGTGACGGAACTTCCATGTCCCATTACACTTATCATATCAAAATATGAAAAAACAAAAAACACAAATCTCTTTCGAACATCTCATTTTTAGCAAAGAAAAAAGAAATGAATCTCATAAACAAATCAAACAAAACAACTTTCATTCTTTAATTTCTTTCGTCTTCTTTATAATCGTAGTTATGAATCTTCTTTATAGCCTTCCGCAACGCCATGAATAGGCAGTTCACGTCGGTGGAGACCTCACCACCGTGAGAGAGCTGGAAAACAACAGGTCTGAGGACGGAGGATGGCGACAGCGACGGCGACGAGTCCTCTTCCTCCGGCGGTAGCTTCCATAGCACTCCTTTGGCGTGGTGCGCCGCTGTTGCTCCTCCAGACTGACGACATCTTCCCAGCTCCCAACGAAGGCCACGCCACCGATGTTGGTCGGAACGGCGAGATCTACAGTTCCCATAGGTTGTGGTTCAGATCTCGCCACGGAAGCGCGGCCGGTGGTGAACGTTGGGTTCGGCGACGGTGGTTGAGTCGCAGAGAAGCTTCCCCATTATGATGAATGAATTTGTGTGAATACCGTTTTTCTCTTTTTAATTTTTTATTATTCGAAAACAAAGAATTTGGGTTTCTTGTGCCTGTGTGTGTACAACGGCGAAGAGGGTGGTGGTCGTTGTGGAGAGAGTGCGGCGTGGAGGGTGGTGGTCGTTGTGGAGGAGTGCGGCGGTGAGGGTGGAGGATGAAGAAGAGTCAGATGAAGATGAAGAGGCAGCCCATAAGGGTCAATACCAAGGGTTTTTTTTTTGACATTTTGCTCAAAACTTAACACTGTTACTAACTATGATGGTTGAGGGAAGGGAAAAGTTTAATTGTATGATAAACATATTTTGAATTTACTGTGTTCGCTAATATTAATTAATCCAATCTGACGTAGATTTGAATTGACTAAATATATATAATTTAAGTGGTAATCCTATTCAAGCTTTGAGGCATGCTACACACATTTTCATCATTGAAAATCTCCATAAAAGATAATATAGTTGATCACGTATCCAGAAACTTATTAAAGGGGGCTAGATTTTTTTTCTTCCTTTATAGTAATTGTTTAAATTTCTAACTTTTAATAAATAATAATTTTTAAAAAATATTTACTATTTTTACACTAAAATTGAAATTAATTTTTAAATATTAATAACCTTAACCATTACTATAATAACAAACACATAATTAGTTTTACATAATTTTACACTAGTTATCATCTTAACTATTGTAATAATAACAACAAATACAACTAGTTTTACACAATTTTATACTAATTAATCTTAACTAGTATTATAATAACAACATACATAATTAATTTTACATAATTTTATACTATATATATATATATATATATATATATATATATATATATATATATATATATATATATATATATATATATATAAATTCTCGAGAGAGGGGGGCTGCAGCGCTGCTCGCCCCTCTCCATCCTTCCCTGTAGTTAATTTGCATGTACATATATTGAGTAACTTTACAATTTGACCCATGAATTAAATTACTCGTACTATATAATCCCTGAAACTATCTATTTTTACAAATTAGATCATATTAAATGCATATTAAATTTAAAATACTTGCATCATAAAAGTACTCGAACAAAATGTCAATAAGACCAAAATGAGAATCTTGCTTAAAAGAACATGACAATAATCCCAATTGTTTAAAAAGCAAAACTACTTAAATACTCCAACAACGACATAAAGACTTCAATCAGTTGGCTCAATTTTGACACACACTTTCTTTGAGTCCTTGGTAGAAGATTCTTGAGTGTCTCCAAGACAGATAATCTCTGCCATTTCAACTTCCTCAGATAATCTCTTGCCTGTAGCTTTGCTGGTAGGAGTTTGATCAATATCTTGGACACCCAAAGAACTTTTGTTGTTAGAATGTCCCTCTTCAATAACACTCTGCAATGAACATAATAATGTTTATGTAAAATGTTTGTAAATTCACCTCAAATTTCAATTTATATCTCAATTTAAAATTTAAGAATAAATATATACTAAAAATGGTAATAGAGCATTTTCATCAGCTAATGAGTTTAGAGTCTCCATTAATTCAGCTTCTTCCTCATGAGTGCAAAGCTTAAAAAAAAAATTTAAGATAAAAACATTTTTAAGTTATAATAATAACAATTTAAAAAGAAAAAGTTTGGTCTAAATTTACATTTTAAATTACTTGAATATTGTGTTGATTTATAAATTTTTGAATAATATCATTGTCATCAGTCAGCCTTTTAACAGTAAAGTTCTGATAATTCAGATAGTTCTGATACTTCTGGAAATCATTAGGATCAGGAGTTTCAACCTTCCACAAAAATTTCTTGCCAACTAATGATTTAAGTTCTTTAGGCAATTCAGCACCATCTTTTGACTACAAAAAAAATCACCTAAATAAATATTGTTTTATATAAAATCTAAACAAACCAATACATAATATATATTTAAAAACCTTGTCATTTTTTCCAGCCAAATCACTTGCTGATTTTCCAAGGAAAGGTTTTAGAACATTATCAAACAATGTAAAAGTCGTAGAACCAGTTGAGTCTATGACCTGCAATGACAACTTGAACCTACATATTTTATACATTAATAAAAATTATTAGCAAGGTTAATATAAAACTATATAAGATTTAACTAAATTTAATAATCATACCTTGGAATAGCCGTGGCCATTCCCTTACAATTTTCACATTTAAACTTGTTTCCAAAAGGAGTAACTTTTCTAATACATTTAGAACATGCTAGATAAAACCAATTTTGTTCAGATTCAATCTCTATCACTCTTGCAAGGACATAACTCCAGGTTTTCTGTAGAATGAAAATGAATATATCAATTGTACATTAAATTAATTAATAATTATTAAATTAAAAAGACCCAATGAAAAATTACTTCATTTCTCGCATTTGAGTGATCTACTAAATTTGATATAAACATCATTTGGGTTTCAAGCAAATCGTCAGACAATGAAATGATAGTATTCCCAGTCATTTGAGAAACAACTTGAGTCAGTTCAAGTTGTGATTCATCCATTCTGCAATAAATAAAAAACAAAATAAATGGTTATTTATTTAAGAACATAATTATGTTTTTATAAGATTAAATATCATTTTTTTAACTTTTAATACATGAGTAATAAAATTTGACCTTTTTCTATACTCTACAACTTTAGGGATATCTGGATTGATGAGAAGTTTGGTCCCATAAAAAGCATTTGATATACCCATAACACATGCCGTAATAACAACCAAATGGAAAACTTATTTAATTGACTGGATAACAAAAAATTATTTTAATAAGGCAAAAATAATGATATGTACCGAGATATTTCTTGAGCTTGCAGAGTTGTAAGATGACAATTACTGCATCGTTTGATGTTTGGTTTTCAAGCTCCTGATGCATTTTAGCAGCAAAGTCTTCCCATAGAGTACAATGAACAGAATTGCTCCTACATGATTAATTAAAAATCATATTGAATTTTATAAATTTAAAATTGATACTTACAAATTTTCCTAAGGAGAAAAAAGGCTTCCTATTATAAATAAGAATACTTACTCTAAATCTTGAAGAACAATATCAATAAGTTTTTTCTTCTGACCATTTTTTACAGTTTCTTTTATGCTGTCTTTTTCAACTACATGTCCAATGACATCTGAAAAATAAGTGAAATTCAGAAATATTTGGTGTGCAGAATTTAGGAATAAATTAGAAAACAAAAAACATAACTAACCAAGCAATATGTCTTCTCTAGATGATGCAAGGATGTCAGAAAAAGACATGAAACTGAAATGATATTTGGGAATCTCTTCTGCATCTATTTTTGAGCAAACAGCGTCATTAAGAATCTCTTCTGAATCTTCCCACTCTGCAGTAAATTAATAGTGAATAAAAAACTAATCATTAACAATTGTAACAAAATATATTTAGATTTTTCTAAACGATATTATGACTAACCTTTTCATCAATGAGAAGCATTTCAATGCTACTAATTTGATTAGGAATTTTGTATTCTGGTAATGTCCAAAGATGAATTACCCGAACCTTGAGCTTCCAAAGAATCCTTCCAGCAACGATTTCAGATATGAGGGACACTCTTTTAGCCATTTTGAAACTTAATTCAAAAGAAAAAAATTAAAAATTTATATGACATTAGATTAAAAACACAAATGTACTACTCACTGAAAAATGATATTTATTTCATAGGAATTACTGAGTAAAAAAGAAAAAAAAATATTTCTTTATTACATATGTTTCTATCAACAAAAGCCAAGTTAAAATTAGTGAGTAGAAGAGAATACAAAAGGAAACTTGTAGAAGAATGCTACTGATCTCTGATGGATTCTCCGTGTAGTGTATCTAATTAGAATACATATTACCGAAGTAGTACTAATTATCAATGTTTTTAAAACCGGACCGGTCATTGAACCGGTCAAGGCACTGGTTCAAGGTTCGATGGTTCAACCGTGGTTGAACCGCGGTTGAACCGGTATTAATAAAATAATAATAATAAAATAATTTATAAAATAATATTAAATAAATATAATATCACATAACATTATAACATTAAAAACTATAATAAAACTTAAAACATCACTTTACAAGGTTTTAACTTTCAAAAAATACATAAAAGTTTAATTAAATATATCATAATACTTAAGTTCAAATTTTAATAAAATAAAATAATGTCCATTAACAATAACAAATTTACATTTAGAATAAAGAAAGAAAATGACAAATTAATATAATATAAAATTATCAAAAATCAAGATATAAAAAAATTATAAATTAATATAAATGAGCAAATTATATATTTTACAAGAAAATAATAATAATAATTGATAAAATAATTTATAACTATTTGAGATATTTATTAAATATGTGTTTTTATTTATTTTTAAAATATTTTATATTAAATTTAAAATTTTAAAAAATAAAATAAAAAAATAAAATAAAAAATAAAAAAAACCGGTTCAAACCGGTTTTTGGTACCGGTTCTTGACCGGTTTTGGCCGGTTTTGGCCCGGTTTGACCGGTTCTTGACCGGTTCCCACCGGTTCTGAACTCCTCCGGTTTTATAGAGCATCCGGACCGGTACCCAGACCGGTTCCCGGTCGAACCGGTCGAACCGGCCGGTCCGGTCCGGTTTTCAAAACCATGCTAATTATATATGTTGCATGTACCTAATTAGAATACTAATGGTTTACCACTTTCATTCTCGCATCGCATCGTGGACGACCACTTTCTCCGAGCCATATGTATTACTGCCTCTGATTTATTTTCCCAACCATGAAAGGCCCAGAATACTAATGGTTGTATTGGTCTAAACCAAAATTAATGTTATTTATATTTTTTTTAACAAAATAATCCTTATCAAAGGCCTGAGCGCGTATAACTATATAGTATATAGTTCATTCAAAGGCCTATTACTATATAATTGAAATTCATTTTGAGATAACGTTCACTATTCATTAAAGTTACACTGGAATTTGGAATATTTATAAAATCAGAATTAAAAATTAGACTGGAATTTTATTTAAAGTATTTTTTCTCTTGTGACTCAATACAATATTTAATTATTAACATGATGATATAATAAAACAATTATAATTTAGAATAATATCTTACTTATATTTAAATTACTTATATTTGTATAGGTTGAAATCAGAATAAAGCTACAAAATATGATTTTATTTAAATATTTAAACATGATAAGATATTTTAAATTATAATATTTATAAGAAGGATATTTTAATCATACCGGGAATGCATTAGCAATTATGAGCATCAATAACAAAGAATTCCATCACGCTTGTTGAAGGGATTCTCGAAAAATATGAGTTTGAAGCATTAAATGTTGGCAGAGGAATGTGAATAGGAGGGATGAGGGAATCTTAAAAGGTGAGAGAACATAAATTTGAGGCTGCAGCTAGCTAACGGTTCAGCATGGCAGAAGAATAAGTAAAGACGCCTAAGTAATACTTAAGAATTAATTGCATCATTAGGCGGGAAAGTGCTGCTGCAAACGTAAATTGCATGCAATTTGGGCGGCAGTTTTGGGCAGGAAATAAAGTTGGAGAACTTCTTCGCTTTATTAAGTAAGATAACATAGATGTATTTTTAACGATTTTGAACTCTATATACCTTGTTTTCATCTCTTGGACACAAAATGAATATTTAAAAGCATGTCAAAACACTATTCGACGAATATAAAATAATAAAAGACCAACTAGAAAATTAATACTTCTAATGGATCAAATTATATAAATTTGAAAATTGTCTAACTGTATTTCTAATTTTATACAACTAACAAGGAGAAGAAAGAAGAAAATTAATTACTGTAAATTCTGAATATTAAGCACAAAAGAAAAATTAACATATAAAGAAAGACATATGATTAATATTCAATTAAGAAGCGTGTTTAATGAAAAAGAGAATAAAAAAAATGAGAAATGTTAGTAACATACTCTTTTGAACACACTCTTCATGATTGGTTAAAATTTATTGAAAATTATAAATTTTTATGGATCCCACTTGTTATTTAATGACTCTATCTTTTGATTTTGTAGTTTTCAATAATTTCAAGATATAGTGTGTGTTGGGAAGAGTATGTTAGAGAGTGTGTTGCTAGCACTCCTAAAAAATATATCATCTCATTATAAAAAGTTAAGTTGTAGTTTACAAAACTAATGAAGCATTAAATATTTTTTTCCATGGAATACTCTTAGTGGGAATAGTTGTTATTAGGTAATTAATTAGATAGATAAAGGCTATATTAAGAAGTTATTTTTATGAAATTCAAGACATTAATTGTGTTTTCTTAATACCCGTGCAAAAATCTTAAACGTATATAATATCGAACGGAGGGAGTAATGAATTGTTTATCAGTACAATTAATGAGGGATATTTTAGTCTAAAAATAATTAATGCAACAAATAATATGAATTGAGTCTTATAAAAAAGAACACACATAACTTTTAATTTGAGTCTTATAAATAGGAACAGATGAATAAATAATTTGTAAATTTGATACTCCGTGCACCATTTTTTATTTAAATAATATTTATATTTATTAATATATCGAGTTTTGAATATGTATCAATGCAAGTATTAGTTTTAACCCATACAATGTATGTATAACTTTCATAATAAATATGAAATATAAAAGATGATGCGTTTTAAAATTTAAATAAAACATTCAAAGAATAAGGAGAGTTTTCAATTTATTAATTATTGGTTTATTATTATCTAAAATATAATAAAAGAGTCATGTGAATATATCAGATAAGAAAAAATTGAAACTTTTGCAATGTTAAAAACTCTTTTGATTACTTCAGTATATTTTAAATAAATAAATAAAATGACATAGATAATATTTGATAAAGATAATTTAAATTTTTGTTTTGATAAGAAACTTCCTAACTTATTAACAAGGATACTAATCCAGCCTCTGGGAGGATTTCTCCAACTCACCACCTCCGCCTTCTGTTCTCTGTTAGAGATTGGTACATAAGACCTCCCTAGACTATTACTGCTTCTTTTTTTTTTTTTTTTTTTATCCATAGTAATAAAGACAGGTACCGGGAGTTTACATTGTATTTTGATAGTCTCAATAAAAAAATTAACATATTTCCTAAAGTATCCATTGTATTTAATTACATAGGACAAAAAAAAAAGATTGTTGAAAACAAAACTCTAATTAAATGAAAGATATTTTGGAGATTATATCATTAAATATGAAAAAATTAGTTAAAATTTATTTATATTTTAATCCAATACACGTATAATTTTTATTGCTTATATTTCAATCTAAAAAGAAGTACTACGTACTTTGGATGCATGCTTGTGTGGCTTTGATTACTTTTGCTGCTTCTGATCCTTTGCCGACAGATTCTTGATTGGGCTGATGCACTCAATTATTCCATCTTCCATCATTAATAGTTAATAGTAGTAATGTTATTGTCACTACCAAGATTGTACCTTTTTTTGTGTGTGTTGTGTTTGCTGTTTGTCACGAGTAATTTTTACGTGCTGACTTTACAGTACCTTGGGTCCCAGTTCCATTGTATTTTTGTTTACAAAATGGCAAATGCTAACATGTGTTAGGACACTGGTTAACAAATAAAAAAGAGAAATTTTTTTATTAAGAAATACAAAATTATGTTATTTATGATTTTTTTGTACTTTTTTATGATTTTTACACTAAAATTTTTTTTCTTTTAATTATTTAACCACTGCTTTAAGAATACTGATTAGCAACATCCTTACATAGCCCCTGCACTTTGCCTTCCCAAACTTCAATTTCTTTAATTAATGATTCTTAGAATACAAGACTAATTAACGTTGCCAGTGATTTTCATGCGAACTATAACTCAAGTTTGTTACACTTTTTTTTTTTTTTTTAAGAAACTCATGTTTTTTTTTTCTGAATTAAGAAGCTCATGTTTGTTACACTTAAATATAAACAAAATTAACTAATTTATGTGCTAATTAAAAAATACTTTTTTTTTTCTAAAGTGTCATGTTTTAGAACTTGATATCAAAAATAAAAAATAATTATTGAAAATAAAATCTCAATCAATTGAAAGATATTTTTAGGACGATATCATTAAATAGGATAAATGTAATTAAAATTTTACTTATATTAAATATTTTTTGTTTTGCTTATAATTGAGTAGGTGGGATATTACTTTCATTTTCAAATTCGTGTCGTAGTATCATGGTTTGACTATTGTTATTTACGCGTGCTTTTGGAATCACCTCTGCAATAGGATAGACGTGCTGTCATCAAGCTTTTTCTATTAACCTATCCTATTTCTGTCGAACCTATCGTTTTTTTATAGACCAATTCTTTTTCTCAATAGTTTTTTCCAATATTTTTTTCGAATTAAATAAAGCCGACTGAGCCGAGGAATGCATATAATGTCCATAATTTCCATATAACCAAGAAGGAATTATATACATCTCATGCTGTATCAACTAAAATCACCTCCGTAATTCCTATCATTTAAATTTGGATAATTCTTACTTTGAGACACATGCAATTAACGCGTACTTTTTCCCTACAATCAATGTTTCACAGTTAGGTACATAAAAATGACAAATTTGTATTATTTGATATATATGGATTTCATATTGTTTAACATTAAGAAATAGCTGATATATACCTAAGTCGATAATTTGCGAGAACATCCGTATCTTCTGTTAAAGAAAATCCTTTAACAGTTTCACTGGCATTACTAGAACTTGGAGGGGCATTAAACTACCCTAAAACTTAAAAAGTCAGTCAATTTTCTTTCAAATATGTACTTACTGCTAAGACTTCATTAATTACACAATTTTTAGTTATAAGAAATTCCAGCATAGACAAATGCTAATAAACAGCCAATTCTTGATATTAGTCAAATTCTCTTATTGAAGACTAAGTGGAATAAAACTGGAAAATTTCTTTTCTCCTGGATTTGATTATCCAATTTCTCCTCTGCCTGTTCCTCTGTGTCGTTAAAGATATAAACAACCCAAGAAAATCATTTTATGCTAGCAAGCTTATTAAGAATTTGCATCAGTTCTCCTTTATGTAACTTCCTGATTCTTGAGTTGAGTGAATGACAACTCAAATGAAAATCTTGCCACTGTTCCTTTGCTTGTATAATTTTTTATGATATATTGGCAATTTGTGGCTTAAAATAAATGACAATTTGTAGCATGTATGATTTCTGATGATATATAGGCCAGATGTGCAAATTGATTATACAACAACTTGATTACCCTTTCTCCATTTAGCTCATATTCTACTGTTATTCTCTGTGATATATATAGATATAGATATTAAGGTAGAAGCGCTACCATTTATTTAATATTAACTTGGCACATGGCAGTTAATGTGAGACATAGGAATGTTAGTGTCACCTTGGATTCACAATTAAAATTAGTCAGAGATTAACACAGAGATTCACTTGGATGGAGTGCATGCCAAGACAAGTCAGATATGTTTTACCAGATATCTGAAGAAGCCTTTGAGAAAAAAAAAAAAAAAAAAGCACTAGGACTATTAATTCATCGATCAAAATAATCCATCTCAATATATTACCTTCCTAGTGTGTTTTATCTTAATTTTAATTCGTCATTAATGTTAAAAAAGTTAAAATAAAATGAAATAAACATAAAATAAAATGAAATAAAATTAATTCGTCATTAATTTTAATTCGTCATTGATTTTATAGTACGGTTTGGTAAATTTCTCAGAACATTTATGAAAAATGAAAATGAAATAAATCAATAAGATTAAAGTTCTTATTGAATAGATGATCAAGTCTTCAAATGTTTATAAAATTAAAATTTGAAACTATTTCATAATTTATTAAGTAATTTAATATATATATATATATATATATATATATATATATATATATAATATACTTTTTTAAAAATATAAGTAAATGTCAACTATAATACAATAAATTAATATATTGGTGCCAAAATTTAGTAACAAAAATTACTTTTTCTTTATTAATATTAGTGTCATAAAAACTTTAATGACAAAATTTTAAAATTTACATTTAAATTACTTTGCCACTAATTAATTTATTTTTAGTCCTTTAATTTTTTACGTTGATTTTATTTTTTATCAATTTTGAAATTGGTCTCTGTTACCACTTAGTGGTAAATCGTGGCATGTATCTAGCTCTATAACATGTGTAGCCATTTTGAAGTTGTATGTGACGTAATATGTCTATATGCATGTCAATATTAGTATTAGTAATGGAAACTATTTAAAAGAAATTAAAATTTGTAAGGATCGATCACCAAAAGAAATTAGATAACTAAAACCAAATTTAACCATATATTAACAATGATGAAACATATTTTTACCCTAAATTCACTTTAGTTATAAGCCTAGTGACAGGAGTTTGGATAGTATGCATGAGAACTTAGGTTTAATTCTTAAAAAAATAAAGAACCAACAAAGAAAAGAAAACAAAGCAAAAATCTGAAAAAAAAAAAAAAGGGAAAAAAGGCTTAAGAAATAAAGACAGACTCGTGGCCTCTTAAATTTAAGAAAAGGAGGACAAGCCTAACCAACAAATGAAAGTAAGATCGTCGACTGAGATATAAACTTGAAGTATAAGACCGAACCGAAGATTGAAGACAACTTATAACTGGTTCAAGCCAGTTGAACTAAAGGAATAGTGTTGGAGAATGCATCTCATATATTGGTGGTGGTTTATAAACTTAAAAAAACAGTTCAAAATGCAAAGGTATTTTTGTACAAATTGGTTACTTAAGGCATGACTCTTTGTTACATTCTTGGACAATGGTTCACTTGTAAAATTCTAATATATATGTGCGTTTATATGTGTGCGGTTATTTTTTTATGTTGATAGAAATAAACAAAGTAATATGATGTGGTGATTTTATAAGAAAACAATAATCAACATGATTAATTATGATCAATAGAAAAACCATATTCATTTCTTTCTAGTGATTCTTAATATATTGTTGTTACTTTGATAATTATGTAGTGGATATTGCATAATTGGAACGACAAGGAATGTGTGAAAATACTGAATAAATGCAGGGTTATTATCATAGATATGGTGACAGAGAGTGAGAAGGAAGATGATAAATTAGTTGAGACGCAGTTATTCCTTGATATGCAGATGATGGTGTTTCTCACTGAAAAGAAAGAAATGAGAAAGAATGGGCCAACTTGATTTTCTCTGCTGGTTTCAGTAACTACATGATATATAACTCCAGCTCTGGGTTTAAATTCTATCATCGAGGTTTATCCATAGTACTGTTACCACAGTAGACTAGAGTATGTACAAGAACAAGAAAAGGACCACACTATGAATGCTTAAAATAAAATTCTATGTTTTCCGTTTTCACTTAATTTTGTGGTCAAGTTTGTCTTGTATTAGAATCAAATTTTGGAGAAAATGAAATCAATCAATTTAATTGTTAAGTTACCACACCATACATAAAAGGGAATGAATGCATGATTTACACCAGTCTCGCAATACAATACAATAACAACAAATGCCTTAATGAGTTGAGAAATATGCCTAAAATCTTTAAATTAGATATTTGAATAATTTAGTTTATCTTTTAAGAATTTGTTATTTGTTTCAAATTTTTAAGATATTGTTTATATTTACAATTATCTCTAAGATATTGTTTAGATTTAAAAGATGTTATCTTTAAATTAGGGATTTGTTTTATTTTTTAAGATTAGGATGTTAGGCCTATAAATAAATATGGTTGATATGAGAAGAATCACTCAATCTGAAGAGGAGGTCACCACCCTAGATGAGAGGGAGACCACATGAAGAAAGGATTTGCAAGTTTTCCATAAAAGCTTGTAATATGCCCATGGGTTTGTAAGTTTCATAAAAACTTGTAATGCATATGAATATGTTTGCAGATTTTCCCTTTTTCCATAAAAACTTGTAATATGTCCATGGGTTTGCAAGTTTCACAAAAACTTGTAATGCATATGAATATGAATAGGTTTGCAAGTTTTTCTTTCTCCATAAAAACTTGTAATATGTCCATGGGTTTGCAAGTTCCACAAAAACTTGTAATGAAGATGAATACCATATCAATGAAGCTCCTCCTTTATACAATATATCTTCTTCTTTCTTCTTTTACAATACATCTTTTCCGCATATAACCCATCAGTGATATCAGAACTGCGCATACACCACAAAAATAACGTATGTATCAGAACTCTGCATACATCACAGAAATAATATATCATAATGTACCAACAATGACTGGTTCAAGTGGTTGGAGTTTGAACTCCTTAAGTATTTGGTCAGTTTGAATCCCGACAGGTGCGTATAGAGAAATCATTGTTGGAATCCATGAGTGCCAATAGATTTTTTAGAGGAGCTTAAAAATCTCAATGATACTCGGGATACCATTTATATATATATATATATAAGTAAAATTAACTTACAATAATTTAATTTGAGCAATTGAAATCGGAGGAACTTAAATAGAAATTAATATGAATAGGTTTTCAAGTTTTTCTTTCTCCATAAAAACTTGTAATATGTCCATGGGTTTGCAAGTTCCACAAAAACTTGTAATGAAGATGAATACCATATCAATGAAGCTCCTCCTTTATACAATATATCTTCTTCTTTCTTCTTTTACAATACATCTTTTTCGCATATAACCCATCAGTGATATCAGAACTGCGCATACACCACAAAAATAACGTATGTATCAGAACTCTGCATACATCACAAAAATAATATATCATAATGTACCAACAATGACTGGTTCAAGTGGTTGGAGTTTGAACTCCTTAAGTATTTGGTCAGTTTGAATCCCGACAGGTGCGTATAGAGAAATCATTGTTGGAATCCATGAGTGCCAATAGATTTTTTAGAGGAGCTTAAAAATCTCAATGATACTCGGGATACCATTTATATATATATATATATAAGTAAAATTAACTTACAATAATTTAATTTGAGCAATTGAAATCGCAGGAACTTAAATAGAAATTATAAGTGTAATTTTTCCTGTCAACACAACTGGGCTATAAGAGAGAGACATTATTATTGCAACTATATATTTTATAGATTACACTCCATGACATAATAAAATACAAAATAATATTGAAGGACCCTTTATTGATGATAGAGTGCTGGCCCGTCTCATATATACCACAATTAATAAGTTGTTACGGATAAATCTCAATGAGAGACCTTAAACCCAGCACTGGAGTTATCTTGTAGTCACTGAAACCAGCAGAGAAAATGAGCTTAGCCCATTCTTTCTCAGTTCTCTCTTTTCCAGGATACAGCACCATCACAACCATATCAATGAAGAGCTGTGTTTCAATTGATTCATCATCTCCCTTTTCATTCTCCACCACCATGTCTATGATAATCACCTTGCTCTTTATTGCCTCCTTGCACTTCTTCAGTATTTTCACACACTGCTCATCATTCCAGTCATGTAATATCCACTGTCATGCATACAAAGGAACAATTAATGATCTGAATCAGTGTCCAATTTGGAAAAAAGAAATATTTTGTAAGTACTAAAACTATTGAGTTAACTAATTTATAAGCAAGAAAAGAACATATTAACTTGTATTATTATTACAGGAACAATATCTTACCTTTAAGAGAATAGCATCAGCAGGAGGAATTGACTCAAACATGTCCCCTCCAACATATTTCAAGTTCTCACTTCCTTGTAAAGTGGCAACAACATGTGGGAGATCAAACACTGTGCACTCAAGCTGTGGGAATGATTTGGCAATTGCCTTAGCCATAGTACCTGTGCCTCCCCCAACATCTACAACTGACTCCAATCCCTTGAACACTCCCTTGCACCTCTCAATCACCACATTCGCAACCAATTCAGTGTCACTTGCCATAGCATCATTGAAAAGGTCATTAAGCTTTTGCTCACGGTCAGCATAATCCCAAATTTTCATCCCATGTGCTGTTTGAAATGGTGAGGGATCATCATTTTTGAACCATGTAGGCAATTGAAGCCATGGCTGTGTCAAAACTGGATCAAGCATGGCATGCAGGAAAGGTACCATACTTAAGGGGTTGTCCTTAAGGAGTAGAATAGATGCATCGGTGAGCACATAACCCATTTCTAGCTCATTCTCATTGAGCTTCTGTTGAGAGAAGAAGCCAGAATGGGTCAAAATTCGCATCAAGCGGTATATGCAGTTGGCTTTGGAAGGGTGGATTGATAGTGAAGAAGTGAGTTGTGAGAGTGGCATGGGTTGACCATAGTTGTGTATGATATCAGGTATGTCCAACTCAATTGCACATTTGAGGGACATGGAATTTATGAAGCTGAAAATGTGATTCCAAACATGGGTTTGACCATGAAGTAGTTTTGAGACACGCTCTTCACTTTGGGGTTCCATAATTTTTCTGCCTTAACTACGTAGTATAGCTAGATATGATGTTGTTTCACTTCTATAATTGAAATCTCACAATGGTTGGGTTGGGTCTATTTATAAGGCAAACTGGTGTGCCATGGATAGAGGTGTCAAATGGGTCGGTCCAACCTGGCTCGTCGGGCCAAGTTTTGAAAACGGACTGGCCCGAATTTGTCATAGGCCAAGGTTTTTGTGGTCCGGCCTGACCCGTTAGGCTGGGCCAAATTGGTCCATTTATTTTTTTGTTTAAATTTATACTAATTTTAAAAGGAAAAAATAAAAAAATAATGTCGGGCTAGATAAGCCCAAAGGTGCTCGGGCCAAGAATTTATAGGCCCAGCTTGGCCCGTTTGGCCTATTAGGCAGGGCCAAATTAGCCTGATTCTTTTTAGGCCAATTTTTTTTTAGCCTCGCCCGGTCTAATCTGATGGGCCATCGGGCCAACCCGTTGGACCAGACCAATTTTGACAGCTGTAGCTATGGACATCTTAAAGGCAGTGTAAGATCACAACTTTATCATGTAAAACCATTGAATTAAATATGTTAGTGCTTAGTACTTGATGATTACAATGCCGATACGTTCTTATCCGTAAATTAAAGTGTATTATATATTTCATGTTTTGCAGGTGTGTAGTTTAATTGTATGATAAACATATTTTGAATTTACTGTGTTCGCTAATATTAATTAATCCAATCTGACGTAGATTCGAATTGACTAAATATATATAATTTAAGTGGTAATCCTATTCAAGCTTTGAGGCATGCTACACACATTTTCATCATTGAAAATCTCCATAAAAGATAATATAGTTGATCACGTATCCAGAAACTTATTAAAGGGGGCTAGATTTTTTTTCTTCCTTTATAGTAATTGTTTAAATTTCTAACTTTTAATAAATAATAATTTTTAAAAATATTTACTATTTTTACACTAAAATTGAAATTAATTTTTATTTTAAATATTAATAACCTTAACCATTACTATAATAACAAACACATAACTAGTTTTACATAATTTTACACTAGTTATCATCTTAACTATTGCAATAATAACAACAAATACAACTAGTTTTACACAATTTTACACTAGTTAATCTTAATTAGTATTATAATAACAACATACATAATTAATTTTACACAATTTTATAATATATATATATATATATATATATATATATATATATATATATATATTCTCGAGAGAGGGGGGCTGTAGCGCTGCTCGCCCCTCTCCATCCTTCCCTGTAGTTAATTTGCATGTACATATATTGAGTAACTTTACAATTTTACCCATGAATTAAATTACTCGTACTAATCCCTGAAACTATCTATTTTTACAAATTAGATCACGCGACAATTAATTGTTAAAAAGTTAATAACTTTGTGAGAAGTCAACAAACTTTGCAGACTTCCCCCTTGCACATATTCGTGATTTGTTTTTGAGAGACAAGTTGTTTGTCTCTTAGCTTTTGTTTGCTTTTGTCTTCTTGTTTTTTTTACTTCTTACTGTACCAAAAAGAAATTAATAAATTTACCAAAGATCTCAGTTAATTACGCAGTGTGTGTAAATTTATTTTTGTCCTGATTTCATTTATGTTTTCTCATGCTAATACAATATTTTATTGATATCTAAAATAAAAATATTGTATTAGTATTAAAATCATTCATTTTATTTATCAAATATTGAAACCATTCTCTGAAAGACATATAGTCATTATATATTTACAAATCTTTAAGCAAAAATAAATTATTGTTATAAAAAATTTTAATTTTACAAAATAAAAATAATTTTTAAATGTTCAGACCGATTGACCTAACCTGTTTATGATTGGGTTGGTCCGGTTTGGGTTTGCCAATAAAATTGCACAAACCTGATCCAACCCATAGAATTTTATAGGGTTAGGTAACACGTATAGCCAAACCTGACCCGTAAACCATGTTAAATAAATTTGTGTTGTAGACTTATATATGAGGGACTGAACCACATTAAATAAATTTGTGTGGTCTTTTCTATTTTCTTATGGTGTTATCTTTTTATTTTATTATGTGTTTTTTCATCATTATATGTGAAGAGGCGTGTGTTTTCTCCTAACAAATTGGCTATGTATTTGAAAAATATTTTGCCAAAGATAAAATTTTGTGCAATTATGTATTTCTATACTTCAATCAAGAGATTAGTTCAATTGTTGGCTGGAGAATTATACCATTGGTGTGGAAAAAATATCACTAGTATCACCTTTATTTTTCTGATCGAATTATATATTTTCTCAATATATATTTAAACTATTGTTTTACCCATGTTCCAGTGATTAATGAAACGTGTTAGTAGTGATAGGCATGCCTCAACTTTCAATTGGATGCCTCACGTAGTGTTTGTCAGCTGTCATTAGTGTCAGGACGAATTTAAATACACTGTAATTGACTTATATATATATATACATTAACCATGTACATTGTACAGCTGAAAAATGTGAAACACCTTAAAGGTAATTAAAAAAAAAGTACAGTTATTGGCATATTAACTATTGGTTATTTTCTCGTCTGCGTAATAATTTTTGAATCATGATTAATGGATACCTAAATAGTCCAAATATTTAATTGATATTTTTTATTTTTTTATCTTTTTTTTTGCTATTTTTATCTTCTTTTTACATCATCACCAAATATCAATCACTCATTTTTTCACTCTTCCTACCTCTCTCTTAGGATTAATTTAGATAATTTTTTTCATAAACACTTTAAACTTACGAAAAGAGAGAATATAAGAATAAAAAATAAAATAAACTTCTTCAAAAGTATAAAATTAACTTATGCGTAAGCTAATTTGTAAAAACTTTCTCTCATTAACTTCTCCAATTTTATAGAAAAATTTATCTAAACATATAATTAGTGCCTACACTAGCTAAGAGAAACGTGCATGAATCTTTTTTCATAATTTTACACAATAATTATTATTTAGTCTACCTTCAAGATGTTCATTTAGAAAATGGCACCAAGTCGTTGCTTGAATGGAACTCGAGTTGATTTCTTTAAACAAGATCTTGGGTTCGAGCTTTGTAGATAGAAAAAAAGTTGTTGAGAGGGGAGATCCCATTAAATGTGGTTAGTCAGATTCTCTGATAGAGAGATTAATCATCGACAAAGTTGGTAAATACTTCGCATCAATGACAATGTTTTAAAAAAAAAAACATGAAAATGGCATGGAATGTAGATATGATGTACAACATTGGTTTAAAATAATGTAATTTGAAAATAAGACACAATATGATTATAATTATAATTTAGAAAATAAAATTAATATAAAACATAAATATTAAATAAAAGAGAAAATAATATTTTAAAAGTAGACAAAACTTTTTATAAACTTAAAAAAATGTTATAATTTATCTTTTTTTTTTCTTCTAAAAATACTTTCTAGTTTCCACTCTTCTCTGAGTGCCTTAAAAGTTGCTTATTTTTTTTACAGCTAAAAGCTATGAGACTAATCTCTAAGAAAGTAGAGTACTAGTTAAGAGATAACTCTTCTCCTCATAGGTACTACTCTATTTGCAAAACCAAAAACTCCCCTTGAATATGAATATTGCATTTAACGTGGAACACAACTAACTACATTGAATATGCCAACAACTACATTTTGTACTAATTAATTAATTTCAGATATTAATGCGAAAATCAGTCAATATTAAATGTATATGCAGTAGATTTCTAGTTATATCTTGCTAATGTATTGTAACTAAAAAATAAATTAGTGCACCTTAGTAAACTCTAAAAGTACTAACACAAATGATTGGCGTAGTAGTATAAGGTCCCGCTGCGTTCAAATGTGAGGGAACAATCCATTTAGCGGAAGAATCGGTGTTCGATTTCCTCCGTGTGCAAAATTTTCTTGGGCCAGCAGCAGTCACGCACCGCAAGATCTCTGACCCAGTGGGTTAGAGAACACCCATAATCTCTTACCCAGGACAAAAAAAAAACTCTAAAAGTACTTGTTAACGTACATTAACTTATTGTTTAGTTTATTCAAAAAAAAAAAAAATTTACTGTTTATTTGAGACTTTGAGTACCTCAACAAGCTATATTATAAGTGTATTTTAAAATAATCTCTAGTTATAATTTGAAACGAAAAGGGAGATGATGAATCAATTGAAACACACACTACTACAAAAAAGGCATTTAACATCGGTTATTTTAGGCTTTTAACATCGGTTATTAACCGATGTTGTATCGAACGATGTTGAAAGTGGCAACTTTCAACATCGGTTCTTGAACTGATGTTAAAATACAATACAACATCGGTTCGGAGCACAAGCGATGTCAAAAGGATGCCCACATAGTGAAAATTATGTGTTGAAAACAACATCGGTTTTTTCCAAAACCGATGTTGTTAGGTGACTAACAACATCGGTTATCCCAAAACCGATGTTGTTTGTGCCAGAATAGTCAAAATATGTGTTGAAATCAACATCGGTTATGGAAAAAATCGATGTTGTTAGGTGACAAACAACATCGGTTGTCCCAGAACCGATGTTGTTTATGCACCTACCAACATCGGTTTTTGCCATAACCGATGTTGTTTGTGCGCAAATAACATCGGTTATGGTCAAAACCGATGTTGTTTGTGCACTAACAACATCGGTTTTTACCATAACCGATGTTGTTTATGCTGTTTTTTTTTTAATTAGCATTCTGTTTTAGATTGAACCAAACCTGTAATTTCAAAAACAAATCCAGACCAGGCAATTTGTATAATTAATAATCAATTATCTATGCTTTATATTGTTATAAATAAAATACTAATTAATGTATAAACAAACACTAAGCAATATATCCAATATACAAATAGAATCCATTAATAAGCTAACATTCTACGCCATTGTTCAGTGCTTCATTTCTAATTCTCAAAAAGTGTCGTGCCCACTGAATGCGAATATCTTCAATTGTCGTTGCCTCCAATGGTTGAGAATCGCAAAATGTCTACATCATATATAAACAAATGTTAGTTAATCACATCGAATATTAATAGTTATAATAAATGAAACATGTTAAAGTAAACAAATATATTACCGTTTCCCAGTTATCCTTGAATCCCCCATGGTTGATGGTCCACATCCAATGCATGACATAATAGCCACACTCAGTGCCTCCGCTTTGTAGATTACACTAAATTCAATATGAAATTTAATAGTGTTTAAGACAAATTATTGTAAAAAAAAAAACTAAGTAAACATTTTGGATATTCAAACATTGGTTAAATAACTTACTTTTACATTTATCCAATCAATTTTCTTCGATTTACTTGGATGGTTACCTTGCAAGGCCTTTAAAGCACTGGTTAATGAAACATGCAAATATAAGTGTAAGACCAAGATATTCATGTATAATAGGTTCCATACAATCAATTTGTTACAAATTTAAACGTACCCTATAACTGTGGCTTTGATGTCTACATCGGGCTTCTTGTGTAGGGAACAAAACCAGACAACAACATTGGACCTAGGACAAATAACCAGGAGTTGCCAATGTTGGCTGCATTGGAAAATAGTTATTAGTAACAATGCAATCATTATTTAAATGCATTTATTAATGAAATTTTACTTACTTATTTAAGTAAGCTCCTAGGTAGACTTCTTTTTGAGATTCCTGTATCCATCTTTGAATGTAATTTTGAGCATGATCTCTCGTATTCCCTGATCTCTGTATGCTCTGAGGCTCAAGGAGTCCATAGACAGAACCATGCTCGAATTCCATACATAAGTCATTCAAAAACCTATTTTTGTTCAAATAAATGTAAATTGTTAATCACTTACAATTAAATACGTAATTGACCTAAAATTAAAATGTACTTACGTCATCCACAACTGTATAATACTGATATTAAGATATTGATTGCCACTCAATATCTCCCCAACATCACTATGATTTATGTAGATGGGGAACTGTTCATTATGCACCCCAAACAAGGTCGCATCCCACGACACCTGGAAAGGATGTCTGAATAGTAACAGGCTAACCTGTACCAAATTTAGTAATGGATCATCATCAGGGACCGACCTATCATGAGGTTCAACTGGTTCCTTTGGTCTCTGTTTACAATCCTACACAATTAATAAATACAAGTTACTTGTAGTCAACAATTTATTCTATTCAATTGTATTGATTATACCAAAAAATAAAATCAATTAAAGAAGCTACCTCCCGTGCTACCTCCCATGAAACAGGCTTCACAAGATGACTCGGCCATGCAATAAAGGTGTTGAGGGCGTCCCCCACTAATTGAACCTCATCAGTCGGTAAAGGGACTCGAGCAGTAGCATCTAGAACCTCTTCAACCCCCACCTTGACCATATCATCCGTCAAACATGTGTGGTGTATGACTGAAGCCCCATGATAAACTCTCCCAATGGCCACCAAGCGGGGAGGATGCTCATCAACATAGAAGCCACACTGTTCAGCTGTTGTGTCAGTGCCAGGCTCCTCCCCTGAGGGATGAATATCAGTACCAGCACAACTCCCCTTCGTGCTAACACGGGCACCGGAAGGAGCTACATATGGGTGAACATGCTCAGGCGGCTGCTGGGAGGTCATCTGGCTCAACTCCATTAACAATTCTCTCTTAAGCTCATCTTTAAACTCCTCTTTTAACTGCTCTTTAAACTCCTCTCTAAACTCCTGTTTAAACTCCTCTCTGAAGCTCTCTTTCAAGCTCTCTTTCAACGAAGCCACAAGCTCTGCAGTGATGGAGGAAGAAGTATGAGAGCCACGTGATAGTGGTCCAAAGTAATGGTTAATGGTCACACCATATCCAGCAGCACGAACACGACCACCGTGCTCCGGTCGTCCAATAGCAGTGGTCAGTATATCCTGACGTCCATGGGGAACAAAGGTACCCTGTGTGCACTCCTCCTCTAGGGAATCCTACAAGCAAAAAAACATAAAGGAGTCAACTTCTGTTGTTACTATATGTAGTTACATTTTAAGCTGCATAATAACTTACAATCCTATCAGCAACATGTTGTGCTGCCTCAGATGTCATCTGCCCATAACGTTTTGTACGGGCCTTCTTCCACTTCACATGTCGTTTAATGGGAGATGGAGGATCAACTACACTTGTACTCCCAGATTCAGCAGCTTCAGACTGTTTTATCTTCATCTTCTCGGCCATCATGTTTTCCTCAAGCCATTGATAACCCCCACGAGACATTACATGTGGCATGTTGTTCTATTTCTGGATTTCTTGAGCCTTCTGTCTGATTTTCTGTGAATAATAAGACATACTTGTAGCAAAATAATTAATCAAATTTGGATATAGACAAATTAAAAAACATTGCCTACAACTTACCTGCCAAGCAGAAGTATTACGGCTGGCTTTAAATTCCCTCCACATGTCCTTCTCAATGCCAAATTTTACACAAGGAATCTCATCATCATCCTCATCTACCTCTTCCTCCTCATCACCCTTCTTTTTTTTAAGTGCATATTTCCTTGTAAGGTCTGCCTTAAACTGCCTCCATCTTGTTCCCACATGGGAAATAATTTTCCTCTTAGCCTTGGACGCTTCTGGAATATCAAATTGTTCCTACAACAGAGAATCATATGTAACAGTCAATGACAATAATATGCAAGTTAAATACATACAATTACTATAACATAAAGAGATTATTGCAAATACCAGAATGTCCTCCCAAATCATGTTCTTCTTAGTTTCCGGCACATGGTGCCAATCTTTATATGTAATATCAACCCTGTCTCGGGCAGCAATCCCCAAATAGGTCCTGAAATGTGATCTATTTGGACCTGAAGCTTTCCCAGTTGCAGGATCGACATCAACTCGTGGCTTCTCCCCAGACAAGCGTTTAGCAGTGAATTGTTTGAGTCGTGTGGATTGTCTAGTCCTCCTGGACGTAGACTCAGAAGGAGCTGATGACTCAGGATGAGGGGAACCTGGTGGTGTACCCATGTGCCTGTTCAAACAAAAAAAAAATTAAGTGTTATTTGCAATTGTACAAAGTTTATAAATTGTAAATGGAGATAAAAAATAAGTTGACAAATTATTCAAGTATACAATAACATAGACATTACTTATATATAACATGGTTAGGTAGGAATGTTCTCCCATAAGCCTTCATCATGATCATGACGATTTGCGTGTACGCCATCCTCCTCATTTTCTTCAATGATGGTAGGCATGCGTGTGTAGAAAGATAAAGGCTCACAAATATCAAGTGTTGAATCATCATTTTCATGAATAACACCGCTGGTTCTTCCTTGTAGAACCACTGACCACCTTGCATTACAGGGATCTTCGACATAAAACACTTGTTTTGCTTGTTCTGCCATGATGAAAGGCTCGTCCTTATAAGCAACCTTTGTAAGGTCTACAAAAGTGAATCCCAAATCATCAGTCTTCACACCGGTGTTGCTATCAACCCAATTACACTTAAAAACAGGCACTTTAAAAATAGTATAATCAACCTCCCAGATTTCTTCAATCACTCCAAAGTAAGACATGGACCCCAATTTGGGGTTGTTATCTTTTGCACTAGAAAAGTGTTCTGATTCAGCCCGAAGACTAACCCCACTGTTTTGAACTGTACTCTTGTCATCTTGTGACTTCGTGTAGAATGAATACTTGTTGATATCATATGCCTTCCAAGTTGGAACATTTAGCTTAGGCCCATTTGCTAACCACTTTAACGTTTCAGAAGGATCATCAAGAGCAAAAATGGTGTCTTTAAACCAGTTTAAGAAAGTTTTGTTATGCTCAATCAACACCCGATTCTTGTTCATTTTTGGGTTACTGGCCTTCACAAATTCTTTGTGTGCATTTATGTATGGTGTCACCTCATCGGTATTATTCAATATATACAAATGTGCTTCATTCAGTGCCTTGAGACCCATGGTTACAACAAGTAACCCTCGTGTACCCTTACCTCTCACTCTATTCTTGTGACGAGACTCAGGAACCTCGACAGGTTTCGTCTTCTCCATGTACTATGAACAAAACTCAATAGCTTCTTCTGCAATGTACCTTTCAACAATGGATGCCTCAGGACGGTATTGATTCTTCGTATACCCTTTTAAGATCTTCATGTATCGCTCAATTGGGTACATCCACCTTAAATAAACGGGTCCACATAATCTAATCTCCCTCACTAGATGAACAATTAAGTGAACCATGATGTCAAAAAATGAAGGAGGAAAATACATCTCCAACTGACACAAGATAATAGCAGCCTCATTTTCCAAGTCATCCAACTTTACAGGGTCAAATACTTTGCTACATATTGCATTGAAGAATAAGCACAGGCGAGTTATGGCAACCCTGACTTTGTTAGGCAAGATGTTTCGTATCGCCACGGCTAGAATTTGTTGCATCAAGACGTGGCAATCATGAGACTTTAAGCCAACTAATTTGAGATCCTTCATCGATACAAGACTCCTTACATTTGAAGAGTATCCCTGTGGCACCTTAACATCCCGTAGACACTGACAAAAACTTTTTCTCTCTTCTCTGGACAAAGTATGGCATGCTGGGGGCAAATATGTTCGTTTACCTTCAGACCTTGGATGTAACTGCTCACGTATACCCATCTCAACCAAATCTTGCCGAGCATTCAGACCATCCTTTGTCTTGCCTTTAATGTTAAGAAGCGTGCCGATTAAACTATCACACACATTTTTCTCCACATGCATAACATCTATACAATGTCTAACATCTAGATCGGACCAATATGGAAGATCAAAGAATATCGACCTCTTCTTCCATATTCTTTTCTCACTTGCATCCTTCTATTGCGTCTTGCCAAACATATTTTGGATTTCCTCCACCCGCTCATAAACCTGCTTTCCAGTCAAAGGTATCGGTGCACTTACATCCTCTTGTCTTCCATTGAAAGCTTTTTTCAATCGTCGATATGGGTGATATGGTTTGAGAAATCTTCGATGCCTAGTGTAGACTGTCTTTCTTCCATGCTTGAGTTGCACGTAGCTTGTGTTTTCTTCACATATAGGACATGCGTGATGCCCCTTAACACTATATCCACTCAAATTCCCATATGCTGGAAAGTCATTAATGGTACAAAATACCATTGCACGCAACTTGAAGGTTTCCTTACGATTCCCATCAAAGACATCAACCCCTTCGTCCCACAACTTTGTCAAGTCTTCAATCAACAGACTTAGATAAACATCAATGTCATTTCCTGGCTGTCTTGGACCCGAAATCATCATAGACAACATAATGTATTTTCGCTTCATGCACAACCAAGGAGGCAGGTTGTAAATTACTAGCAAAACAGGCCATGAACTGTGGTTAGTACTTAAGTTACCAAAAGGATTCATTCCATCAGTAGCAAGTCCAAGCCTAAGGTTTCTTGACTCTTCCCCGAAATCTGGAAACAAATGATTAATATTGTCCCACTGGGGAGAATCAGCCGGATGCCGGAGCAATCCATCACATTTTCGACTATCTGCATGCCATGTCAGGTTTTTTGCGTCATCTCCATTAGCAAACAATCGTTTAAACCTTGGAATTATTGGAAGATACCAACACACCTTTGCTGGGGACTCTTTCTTTGTGCTTTCATCACTACCACACTCATCATCCTTCAATTTGTACCGTGACACTCCACACATGGGGCATTTATGCATATGTTCAAACTCATTTCTGTACAATATGCAATCATTAGGGCATGCATGTATTTTCTGATACTCCATACCCACCGGACACAGTATCTTCTTTGCCTCATAGTTATTTTTCGGCAACGTGTTATTTTTTGGAAGCATCATTTTCAACACCTCAAGCAAATCAGTGAAGCTTTTATCACTCCACCCATATCTTGCCTTCAAATTGACCAAACTTAACACCGCTGACAACCGTGTGAAGTTGTTGCACCCTACATACAAAGGCTTCTTCGAATCACTTTCCAATGCATCATACAAAGGGGCATGTGCTTGATGAAAAGACTCTTGTCCAACATCTCGGATCATATCCTCTAATCGATCTCCCATTTCAACATCAACAACAGACTCAGTTTGGGACACCGTCGGCATGTCTATGAATTCACCATGCCATATCCATCTTGTATATGTTTGAAGAATCCCGTCACAGAGAAGATGTGTCCTTATGTCGTCCACGACATGTCGTCTCCCATTCAGACAGTTAACACAAGGACAATAATATTTTCCCCCCATATTCGCTGAATTTTGTTGAGCAAATTCCAAAAACTTTTCAACCCCATTCTCATACTCCTCAGTGATGCGAATAGCTTTCATCCAACTTCGATCCATCTTTCCTCTTCTGTGACATGCATGAAGATTTCACTTTTTCATAAAAGGTGTGGCCCTATCCCATTCAGGAAGACATTTTTTTAATACTTGATTCATACATAGAGCTTTAGTCTCTTTTGTTAAATTTGACGAATTTTCGACAGCATTTCGCATTGATCTCCAAGTACACGACATGAAAGTGGTGACATAAATTCCACCACAATCAAGTATGCACCCGGAGAACAAAATGAAATGCACTAAATCGAAATTTCATCAAATTTAACAAAAGAGACTCAACCTCCATGTATGAATCAAGTATAAAAAAATGACTATTCCCAAACTGTCCAAACGGACAATTCAAGATTCAATACAACGATTAATCCAAACTATCCGTATTAATCATTGTATTGAACCTCAAACGGGAAACTAAGGTTCACTCATAATGCTTAACTTGAATAAAAAATAATACTCATAAATTACACAAACAAGTTATAAAGCATTATTATAATTGTAACAAGTACTGAAGTGTAAGAATGAGATACGTACTTGAAAAGATGCTCACTAACAATAACAAAAAGTGCAGTGATGACGGTGAAAACAACAAAGGAAAAAGAGTCTGCAAATTAAATCGTGTTTCATTTATGGTTCAAATCTTTAAAGATAAATAGAAGTGCTGGAAATTGATAATAACAGAGAATATATGGCCATTTATGGTGTTAAATTGTAAAACAAATTATTAAGTAAGAATGCCTAAAACTAAGGAAGAAATGATAAGATAATAACAAACATCAATTTCAGTATTTCCTTTTGGTAAAGTATAAAATGTAAAGGAAAAGAAAAAAAAATGCTAAGTAGCTAACAAAGAGTAACAACAAAGTTTTAAACTAACATTAGTACATGGCTTCCATGTTACCAAATCCAATCTCAATATAAAGACTTTTTAAAATATTTTAGTCTTTTCCCAGAGTTTGCTAACACTTTAAAATATATCCCTAGCTTGTTTTTATTATGGACGTTAGAGTAGTATAATTACATCCTTAATATACACCTAGATAGAATGCCACTCCTACCAAGAACTAAAATTCATAATAATCAAATTATTTGCCTAGGAAAAATATTCAAATGAGAAAAAATAGGTAAATTCAGAGAAAGGGTCCCTTGCACTTAGACAATTATTAAGGCATCTTCTAGTTTATTTTAAGAAATAAATTTACTTTCAATGTAAAGTTATAGATCAATGTACCACTTAGCATAACTCAAGCAGTGAAAATTGGGTAGAATTCAAGTGGAAGTCTTGATGTTCAATCTTTATTTATATTGCCAAAATAAATACATAAATAGAAACTTGATGCATTGAAAGGAAAGCTAAAAGAAAGGCATAACCGCACAACAGAAATCATTCTCATTCTCTGCAGTTCTATCATTAGAACTGAAAATATTAACTCTTGATAGCAAGTTTTCTGTACTTACAGGAGTAGCCCTCTTGTTGTCAATGCTGGTAAACAACCTTTAACCACATCCCCTTTAACATATAATTCCCAGCAAACAACCCCAAAACAACGTAAACTACTATTGGGGCATTTAATCAAACAGGCAAAAAGCATCAAACAAAAGGCGAGCTATTACCTGACTGGGTTAGAGGACACGCGCTGGCCAACAGAGGTGCGTTAAATGGCAAAATGGTTTCTTGTAATGGGTGCGAACAAAGTGCTGGAAGAATCAGTGGTCAGAGAAGCAAATCAATGGAAGAAAAAAACAAAAACAAGAGGCAAAGAAGATAGCGAAGAGGGTACCTGGCGCAACAACTGCGTAATGAGGAAGAGAAGTCGAAGGTTGCGACAACAATAACACTGACCCTTTCAACAACGGTGCGACTTCTTCATTGTTGAGAGTAATGGCAGTGATGGAGCAGTGTAGTGCAATGGAGGTGGTGTTTGTCAGCAAGAGAACGAACAATGGTGGTTCGTCAGTGCGAGGGAGAAGGGATTGTGAACACGACGGGGCAAATAGAAGACAAGGGGCAACAATGATGGTGACATAGGGCGACGGTGACGCTGGTTGAAGGGTTGGACAAACGAAAGAGTGAGGGACGTGCCAGAGACTGAGAACCAAACTAATTTTAGAAGGCTTAGAAAACATTGCCAACATCGGTTGTCATATAGAAACGATGTCAACAAGCATTGACAACATCGGTTATTAAATATAACCGATGTCAATAATGATTTACAACATCGGTTATTAGATAACCGATGTTAACTACTATCAGTTATTTACAAAAATGCCAGTGTGCATTTTTTAACATCATATCTCACATAATCGATGTTAAATGGACGATGTAGAATGTATATTTTCTAGTACTGACATGGATAACATCAGTTATGAGGTATAACCGATGTTAACGAAGACAAATGACATCGGTTATGAGGTATAACCGATATTAACGAAGACGAATGACATCGTTTATGAGGCAACCGATGTTAAGTACGTCCAATTATTTACAAAAATGCCACCGCACATTTTTTTACATCAGTCCTCATACAACCGATGTCATTTCGACGATGTTAAATGCCTTTTTTGTAGTAGTGGCAACTCTTCGCTGACATGTTTGTGATGGTGTTGTATCCTGGAAAAGAGAGAAGTGAGAAAGAATGGGCTAAGCTCATTTTCTCTGCTGGTTTCAGTGACTACAAGATAACTCCAGTGTTGGGTTTAAGGTCTCTCATTGAGATTTATCCGTAACAGTTTCTTATGAAATGTGGCAAGTCAGATACGAGAACGACCAGCACTATCATCAATAAAGGCTCTTTTAACTATTTCGTATTTTATCATGTCAATAGTGTGTGTGTTAGATTAAGGATTGTATACCGTGAGGTTTAGCTCAGATGGTTGAGCAGGGTGTGAATTGTTGTAAACTCCTCGATACCTGTATTCTATTTCCACGAATAAAAAAATAATAATTAAGGATTGTATTACAGAGCATGTGGCTAGCACGGCTTTGGTTGTAATAATAATGTTTCTTTTATCGCATTAATTGGGCTTCAGGGAACATTGCATCCGATCATATTGTTGAAAACACAGCTAGCTAGTTTCTGTTTGTTAAAAAATCTGTTTTCATCTTTACTGACAACATTTACAAAATGACTATATCAACAAGGCAATGCAATATCTCATTGAAGTTTTCAATGTTTCAACAAACCCAAATGCACAAACTAAAATTAGAATAAGGTAATCGGAGAGAAAAATAACAGTATGACATGTATTTTTATGAATTAAAAAATATTTTTATTTTGGTAAAAAAAATAATCTCTAAAGTATTGTTATATGAAAAAAATCTATATATATTAATTATTTGTATAAGGATGGTTTTGTGTATTAACTTGAATCTTCAAAATCTTTCAAAGAGGAAGAGAAAACAACTTACCTTTCTTATGTTTATTTTTAGACTTAAATGCAATTTTGGTTCTCTTATTTTACATAATCTGTAATTTTGATTCTCCTATTTTAAAATAGATACATTTAGTCTCTCAATTTTGTAAAATCTGTAATTTTGATTCTTCCATCAAATTGAAAGCGTTGACCATTAAGAGATTAACTTTGACCTTAACGTGACATGAGATTATTTGTTTATTTTTAATTATTTTAAATACTGAGTAGAATAAGTGATGAAAAATATATTTTAAAAAAGGTAAAATCATTTATTTTATGGTTGGGGGTAGTTGTGAGTCGTAATATGAAAATCACGAATCTTAATAATTTATTTTAAACTAGTTCCACAATATTGAAGCACATGTCATGTCATAGTCAACGTTAATATCTTAAAAGTCAACTTTTCTAATTTGACAGAAGGACAAGAATTAAGGATTTTACAAAATTGGGAGACTAAATATCTCTATTTTAGAATATGGAGACTAAAATTGCGGAATGAGCAAAATAGGGGGACCAAAATTATATTTAAACCTTATTTTTATCTTTTTCTTTATAGTTTACAATCGTAGGCCACTTTTGGGGTTTTTTTTTTTTTTTTTAGAGGTGGCAGCTTCTGAAGCAATCTCTCATTTTAAAGCTTTCAAAAAACATACTACTTTGGGAAGTAACAACTGGGTTGAAATGAAATGAGCCTTGGTAGCAATAAAATAAAATAAAAAGCTTCATCCCTAAACAAAATAAGCCTATGGGCCTATCCAAAACCATTAACCTAACATATTTACAATTTGAAATTCTATTATTGAAAAAGGAATGCTTACTTTTGTTATCGAGAAAGAAACAACGCTATATGTTTTTGTAAAAATAAAAGTTGTTGTGCTTGACAATGGAAGTTGTATGTTCTAGACTGACAAGGAACTTTTCTCATTGAAAGGTAATGCTTGCTTTTGAAATTTGAAATTGGTCTTGTATCTTCTTTCCTCCTCTCCCAAATATCATCTCTATCTTCTTCCTAAAATCTCTCAACTGAAACCCTTCCAGTCATCGACTTCGACATCATTTTTGGCCTCCTTATTAGGTAGTGGTTTGGACAAAATAAACCAATTAACATGCTTAATTTTCACCCTTCTACTTTTCCCCTAAAAAAATTCAAGAAGATCCCTAACTTAGTCGAACCCTAATTGGTGGGTTGTAGTTGCTGCCACCGGCCATTGTTCTTCTCCTTTCCTATTTTCTTTTCCCTTTCCTTCTATCCTTTTATTATATGATGTTGTTGCAATCATTTTTTTTTTCATTGGGAAGTTTTGTGCTCTATTTATTTGGTTTTGTGCTCAAGGATGAGAAGAATAATTGTAAATTTGTTCTTTAACATAGTCAATTTCTATTTTCAATTTTCTATATACAAAGGAGAATAATCATAAATATAGTTTTATGTTAACTATCTTTTGATCTCCCACATGTTGTTAGTTGATGTTGGAGGAGGAACAGGGACTATGGCTAAGGCCATTGCTAAGTCATTCCCACAACTACAATGTACTGTTTTTGATCTCCCACATGTTGTTGATGGCTTGCAAGGAACTGAGAACATAAAATATGTTGGAGGAGACATGTTTGAAGCCATTCCTTCAGCTGATTCCATTATGTTGAAGGTAAATAATAGCTAAAGTATATATATTAATTAGGCTAAATTGCAACTTTCATTCCCTTTTAATTCTTGATTTGTGATTTTTATCTCCTATTTTTTTTTTCGATTTTAGTCCTTATATTTTAAAAATATGATATTTTGGTTTAATCCTCAATTTTGTATACATTTATTTTTTAATTTTTACATTTTAATTAATTAAATTTTTTCTTGATAGTACCTTAAATGGAAATGTTAGATCTAGGATTCAATTGGACCAAAATATAAAAAATAAAACATATACAAAATTGAGAATTATAATTGTGAATTTTCTAAAATATTGAGAGTAAAATTGTAGGAAAAAAAAATAAGAATACCAAAATCGTACGTAAAGAATTAAAGGAGGATCAAAATTGCAATTTAGTCTATTACTACACCTTGTCTACTTTATTGGGGTCTAACAATTAAGTTACTTGATAATTTGATACTTGCCACCAATATAGAAAATATTTAAGATAAATAGAAAATCTCAATATTCATCTGTTTTTAGTTCTTATTGTTGTTACTTTGATAACTAAGCAGTGGGTATTGCATTGTTGGAATGATGAGGAATGCGTGAAAATATTGAAGAAATGCAAGGAGGCAATACCTAACCACTGAAAGGTTATCATCATAGAGTTAGTGGTGGAGCATAATAACAAGGAAGACGACAGTAAATTAATTGAGATGCAGTTGTGCTGTGATATGCTTATGATGTCGCTTTTTGCAGGAAAAGAAAGAACTGAGAAGGAATGGGCCCATCTGATTACCTCTGCTGGTTTCAGTAATAGCTACAAGATAACTCGTGTTTTGGATTTATATCATATCATTGAGGTCTATCCCTAGTTAGAGCCATGCAAGAAAAGGATCACATACACTATGTGTGTTTTAATTTTCATCTAATCTTTTGTTCTTATCTTGTATTCCCTGGTTCGTTCCTTTTTATCTGTCTTTTAATATTGTTAAGTAGAAATTAAAAAATGTAATAAATTTTTTTCATTCTTATAAAATAGTTGTGAGATTTCTTATTTTACTCATTTTCATTTCCATTCCACAACAATAAATTTATGTGTAAATTAATTAAATATTACGAGACAAGTAAGGATACAATTGATAAAAGAATAATTAATATGATATTAAACTTTACAAATAATAGATAAATAAAAATAAAATTTTTTCAAAAAAATCAACACTTAAAAAGAAACGGAGAGAGTATCATAATAAAGTTTAGAGAACAATGAAAATGATCTATTCGAATGTATGTTTAACATAAAGCTCTAAGTTTTTTTTTTTTTCATTTACTCTTTTTGTCATTTTAAAATAATGGAGGGAATATTTTTTTTCATAATAGAAGAACCTATGGACAGCGTCGTCAATTATTTGCATGTGTACAATGCAATTATTTGGCGAATTGGTAACCTCAGTGGACAGTAGCCTTTTCTCAGTGAGTGTGCACCACACATAAATGATCGACTTTCTTCATAAAAAAGAAAAAAAGTAATGTGAGATTTTATATATATGGAATCCCACAGTGAAGAACATGCTACAAAATTGCTTCAAGCTCAAACCCACGTTTGGAATCATATTTTCAAATTCACAAACTCTTTCTCCCTTGATTATATTTAATTAATTAATAAAAACTTTTTTTTACTGCAATTATTAAAAACTTACTATAAATTTTATAATACGTTAAATCCGGTACATTGAATATTTTATATAACAGTTATAAATAGTGGTCCACTCATAGACCACTTTTTTTTTTTTGTGAAAATCGATGTAATGTAATTAAAAATGCAATAATAATATATATAAAATATAAAATATAAAGCATTGATTTGGTAGGAACAGGATGTAATGTAGGAATACTTAATTTGAGCATAAGGTGTGCCTAATCCAATATTCCAATCCCCTTGACGACATCCAAGAAGCTGACACAGTACAGCAACTAAACCCATTATACATGTACATCCCAAAAGCCCCAGCGTTTAACACTTGCAACTCCACCCATTTACATAACAATAATAATACCCCCAATGAAAATATATAATTATTTGGAAAAAAAAAACTTAGATACAGTATCATATATATTGTTGGTATTGTTCTCTAATTAGATTTAGAGTTTCACATTAATAATACGCGATAACATTTAATAATAACTACATGTTAAAATTAAGTTTTATCAATTCAATCATTAAATTTGAAGTTCTCATAAATTAATTAAATTAAGTTTACAACACAATTCAAAATTTAATTGACACGTCATAAATCCACTCTATTTTAACATATAATTATTAAACTATTGCTTTACTCAAGTTAATTTTCCAGAGATTGAAACGTGTTAATTAGTAGTGATAAGCATGCCTTAACTTTGAATTGGATACCTCAAACTACTGTTTGTCAGCTCCCGTCTATATGCCAGATTAAATTAATTGATAATTGCTAGTACTTTAACTTACATACATTAACCATATGCATGTACATTGCGATTTGTGCACAATTTGTGCACCTGAAAAATGTAAAACACCTTACAGGTATAAATAATTCATCATTGGAAAATCTACATAAAAGATAATAGTTAATTTGCATATATGATATTGAGTAAATTTACAATTTGGCCCATGAATTATATTACTTATATTAGTACCTGAGTCTTTTTATTTATACAAATTAGTTTACGAAAGAATGAAAACGTGTGTAGCATGCCTCAAACCTTGAATAGGATTACCATTTATATTATATATATTTAGTCAATTCGCATCTACGTAAGATTGAATTAATTAATATTAGCGCGCACAGTAACATCAATATTATCATGTAATTTAACTACACACCTGTAAAACATGAAATATATGATACACTTTAATTTACGGATAAGAACGTATTGGCATTGTAGTAAGCACTAACATATTTAATTCAATGGTTTTACGTGATAAAGTTGTGATCTTATATTGCCGTTAAGATGTTCATAGCACACCAGCTTGCCTTATAAATAGACCCAAACTAATTTTAAGTTTTATAGAAGTGAAACCACTTACCTAGCGATAGTAGTTAAGGACATAAGGCAGAAAAATTATGGAGCCCCAAAGTGAAGAGCGTGTCTCAAAACTACTTGGAGCTCAAACCCATGTTTGGAATCACATTTTCAGCTTCATAAATTCCATGTCCCTCAAATGTGCAATTGAGTTGGACATACCTGATATCATACACAACTATGGTCAACCCATGCCACTCTCACAACTCACTTCTTCACTATCAATCCACCCTTCCAAAGCCAACTGCATATACCGCTTGATGCGAATTTTGACCCAT
Organism: Pueraria montana var. lobata; assembly: GCA_026413185.1. Taxonomy (NCBI): domain Eukaryota; kingdom Viridiplantae; phylum Streptophyta; class Magnoliopsida; order Fabales; family Fabaceae; genus Pueraria; species Pueraria montana. Next base: position 23,932,791 of record CM048654.1, read on the forward strand.
TCTGGCTTCTTCTCTCAACAGAAGCTCAATGAGAATGAGCTAGAAATGGGTTATGTGCTCACCGATGCATCTATTCTACTCCTTAAGGACAACCCCTTAAGTATGGTACCTTTCCTGCATGCCATGCTTGATCCAGTTCTGACACAGCCATGGCTTCAATTGCCTACATGGTTCAAAAATGATGATCCCTCACCATTTCAAACAGCACATGGGATGAAAATTTGGGATTATGCTGACCGTGAGCCAAAGCTTAATGACCTTTTCAATGATGCTATGGCAAGTGACACTGAATTGGTTGCGAATGTGGTGATTGAGAGGTGCAAGGGAGTGTTCAAGGGATTGGAGTCAGTTGTAGATGTTGGGGGAGGCACAGGTACTATGGCTAAGGCAATTGCCAAATCATTCCCACAGCTTGAGTGCACAGTGTTTGATCTCCCACATGTTGTTGCCACTTTACAAGGAAGTGAGAACTTGAAATATGTTGGAGGGGACATGTTTGAGTCAATTCCTCCTGCTGATGCTATTCTCTTAAAGGTAAGATATTGTTCCTGTAATAATAATACAAGTTAATATGTTCTTTTCTTGCTTATAAATTAGTTAACTCAATAGTTTTAGTACTTACAAAATATTTCTTTTTCCAAATTGGACACTGATTCAGATAATTAATTGTTCCTTAATTTGTATGCATGACAGTGGATATTACATGACTGGAATGATGAGCAGTGTGTGAAAATACTGAAGAAGTGCAAGGAGGCAATAAAGAGCAAGGTGATTATCATAGACATGGTGGTGGAGAATGAAAAGGGAGATGATGAATCAATTGAAACACAGCTCTTCATTGATATGGTTGTGATGGTGCTGTATCCTGGAAAAGAGAGAACTGAGAAACAATGGGCTAAGCTCATTTTCTCTGCTGGTTTCAGTAACTACAAGATAACTCCAGTGCTGGGTTTAAGGTCTCTCATTGAGATTTATCCGTAATTTCTAATGAAATGTGGTATATATGACAAGGACCGAGCAATCTATCATCAATAAAGGCTCCTTCAATTATTTTGTATTTTATTAGGTCATGCCGTCATGGAGTGGAGTCTATTAAATTATTTAAATATAAAGATGCAATAATAATGTCTCACTTTAGCCCATTTGTGCTGCCAGAGAACATTGTATTGGATCAAATTATATTGAAAACATATCTAATTTCTATTTGGTATAAGAAACCCATTTTTAACTTGCAAATTATTATTAGAATGTAGGTTTGGATCTAACTTAATCCGACAAAATCACTTATAAGATGAGAGTTGTCCCTTATATAATTTAATTTGCTCATATCACTAGGTGATATGAGATATCTAACACACCTTCTTCATGATGAAGGCTAAACATATTAAGCGTGAAGTTTACAAAATTGAACATATGCAGATAGTCCAATAACAATCCAATAATGAGTGGCTCGATAGATCCAACAATAATCGCTAAAGTAAACTTTGATACCATCAAAGCAATCAGAAAGATGAATTGGGAGGAAGATGAAAACTAATATTCCTCTCACAAAAATGCAGTGTGCATTACAATCTACTTTTATATCAGTGTCACACTCATTGGACCCGTAACAAACTTGTCTGTGTCAGCAATTAGTCTCAGAAAATAGAATAAAAATATAAGAGCAAATTACACCCATCTCCCTTACGTTTAGGACTTATTACACTCGTACTCCCCTCATGATTTGACCCCTACACAAAAACCCCATACTTTTTGCAATTCTCTTACAGGCGCACCCCATACACAGTAACGGTGTTACTTTCATTAACCCAAATCTATCACATGCATTGCACATGCTAGTTTAATGGAATTTTAGGACAAAAATACCCTCATCTTCCTCCTCATTGCACACTGTCTCCAATTCAAAGCAACCCAACAACAACACAGCCCCCTTTCAACGATAACTCCATGAACAACAATGGCACCACTAACAATATAGGGAATACATCTCTTTTTGTAAATAGACTCCACCGCCATTTCTCTTCAATAAGAAAAGGAGCACATAGTAAAGAAAAAACCAAAACCATATGCAACAAACAACACTGTGACGAAACTTCCATGTCCCATTACACTTATCATATCAAAATATGAAAAAACAAAAAACACAAATCTCTTTCGAACATCTCATTTTTAGCAAAGAAAAAAGAAATGAATCTCATAAACAAATCAAACAAAACAACTTTCATTCTTTAATTTCTTTCGTCTTCTTTATAATCGTAGTTATGAATCTTCTTTATAGCCTTCTGCAACGACGTGAATAGGCAGTTCACGTCGGTGGAGACCTCGCCACCGTGAGAGAGCTGGAAAACAACAGGTCTGAGGACGGAGGATGGCGACAGCGACGGCGACGAGTCCTCTTCCTCCGGTGCTAGCTTCCATAGCACTCCTTTGGCGTGGTGCGCCGCTGTTGCTCCTCTAGACTGACGACATCTTCCCAGCTGCCGATGAAGGCCACGCCACCGATGTTGGTCGGAACGGCGAGATCTACAGTTCCCATAGGTTGTGGTTCAGATCTCGCCACGGAAGTGCGGCCGGTGGTGAACCTTGGGTTCGGCGACGGTGGTTGAGTCGCAGAGAAGCTTCCCCATTATGATGAATGAATTTGTGTGAATACCGTTTTTCTCTTTTTAATTTTTTTTATTATTCGAAAACAAAGAATTTGGGTTTCTTGTGCCTGTGTGTGTATAACGGCGAAGAGGGTGGTGGTCGTTGTAGAGAGAGTGCGGCGTGGAGGGGGGTGGTCGTTGTGGAGGAGTGCGGCGGTGAGGGTGGAGGATGAAGAAGAGTCAGATGAAGATGAAGAGGCAAACCGTAAGTGTCAATAGCAAGGGTTTTTTTTTGACATTTTGCTCAAAACTTAACACCGTTACTAACGATGATGGTTCAGGGAAGGGAAAAGAAATGCATTTTAACGGAGGGGATGCAATGGTAATAAGTCCAAAATTCAGGAAAGATCACTGTAATTTGCTCAAAATATAAAGAAGCTATCTATCCTGTTGATTTGGGACTATTATTTGTGTGATTATATCAGCTTATTTTAACAGGTTTCTTCTTCCTCCCGGCCAATTCATCTTTTTGATTGCTTTTGACAAATAGTAATCCCTTCAAGTGTTTAACGTTTCAATTACAAGCTCAAATAGATCTTTTTTTTTTATTTCCCCTATCAACAAAACAATACAGCTTAGGCACGTGCTTGTATTGGAAGTGGAACTTTATATTATATGTATTCCAAACGCTGTTATATAATTAGGGATGACAATGGGTAGGATCTGGGTAGGGTCCTATAGTACCCGTCCCCATACCCGTATTTAAAAAAAATACCCGTACCCGGTCCCATACCCGCGCGGATAACAATTTTAATCTTCGTCCCCGTACCCGCTGGGTACCTATATACTCATACCCGCACCTACTACCCGCACTTTACTTATGTATGAAGTTAATAAATCAATAAAAAAATAGGCTTAAATGTAATTTTGATCCCCTATTTTGCACAATCCTCAATTTTAGTCATCCTATTTTAAAATAGAGACATTTAGTCCTCCTATTTTGCACAATCCATAAATTTGATCCTTTCATCAAATTGAAAGCATTGACAGTTAAGAGATTAATGTTGACCTTGACGTAGCCCAAATATAGTGATGTGACACGAGATTATTTATTTATTTTTTAATTATTTTAAATAATGAGTAATAATTATTTGTTTATCTACGTCACTAAAACACATGTCACGTTGATTTTAATGGTTGGGGTAATCATGAGTCCTAAAATAGAAATCACAAGTCTTAATCATTTATTTTAAACTAGTTCTACATTGTTGAAATACATGGCACATCGTAGTCAAATAAATGATATTACCTTTTTATAAAATATATTTTTCATCAATTATTCTACTCAGTATTTAAAATAATTAAAAACTAAATAAATAATCTCGTGTCACGTCATTATATTTGGACCACGTTAAGGTTAACGTTAATCTCTTAAGAGTCAACGCTTTCAATTTGATGGAAGAACCAAAATTACATATTTTAGAAAATTGGGAGACTAAACGTCTCTTTTAAAATAGGGGGACCAAAATTGTGGATTATGCAAATAGATGAACCAAAATTGTATTTAAGCTATAAAAATATTAATTAAAAAATTATTACAAATAAATTGAAAATTCACGCTTAAATAATTCAAACTTAACATTAAAAGTATTCACACATAATATTAAAAATATAAAATATAAAACTATTGTAAGTTATAACATAAATCTTTTACTATTAGTGTTAGTTTATGGAAAATATAAAATTATTTTTTTTTACAAAAAAGTATATATATATATATATATATATATATATATATATATATATATATATATATATATATAACATAATTATTTATTTAAGTTATTTTAATTATATATATATATATGATAGGTGCGGGGCGGGGCAGGTACTATAGTACACGTACCCGCACCCGCAAAAAAATTGCGGATAAATACCCGGCCCCAGTCCCAATAAACGAGTATTTACCGACCCATTTACGGATATTTTTGCGGGTACCCGTAGGATCCGGGTACACTTTGTCATCCCTATATATAATCCCTTTCTTAACAGAGATAATTATCATGGACCCCATTATATACCTCCAAGAGTCCAAACCCCACAATCTCCTTGCTGACCTAGACCCTTTCCAATTCGTCCACTCTCTTTCTTTACATGTCTATCTATTTCTAAACAAAGAAAACAACAAGAACATCCTCGTCACTCATCTCTCTTTTTACCTGATTATATTCATATACTTAATTTCTCTCCTATCTTATTTTTACTTTATTTCTTTTTTTTAGGGAACTTTATTTTTCTTCTGTAGTCGTGCGAAATAATTTTTTAGCCAAGTTTGACTGACCATACTTCAACACGATCCCAAATAATAATAAGAGGATTTGTGTCAAGAAGGAGAATCTGCTTTAACCAATATCAGTATTGTTGGACTGTGCGCTACGCGTGTTCATCTGAAGGTCTTGACGAGCATTTTTATTTTTTTCATATTTCCCTTGTTTTTCTATTTTTTCTTAATTTTTGAACATTGATATTTTTATTATTTTATTATTAGCGCAATGAACCCAAAGTCAACAAACCCAACCTTAAGGGGTGTTTGGGTTCGATTTTTTGACAAAAAAATTATCTAAACCACATATAAAAATAATATGTAATTCAGTTTAATTTGATTTAAATGCAATATCAAAACCTAAGCAAATTTAACCAATTTAGTTGTTCAATTTGGTTTAATTTGGTGGTCTTTTTATTTTGAATTTATTTTTGTGCAATTTTTAAAATTACTTTCAATTTGACAACTAATAAAATAAAATGAAATCTAATAACTAATTAATTTAAGAATAATATTTGAAAATAATATTTAGATAACCATAGACAATAAATGAATAAAAGACGTGCCTTTTTTTGTGAAAAAGAGCACACATGGTTTTTTTTTTTTTTTTTATAAACAAAGTCAAATTTTATTAATTGGAAATCAAAGCTGTGTACAAGATGTACAGTAGTTGGAACCGAAAGCCCTCATTACAGAGTTATTACAAATTCAGCAACGCCCCCACAAAATATACCCCCAACAGTCAACACGTATCAATTGCACAACTCTTTGCCGATAAAAAATTAATAAAAATTGTACTATTTGGGGTATTCGGCAACACATATAATCGAGTACCCCCGACAGTATTTCGAACATTCTCGTAAATAGACAGGTGTTCGGTGTCTACAGTATAGCCGAACACCCCCCAACGCCGTTCGGTCTGCTTGCCAGACAGGAGTATTCGGCATCTATAAAGCCGAACACCCTTAACCTCTCACCCCAGAGGTCTTAATAGTAGTATTCGGCACCACCAGGGCCGAACACCAGTAAAGGTATAAACACCATTAGCGACTCGTGGCAACATAAATCTAAGGTTAAAAGGTAATTAAGTACCCTTAATTACCACAGACCTGTGATTAAGAAGAGGCCATGGCCCATGAGGGCCCAGGCCCAATAAGATAAGAATAAAAAGGGGATCCGCTCCCCAAGGTAAGGGTTCTGAATCTTCATTTATTATACACATTAAATGCTCTGAGCCGAAACCTGACTTGAGCGTTGGAGTGCCTTTTGCAGGTACCCCCCCCCCCCCACCTTCCGGGCAAATACAAAAGATCTCGGAACACAAAACAACAACTGAAGACTCCAGTATCCCTAGACAGGAACATTTTGGCGCCCACCGTGGGGCCCGGTAAAACTTTCCCCGCAGCCCCACAAGGAATGGTTACTACTCGAAGTCACGCACATATGGAAGAACAACGTCTCGTCGACGAAAACTTGGTGGAAGATCAGACAAATCTTTCGTCAAAACTAAGACAGTTGCGAGCCGACATATCGGTAATAAGGCGGCAGCACGCTCAGGAGTTATCAGCCCTCCGCCAAGAGAATGCCGAGTTGAGAGACTTGAACCGATCCAGGAGACCTGAGAATCAGCAACCAGACAAACATCACGAAGACGAGTCGGCCGTCAACCTTAGCGTGCAGGGTACGACGAATCGGCCTTCCCTTTTTACCGTCAACACTCAGTCACACCCCTGTAGGCACCCTTTTGTCTCCGGGATTATGGAAACTCCCCTTCCTCCAAATTGGAAGAGCCTCAGTCTGGACCAATACGATGGTAGCACAGATCCGGATGAACATGTAGATGTATATGTAACCCAAATCAGTCTATACACCGCAGAAGATGCCGTATTATGTAGGGTGTTCCCTACCTCCCTCAAGGGACACGCCCTTAGTTGGTTTACTTGCCTACCACCTAACTCCATTGACAGTTTCGAGACGTTGGTAGCTAGATTCGGCAATCAATTCGCAACTAGCAGACCTCATCATCTAACTTCAGTGGCACTAGTGAATATTCGGTAGGAAAAAGGGGAATCTCTGAGAGTGTTCATGGAAAGGTTCGGCAGGACTGCCTTAAACATCCGAAACCTAGACTCGGCGGTGGCCATGCACCAGTTAGTGACAACTCTTAGGCCAGGAGCCTTCGTCAACAATCTCTGCAAAAAGCCGGCCCTCGACATGGATGACCTCCGGCGACGAGCAGCAAAATACATGCAAATGGAAGAATTATCCGAATACAGGAACCAGGTCCAAGCAGAGGCCAACCCAAGGAAGAGGGAACAAGAAAAGAATTATCAAGGAAAGGGAAAAGACAAGATCAATAAGGAGAAGGAGTACCGTGGCTCCAGGTATGCGACTTACACGCCGCTCAATGCTAGCCGATCCCGAATACTCGAACAGGCCCTGGCTACAGAAATATTGGCCATGCCGAAGAGGACCAATACTCCTCCTAAGGCCGACTACAGCAAACAATGCCGATACCACCGCAATAAAGGCCATTCCACTGAAGAATGCGTCATTCTTAAAGACAAAATCGAGGACCTCATCAAAATGGGGCATCTTAGAGACTTCGTCCATGAACCAAGGACCGAAAGGTCTCAATTTTGGAGAAATAAAGACAATGACAGAACCTATAGAATGGACCTTAGCCACAGCAGGAGGGCCGAAAGACAAAGAAGCAGGTCCAGAGAGCGACAAGACATAAAATCCTCAAATCCTCGGAAAGTCATCAACACGATTGCCCGGGAATTTACGGGAGGAGGAAGCACCTCATCGGCCCGAAAGAAGCACCTCCGGCTAGTCCGGTCAGTCAACATGACGTCAACCGCAAACAAGCTCAAAATGCCACCCATCACTTTCACCGATGCAGACTTTCAGGGGTCCGACCTAATGCAAGATGATCCAATGGTCATTAGTATAGATGTAGCCGACTGCACAGTCCGGAAGACCCTGATAGATCAAGGAAGCTCAGCCGACATCCTATACTGGAACACCTTCAAACAACTAGACATACCAGAGAAGAAGCTCATGCCGTATGACGAACTCTTAGTCGGATTCTCTGGCGAGAGGGTTAACACCAGGGGATGTATAGAGTTAGACACAACCTTCGGGTATGAGGGAAAGGAGTACAAGACCATAAAAGTGAGATACATTGTGGTGCACGCCAACACCTCGTATAACATACTACTCGGACGACCGTCGTTGAACACTCTTGGAGCCGTAGTCTCCACTCCACATCTAGCCATGAAATTTCCATCAAACCGAGGCACGGTCGTTACGGTTCACGCGGACCAAAAGGCGGCCAGAGAATGCTACTTAGCTAGCCTCCAGGTTACTCAACTGAAGGAAGACAACTGCAAGTCGGTATACATGGTCTCGGCGGCTGAACCCTCGGACCAAACCTTGGATCTCGATCCCAGAATCGAGGAGGACGAGCGGGTAAAACCGAATGAGGAGATCCATGAATTTCAAATTGAGCAAGAGAAAACTCAAATTACATACCTCGGAAGCAACCTATACGAAGAAGGCAGGCTTCGAATTCAAAGAGTAGTAAAACGAAACGCCGATCTCTTTGCCTGGAAGGCCGCAGACATGTCTGGCATCGACCCAAAATTCCATTGTCACAAATTGGCAATATGCCGAGAGGCAAGACCAATTTCGCAAAAGAAAAGGAAGATGGGGGAGGATAGGAGGAGAGTAGTAGAAGAAGAAGTGTCCAAGTTGCTAGCCGCCAGCTTTATCCGAGAGGTCAAATATTCCACTTGGTTAGCCAATGTGGTCATGGTAAAGAAGGCAAATGGAAAATGGAGGATGTGTACAGACTACACGAATTTGAACAAGGCTTGCCCAAAAGATGCCTACCCGCTACCAAACATTGACAGATTGGTCAATGGGGGCAGCTGGACATCTTTGCCTTAGTTTTTTGGATGCTTATTCAGGATATAACCAAATCCGAATGCACCCTCCCGATGAAGACAAGACTGCTTTCATAAGCGAATTAGCCAATTTTTGCTACCAAGTAATGCCCTTTGGCCTAAAAAACGCAGGAGCCACCTATCAAAGGTTGATGGACAAAGTTTTCCAAAACAGCTAGGACGAAACCTAGAGGTGTATGTCGACGACATGGTTGTTAAGTCTTCTAAGCCTGACGAACACGCAAGGGACCTCGAAGAGATCTTCGCCGAACTCAGGAAACACAACATGCGCCTAAACCCCGAAAAATGTGTCTTCGGCGTCCAAGGGGGAAAATTCTTGGGCTTCATGTTAACATGCCGAGGCATAGAGGCCAACCCCGATAAATGCGAAGCGGTTATTCGTATGAAAAGTCCGAAAACCCCAAAGGAGGTCCAGAGACTCACAGGGAGAATTGCCTCCCTATCACGATTCCTGTCAAGAATCGCCGAGAAGGCAAAACCCATCTTGCATTTGCTAAAAATAGCCAAGAACTTCTCATGGAACCAACAATGTGAATAGGCCTTTCAAGAGCTGAAAAAGACCCTCTCGGCCCCGCCCATACTCAAGAAACCGGAACCTACAAAGGATCTAGTGCTTTACATTTCTGTTTCTCAAGCAGCCATAAGTGCGGTGTTAGTGCATGAACATGAAGAAGGCCAAGCACCCATATACTTCACCAACCGAGTACTACAAGAAATCGAGACCAGGTACCAGACAATTGAGAAGGCAGCTCTAGCACTAGTGAATGCTGCAAGACACCTGAGACAATACTTTCAAGGACACCGGGTGATTGTAAAAATCGATTGCCCAATTGCAAAGGTATTAAGGAAACCAGAACTAGCAGGGAGAATGATGGCATGGTCAGTAGAACTCTCCGAGTTCGACTTAAGGTACGAGTCGAGGGGTCCTGTCAAGGCACAGTGTCTAGCAGATTTTGTCAATGAGCTACACCCTGCTGAAACCTTTGAAGAAGAGTGGTGGGTAGTACATGTCGATGGCTCATCAAACCGAAGGGGAAGCGGGGCAGGTATCATACTGGAGGGACCCAACCAAATACGGCTAGAACAGTCTCCACGGTTCGATTTCAAAGCATCCAACAATCAGGCCGAGTACGAGGCCTTATTAGCTGGGCTCAGATTGGCAAGAGAGATGGGAGCCCGAAAAGTGCAATGTTGGAGTGATTCGCAAGTAGCAGCCGAACAGATCAACGGTGGTTTCCAAGTCAAAGACCCACAGTTGCTGAAGTACTATCACACTTTCATGCAGCTGAAACAAGAGTTCGAGGAAATTCGGGTAAATCATTTAGTCCGAGAACACAATAACAGGGCAGATCGACTCGCTAAATTAGCTACCACCCAAAAACCCGGACAGTTGAGAACATTCATCCAGGAGACATTGCCCGAACCAAGTGTAACTGCCGAGGAATGCATGCAGCTTTCGGCAGCCGGAAGTACGTGGATAACCGAAATACGACAGTATTTGGCATAGGGAACCCTTCCGGAGGATAAGGAAAAAGCCAAAAGGTTGCGAATCAATGCTGCAAGATACATTGTGATAGCCGAAGAGTTATACAGAAGGGGATTTTCCACACCCTTATTAAAGTGTCTAGAAAAAGAACAAGCAGAATACGTGATGAAGGAGCTGCACGAAGGAATCTGTGGCATGCACTCGGGTGCACGAACGATGGCAACTCGGGTTTTGCGAGCAGGATATTATTGGCCGACCCTCAAAACTGACTGCGCCGAATACAGCAAAAGATGTAGCCAGTGCCAAAAACATGCCAACCTCATCCATCAACCAGCGGACGAACTGCACTCCATCTCGTCACCTTGGCCTTTTGCTGTATGGGGAACCGACATCTTGGATCCTTTCCCTATAGCCAAAGGAGAGCGCAAGTTCTTGTTAGTAGCTGTCGACTACTTCACAAAATGGATAGAGGCCGACCCTTGGCAATCATCTCGGCTCAGAACGTACAGAAATTTTTGTGGAAAAATGTCGTCAGTCGATTCGGCATTCCGTATGCAATCATCACTAACAATGGTCTACAATTCACGGACAAGAAGTTAAACACTTTCCTCAAAGGCTTGGGAATAAAGCATAAAGTGACCTCGGTCAAACACCCCCAAATGAACGGACAAGCAGAGGCTGCAAACAAAGTCATCTTGGGAGAATTGAAGAGAAGGTTAGGAACAGCCAAAGGGGTGTGGGCCGAGGAGATATCCGGAATATTGTGGGCGTACAGGTGCACCCCACAATCAACCACCAAAGAAACACCTTTCAGAATGGTTTATGGGACCGAAGCAATGATCCCAGTCAAAGTAGGAGAACCCTCATTCCGAAGACAAAACTTCGAGACTCCCGAAAATGAAAGCTCCATGAAATGCGAACTAGACTTGGTTGAAGAAATACGCGACCAAGCACGCCTCAATGCCGAAGCATGTAGACAGAGAATGACCCGGAGATTCAACTCAAAGCTGAAGCCGCGAGACTTTAAAGAAAGAGACCTAGTCCTAAGGGTGCAAGGCGACGCCCGAAGAGACTCCAAGGAAGGAAAGCTGGCAGCCAATTGGGACGGCCCATTCAGAGTTAGGCAAAACCTTAACAATGGGGCCTACAGATTGGAAGAACTGTCAGGAAAAATAATACTGAGAACCTGGAATTCCACTCATCTCAAATTTTACTTCAGTTAATGTATCATTTCACTATGTATTCAAGTGTTGTACTCTTTTTCCCTCATTCGGTTTTTCATCCCTACAAGAATGTGAAAGGGTTTTTTATCGGATAAGGTTTTAACGAGGCATACCTCAAATGAATAAAAATGTCCTACGCTTCGCTATCATTATTTAAGTGCAGCATAATGTCTCTCCTTCAAAATGGTTTCCCTCCCGAGTGCCCCCATTCGGCTAAGGATGCACCATTCGGATCTTCTTCAAAATGGTTTCCCTCCCGAGTTCTCCCACTCAGCTAAGGATGCACCATTCGGATCTTCTTCAAAATGGTTTCCCTCCTGAGTGCTCCCACTCGGCTAAGGATGCACCATTCGGGTCTTCTTCAAAATGGTTTCCCTCCCGAGTGCTCCCACTCGGCTAAGGATGCACCATTCGGATTTTCTTCAAAATGGTTTCCCTCCCGAGTGCTCCCATTCGGCTAAGGATGCACCATTCGGATCTCCTTCAAAATGGTTTCCCTTCCGAGTGCTCCCACTCGGCTAAGGATGCACCATTCGGATCTCCTTCAAAATGGTTTCCCTCCCGAGTGCTCCCACTCGGCTAAGGATGCACCATTCGGATCTTCTTCAAAATGGTTTCCCTCCCGAGTGCTCCCACTCGGCTAAGGATGCACCATTCGGATCCCCACACCCCCATTTCTTTATTTCAAACAAGAATTTATAGTCTTACAAAGACGCCGAAGATAACAAACGACAACGCATCACTCGAAGGTGCTTTCTAGAACAACACATACAATCATACTTTGCCCAAATCAAAAACGTAAGTATCGCAAGATAATCGGACAAGAGTAAAACGCGAAACAAACTCAACAAGTAAATACCGAAAAGATAAACGCATATTTCGTCAATTATCAAAAAGGGATTGAGTCATTTACAAAACATTAAAAAGGCTCTAACGGCCTGACTCTACAAAAATATTCTATTCTTCCGGATCCTCACGATCCTCGGCATCAGCAACATCATCCTCCCCCTCATATTCATTGGCCCCAGGATCCGCACCACCATCAACAGCCGAGCCGTAAAGAGGATTCTCCAGGATAGCATCCTCCGGAATGTCATCAATAGGCATTAGCTGCCCTTGATAAACATCCTTCTCCATGTCAAAAATGCTACGGTCACGAACATTATAATAATGCGTTATTTGCCGCAAGCCGTGGAGAAAACCAGCCTCATGTTCGGCTAAAATCTTATCTTCAACCGAAGCAAGAATCCTCTCCTTGGCAGCACGCTCCGCGTCTCGCTCTTCCTGGGCCTCGGCCAACAGCGCCCTTAGCCGCTTGATCTCATCAGATTGAAGCTTGGAATCCTTCTCGGCCATTATTACCTTGGTGTTTAAATCGTGAACATTGGCCGAAAGGTCCTTAACCTCCTCCTTCAAGCGCCCATTCTCATCGACTAGAACCATGTTGGCCTCCAACACTTGTTTGTTAGATACCTGGGCCTCCTCCAAACTATCCTTCAACTTCTCGGCCTCCCTTAGAGGATTTGCGAACATATGATACGCAATGGCCGAAGCCCTTGCCTGAAATTTGCAGTAAGCCGACCAGTTGGCAGCAGCATCGGCCTTGTTAAGGATGGCCTTCCCAGTATCCGAGATGTCGCTGGAGCTCACCATCTTCTTCGGTCGAAAATCCTTGGTAAAAAAGCCCTCGGCGATTAGGGCGTTGATGGAAGACAAAGACGCCGAAGCAAGAAAACCTAAAGTTTGTTGCTTCAGTTTCTTAGCCCTTTCTTCTTTCGAAGCCTCACGGCTTCGGTGCCTTTTCTTATGATCTTTGTCTTTGCTTCTATTTTCTCCCACCGGGGGGGCACAGTATCTACCGGGGTTGGCCGAGGGGTTGGTTGCTTGGGAACGGGGGGCACTGAAGCGATACCAGATTTTTTCCCCGCAGCCTGAGCCCGATTCCTCTGAGCATTCCGGAATGAAACACATCTCCTCCAGCATCAGCCATAATACCTACATAAAACACTTAGTCAGGAACAAAAGCTAAACTTTGAAACACCAGGAAAGAAAGAACAAAAACCTTACCACACATGTCGGCTAAAACAGTGGAAGAATTTAACAAAGCCACAAGCTGCCTAGCTGGGAGCTTTCGGGGGAAAGACTCAAGAAAAAGGAGATCCTCGCGTTCCGTTTCGGTCATCATGGATTTCGGAAACTTGTCATAACGCCGAGGGTTTTGCTCCCAATAGAACGGAAATAGGGACTTTCCACTCATATCGTAAAGATGGTTAGTCCCTATGTTCGGCCTAACAACTACCTTAAAGAAACCGGTTTTGAAATTTTTGTAGGAGGTAGTAAATGACTGGAAAAGAGGCCTCTTCGGTTTCCTTATCAAGGAAACCCATAAACCATCCTTGGGCCGAGTACAAAAGTAATACAAAAACACACTTACTGAAGGCTCTATAAAGTTAAAAATACAGAGAGCTCGGAAGGCTTGGATAGCAGCCCACCCATTCGGATGCAACTGCAAGGGTGCCACGTTTAAAACCCGAAGCACCCCCATAGTGAAGTCGTCAAAAGGAACCTTTACATGTAGATCACGAAATACGCAATCATACATGTAAAAGAAGCCCCTTGTCGAGTCGCCTTTCCCCATGAAAACGAATTCAGGATTCGGCTCTCGCCGACAACACTGTAACCCTACAGGACAAAACTCATCTTCAGCAATGGAAGACACATCTACATAGTTTACAAAGTTCGACACGCTACACCTATTATCATACCGAGACCAATAGGCCCCAACCTCTCCAGCAACCCAAGTATACCCTTCCAGGGTAATCGACAGAAATTCCCTTTTCGCTCGGGCAACCCGGGATTTAAGCTTCGGTCTTGTACCAGATGCCTCCCCCGCCGAAGAGGCTGAAGGGGCCGAAGGACCCATAACACTCTCAACCACCCCCTTTCGGACAGGAGACGAAGAAGGGGACACCGAAGAGGAAGAAAGAAAAGATGAAGACGACGAGGCAGTCGAAGACCCTTCACTAGAGTCCCCACTAATCGAGGAAGCTGATGGACTGTCAACTATCTCGGTTCCCCCAGAAAGCTCACGGCTAGCCGAACTCATAATAATGGAAAGAAAAAGATATAGCCGAACTCTCGTACTTTGGTAAAGACGAGAAGAATGAAGCTAGAAGTAACTATTCGGCCGAGAGCAAAAGAAGAAGATTTTTGCGAAATCATAAATACGAGGTGCGAAGACGACATCCTTCACCCTATTTATAGGGCCCAGGCCCATAATGATCCAAAAACCCCTGAATATTGTCAACCGCTAGATCCACTAAGATCTAACGGTCCACATAGCGCAACACTTTGATCCCCTCCAACCCAACGGCTTTTTTCTGCCATAAATGGCAGTAATTTTAAACCACACAACAATAAAGCACCAGTCCCAAGGCAAAGCCTCTTCGTTACCTTCCCTCACTCGAGGCTGGGGGGCATGTGTACTATTTGGGTTATTCGGCAACACATATAACCGAGTACCCCCCGACAGTATTCCAAACATTCTCGTAAATAGGCAGGTGTTTGGTGTCTACAGTATAGCCGAACACCCCCAGCGCCGTTCGGTCTGCTTGCCAGACAGGAGTATTCGGCATCTATAAAGCCGAACACCCTTAACCCCTCACCCCAGAGGTCTTAATAGTAGTATTCGACACCACCAGGGACGAACACCAGTAAAGGTATAAACACCATTAGCAACTCATGGCAACATAAACCTAAGGTTAAAAGGTAATTAAGTACCCTTAATTACCACAGACCTGTGATTAAGAAGAGGCCATGGCCCATGAGGGCCCAGGCCCAATAAGATAAGTATAAAAAGGGGATCCGGTCCCCAAGATAAGGGTTCTGAATCTTCATTTATTATATACATTAAATGCTCTGAACCGAAACCTGACTTGAGCGTTGAAGTGCCTTTTGCAGGTACTCCCCACCTTCCGGGCAAATACAAAAGATCTCGGAACACAAAACAGCAACCGAAGACTCCAGTATTCCTAGACAGGAACAAAAATTAACAATTAATATTTGTCGATAAAAAAAAATTGCACAACTCTTTACTACACAGCTTCACCATAAAAAGATAAACATAAATATGCAACAAAAAATACACTACTCTCCAAACTAATTTGACGCTATCCCCTCCCAATTATGACTTACTGATTTGAAAAGAATCAGTCTTTCCCAACGTCCTTCTTCCACAATTTTATGTTATCTTGTAATAAATTTAGTTGTTGTCTGATATTTTGTCCTAGATCAGAGAACTTTATGTTATATCTTGTAATAAATTCAAATGTTGTCTGATGTTTTCTTCTCGATCCTCTTTCCACGACCATGATTTGAAAAAAAGAAATAGATAAGAAGGCCCTATAAAAAAAAGGTGATCAGTCTAACCCGCCCACATGGTTTGGAACTAGAGACTTAAGTGGTGGATGCTTGCAACTGGTGTTCCTTTGAAAATGGGGCCCGTATTGGAGCCTGTTTTCAAATCACCACGTCTGTGATGTTTTATTTGTTATTGTCGTGATTTGGTGAGCATTTTCTGTAATTAATCGATAATAAATTGCTGATAAGATGCATTAACCTAACCCAAAGTTTAAATCTTAATTATGAATCCACTTTCCACCTACCAGCCAGCGGCACTGGGTCCACCACCTAAAGAAAGCATCTATGTGGAACCAACTTTTACATATTATGGAATGTGTATATTAATATTAATATAATAATAATGTTCAAAATTAATCTCTAATGGAATGTTGACTAAAATATAGTATGCAAAAAGCTTGACGTAATAGTTGTGGTTTTAAACATAGACAGTATGCTCAATTGGAGATGGCATGAATGTGAACTAGATAGAATTTGGATCCACTTCGTCAGCTTCTTCTCCAGCAACAATGGTGACTTTCTTTTTTTTGTTTTTGTCGTTGTTGAAACACTCATGACTTCTTTTAATTAATATAATTAAAGGGTTCATAGTATTTCCAAATAAAAAGAAAATCATCAGTTAAATACTACGTACTGATTATTTGTCTTTCATTTTTGCCTTTCTTCAATTCATTTTAGTTCTGTTTTTCTTTTCTCCTTATTCTTCTGTTAATTAACCAAACATATGCTAAATATGTGTACTTACCAGAAAGTCTCAAACATCTGGTAGCTAGTCCAATAAATTTATGGAAAAAACATGATTTTTTTAAGGAAAAATAGTGTATGCAAATTATAAATATTCATATTTTTAAATAAAAAAATATACAGTGCGTATTAAAAAATGTAAAAGTATATTAATTATAGCTTGCAATTTTGGTTTGTTGGTGTCATTATCTCTATATATTTAAATTGTTTACAATAGTAACCTTTGATTGAAATAGTAATTGCAAAAAATTTCATATATCAATTTAAAAATATTAATGGTTAGACATACTTTCATAGATATAGACTTTAGTCTTATAAAAATTATGTTGTAATAATAAATATTATGAGTTTAGACTAATTAACAATTAATTAAATATCTAGTATATATATAAAATTATTTGTCAATATGATTTTATATTTATTTGTATAAATTTATAATATGTATTAATTAATAGTTTATTGTTTATAAAACAAAATTCATGTTCATTTTATATTGAAGCACAACCTAAAAATCCAAAGAGTTGACGTAGTAATGTAAGTCCTCGTTGCGTTCACATGTGGGGAACGATCTATTTCGGGGAAGAACCCGTGTTCTATTCCCTCTGTGTGCGGTGGGTTAGGGGACATCCGTGGTCTCTAACCTAGGACAAAATAAAAAGCACAACCTCAAAGAGAGCCATTAGATTAGTTAGATAGGACATATATAGGTCGGTCCAATATCCAATTTCAGACAATTAGGATAATCCAACTTCATTTATATGTTCAAACTAATCCAACCTAAGTTAAACTATTAAAATCAAATCATTTTCTTCAACAAAATAATTTAAATCATTTTGTTTAAATATCTATGATTTGAAATTAGACATTTTGAGTTGAACAAGATTTCTTTGTTCTGATACTGGTAAGTTATATAAGGAAATTGAAGATAATGTCTATCGTATTTTATTACCCAAAAAAATCATTTTGTTTAATATCTATGATTTGAAATTAGACTTTTTGAGTTGAACAATATTTCTTTGTTCTGATACTGTTAAGTTATATAAGGAAATTGAAGATATTGTCTATTGTATTTTTATACTTTAGCTTTATCTCTCAATCGTGAGACTAATCCAAAGGTCACCATTGCTGTTGAAGGGGTTAGAGAGAGAAAGCCTACAGAAAGGACACAAATCCAAACTAGATATCTATTATATAACTGAAAATACTCTTTATCTTTTCTCTTGTCCTCCCTTTGAAGATTTTTACTTTTTCTGTGAGATGAGTATTGATCATAGAACTTGAAAAAGTGCTGCGGATTATTTATCGGTGGACATGATGTCTCCCCATCTGCTGTAAGAAAAACTCCTGTGTGTGTGTGGATGTGTGAGTGTCCCCATCCGCTGTAGAGTCCTCTGTGTGTGATTTTTTCTCATGAAAAAAATAACAAAACAGATTTTTTCCCCTTAAAATTGGGTTAGGGTTAGACAGATACTCAAAAATTTAAATTTAATTGTCATGTCTGACGTGACATTATTATAATATTTTTCTCCATAATTAGTTTTTAATATGTTCTCATGTTTTAATTTATTATTTATAATAGTAATTATTACAAACATCTTATATATCAATTAATTGATATAATTATTGTAATATTGTGATTTTTTTATGTATGACTAATCATTTGATCAATTAATCTACTAGTTTATTTGTTCACTTAATTAAAAAGATAACATGCCTTGTCGCTTTGCCTTGCCATGTGCTAGTCTAAATCAGTGACTGGGTAACAACACTACTACGTACAAAAAGAAAGATAACTCGCAAGAAATACGTAGAAAAATGAATTGAATAAAAAACAATAAAATGCTTTCATAGTGTTTGCCATTTTGCCTTATCCTTCCTTCAAGATATTGATATAGCACACCTGCTGGTCTTTAAATAGACCAAAGTAATGTGTGAGGTTTTATACCACAAACCTAGCTACCACTAGTGTTGAGATATCATATTATATATGGAACCCCATAGTGAAGAGAATGCTACAAAATTCATACAACCTCAAAACCTCATTGATGATCATAGTCTCAGATTCATAAACTCTATGTCCCTTAAATGTGCAATTGACTTAAGCATACCAGACATCATACACAAGTATGGCCAACCCATGCCACTCTCAAAACTCATTGCTTCACTACCAATCCACCCATCCAAGACTTGCTTCATCTTCCGCTTGATGCGAATTTTGACTCATTCTGGCTTCTTCTTGCAACACAACGCCGTTGAAAACGAACAAGAAGTGATCAGGTATGAGCTAACTGACGCATCTAGACTACTCCTTAAGGACCACCCTTTTAGTGTGACACCTTTGTTGCTAGTCACACTTGATCCAAGTGTGATTAAGGCATGGTGTCAATTCTCTACTTGGCTCACAAATGAAGACCGTACACCATTCCTCACAGAAAATGGGGTGACATTTTTTGATTATGTTAAGCGTGACCCCAAATTCAGTCACCTTTACAATGATTCCATGGCTAGGGACACTCGATTCATTTCTAGTGTGGTGATTGAGAACTACAAGGAAGTGTTCGAGGGATTAAAGTCGTTAGTTGATGTTGGAGGAGGAACAGGGACTATGGTTAAGGCCATTGCTAAGTCATTCCCACAACTACAATGTACTGTTTTTGATCTCCCACATGTTGTTGATGGCTTGCAAGGAACTGAGAACATAAAATATGTTGGAGGAGACATGTTTGAAGCCATTCCTTCAGCTGATTCCATTATGTTGAAGGTAAATAATAGCTAAAGTATATATATTAATTAGGCTAAATTGCAACTTTCATTCCCTTTTAACTCTTGATTTGTGATTTTTATCTCCTATTATTTTTTTCGATTTTAGTCTTTATATTTTAAAAATATGATATTTTAGTTTAATCCTCAATTTTGTATACATTTATTTTTTAATTTTTACATTTTAATTAATTAAATTTTTTCTTGATAGTATCTTAAATGAAAATGTTAGATCTAGGATTCAATTGGACCAAAATAAAAAAAATAAAACATATACAAAATAGAGAATTATAACAAAATTGTGAATTTTCTAAAATATTGAAAGTAAAATTGTAGGAAAAAAAAAATAAGAATACCAAAATCATACGTAAAGAATTAAAGGAGGATCAAAATTGTAATTTAGTCTATTAATTATATATTACTACACCTTGTCTACTTTATTGGGGTCTAACAATTAAGTTACTTGATAATTTGATACTTGCCACCAATATAGAAAATATTTAAGATAAATAGAAAATCTCAATATTCATCTGTTTTTAGTTCTTATTGTTGTTACTTTGATAACTAAGCAGTGGGTATTGCATTGTTGGAATGATGAGGAATGCGTGAAAATATTGAAGAAATGCAAGGAGGCAATACCTAACCACGGAAAGGTTATCATCATAGAGTTAGTGGTGGAGCATAATAACAAGGAAGACGACAGTAAATTAATTGAGATGCAGTTGTGCTGTGATATGCTTATGATGTCGCTTTTTGCAGGAAAAGAAAGAACTGAGAAGGAATGGGCCCATCTGATTACCTCTGCTGGTTTCAGTAATAGCTACAAGATAACTCGTGTTTTGGATTTATATCATATCATTGAGGTCTATCCCTAGTTAGAGCCATGCAAGAAAAGGACCACATACACTGTTTGTGTTTTAATTTTCATCTAATCTTTTGTTCTTATCTTGTACTTCCTCGTTCGTTTCTTTTTATCTGTCTTGTTGTTAAGTAAAAATTAAGAAATATAATAATTTTTTTTCATTCATATAAAATAGTTGTGAAATTTTTTATTTTACTCATTTTCATTTCTATTCCACAATAATAAATTTATGTGTAAATTAATTAAATCTTAAAAGACAAATAAGGGTATAATTGATAAAAGAGTAATTAATGTAATTTTAAACTTTACAAACAATAGATAAATAGAAATAATTTTTTTTCAAAAAAACCAATACTTAAAAAGTTTAGAGAACAATGAAAATGATCTATTCGAATGTATGTTTAACATAAAGCTCTAAGTTTTTTTATTTTCATTTACTCTTTTTGTCATTTTAAAATAATGGAGGGAATATTTTTGTCATAATAGAAGAACCTATGGACAGCGTCGTCAATTATTTGCATGTGTACAATGCAATTATTTGGCGAATTGGTAACCTCAGTGGACAGTAGCCTTTTCTCAGTGAGTGTGCAGCACACATAAATGATCGACTTTCTTCATAAAAAAAAAAAAAAGTAATGTGAGATTTTATATATATGGAATCCCACAGTGAAGAACATGCTACAAAATTGCTTCAAGCTCAAACCCACGTTTGGAATCATATTTTCAAATTCACAAACTCTTTCTCCCTTGATTATATTTAATTAATTAATAAAAACTTTTTTTTTTACTGCAATTAATAAAAACTTACTATAAATTTTATAATACGTTAAATCCGGTACATTGAATATTTTATATAACAGTTATAAATAGTGGTCCACTCATAGACCACTTTTTTTTTTGTGAAAATCGATGTAATGTAATTAAAAATGCAATAATAATATATATATAATATAAAATATAAAGCATTGATTTGGTAGGAACAGGATGTAATGTAGGAATACTTAATTTGAGCATAAGGTGTGCCTAATCCAATATTCCAATCCCCTTGACGACATCCAAGAAGCTGATACAGTACAGCAACTAAACCCGTTATACATGTACATCCCAAAAGCCCCAGCGTTTAACACTTGCAACTCCACCCATTTACATGACAATAATAATACCCCCAATGAAAATATATAATTATTTGGAAAAAAAAACTTAGATACAGTATCATATGTATTGTTGGTATTGTTCTCCAATTAGATTTAGAGTTTCACATTAATAATACACGATAACATTTAATGGATTACTTTATTTTACATATTATCAAAGTGAAATTCCAAATTTAATTGAAGAACAACATTGACAGTACTATATCTAAGTACTATATCTAAATTTTCTCCTAATTATTAACATTAGTGACCTGCCACTTAACACTTTAGTCCTCGCTCCTCACTTCAATTCCAACTATGTACAAAAAGGAGCCTTTACTCTCCATAGGATGACGAGAAGCTTCTAGATTTGAAGAAAGGAGAATCCTCATAGGAAGACGAGACCATGATTATTGAACTTGATGTGAACTACCTTCAAGTTCGTGTGGAGAGGGAAACTGTAGAGACCTTATCAAAAGAGAAGGTATACAATGAATTAACGAAAAGCGCAAATTTAATTATCATTTCGTTTGAAATTCTTTTTATTATTTTTCTGATTTTTCATTTTATTTTGCTTGCTCTGTATAGGCTTGAAACAATGTAGTGAGAGTTTCAATTTGTTTTCTCTTTTAAGTTTGTAAATTTTGCCTCTAGGCTTTTAATATTTAGTATCATATAAATAGAATACTATACCCCCGCAACAAAATCACATACTGATTATGATCTCGGGCAAGAAATATTGGCACAATGAAAAACATTAAAAATCCATACACAAAAAGTATATATCATCATTTTTCAATTCATTTATGCCTATATAGATTCACCAACGACCACACCAAAAACCATTCCAATTGCATAGAAAATTCCATCAGAATCTGATGATGGAATTCTAAGTCCTATTCAAAAACGGGAAAAAATGTTCGCTGACATTATGTTTTGAATTAAATATATAAAGAAGAAGACATCTTGTTCATTGGTACTCTTATCAGCAACTTTATATATGGAGTGAAGCATTAAGGTACTTTCTACCATCCTTTCTCAGTGCGTGGCTATAATTTATTTATGGGTATAATTTCTTTCATATATAGTATGGATATGACAACGTGAATTTACTGTCAAATAAAATTGAACAAAAAGGTTAATTACCATTTGAAGGATAAAATTTAAATTTGGCTCCATCTGTTTTAAAAATTTATAGCATTGTTTTGACATTGCTCTTTTTTAGCTTAATTTCTGTTGATGTTGATCTAGAAGCTATATAATTATGTAGTCTAGGTAATATAAATAATGAACAGTAAGCCCTGATGTAATTGTTTTCCCGTGATAATCAATTATGTCTTGCAAGGGAGAGCCTTGGCACAATGTTAAGGTTGTTACTTGTAACCTAGAGGTCACTAGTACAAATCTTGTACATTTACTATCCCAGACCCTACTAGCTGGTGGGATCCTTGTGCACTAGGCAGTGTTTTAAAAATCGGACCGGACCGGCCGGTCCGACCGGAACCCGGTGGTATAACCGGTTCGGTTCGATGATAGGATCGGATATGTATCTGACCCGGTACGACCCGGGTTGAACCGGCCGGTTTTTGCAAAAAATCGGTGACTCAGGTTGAACCGGGTTGAACCGGGTTGTGATATGATTTTTTTTTTTTTGAAAAAAAAGTGCTGAAATGATGTGTTTCAATTTATTTTTTATTTTTTTTGTGTATGAAACTTATTTATGGACTTGTATTGTCATGATTATTGGTTGTTATTTCTTATTTGGAATATTAGGTACTTTATAATGACAATAATTTAAAATTTGAAGTGTTAAATGATTAAATTATGTTAGCTATATTATATTTTTTTAATTTTTTAATATATATCGAGTCAAACCGGTCCGACCAGTGACCCACCGGTTCGACCAATAACCCATTAACCCAGTACCTCGACCGGTTCGATGACCGGTCCGGTTCTTAAAACACTGGCACTAGGTCACCCTTTAATCAACAATGACCTACTTTGAAAATATTAGATGACTTGTCTAAACTTGTGTGCCAAATTCCTTGTTGTTGAGACTTTCTTTCTCTTGAAATGTGTGATAATATCATTGACTAGCTGTTAAAAATTTATCTTTCTTTATCTTCTCTTGACATCTCAGAATAATTTGTAACTAATTCAAAATATCATCATATCATGCCTGCTCTTAATTCACTGAGATGGTTGACTGAAATCTCATGATTCTATGATTAGGCTAGAAGAGAAGATCACTAATTTAGAATCAGAGAATCAGGTTCTACGTCAACAAGTTGTGTCCATGGCACCTAATAAGTTCCTTTCAGGACTTTCAAGATCAATCATCCAGGTAATCCTCAATAATGAATATTATATGTATATGAAAACAATATAAAGCTTGACATTGGTTTAAAGGAGTTTTTTGTCTATGTTGATAGAGAACTGAAAGTGGTCATATTGTACCGGAAGCAAAGACAACTCTAGTAACTAAATCTATTTTAAATTCATAGTTATTGGTTTTGGGTATGTCTATGTGGAATTGACTTTTTCTTGGTCACGTAATAGTCTAATCAGGAAATGAGAAACAACAGGAGAATCAAGAGTTACTCATTAGATGTATTGCACAACATCTAGGCTTTGCTGGGAACAGACCAATTGCTGCCTGTATCATATACAAATGCATCTTGCATTGGCAATCATTTGAAGTTGAGCGTACTGGTGTTTTTGAACGTATCATCCAAACTATTGGCCATGCAATTGAGGTGTGAAAAACGGAACATCCACATGTTAGTACTCTCTTTTTCTTACACCTCTTTCTTAGGGTAATACTTTCAAGTTGCTGGTATATTTCCATTTGGATTTCAGACCCAGGATAACAATGATGTCTTGGCTTATTGGTTATCCAATGCCTCTACACTTCTCTTGTTACTCCAGCACACGCTCAAGGCTAGTGGTGCTACTGGAATGGCTCCACAATGCCATTGTTCTTCATCAGCAACCCTGTTTGGGAGGATGACTCAAGTAAGCATAGCTTCTGATGTGAACAAATTAATTCCCAATGAAAATCTTTTATTCTTCAGATAAGCAAGTTCCCTTTTTTCCCCAGAGTTTCCGTGGAACTCCAGCTAGAGTCAATCTTTCCCTAATCAATGGTAGCACAAGCAGAGGAGTAGATACATTAAGACAAGTTGAAGCCAAGTACCCAACTCTGCTTTTCAAAAACCAACTTACAACATATGTGGAAAAGATATATGGAATGATTCGTGATAATTTGAAGAAATAAATTTCTCCCTTGCTCGGATTATGCATCCAGGTATGACAATTTATTCATTAATCTGTAGTAGGATTCTGCAAACTAGTCTATAATGTATGCTTAAAAATGATCAAATTTTTTTTTTCCAATTTATACATTTCCATAGAAATTCATTCAATTAAAACATCATTGTTGGTTGGTATGCGATGAGATAGGAACCGAGAACATCCAAAGCAAACCTTGTTAAGGGATCATCACGTTCAGTTGCAAACACCGCAGCCCAGCGCACTTTGATTGCTCACTGGCAGTGGCAGGGGATAGTGAAGAGCCTAGGAAACTTTCTAAATACTTTGAAAGCAAATCATGTTAGTATAATCTCTTTTGGCATCATTCTTTCTATGTTTTTGCCTTCTTATAGCAATATGTGTCAATAACACTTCTGGCTCTTTACATATATTTTTGGATCACTTCCACTAAAAAGTTGGTCTACATAATTTGGTCAACCTCAAAGAGATCTGCATATTATATTCCTCCAACATTATTCTATTTGCCTTTCTTTGGCAAGTTGTTATGTTTTCTTTTAGAGTAAATTACAGTAACACCCCCTGAGGTTTCGTATAATTACACATGCACCCCCTGCTTTTTTAACCATTACTTTGGCACCCCTGCAGGGGGTGTTAGTGTAAGGTTTGAGGGGGTGCCACTGTAATGTTTACAAACATATCAGGGGGTGTTAGTGTAATGTTTTCAAACTTAAAGGGGTGTTAGTGTAGAAAAATAAAAAAGAGTGAGGTTATGTGTAATTACATGAAACCTCAGGGGGTGCTGCTGTAATTTACTCTTTCTTTTATTTAGTGTTGTAATTTTGTGATTTCTCCCACTTTGGCTTAATTTTGGCAGGTGCCTCCATTTTTAGTTCGTATGCTTTTCATCTCAAGACCAGGACCCTTGATTGAGTAGATATTTCGTGATCATGTAATGACTAACTAGTTTCTATAATCTTTTTTTTAATAGTTTAGTATGCCTTCTTTGTATAAATTTTATTAGGAATCGTGCTTCATAACAATAATCAACTTTGTATGTAGTTTTAATGTTAAATATGTGTTGTGTATGTAGTTGTTGTGTGTATTATAGGGACGAAAATAAACAAAAGTATTGTATATATATTTGTTTTAAAAATAACTTTTTAGATCGGTTATGATTATAACTGATCTAAAAAGTATATTTTTAGATCGATTATAATCACAACCGATCTAAAAAGTATAATTTTTAGATTGGTTCTTGTCCGATCTAAAAAGTAACTTTTTAGATTGGTTCTTGTCCGATCTAAAAAGTCACACTTTCTATATTGCTCGCATAGACATCGACCGTACAACCGATCTAAAAAATCATTTTTAATCGATCTAAAATGTATTTTTTGTAGTAGTGTAGGGGTGACAAAACGGACTGGCCCGTCCTGCCTCTAGCCCGCCAAAAATGGGCCGGGCTCGGCTGGCCCGCTATAGTAAGCACAGGCTGGACACCTTGGCCCGCCCTGCTTATGGGTGGGTTGGCAGGCTGGCTGGCTGGCCTGCTGGCCCACCAGATTTGAAAAAAAATAAATGCTTTGTTGCAAAATGGGCTAGCAACTGAATGATAAATTCAAGTGATAAATTGACTTATACAAAAGTTAAATAACAAGCTTTTTGATGTTTTTCATACTTATTGCATCAACATAAATTCACAACAAATTTATCCTTCAACACAAAATAATTATACTTCTCCAAAAGTACAATGTTGTCAACACAAAATACTTATAGTCATCAATAATAATAAGTCTATCAAATGACCAAATCACAACTCAAAGTCACAAAGTAGTAAAATAGTTTTAATACATTATAATTTATAACATATATAATATATTATTATTTTATTATTTTTTTAAAAGATGGGCTGGTGGGCCAACCTGCCTCGCCTTTGGCCTAGCCGGTTGGCGGGTTAGGCGGTGCGGACCAGGCGGGCTGGTAAGCTGGAGACTCTACCCCGCCTGGCCACTTTAAGGTGGACTGGTGGGCCAGCCACCCGGACCAAAGTCCACTTTGCCACCGGTACCTAGTACCATCTCACAACCTCAATTTAGTATTCAATGAGAAACACACTTTTGAACCAGTGGAGCCCATCATACTGCAAAGAAACCGTGCCTTCCTTTATATACAGAGATAACAATTAGGATCCACTCATCATGTTACTTCCTGCCTCCACAATCCCCACACTAAAGAGAAAAACTCACTCAAAAAACAAGTGGGTCATAGATATTCTTCTGCTTTATAGATTTGTCAGGATCTTATATATTATAGACTTATGATTGTGCCTTATAAATGGACCTTTAAAGTTAAAATATCTTCTACCAGTATTATTATCCCATGACACGCACATATTATATTTTTTTTAAAAGAAATCTTCGGTATTAAAAGTAAAATTAATTGTATAACTAAGTAATTAATAAAAATTATGCCTTATATTAACTCACCTAACTTGACAAATATTAAAAAGGATTAATTATTACTAGTACAATTTAATTTAACTTATAAAAGAAATTCAATTTTTTTTCTTCCCCTATAAATAATTATAGTAAAGTATCCAAATAGTTCCTTAATACCTAAATATATGTTGGACCGGCATTGATTTAGCCATAAGTCAACATTAGTAAAGTTAGGCTTAAATATGAATTTAGTCATGTAAGTTCGTACCTTTTCAATTTAGTCCCTTAAAGCGAGAACTTATAAGGACTAAAAATAAAAATTTGAAATCTTAAAGGGACTAAAATTGAAAAACTTTAAATTTACAGGACTAAAAATGAACAAAAAAATTTACAAGGACCAAAATTGGAAAAACACAAATTTACAGGGACTAAAAATGAAAAAATAAATGGAAAAATTGTACAAGAGACACTAATGTACCTACCTCACCTAGAGTTGTGCAAGCACCTTCTACTACTTCAGCCTATAGAGCTAAAACAGCAAAGGTAGCACAAGTGGCAGAGGCGACGATGGTTGCTAACACTTTACAAAGAGCCAGATGTTGTTCCCAAGCATGCAGAGGTTGCTGAGGAGGTTGTTCAGCCATGGTTTGCTTGGCCCCCTATGCAAAAGGTCTAGTGGATGATTTGGTGTTATGGTCTTATGTGAACCATATTGCCCCATGCTTGTGAAAAGGATTGATCCACATGGAGCTAAAAGAGGTCAGTCATGGAGTTAAGATCTTATCCTTGCCCGAGGACTCGCAGCTCATGGAATGCATGCATGGAGGGGTCAAGGTTGACCTTTCTATTATAAACACGCCATGACACTATAAGCGTAGGCATGATTAGTGCTTTTGTTGAGCGTTGGCACAAGGACGCGAGCTCCTTCCACTTGCCAATAGGGGAGATGACCATTACCTTAGATGGTGTGTCATGTTTCCTTTGCTTACCTGTTATGGGCGTTTTATGTCACCTTCAGTAGTTGTCTTGCGACAATGTGATTGGTTACTTACGACACAAGCTGAAGGTGACTTACAAGGCAACATATCATGCCATAGAAGTGGGAGCATGCATGATCATAATTTTAAAAATCGGACCGATCATTGACTCGGTCAAGACACTGGGTCACTGGATCAATGGTCGAACCAGTGGATCACTAATTGAATCGCATGACCCAATCTATATTAAATATATATAATTGGATGACTACTCAGACTAGCTCCATCGGGTCTCTCATCCATACATCATTGCCCCATCACATGGAGATCCCTCGTGAGGCCCTCCTCGAGTTCTTGTGTAGTAGGTTCGAGTCAGTAAGCCAAAGTCTTCATCTAGTGATTTGTAATTGTCAAGTAATTATCCATATCTATGTCTCTCTTGTGTATTGAACGACAATCATACTTTCATATTACTTATTTTATATTCCTTTTTTTTAGGCATTGTTTGAGAGGATAGTACAGGAATATGCAACAATGACTTCATTTGAGGATGGATCCATTAGGCACTAATGCCTATAGCATCACAAAGGAAACATTGACATTGGCATAGTCAGACACTTCAGCAGGGTGCCCATATCGAAGGATGAGGAGGAAGACTCGACATGAGTGATATTATTTTCTATTATTTTATGTTTGGTATAACTTTATTTGTAATGTTTTAGTTTATCTATCGTAATTATTCATGTTTTATTACACTTATTTTGTACGGATTTTGATATTATAGCTTTACAAAGTTCTTAAGGATTTCATAATTGTATTGGGAGGGGGGAGCCTTTTGTCATATCATTATCATGCTAATTGACATATTAATTGCTTTAAACTCTCATGCATAAATCGCAATTAATCTCTTCTCATCTAACCTTTTTAAAGTCCTTAAAAATGTAATTTCATCATATTCGAGATGAATATTTATAATTTTATATTCTCAATAGTCAAGAATAAAAATCTAGAATTTTAGATTTTCCATTTTTATTTCTCATACATTTAATATCATTAAAATAACTTAAATTATAGTGGGACTTCAAAAATTATATATGCATACTTTAATCAAAAGATAAAATAGTTTCTAGTACTGTCCAGAAAGATACATTTAATAAATATTTTTCTCTCCAAAACTGATACATGTGCATTTTTCTATGTCCAAAATTAACAGATCCTACTTTTCTTTCAACCCTTTCGCGAAGTCCCTCCATCCTCCAATTCTCCGAGTGCACAATCCTAACCAGTCAAAAAGGCACATAATATTTATGCTGACATTTTGACGATGACTGTTATTATAATATAAAATAGCATCCATGTTTCTTACTCGTTTTTTAACGTACGTTGTTGGGAGTGACTAGCATTACGTATACTACACACTACACACGCAACGCAACTTTCACTATAGTGGATCGGTTCAAGGTCTTATGTCTGTTGTCCTAAACTTTCACTTGTGGGCTCAATGTCTGTTAAATTCTGCAGGTTGCACCAAGAGTCAACTTTTCCTTTCCGTAGCAAATCTTCATTTTCTTTTTTCTCATTTCAGTTCAACGTGTAAAATTAGGAAGTAAAGAAAATAGAAAACAATTTTTAATATTAACAATAAAAGAAATGTTAACGACAAATTCTCGAACACATTTTTTTTAATACATTCTCAATTATTGATCAAAATTTATTACAAATCATAATTTTTTTTAAGTCTGATCACATTTTATAATTAATGAGTATTATGCATGATTTTATAGTTTCTAATATAATTTAACCTATAATAACGATTCACATTTTAATTAATGAGTATTATGCATGATTTTATAGTCTGATCACCTCGAATAAGAATGCGGAACAAGAACAATCCATGGAGAACTCGTATCTTTTTTAATTCAATGCGTCGAAGCCAATTGTGTTGGTGATGAATAGTGATGGCATCTATTCCCCTAGGCTCACACACCTCGTTGAAGCTCTCATTCACCAAGGTCTCTGCAATGTCCAAGTTTGCGTTCCTCAATCGTGAGTTTTCCTTTTCGCCTATGTAATTTGTTTGTTCGTGAAATGGTTGCTTAGGGACAAATCGGTTTCAGTTCTGAGAAGCCTATGAGAAAACTGTGGAAGCCGCTTCTGCGAAAATTGGTAGTTCCACCGCCTTTGAGATTTCAGGTATGTATGGTTTTAGGTTTGTGGCCTATAATAATATTGATCCAGTTACATGAACTTAATTGTTATTTTGTTTTTTATAATTCGGGTATTCCTCAATTTTAGTTCTAGCTTTGGTGTGGTATCGATTTGGTTCTGCAATGGAATATCAATCGGTAATTTACATCCATGTCTTGGTTTGTTGCAGTATTTCTATCATTTCCTTACTTCTATGACTCTATCTTAAGTGGTATTTTACTATAGAGTTGCATGGATGAGTACAATCTGTTCGAAGTATTTCCTGATCCAAATGATTTTTTTCTTCCTTGCATTTATGAATAAAGCACCAACATAAAAAGAATCGTAGAGTAGAACCAAGAAACAGATATAACTATTTTATTTGTTACTCTCACAAGTTTGCTTGTTCTGTCCAGAAAACTTTAAGCTGATTGCAGAGTATTTGCAGAGAAGTGAAACTTTTGGTGGTCCACTTAGAGATTGGATTGGAATATATGAAGAATGTGCAACGTAAGTAATAAGCATGGAAGAATACCATGCTAATTTTTATTGTGTTGCTCATGCTACTTGTAACACTATGGTTTTTCGTAAGGTATTATAAGTGATTGATAAATATCGCAAGAGAAAATTAAATTTAAATTATGTTGATTGATAGAATAATTAACTTAAGCTCTATGTTTTGTTATGTGTCATAGAATTATTGTGAGATTTTTTAGACTTTTTCGTAAGTTCCATAAGTTGTAAAAAAAAAAAAAAAGGTTGTGTCCTTAGAGGAAGGTGGGTGCAAATAGAAAAACTTCAAATTTATTCCAATTAATTTGTACACAACCTTCTTTCTTTCTCTCATTCTCTTCATTCTTCTTTCCTTCCTCCCAAAACTCTCTGCTATCTGCTCTCTCCTCCTTTCAAGCTGGCCACGGCACTCAAAAGGGGCAAAAGAAGCCATTTTTGTTGGTTGCTTTAAGATTTGTATGCAAGCTAAAACATCATCTCTTCACCATCCCAACCAAGTTTCCTTTTCCTCTTCATCCCTTCCTCTGTCTCTCCCGGCTAGAACTAAATCCCAAAGGTAAGGGAAGCTTCTCTATTTTTAGTTTAAGTGTGGTTGAGAGTTAGGGGGCTCAACTACACACAACATGAATGCCCCTCATCTGGACTGTTGTGTGTGTTTTGTTTGAATGCTTGAATGTGAAAAATTGATGAAATGGGTTAAAACCCTTTGGCAGTGGCTGTGTGAGATTTTTATATACTGTCTTTCGATTGTTTTAATCTTTGAAATTGATTGGGAAGACTCCTAAAACAAAGGAGACCATGTCCAAATTTTCTTGAAATTATTTGGTAAGCTTTCCATGTGAAAATCAAACCACAAAATAAAGTGGCAGTGACTGTTTGGTTCGTCCAGCTCTGGACAGTCCCCACGGTTTTGTGATTTTTGGAAGATCTAACCATTGGTTTTCATGAAATTAGTTTTGAATGAAAATAGAGACAAAATGGAGCAACTTTTATTTTGACACTTGGGTGAGATAACTTCGGTTTGAGGTTCATCCGTGACCCACAAAGTGGCTGTTCTGTTTTTCGAGTTTCCCTGGAACATGTCTCAGTTTTTCTCAAATTCCCACTTGTGTGCTTAATGTTTCTTTTTTTTTTTTACCATTAAAAACTAGACAAAACAAGATTTTTAATCATATAAATTACAAAAATTATCATGTTCAATTTCTAAATTAACCTTTTAAAAAGAAATAGGGCAAGGGTTTTGAGCTCTGTTTTGAGTCTGAAACTTAGACTGTTAGAAATAAATTTATTAGGAACAGTAGGGAAATAATTTGGAGGCAAAAGTTACCTTTTTAGAAAGATAAAGATGTTATCTTTATACTGTAAAATTTTTAGCTCAAAACAAGTTTGGAAAGTGGGAGAAATTTACATTTCTTTGAGCTATATTCAATGAACACTCAAAATTCAAGGCTGCTGACTTTGAAAATTCTTATAAAATTTCTAGATGTTTATTTTATAAGTGGGATACCTTTCTGTAAACTAGATTTCAAGAGCTTCGATTTGATATAAAAAGTTTTTAATTCCAAGGTCATTTGCTACAATCAGTGAGAGCTCACATTCAGTATTTCCAAAGAGAAATCGACCTTATTTGGTCAATATGATAGAGTTATTGGAATGATAATGTTTGTTTATTGAGATGTGAATCTTGAATATTTAATATTTAAAATATGTTTTGTGTGATACAGTCTTTTGACTATAGGATGGATCTTGTAATCATGTTTTGAATGAGAATGACTTTGTTGTTAGGGTTGGTATACTATGGTTGATGAGATATAATTCGTTGAGATTATTATATTATTGATTGAGGTACAATTTTGTTGAGAATATTATTTATCATTGAGGTGTATGTGTTTTGTTGAGAAATTGAAATGGGATGTTGATGAGATATGATGATATATGTGAACTGTGTGTTGGAACCATCCTATATGTTAAATAGAAGTTAACTATGTCCTTTGGAAAGACTTTTATAGAAAAATGGTATACTTGGGAAGGGGAGTTTCATGCTAGAACTCCGGTCCACTAAAGCGACCCGGGGGTCTCGCCTAGTGGGATATTTTCCCAAGTACCACCCCTATGTTTTGACTCCGAATGGTGTGTTGGAGTGTTGAGAACTACTTTCCAAGAGGTTTAGTGACTCTTTTAGTGTATAGGGGATGGATTATTGTCGTAGTTGAAGATTGTTGAAGTAGTTGAGATGTATTTGGATCCTTAAATCAGGCCATTGGAGATGGGGGTACGGAGGTGCCGTGTATAAGACTGTAAGGGACTCCAAATATGTTTGCCGCTGGAATACGGTGGGTACACACAGTTGGTGAACAGAAATATTCTGAATGTTGTATATGCACAGTTGGTGCATAGGTGTGCACAATTGGTGCACAGGCATATGGGTAGGAACGTAAGTTGAGGGTGCTAGGTAGGCTCTCAACCTAGTACTGGAGGTTTTCGTGGTGGCTAACGGTGGGCCTATAGAATAGCCAAGTGGGCGAATTCCTATAGATGTAAGGTTTTGCAAACCTTATAAAGGTAAGCCAATACCCACACTTGTCTATATTCGATTAAATCCACACTTTCTCCACAGGGTCAGCTCAAGGGAATCCCTAAATGGTCAAAGGTGAGACCAGTGTTATCAGACCCGGCCCGGTCATCGACTCGGCCGGGGTACCGGGTCACTGGGTCAGGGGTCAACTCGGTGAGTCAATAGTTGACCCACATGACCCGCAGAAAAGATAGCTTATAAACTTATACCCTTAAATATTTAAAGTTTAACAAAATTCAACACATTTAGAAGCATAGTTATGAACTTGTTTAAGAATCTTGAGCAACATATTTTATTCTAAAATTCAACATACACAACCTTAAGTTATAATTTAAAATATATCATTATCATCTATTTATTAAAAGCTAAAGCTATCATTGTTGTACACCGGCAAACATAATATATATATATATATATATATATATATATATATATATATATATATAAACCTATTTTATTTAAATAATACAATTTTTTCATTCATCTCACTATTGCTCTGATAAAAAATAATAATTTTTCGAACCAGTAAGTATATTGGATGAGATAAGATAAATACAAGTTTTACTCGTAAATAACAATATAAGCCAAGGAGAAAAGGCAAAATTAGAAGTGACAATAGCTTTATGCCTTTATCATCTCAAATCCTAATATGCGATTATGCTTGGTAAAAAAAAGTAAGTAAATATATAAATAACATAAGTGTAAGATATAAATTAAATTTTCTTATATGAGTGTTATTGTTCTCCTGTAAAAAAAAAAAAAAAAAAAAAAAAAAAAAAAAAAAAAAAAAACCAAAATTCGTGACCCGCCGAGTCAACCCGGTCACCGGGTCACATCAAAACCGGCCGAGTCAACCCGGCTCATACCGGGTCGACTGCATAACCGGTCCGATTGGTGACTCGGACCGGTTGGGTGACCGGTTCGCGGGTTATTGGGTCGACCCGGCCGGTTCGAGCCGGGTCTGATAACATTGGGTGAGACTACGGTAGGGGATGGGGCCTATAAGGACCACTCATATGATGTTGAAACTCTATGGAGTAGAGTCAGTCTTGTCGACTAAGGTTGTCTAGTGGTTTATGTTGTACATCACTTTGTGATGAGGGATGTTGGTGGTTGTATTATGTTGAGATGTGACTTATGATGTTTATGGCTCATGATGATGAGTGGTGATGGTTTATGTTGTTGATGTTAGCTGAGGATTTATGACATTTGCTAATTTGATGTAATCCATGAGATGTGATGAGTCATGTTAATAGTTGGTGATATAACTATGTTGTATGAACTATTTGAGATGGTTGAGCCATGATATTGTTGTTTATTGGTGTTTATTGATGAATTGAGTTTTGAGTTTATGAACTAAGTTTTGTATAACGGTTTCAGTTATGTATAATTTTGTTTGGTAAGCTTACCCTTGTGCTGTTTGCACGTGTGGTTTGTGCCTGTGATTATCTCGGACGTCATGTTCGGGGGAGCAGATAGCTTTATAGGTGGATTCTTCCTCTTGAAGGCTTGGTAGATGGAGCGAGCACAAGATTGAAGCTGTGTTATCTCTTTTCTTTGTTTGGTCTATATATAGTTATATGTATAGAGATGACCAGCTTAGGTTTGTCTCAAGTATAAGCTCCAAGAGTTGTTTGTAGTTAAAATTATATTTTCTTTTAGTTTTGAACTTTAATTATTACTTTTGGAAATGCGGAAAGTTCACGCAATATTTTCATAAAGTAAACTAATGTGAGAGAAAGTTTCTAAACTAAAAGGAAATCAAGGAACCTTAGCTTTAATAGTTATGTAACGTAGACGGGTTGTTACACTACTCTGCAGTATTTTGTATCAAGAAATTGATTATACAAATGAAGAAAAGAATGCTGATAGGTTCTAGTAGCAGGTTATTGAATCTAGCTTTTATATGAAATGACCTTTTAATATAAAAGTTCTTAAATATTATATAGATAGTAAAATTCTAGAGATCGACACATGGATCGTAGTGACTAAAGCCATTTCAGTATTAAACAATTAATCCATTGGATTGGATTAATTATCAAAAGCAAGGCAAATAGGCATTCCCTGAATCCCATCAATTTGAAACCAATTTGATTGTCATGCATACCACCACATGGCCATTAAGATATTAGTACACTACAAGAAAATGCTGATTTACTGACGGATTTTTACCCACGGATTTAGATCCGTCAATATTTTTACGTTACCGACGGATTTTTTCGACGGATTTTGAATCCGTTGGTAATTTAAAATTATTGACAGTAAGTCAAATTTACTGACGGATTTTACCGACAGATTTTTCCATAAATAATGAAATTCGTAGGTAACTTTAAAAAATCCGTCGGTAATTAAAAGGGCAATCTTTTTAATAAAAAGACATTTTTAATGTACCCATGGATTTATCTCTGGGTAATGAAGTAGCTGTGTGCAAAAATATTCCCCCCAATTTTTTTTCACATTTCCCGCTCCGACTTTTTGCATTTCCTCTCTCAAGTCTTTCGCACGACCTTTACTTTTTTATTCTGACCCTTCTTTCCTTTTTCTTCATTGGTTGAATCTAGTGAAGGAGGCAGGTAGGGTTTTCGGTTTCCCTCTTGCGTTGGGTAAGCCAGCTGCACCCTCCTTCTCCCGAGCTCCTCTTCACCTTCACTCCCTTCCTTCCTATGTCCTTCCCCCATACACTCATCACTCTCAACTCACCCAAATTCGAATCAAATTTAAACTCCTACTAAGGTTGGGGTTTCGAACTTCCTTTTGCCACCACATTCAATACGACACGCAGTGTGTGTTTCTGGCGGTGGAGTCAAGCCAGCAGTACGACACGCAGTGTCTGAAATGGTTGTGCCTAAGAAGGTACTGTTTCCCTTTCTTTTCTTTTTTTTCCGTTGATATGGTGTTGAAATTGTATGATTTTTTTTGCCTTGCTTCAAGTTTTTGTTTGTTCATTGAATGGATTTTTTTTTATAGGAATCGTTCATTAAATGGATGAACAGGGTGTGACAGGTTCAAGCGGTATGTCAAAGGTAGAAAATTTTCCCCATCCATGGACACCATTGTAACCATATGAGTAGTTCCTCACGGTTCTTGTCTTAGAATGACATTTTTTTTGGCTTTTTATTCAGTTCAGCAAGGCATGTCTTACGTGAGAAACAAGGAAAGATCGAATGAAGTGTACAAGAAGCTGCAAGATGGTTGGCTTAGCAACCGAGATAAGGTCCCACCAGCTGAGTTTGCAAAGCTATTTTTCTTTTGGACATCATACAATGATATTTATTCTTGTTTCTTTTTTAAAATTCTTTTTGGTTTTTTATTTATAGTGGTTTTCTATTTATATATATGATACATTGTTCCTTGTCCTTGCAATTGTTAGGCTGGCAGTTGGCCAATTTCATATCTGTGTGGGAATTATTCTTCTCTAAAAATTGATTTGTGCTTTAATTTGTTTATCTTAGAGGTGTTGGCAGAAGAGGTAGCTAAGTTTGTTTCCACCTACAGTGATTGTTTTACGGCTATAACATTAAATGCTAAGCAATGTGAGTAATTGAAAATGGGGTACTATCTGGGTGTTGTTGCAGCCTCGGAAAATCCTCCTCATTTTATCCATCTATGTTACATATGGCTAAAATATTAAATGCTAAGCAAGGTTGCTCTGGTTCAATTATATCTAGTTTCTTGGTTGGTATCAAGCAAATTATACCAGATCAGTAGCTTCCTTTATTCATCAAGATAAAGACAAAGGTTTGATACTCTTTTTATTGTTGTGTTGTTGCTATAATTATAAGATTAAGAATTGTTTGTATGTGTGTTGAGTAAGTGCTTTTTCTTTGCTTAATTTAGAAATTGTTCATTCTATTTGAGATGCAGGGATACCATGGTGTTAAAAGCCTATAAAGGAAGGTATTATTATTATGGTTCTATGTCTGTCCTTCTTTGTGGTTTTTCTTGGAATGAATTAAGGCTGATTTTTCTACTTATTAAAAGATCTATGAAGCTTAATAGTTTGTTGCCAATGAAATTTCCACTTCCAGATCCACGAGATCCATTTCCCTTGAAGCCAGGTTGCATCTCTGTATTTATTCCTAATTGAAAAGCAACTGAAGAGGACAAATCATAAAGTATTAGTTTGGCCATAACTGGGGCACGAGTAGCAGCCACTTAGTGGTAGTTGATTTTACTATTGACGTGTTGCTTCATGCTCTAATCTGTGCAAGTAATAATGTGTTCATTCCTTTATTGTGCAAGTAATAATGTGTTCATTCCTTTATGTTTATCTTTCTATTTTTATTTTGTTTTCACTTGTACATGATCCTTTAATTTACTTGTTTGTTTACTTTATAAAAAAAATATCTGTACAGGTGCATTGAATTGAGATATTGAAATATGCATTGAAATGACATTGAGATATACTTTAAAATGAGATATTGTTGCAACGTGTTGGTTCTTGCTTCATATCAACTACAAGTATTTAATTTCCTTTTCTTATTAGTGTATACATGAATTTATTTTTTTTAGAATTAAGAAGTGAAAGTAGTATGTTCTAGTCCATTAATTCTCGGTTATTATAAATAGATTTCTTAATTAATAAATACATTTGAAAGCAAAACATAATATTTATTAGTTTTAAATTTCTTAATTCATTAATTTGATTTTCTTTCTATTGCTTATTCGGTTATTCTTTGATTGAATCAGAGAATTGGATTATCACAAAAGGACACCCTCTAAAATGTCTAGATAGGTCTTGGGCTTAACAATTTAACCTCAATTAATTTGTGGGTATTCATTCCCTGTAATGTCACATCTAAAATGTGTAGAATTCGTATACCTTATACATTTTATATCAATAATATTATATTAATTTAATTATTAATATAATTATTTTTAAGTTATTTATGTACTTTATCAAATTATTCGTAAGCATACTCTTATGTATCTTAGAGGTAAGCTTTCTTTGTAATATTTTTTTCTTTTAACTTAATTGGTAATCCATCTCAAATTAATATATCATTTATTCCTCTTAATCAACATTTACAACTAAAACTACTAGTGTCTTCTTTAATAACTCTGTCTTGTCAAGTTTTGATTAATTGATTAACTTTGTCTTCTCTAGTGCTAGTATTAATTTAATTGCTCTGATTGGCAAATTGCTGCAGCCTGTGTCCCATTAGGCTTGTGATTCTTTTCAGTTATGCATTTTGAGAGTGGAGTACAGAGGCTAACCCACTAACTGCTACACCTATTGGTTGTTAGTGCCACTCCAGGCTAAGATTAAAAGCCAAATAAAAAATTAACTTGCAGCCGTTGATGTTCAAGCTCACATGTACCTTGTACTGTTGTACACGTCCTCCTAAACTTCCTTTTTCCTTATATACACTTTCAGTATTTCTATTCAACATATTATCATATACTCCTAATTCAGCAACCATGTAACTCGTCCCAGGCACCAGAGATTGAGGGATAACGCTTCCTTTCCACTCTACCTCTGTTTGCACCATTGTAAGCTTCACAATCTCTCTTCTATTAGAACTTTTTCTTTCCTGCCACAAAATGTATTTAGTATGGGAACCTCTATTATAATTTTGCTCTAAATGGATTAAGATAAAATCCTTTGTTATGGACATGATATGTTTATTCGTTTTTGCCAATATTTTTTCTCTGATGTATTTGCTCAATCTGTTTGGTTACCTCAAGCAAATGTAATTTTTTGTTAATTTCTTTCCTGGGCACTTCTACCATTAATCATGTATTTAATGCTTCTAGTGCCACATTGTCTTCACTCTTGGCTAGGTTGCATAACTTAGCATTATGAAGTTATATATATACTAGAAAACCAAAATTGTGTAGAAGCTGTTTAAAAAGATAAAATGCTTGATTGATGTATTTTTTGTACAAAGAATAAAGTGGGCATCTCTTCATATTCAAATTCTATCTCACATCGATCTTGCAGGTTCCACACAAAAGTCTGAAGACTTGTATTATCACCGACCAACCCAACTGGAGATGAATCACATAAATTTGAGTTGCCACCTCAAGGTTAAGGCCAACAATGCTACCTGAGCAAGCTGGCCCAAGACTTTCTGAATTTTTTTCTTTAATTCTATTTGTTCTTTTGTACGTCCACATGATCAATACTATAGCTGTTTTAGTCCCCATAGGAGTATCTTGTGTCATTTTGAAAGTAGTGTATCGTAAATTGTACTTTTGTAAGTTCATTAGGGGTATTTATATTCGGGGATAAATCTCTCTTCAAGATGTATTGTAATTAGTTGGATATTAAATCTCAAATAAAATATGCATTGCAGAGATATGTTTTTATTTATTATATTCGTTCTTTTAAATAATTTATAAATTAAATATACTATTTCATTTTTTAAGAATAAACAAATATAAAAAATAAAAAAATTATTTGTAATTTCCTATGGAAAAAATCCGTCGGTAATTTTTTATGGATAAATCCATTGGTAGTTTCTTCAAATTTGTAGGTAATTTTCCATGAAAAAATCCGTCGGTAATGTCCATTGGTAATAATCCGTCAGTAATGTCCGTCGGTAAATCCGTCGGTAACGTTAGCTACGACCATATTACCGACGGATTTTTATCCGTCGATATTCCGTCGGTAAAATTGGATTACTGACGGATTTTTGCAGTTACCGACGGATTTTGGCTGTTGGTAATATCAAAATTTCTTGTAGTGGTACCTCACATCGTATTGCACACATTAAGCAAAGCCTTTGCTTGAATAGAAGCAATATGGCAATTGCATTATGAAACCTATTACCAAATGATTTCTTATGTAGCCCATGATCACCGTTAACCATCCTTTATTTACTTGAGCTTGCAAATTTCATCGAATACCTAAAAAAAATGTATGGATTTAATTTTTCCATGTACCAGTAATGTTCTAGGCAATGTCTTTCTCATTGTAGTACATGGCTACTTAATGTTATGGCAGCCAAGTCCTTGTCAGCTAGAAGTGAGATTTTACTTCAAATTATTGGACCTAGTATATTATTGGTGAACTCTTGCTAGCTGTCTTAAGCTTTCTTACTGATGCAACAATTGTTCTTGGTAATATTCTATTTGCAATATTTGATTGCTTGTAGCACACTTAGGATTTGAAAAGTTTATTACCAAGTGCTAACCTTGTTGTCTCATATTTTCCTTTAAGTTGCAAGTATACTAAGCTACATTGTTTTCATCATTGCTAATTCACTTCTTGTTATAGAGAATATCAAACTTGCCAAGAATAATTTTGTCTTAATATTACTGCAGGTTCTGAGTATGACTTTGTTAAGGTTACAAGGTCAGTTTGATTTCAAGAACATAATAATTATTGTAATTTTCCTTTCTCAATTCATTCTAGAGTTTAATCTAAGAATCTATCTATCAATCTCCTCTATGGCTTTTGTGTTGGCTTCAACATTGTCAGACTCATGTTAGACCCACTCTCACAAATCTAATTTTAATTTATAGTTTCCTTTCTCAATTTGTTATTTTGGGCTTGCAAAGTGGTTACCAGCACAATGCACTCAACATAATGTAGGCCTTCAAAGATAGATAGATCATTACTATAAAAATGCTTATTGTAGATTTTTAGGTTATTTTCTCTTTTGTTCTAGTGAGCTGAAGCAAACATTGGATAAAAGGCTCATGCAAACTTTACTGCTTTATTTTCTCAATGGTTATCAAGAACCACCCTGAATGCCTAAGCTCTTTTATATTGGGTGTCTTGCAGGCTGTGGATCAAAGTTAAACTGTCGATGCTAAAAGGTCAAAGAAGAAAAGGGTAAGTATAAACTGTCTAATATCTTAATTCTTTTAACTTGATCTACGTATGTGTTGCTTATAGTCTGTTGCTTTTGTATAAC
This sequence comes from Pueraria montana var. lobata, assembly GCA_026413185.1. Lineage (NCBI taxonomy): Eukaryota > Viridiplantae > Streptophyta > Magnoliopsida > Fabales > Fabaceae > Pueraria > Pueraria montana. The sequence continues at coordinate 23,974,122 of CM048654.1, forward strand.
TCGCTAGTTATGCTGTATTTACAATTGCCTAAAACTTAGTCATTTATCTTTGATATAGGTTCTAATATTTCTTGAGTCCAGACAGAGGTAGATGAGCCACTACAACTTGATATGTCTGAACTATGTTTGAGCAATGATTTTTCCCAAGGGAATGATGGTAAATGCAATTGCTGTGGGAACCAACTCTTTTTCTTTGGCCATTATTTATGCCCTTGAACTTGCAAATTGGTTTTCTGTACTTATATGTTTTTGTAATTTGTAAAGACCAACTCCATCCCATGAACAAGCCAGTTACTTTATCATTCCATTAGCAATTGGATTTTTTCTTTCATTATTTTCTTCCTCATTGTTATAAATGATATAGAAGTATAAAACCATTCTTGTGTGTTTACCTAACAAATTAAGCTTTGGGTGACATGATATTAGAGTCTCTATGAACAAGTGTGGTCTAGAGTATGATCCTTGTTTTCCTCATCCTTCTAATCAAAAGTTGGATTTCATAATAAGGTTGTTAGATAGGCATGTGCTCTGTGCATTGTCCACACTTCAAACTCAAATCCCTTCTGCATGAGGGGTGTGTTATAAAATAAAACTATGAAACCATTTATCCACCTTTACTTAACAGCTTTAGCTTTTTGGATAGTTCATGACACTCATATTCTTTTGTTTTGTTTCTTTCTTAATTTTCTTTCTCCAAGCATATTCTCCTGAAGAACCCTTTAGAGTAAGGTATGAGGTTATGGAAGTTCCTATCAATTTACCATTCAAAAAGCCTCCTGCTGATAAACCTAACCCAAACAAAGAATAATATCTTGTTTGTAGACTCTACCTGAACTATAGCGGGAGGAGAAACTGAAACTAAATGAAAGGAAGAATTTAAAAGATGTACGACTTATATTAATTTTCACTTTACATGTCTATATATAGAGAGACATCTTATTGTTTGTTTTTGTTTTGATATTTTAAACAGGAACTAGCAGCCATGAATCTCCAATTTGAGAAAGAAGAGAGCCTCAAACAACCTAGATGCGGCTATTGAAAGCTTCATCAAAGCATTAGAGTGGGAGCCAAATGATAGTAGAATAAATGTTACAATATAATTAACTAGTAACATTTTTATAAATGTTACATTAAGTTGGCAACATTTGAAAAATGTTACAAAATGCTAGATTGGTAACATTTTTAAAATGTTGCTATTAATATGCAAAAATGTTACAAAATACTAGAATGGTAACAATTTTTTAAAATGTTGTCATTTGCATCTAAAAATGTTGCTAAAGACCTTTAGTGACGTAGGCCTGATACAACATTTGATAAAATGTTGTGAATGCTTATTAGTAACATTTATACATAATTCGGCAACATTTTTCAAATGTTACTAAACTAGTTTCTTACCCGTGCAATGCACGGAATTTGTAATATTTATTTTAAAATTTAATTTAATTAAATTATGTTTGTTATTGATAAGTTTTAATAGAAATATTGGTTGATTTATAATGTATTATATTTATACAATTTAACATATTGATAACTAATTTGATACTATTTTTTTTTACTATTTTCAAATGTTAAGAATTTGTCGTGTATGTAAAGTTATTAATCAACAAAAGTATATAATATATAAATAATTTATTAGAGATATAAAAATTGACGTAAACGATTTTCCATTTATTAATGCCAACATTAATATATTAATATTATTAATCTTACAAATCACACGAAGAAAATAACACATACAAAAACCTACATTATAAATACAAAATTTATTATTTACAACTGTTAATAATATGTTGATAAATTTAATGACAAAATAGCAAACTTTCCGAAGACCTAATTTAAGATTTCCAAGGTTTCATAATACTTTTTTTTTTACTGCAGGTTTCATAATACTTAATACAATATATTGTCTTGGTATGTCAGGATAGATTACAGTAGGTGAGGATGTTCTTGTCATGTGTGTAGTGGATTGTGCATTGTAGCTCTTAAAACAATATAATATTGATTCTTAGTGTTATTGATATTTTTATAGAAATAAAAATAACCCACAAAGAATTTTAAATACGGAAACATTTAAAATGTATAATTTACTACGAATATAAAAAACTTTTTAATTATGTCTACATAAACATTCAATCAATAAATTCAAATTCAAATTAAATGTTCATGCACAATTTTTTAAATAAATTCAAATTTTGTAATATTTGATATTTTAATTTATTTATATTTCATAAAAATAACATTGTAACAATGAAAGTTTATCAATTTTAGCTCAATGTTCACGCAAAACAAATATAGAAAATGAATATAAAAATAAATAAAATTTCATTCAAATTAATATTAAAATCCTGAAATAATAAATAAATGAATTTTTCATATTTTAAAAATTCAAATAACTTTATATCAAAAGAAAATATAAAAAAAACTGTTCAATTTATCCTTGAAATATTTTTAATCAAATTAATTAATTAATCAATTTTAAAAATTAAAAATTTCTATATCTGATTTTTTTTATTTTTTTACAAAAAATGATTTAAATATCAAAATAAATATTTATTTAATTTTGTAATTTAAAAGAAAATGAAGGTAATGATAAAAACCCGAACCTAACATAAAATGAAGGTAATAATAAATGAAGATATATATTTTGTATAACCAAAATTCATTGTTTAGGGAAATATATAATAAATATAAAAGAAAAAGTAGATGGTAACATATATTAATTTAATGAGTTTTATATTTTGTTAAAAATGAAAATATCATTATGTGTTAGTTTCTTTTCACTTAAAATAAATTATTTTCATGAATTAACTTAAAAAATATATTACGAAAATATTCATTCGATCAATTTTATTGATAATTTTTAAAAAAAAATTGAAAGAGAAATTAAAATTTTAATTGAAGGTAAAACAAATACATGGTGCAAAGTCTCATAAAATAGTTTTTTAAAATTCAATTTAAATGTCTCAAATATAAAAATTCAAATATATAATATGATGTTATAATTTATTTTCATTATTATCAACAAATTGAAGTTGTATGTTTTCATTAATTTTTAAAATATTATTAATTTAATATTTTCTATTTTATATAAATATCATATAGGACAGGACATCATATTTTTTATAAAATTAAATTAAATTTTAAATTGTCATAATTAAAATTATAATACAAATCATCATAAATTTTTTTATCAGATAAATAATTACATATTTTTAAAACTAAAAATCTTAATATCTTAATTTTTGATAATTTATCTTTTTTTACAACAATACCATTCAATATTAAAATATATCTTAATTTAATTTCACAATTTATAAAAAAAAAATGTGACGATAAAAATGAGTACTAAATTTGATAAAAAAAATTAATATTTAAATATTATTTCTTTGAAAAAAACTCATATTTTTTTAAAACAAAAATAAAAATATTAAACATCTTTAAATATGACTAACTACCACCACAAAAAATTAATACTTAATTCATGTCTAAAATATTTTTTATTAATAAAATTAATTGTAAAATAAAATAAGAGTCAATTGTTTAACATTCTTTTACACTATAAACTATTTTTTCCCTACATTAAAACAGTGTCTCTCATTAAATAACTACGGGACAAAAGGGAGAGGGATGAGTGAGAATAGTTGTTCTCAAAAAGTAAAAAAGCTTCATGCTCTTAAATTGACACCTTTCAAAAACAAAAGCTTTAAATATATATATATATATATATATATATATATATATATATATGTGTGTGTGTGTGTGTGTGTGTGTGTGTGTGTGTGTGTGTGTGTGGTCATTAAATTTAAAAAGTAAACCAAAATATCAACCTAATTTTTTTTAAAATTAGGATTATAATGTTATTTAAAATTATAAAATTTGCTTTAAATTTAAACTACAAAATGCTTCACAAAATATAAAATTGAAATCTAATTATTTATACAAATATGTAAACCCATTTAAATATTCTTAAATGAATATCATACACTTAAATCTTTTGAAATACTTCTTGGTAAACAATATTCTTAGTACATGATAGTCTATTGTATTCAGCATCACATATTAATATTTTCAAACCAGATTTATTCTTAACATGTGAAACCACAACATATAGTTGTCCATGGGTAAACACTGGTCTAGGCAAGTAAACACCAACATGAGACAATGTTTGTCCTTGACTTTTATTAATAGTCATTGTAAAACAAACAATTATTGGAAATTGTCGTAATTGAAACTTGAATGGTGACAATCAATCAGAGGGAATTAAATTTATCCTTGGGATTAGGGCTGAGCAATGGTCGGTTCGATCAGATTCGGGCCAAAAAAGCTCGATCAGCCGAAAACCGACCATTGAATAATACAATCCACAACTGTCCGATTAGCTTTCGGATTGAGGCGGGTCAGTTCAAAGCGGGTTCGGTTAAAAGGGCGGGCTATCTCGGGTATGTCATGCTATCTCCATTTTCGTCAAGTTTGTTGTCTTCTTGGTGCGTGGCGGTGATCACAGTGAACGTTGTGGTTGGATGTGGAGTGAGGGCTGTTAACAGTGGTGCGAAGTGATGCAGGTGGTGAGTGGGTGCAGTGATGTGGCTGCACGAGGCGATGTGTGGTGGTGCGAGGTAGGCGTCAGTGGTACATGGTGTTGGCCCGTTGAGAATGTTTTAGTGCCAATAGATTGTAGAAGATGCACTTTGGAGTTGTCAGTGAGCATAGGAAACGTAATACTTCTCAACTAGTGATAACCAAGTAAGAATTGAGAGAGAAAATTCAAACTTGCAAACAAGCCACTACAATATCACACTTCAAAAGTCAAAAGTTGTGAGAAAAAGTAATGCCTGATGCAATCCATTCCATTGCCCAATAAAATTTCTGTAAATTTTGATGCATCAAAATAATTACTCTTGGAAACATAACTTTGTGCACAGTCCAGCTGTTTTCTATTTAAGTCTGTATCCTAGCTCAATAGGTCGGGTGCAGGTATGGTCGAAATTTTTTTCCCAACCCACACCCTCCCGAATCAATCTGTTTAAATCCGTTTTTTTACTTATTTAATTAACCCGAGACCCATTTTTATTCGATCGATATGCATATTTTTAGGCTGGTTTGATCAGGTTTCGATCGGCTACTTAATCTTGCTCAGCCTTACTTGGAATACAAACTTTATAACCAATGTTGTCCCCAGTTATTAAAATAGCAATTATTATATTTGTGCCCAACTCATCAACAATCAATCTAGACCTATTACATAAGCCAAGTGATAAATCCAAGTTACGCATAAGCATCACAATAACTCCTTTTTTGAGAACCAATCGATGATCAGGAATACCAGAACATTTGATCTGATTGAGAAATTCAACAGTTAACCAATTAGATTCAATTCCAATATTGTGATCAACCTTTAATATTGAATCTGAACTTAAATAAACCTTTTCTTCACCAGGCAATAATGTCATGACATTTCATTAACAGAAGTAACAACATCTAATGTTAGAGTTAGTATAGCTCTATCCTTGAAGTATTCAATGTCACCAGCATGATTTAACAATTGAGGATAAATGGTCCAAACTATATCTTCAATAGGATCCCCATTCTGTGGTGCTAAGAAACAATTCGGGATTTCGATATCTAATTCACCGTCATTATAGTCACTGACCTTGCCATCACCTAATGACAGAATCCAATCAGCAAACTCCTTTATATCATCTGAATATTCATTATTGTCACAATTTGCAAGTCGCATATCATTGGTCAATCTTAATACCTTGCAATACTTCCACAACCTTGAAGAGTTAATGGTGGCCATGACAATTTCAGCACGAGTGGCATTCGGGATAACAGGTAAATTTTGCCTAAAGTCACCACCAAGAACAACAACTTTACCACCGAATGGCTTATTGAAACTATTGTCAACTTGAAAATGCATTATATCACGAAAAGTTCGATCAAGCGCTTCAAATGCCCACCTATTAACCATTGGAGCCACATCCCAAATTATTAATGAGGAACTCTGAAGTAACTCAGCTTTTAAACTACCTTGTTTAATAGAGCAACAGGAATACTCATCTAAATTTAATGGTATTGAAAATTGTGAATGGGCAATTCTACCACCAAGAAGTAAAAGAGAAGCTCTACCACTTGAAGCCACATTTAATATTTTTTTTTTCAGAACGCATTTTGTAAGACAATGTCTTCCATAAAAAAGTTTTGCTTATGCCACCATATCCATAAACAAAGAAAAAACCACTATTTCATTATCACATGCTTGACAAATCTCATCATAGACAAGTCTTTGATCTTTATTCAACAACATAACATTTTCTTCCAACAATTTTTGCATTTTTTGATGATCATAATTCATTTCATTGAAAATTAACATATTTCCGAACTCATTAACTTGATCAACATCAGGAAAAGGAAATGAATAAAATTCTTTTAGCGATTTTCCATTCATTGATAATAAATTCTCTATTTCTAATAAACAAATCCTTTTTAACACAACATCTTCAAGATGTAGATCTACAACAAGTATAACAATTACTCAATCAGTATAACTAAAAAGATGAATTAAAACTGTGAAAGGAATAATATAAAATGATCAAAATTAAATATACCTGGTGAGTTACACATTTTCCTCTTTTGCAACAATATACCTTCAATTAACAAATCTGACGTCTCATTCCAAACTTTCCCTGGATCTGACATTAAGTTGGACATTAATAGTGTAACAAACAATCTTCTAAGATAAGAACCAGATGAAAAATGTGATGCTTCCTTGATGGCATTTATAAATTCTTTATCATTAGCAAGCAAGCCAAGAACATTACATGCTTCATGAAAAGTTTCACAAATGACACCATTAATTGTCTTCAAATCGTCAAATGAAACACAACCAGTCTGGATGTTCAACAGTAATATCAAATAATACATTTCACCAGATCCAGGAGGAAAATAACTCAATCTACCAATAGCGAATCCTTTTTTCTGAGGACACCATTCTTGCAAATCAGAATCGTAAACAAAAAATTCAGGATACTGACCAAATGTCAAAGAATGTCCTTCAGGATACCTTACATTAGACTCCATCCATGCCACAAACATTGACTTTTTATTTATACTTCGATTAAGAACATTAGCAATTCGCTCAGAATCATTAAAATGAACAAGCTCTTGTTTAGGAAGATGGTAAGTTAATCTTTGAACTGATGACCAATGAACGTGAATATCAAAACAAAATATGTGCCATACAGATTCACATGGAGATAAGTACCTACAATCATAATATTGTTTGATCTCATCAACAACTTGAGAGTCATCTTTGACATTTTGATCACTTGAAACAGATAAGGTTACGCGATCAACACCTTTATTTATGTACTTAAAAAGGTACTTTATTGAGTTACTTTTATTGCAATACTCAATATTAATATGAACTTTATACTTCATCAATAACAAAGGATTATATGGAACAATATAACTATTGTCAAGCTGGACACCATTTCGTACCATGTAGATACCACTATTTCTATGTTTATAAATAGCAAATCCATCATTGTCTATGGAAGTATCTTCAACATATTTCTTAGGAAAGAATTTAGAACATTTTCCTTCTTTCATACATGGGGAATTGTGCCGATCAAATCCACAAGGACCATGTACCATATAAGTTGAAACAACTTCAAATAGTTTTGGATATTTTTTAGCATCAGGAAACTCAGCACATATAATTGAATCAATCATACATGTATTAATAATCTTGTTTGTTGAATCCAACCAAAGTAATATATGTGCATGTGATAATCCTCTTTTTTGGAACTCAATGGTGTACATACCTATAAATAATATATTTTAGATTAATATGTATATATATATATATATATATATATATATATACATATTACTTTAATTTAATGAATGAATTGCTAGCTAATAATATATGAAATAATACCTACTATTGCTTTCCCAAAAAAATCACCATGTTTGAAATCATCCATTATTTCACGTAGCTTGATGTTGAACATTCTACATAGAATGTCAGGCCTATCATATGCTTGTAATCTCTTCTCATGGAGGTAAGATTGGATTTCAAGCCATTTTGGATTACATGTAACTGTCAGGAATAAATCTGGATAACCAAATTTAGCACATATAGACATTGCATCTTGACAGTTATTAAACATCTATCGATATCCTCCAACAAATGAAGAAGGCAGTACAACTCTAGATCCAATAGATGCGGGTCAATGTCACCACTATTAACAGCTTCTTCAATACCAGCCAAGAATTCCCTTCTTATATTTCCTTGGTTTTGTCTTATAAAGGATAACCTCTGAGAGATTCAATCATTGAATATGAATCAACAACAAATTATTGAAATAATCTTCGACTTTTGAGTATAACACTTTCTTGATGAAGTCTATCTTGAATTTTGAAAGCTATAAATTCACGAAAAGAAATACATTTTCGGTTAACAGCACGACTACTACCATAAACAGAGAGAAAAGGAATATTCTCTTGTTAACCATCTTCACCATATGGAAACAACAAAGGATATTGCAATGGTATATAAGCGGGGTGTGTTTCATGTATTCTTTGCAAAAGACAATCACATTCTTTAACAATATCACGTCCACAATCAGAAGATTCAAAATCACCAATTATTAAAGCAGCTACCTCATCAACACATGGAAGATTATAAGTTCGCGGATCTTTTGACCGCCTTCTAAACAATCTTAGGGAATGATTTTGAAATGAACCATCTTGAACAAATGAACGAACATTACCAAATGACTTAGCCAATACATTATTCTCATTAGACATTTGAATTAAATCAACAACCAATGTAGGATCAAGTTCCTCTTGAATACTTCTATTCCTACAAAATAATTGTGGATCAAATTAAATTTTAAAATATATATGTTTCTATTTTTATTATAATCTCTATTATATCGATATTCACACGCACACACACTTATATATATGTATATATATAGTACAACTCCTGTGAGAACACTTTCTTATGTGAGAACATGAGAACAACTAATAACAACCATCAGATCAAGATTAAAAATAATAAATGGTTGAGATTAAAATATTTAAAATTTAAATTATATTTTAGGAAGTGATAATTAAGATCTTTTATAGATTTATTTTTTATTAGATTATATATTAGATCATAATTTGAATTTTAAATATTTTAATTTCAATCGTTTATTATTTTTAATCTTGATCTGATGGTTGTTATTAGTTGTTCTCATGTTCTCATATAAGAAAGTGTTCTCACAGGAGTTGTACTCTCTCTCTCTCTCTCTCTCTCTCTCTCTCTCTCTATATATATATATATATATATATAAATATAAATAATGGATATTACATTTTAGGTATTAGATATTAGATTACATATTTAGATTTAGATATTTAGATATTTAGATATTAGATATTAGTTATAAATGAGGGTATAAATAAATAAATAATTTATAAATGAGGATATAAATAAATTTTTAATTAAATTGAACTATAAAAAATACTAATCTGTCAACTAATACAACTTAAGAAAAAAGGATATGCACTGACAGTGTAAAGTCATTTTATACAGTCATCTAATTACAAATCACAATTTATGGTAAGTTTGTTGATTTTTACAAAATTACATTAAAAGTCTTGCAAATGGTGATTTGTGATTGGATGACTGTGTAAAATTATTTTACACAATCAGTGCATCATCATTAAACTCATACAACTTTTATAAATAAAATTTATAAATTTATCACTGTGAATGAATAAAACTTCTTAACACATATTAATTAGAATATTATATATTACTTGTATAGTTATATAGTTATTATTAAATTTAAAAAATACTATTTTTTAAAATATTTATAAAAAATATTGAACTATATATATTGTCATAGGCATTACTTGCTATAAAAAATAACTATAGTTACTATAAATAATAAAATACTAGGAATTAGTAAAATTGGAACTTAACATAAAAAATATTTAAGTCATATGGAATAACATTCTGTCATTACTGTGAAATTTGTAATTAATACTACATAATATGACAATAAATATAACATATTAAAAGTTCATTCTTGATTTGTTTTAATACAATTAATACCAAATCGAACTATAATAAAGAAAATATATTTTTTATTATATTTTATTGTTAAATATATTTGATCAGTTTTAGATCAATTTGTAAATTTCAAGCAGTTATATTAAGTTATAAATACTTGTATTTCTATAATTCATTTATAAAAAATGGTCTTGCATTTCTATAAATATACTTACAAATGCCATTTATATAACAAAACAAAGATAAAAATAAATGCCTATAAAGATATTAATGAGGATATTTCATATTGATATTGATAATTGGTAATACTTGAAATATTACAATAAATGAGAAAGTTGATAAAACTTGAAATATTACCACAAATAGAGCAAATGAATGAATAAAGAGTAAAACAATATAAATGCGTATGACATTCATTAATAGATGAAGGTAGTGTGTAACCGTCGAGTCTGGGCATCACTTTGTTACCGTGTGTTTGGCAACAAGGTTTGTAAGTTCCTTATCACTATCTTTAAACCGTGACATGCATCATTTTGTCACATGCAACTTGTGATTTACGAACCTTAATTTTTAGTTTATAGGTGCTTTAATCACATACTCTCTCAGCATATCATATCATGTTAGAGCAACAAAAATAAATTTGGAAATTAGCAAATTTGTTTTTTCAATGTCAAATTGACAGAACTAATACTAATATCTATTACTATTTACATATTGGAATTTCTTTATTGCACTTTTTAATACTATATATGGGTATGGAAACAATATAATTTCAAAATTAATATAATGTTCAACAAAAAAGAATTTGATGAAAAATTATTTCATAATTTATAGAAATGTTCCAATAAGATTTATATAAAACAAATAACTTTATTAATACTTCAATATTTTAATTAATGGAAAATAATAACTAATAAAAATGAGGATTATTTACTATTCAAAATTTCATGAATATAGTTTTGTATTCCATTGAAAAAAATCATCTCGGTGAAATAAAATTCATTGGTTAAATTACACGATTACGATTATGTTTAACTTAAACATTCAAGAATGATGACAAACACATTTATAACATTAATTTCAAATGAATATAAAATGATCGGAAAAATACAATATAAGGATTGAACCTTAACATACTTCTAAATAAAACATTAATATATCTTACATCACATATCCAGTCCAGACATATAACAACAAACATGTTGCAAATATAAAGCATAAAAGATAAACTGTAATCACAATCTGTCAAATGTTAAATAGAGACTGCAATGTAGTCTTTTGAATGGTTGAATTCTTCATATTTTCGTGCCTTGATCTTCCACAAAAAATATTGAAATATTGTTTAGATCCAAATGTCAAATATAGAAATAAAATACATTAAAAAATTTACAAATTATAAATTTAACATTATACATCAAATAAAACATGCTAACCTCATCATCAATTGATCTGCACGTTCGAGTATGAAAGAATCTAATAACCTCACGTTCATAACAAATTTCTTTCACATCAAAGCAACCACAATTACGTAGGATATGTGAGGGTCTTTCATGAACCAAAAATAATTTCTCCATCCCAATTAGATTAAATAACTTAATTGGATATTTGCTTTTGTCAGACTCTTGAGAAATATTACATTATTAATTATTTTTATAATTATATGGAATTAATATTTTTAATATAATTTTATAATATAATTACTAACTAAAAAGTAAATAAGAATTTTTATTTAAAGCAAAACTTCGATAGTCGAGTAGAGCTGTTTGCAAGGTATTCTCAACAGCGCGATCTTTCAATGTGAAGTACACAACTTGGGAACCATCATATACTTCAATTGTATATAATAACTATTACACAAAAGTATATATTAAATTACATTCTATTAAATTATTCAAAATAGGAAAGAAACATAATAGAATAAATTACAAGGATGAATATTTACTCATCGAGGAACAATCTCCCATGTAGACTCATTTATTCCACATTGTGAATGTTGAATTTGTTGCGTCCTCAATTCACAGGATAATTGAAACCAGGAAGAATCTGTGACAATATCAACCACTTTTGCCCAAACAACACATTTGCGATCCTATTAAAATAATTGATATAAGACTGATAGTTTCAATTAAGACAAAAACAAAAATTGTGTTAAAATACATATTAGCAAATTAAAAACTACCATTCCCTTTTGACATATTTGAATGAGTGTTTTCCTTGCCCTAACTATCAAGAAATCCTCAATGATTTCATTATCGATCGCTTGAATTGGAATACATTTGACTATATTGTTTTTTGTTTAAAAGTCCTCATAAATAACTAAATATTGTACGTATAGTAATCATGGAAAAGTTGGATACCATTGTAAGACTTAATTTTAGCAAATTGCATAATCAAGACAAGTAGTTCATTTCCACCAGCACCAACAACCTCATTGATTTCATCCACATACCTTCCAAACAAAGCACACTGAATCTTTCCCCTTTAAAAAAAATAAAAAAAACATTAGCAAAGTAATAAACACAAGTAACTATAAAGTTAATTAAATTATTCAGGACATATACAGGTCATGCATCCTCCAACTCCAACAATATCTTCCTTGTTGTCTTGCCACCTTTAACGGAAACTCTCTCAGCGGAAACCCCAATTAGTATACCCAATACATATGCACAAAATACTGGTTTAGCATGAGCGAGAACATTATTGAAAACTTATCAGTGTTGGAGTCAACAACTAAATGAATTAAATATACCTATTAAATAATCACACTCGTCATTGGTTTCCGAGACCTGGGTTGAATTCATTATGGAAAAACCATTCATAGGAATATCATTAGCATCACACCTTGATGTCATAGTTTTTTTTATGGAATAACAGTTTATACATATGGTTGGTTTCTCCATAAGACCCACTATTAGGTACCACACCAAAAAAATTCATCCTATACGTGTGACCTTCTTGAATGGCATTTTTAAATTGACGCATAACAGCTTTCCTCACAGTTGCTTGTATTTTGTTACCCTATGATACGATTAAATAAAATGACAACCTTAGTAAACATAATCCTTAAATAATAAAATAAGTTAACAAATTTAAAATTTGTGAAAACAATACTTACGTCGGTGTCAATCAAAACCATCTCAATTGCATAAGGATCATTGGGCTTCATGATAGGAGACATCTCCCACATTCGGATAACCCGAACTTTAAGTCTCCAACTTTGTTTTTCAGAGTTGACATTCTCAAGTTTGTCAATTGATGCTGACATACTACTCAATAGAACAAAAGGCAAACTATTTTGATAATGATATTTTGAAGCAAGTTGTGAAACAAACACACAGCTAGGGATGTTATATATAGACGAACTATGTTGATAAAGAGCGGGAAACATAATTTTAAAAAAATACAACAGGGTTTTAATTAAAAAAACCAATTAAATTAAATATAATAAAATATAAAATTAAAAATAATATTAATATAATATAAAAATAAAAAATATAAAGATAAAATTATTACCATAATTTAACAATATGAAAATGAAAATAACTATGTAAAAATTATTTATTTATTGGAAAAAGAAATAAACATGTCATTATAATTATAGTAATTATAAATTTCATGAAAAACTCCTCAATATTAACTTTTATTATGTAAATATGATCAATGATAATATGATTATATTCATTTCGTTTTCTCGTCTGTTGACTAAATTTTAATAAAAGAAATTTCACATTAATTGATAATATTGAATCATTTAATATTTACATATATTTTTAAATTTACATATTAAAATAAACATTAGAGGAACATGGTTATTGTCATTTTATTCTTTCATGACTTAAAACACCAAATACAAGTATGATTACTGACATTTTAAATATATAAATTTGTATTAATTAAAAAATTTAAAATTATATTTTATAATTTTTTAACTTCTTTTAAATTAAAATAATTGCTGTTACAACTTATTTCCCGTTTATTTTTAAGTTTGTTCCACAATATTTCATTGGAGAAAATGCAAAACTATTTATTATTAATATTGTATTTATGATTATTGCCATTTTAAGTTTTAGTGAGCAATAAAAATTTTCCCACCACATTTTAAATGTTCAAACATTCAAAACATTTTACTGTTTATTTGATGTTGGAGCTAAAAATATTTGGCTCCATTGTCTTTGATGTTTGATAATAATTATTGTAAATTTAAATTGTGATAAGTTGCAAAAATTTGATGTTCAAATTTTTTTATTGTTTATCTAATGTTGGAGCCAAAAAATATCCATCAATCTGCTGAAACATTCTTAATATTAGTTTTTAATTAATACGATAATTTTCGTCAATTCATTTTCTCAGGTGTTGCAAACATTTTAATTAAAGATATTGCATAACAATATTTTAATAGCTTTAATTCAAATTAAAATATAAATATAAATATTAAAATCAAATTCAAAATAAACAATAAATACAATGTGATTATGATTACAAACATTTTCATTTCTCATGAGTTCAATCATTTAGATTCGAATTCGTTATCTTCGTATGCAAGACATTAATTTTATATTTTTTTTATATGTAATTTACTGATGTTTGGATGTTTATAATTTAAAAATTATAATTTCAATTAATAGGATGTGTAACATATATATTACAAAGTTAATTTTATAAGTAAAAATAAAATATAAAACATACAACGGATTACCGTCATTTTATGTTGTAAAGCGATTATAAAAAAACCATTATACCAATCACAATATCTCCAAATATTAAAAAATAAAAATAGATTAAAACACCGAGAGATCTAAATTCATTTTTAAAAACAAAAATAATACCTGCAAATTATTAATGGATAATACCTCAATTAATTACTCGGTAGATTTCACATTAGTTGAAATAAGTACAACTTTACAGCTGTTTAGCAATACACGTTTTGTTACACACGATTAAAAACTCAATACGAAATGAAAAATGTTTGCTTCGGTGTAGGCAATGGGCAAATTTGGAATCATACTGTCCAATCAACAGTATCTGAGTCCTCAAGAAGGCATGACCGAGTTAGACGAAGTCTAGCGTGCCAAAGTGACTCAGGTCACGCACGGTGCGGAAGTTTTTTTGCACCCTCGAATAAAACCGTAAAATAATTAACGGTAGGGATTTTAAGGATGTAGCGTGGTCACAAAACACTGGATAATAGATAATAGGAAAACGTTATCTTAATAGCAGGCATTCCTCCTCCGATCTAACTCCTCCACCGCCTCCGCACACACTCCTCCTCCTCCTCCCCCTCCGCCGCCGATGACGATGACAAGGCCTCGAGATCAGACAGCCTCCACCTGTTCCCACCGAACACCGCCACCTCCGACTGTGCCGACCGCAAGCCCCGCGGCGGTCGTGCACTGGTTCTTCCTCCATTTTCGTTCTCTCTTTCTCCTTCTGCACTTATTCTTCCCCTCTTTCTCCTCCACCTCTGCGAACCCTTCTCATGCGAGTCCCTAGGGTAGAAAGAACCACCCTGAACCCCATCCATCCAAAGCTTGTGAGCAATCGCTGGTGTTCCCTCTTCTTCCTATTCCCTCTATGTTACAATGTGCTCGTACGGTGTTACTATTCTCTCTCTTGTTATTCAGTGTTTTGTGACCATGCTGCACCTTAATATCTCCACCGTTAGTTATTTTATTGTTTTATCCAAGGGTGCAAAAAAACTTCTGCACCGTGCATGACCTGAGTCACTTTGGCACGCTAGACTTCGTCGACCGAGTTATTCAGCATTAGGCGAGGTATAGATATGCCTTTTGTTGTAGTGTACTACACACTACACACGCAACGCACCTTTCACTATAGTGGATCGGTTCAATGTCTTATGTCTGTTGTCCTAAACTTTCACTTGTGAGCTCAATGTCTGTTAAATTCTGCAGGTTGCACCAAGAGTCAACTTTTCCTTTCCGTGGCAAATCTTCATTTTCTTTTTTTCTCATTTCAGTCCAACGTGTAAAATTAGGAAGTAAAGAAAATAGAAAACAATTTTTAATATTAACAATAAAAGAAATGTTAACGACAAATTCTCCGACACATTTTTTTTAATACATTCTCAACTATTGATCAAAATTTATTACAAATCATAATTTTTTTTAAGTCTGATTACATTTTAATTAATGAGTATTATGCATGATTTTATAATTTCTAATATAATTTAACCTATAATTAAAAATATATTAAAAAAATTGTGTTAAGAAAGTGTTACTAACAATCCTATGTATAAACCCTGACAATAATGCTGTGGGGGGACTTTTGATCAGAATTTCGTGGATGTTGATCATTTGGGCGGCGCCTTTTTTTTGTGTCAAATTGCTTGAATCAATGAATCCTATAATAGTACTCCACGTACGTTGAATCCTCCTTAAATTCTGATAAGGTTGAAGATGTTGTAAACTTTCTCTTTTTCTTTTTTTGTTCTTTCAGTTTTTCTTTCAAATCTACAGAAATTTTAAGTTCACATGAAAGGTATGACGGCTGAGTATATAGATTAATTGGTAAGGATTATTTTAACTTCATAAATAAGTTTTTCTTAAAAAAAAAAATTAATAAATAAGTTTTTTTTTTATCCATAAGAATCGATCACGATATCGGAGGATTTACAATAACTTACGCACCCTGCTCAACCAACTGAGCTAAATCCCTTCAGTAAAATTGTATTAAAATACAATTTAAAATAAGTTTGAATTCCTTAAAATACAATTGTATTAAAATTGTAAAGAGAAAACTTTGTTTTCCATAACGGTGTTATTAGACTTAATTCATACTAATTAAATATCATAACAAAATGGTATAATAATTGGTACACCAACATTTATAAATCTATATGTAAATCATACTTATTTTTTTATGACATTGTTTAAACGTGATATCGATTTATATCATATTATTCATCGTTTATTTATTTATTTCTTTATTTTCCAATGTCTATTGTTATTAATCAAAGTTTAGAAATTACTCTGAATTTTTTTTTTCAAAATTATATTTTTATAAAATTATGTATAAAATTAATCTTTATTTATGACATTAAAAAAAATTAATTTTTAAAATATTATTATTAAATACAAAGCAATTCTTCTAAAATTAGATCCATTCAAATTTAACCACGGATCCTTAATCACAAACAAAACACATAGCAACTTGCAAATTGTTATTACTTTCTTTTCTGGAATTTTCCACATCACATAATTAACTTCCCCTTGCAGACATCAATATAGAAATGTCAAGTTATTAGAGAAATTTGCTGATGTTTGAAACTTCAGACAAAAATAATAATTATAAGAATAATAATCTACTGCACATCTGGATCTCATATCACACTTTTCGTTTGGAGTTAAATAATTACATGTGGAGATAGTGTATAAAGGGAATATATATATATATATATATATATATATATATATATATATATATATATATATATATATATATATATATATATATAAAGACAGCAAAGTCTTGACCTAGAAGTTTTATTAATTCATAATTTATTTTCATTTCAAATTGCTACCGTGAGTCTGCAGATTCTAGGAGGGAAAAAGAAATCACCCATCAAAATGGGAATCCAACAAGATAGCTAAGTCCTCAATTAAATATAGACAATATTCTGGCAAAATTATACTTACTAATAATTTTATTTAATCAACTCGAAAAATCACATGGACCAGCCGTACGCTGTTTCCTTGCATATGAAAAAATATTTGTAGCGATACGTACATATCATAATCAAGAGGGAAAAATGATAAGCACAATTGCGACGATCAAACGTGGTACAGCCACCATCCTATTGACTTTTTGGCACCAACTGCTGTGATTACGGGAATTAAATTAAGTTCATGTCACTATAGCTATGTTTTAGTCAAATCAAGTATCTATGTATTGGGTTTTTTTTCATCTTAACTTGAATAGATTATTGCAAGCATTGTTTCTACGTTTTTAAAATGAATATTCCTCAATTTAACTTAACAGAAGTAGTTAAGGTTAATTATTGTGAACTTTATTAATGTTGCATGCATGCATTATTTCTCCGCATTTAAAAGAATTCCCCCAATTTACCAAATAGTAGTTAAGGTGAATATTGAAAACTTAGCTCGTTGATTTAAAAAAAAAAAAACAAACAAACAAACTTAGCTCAATATTGATCAAAAACATTAGTTGATAGTTTACATCATCGTTGAATTACAAATTTACGATAATATGTATAAAAAGTTTATTAACTTTTATAATAATTACTTTAAAAGTCATATTTATTTTATTTTATTATATCTAAAAGTTAATTATAATTTATAATTGAATGAAAATATATAATAATCATTTACACTATCAATGTATAAATTATTTACGCTTTAAATTGAGTAGATATTTCTTTGTTATAATTAAACTAGTATTTTTTTTTTCCTTTTTTGCTCTGCCCTTAATTTTAATACTGTTTCTTTTAAATAAAAATTGCTGATATGATGAACACAAGAATTTTATTATACCATCATATCTAAGGGTACAATATATTACCTGTAAATAAAAAGTTTTATCATTAAAAATATGATGAATAATTAAGGATTCGGTTTGGTTTGAGAAAATGTTTTATATCTTTATTTTTTGGAAATAATTTTCATTTTTGAATAGTCAAACTTTGTAAAATATGTTTATTTTGTCTTCATATTTTCTATTTTCAGAAAATAAAAAGATTGAAAATATGTTTGGTTTAACAAATTTTGATAAAATAGTTAATAAACTTTTTAAAATATTATTATATAATTTAAAAATGGATTTTGAATAATAAAAAATATACTTTTATTAAACAATTTTTTAACAAAGAAAAAATTGAACCACTGTTAGAGCGAAAGCAGCATGGAAGAGTAACCATTGTCAAACAACATTTTTTAACAAATCATCCACTGTTTGAGTGAAAGCAACATAAATTTTATTCGGTGCGGTTGATTGCAGGGTGCTTTCATGTTTTGCGTCAATGATGAGTTAAGAGGAACGATGATGGTGAGTGAGTTGTAGGGTGCTTCGGTTGCACCATCGATTCAAACACAAAAAAGAAAGAGAAAAATGAAAAATATGGAAGAAGAAGACCTAAGTCTATAGGAATATAGTTTCCTCCTTGATTATAGACAGATCTTGCATCGAGTGAAGCTGGGGAGAAGTAAGAGAGATTAGGGCTTGGTTGCTGTATCTTGAAGAAGAAAGTGTTACACAGTGTGAAAAAGAAAAAGAGTCCCAAATGATTTTTCATTAATTATAAAATGCTACTGCATTTTCTTCGTTTTCATTCTTGGGTTCGTGTTTCTCAAAGAAAACGTTGGAAATGTTTTGTTTCTTTTCAGATTTGGACTTGATTAGGAAACATTTTCATGGAAAATATTTTCAAGAACTGAACCCATCATATTTCGAGATGAGTTTTTATTTAAATTTTTATGAGTAAAAAAGTGTAAAAATATGTACGGTATCAACCAATCGAAAATAATTATAAATATGATTTTAAAGATTATTATTGTAATCAAAAGTCAATAAACTTATGATACATATTAATTTGTGATTGAATGAGATGATATAAAAAACCTAGTGTGTGAACGATTTTCTTTTTTCACTAGAAAAGAAAACAGAAAATAGGTAAATAATAGGCCCTCAATATTTTTCATCTATTTTCCTTTTTCCTATAAATTTTACTAGAAATGAAAATAAAAAATAGGTAAACAATGTAATGTTTTTTAGTGGAACAATATAAGTGCAACAAACTTTTAAATGTATTTATCTCTCTAGTTATTATCTTTTAGACTTTTGAATTTGTTACTAGATATATTTATCTTTCTAGTAATTATTTTTTTAGAATTTTATCTTTAATTTAAATTTAGAGCTACAGCTCTATAAAATATAACACATATCAGCATCAATAATATTGAGCTCCTTAATTCACTTAGTTTCTATATGGTATCACAGAACCAGGAGCTTAATAGCCAAATCGATTCTTTTTTTCCCCCATGGCCACTCGCCATTGCTTCCAATCTACCCATTAAATTTAATCTCTGCCGATTACCATACGTAATACAAGCAAATGACTCATCTCCTTAAAGCCAATGAACTTCTTGGCTATGTAATGAGGATCACATCACATCCTCCATCCAAAATCAATTCTAATGGTGCATCTGTATCCAATCCAACCCACTCACACTGAAAACACCAGGACCTTTTGTCCATGGTGGTTAAGCATTGGATGTTGTTTTGTGCTTCTGCCTTATGGTGGTTAAGCATTCTTATTGATTTGTGCTTCTGTCTTGAGTAGTTAAGTATTATTTGGCTTCTGTTCTTGATGGTTAAGCTTTATTGTTTCTGCGTTATGGTGGTTAAGCATTCTCATTGATTTGTGCTTCTATCGGTTAAGCATTGTTTGGCTTCTGCTCTTGATGGTTAAGCTTTATTGCTTCTACCTTATGGTGGTTAAGCATTCTCATTTATTTGTGCTTCTGTCTTGAGTGGTTAAACATTGTTTGGCTTCTGCTCTTGATGGTTAAGCTTATTGCTTCTGCCTTATGGTGGTTAAGCATTCTCATTGGTTTATGCTTCTGTCTTGAGTGGTTAAGCATTGTTTTGACTTCTGCTCTAGTTTCTATATTTTTCACATAATTAAAGGAGATAATATAATATATAAGTAACGTTTTTATAATTTGAAATGCAATGAAAAAAATAATTCATGCAAATTTACTCCTGGTCTTATTATTTTCACTCTCAATTAAACATTTTTAATATTTATTTTTCATGAATGTGCATTTCACGTACTATTTCAACAATTAACCAAAAAATTTATTTTTAACCATTTCGATCTATCTTTCTTTTACATTTTTCTGTATACTTGAAATTTTTTAACGGTCAAATGCTTTTAATCTATTATCTTTTGTTTTTATTTTTAAATTGAATTTCAATAATTTTTTATAAACTGTCAATCATTAAAAATAATCTTATATCTAAACTTAAATTGTTCATTATAAATCTAAAATATAATTTATTAATTAAAATTTATTTATTATATATTTTAATTATAATATAATTTAAATATTAAAAATTATTTATTTATAATTTAAATTTTAATAATATAAATAAAATTTATCATACATAATATACAAATTAAAATACTAATTTATATACTTAAGTAATTTTCCCATAACTTAAAATTTCTGAATCCATCACTCTTCTAAGAATATGTTAGCCGTCACAAAGGAAGCTAAAGATTGGATTCAATTCAAGTGAAACATCATTGCTAGGAGAATGGTTCATTCAAAAGTCATGAACATTAAGGTGTTGTAATTGACCTGCTATTAATTCAAGGTTAGTTGAAGAAAGTATTCCGTGAAATGATTTAATAAAGACTTCGAGACTTGGCCGATATTATCTTGAATTTTTGTTTGAGATAAGAATTTCTTTATGTTTATATATATTGAAAGTTATTTGTATGTAAAAGGCTAATTGGAACATGTCAAACTCTCGGAGAGGCAGGTATATAACTTTCTATATGTCAAAGTCTTAAAAGATAGCCATTAGGGAGTATTTGTTAGAATTTTAATTAGAATGTACTAATTAGAACATGTATATATAATTTTTTTACATTATCATCTAATAATAATAAGAAAAAATAGGATATGTATTAATAATGTAAAGTAATTTTACACCACTATTCAATCACAAACTATCATATATATGGTAAGTTTATTGACTTTAATAATAACTACTTTAAAAATCATACTAAACATAATTTCTAATTGGTTTTTACACTTTTCATTATTCATTAAACTATTTTTGTTTCTTTGTGAATATGTTTGATTATGTGTTTAATTTCTTTCTCATTTCTTTTGCTTTTTCCTTGTTGACTAAATTCTCATGCAATTCACTTAATTAAATTCCGATACTGCCAATTTAAACATCCACCCCCATAAAGATTGTTATTCAATCTTGAATTGATCTTAAATAAATTTGTTATCCAAAATTGCAACTCATAATTCACCTCACCAACTCCTGCATTAATTTCTTTCTCATTTCTTTTACTTTTTCCTTGTTGACTAAATTCTCATGCAATTCACTTAATTAAATTCTGATACTACCAATTTAAACATCCACCCCATAAAGACTTTTATTCAATCTTAAATTGATCTTAAATAAATTTGTTATCCAAAATTGCAACTCATAATTCACCTCACCAACTCCTGCATTATATATATCCACCAATAATATTAACATATTTTAATTAGTTTTATTTTTCAAATATAAAACATTTATCTCTATTTAAACTTTTAATTGATTAGTGAATAATCATAGATAATTAGTCATTAGTCAATGTGTTTTGGGCCTTTGATGGGCAGTACGGCCGACACGTTGCGGAAGTGAACACATCAAATTGGTCATCGACAGTTCTGACTGCTACAAAAATAAGCCAACTTAAGCATTGTGTACGGTGTACGGAGTTTTGTGATTCAACAAACAGATAACTATTTGTTGCTTGTAGTACTAGTTTATTAATTTAATTTCTTAATTTCTTGTGTGTTATATTAATTTAATGGCAAATCACTTCCCACATGTATGTGACTACCACACATCATCTCTATAAAAGATCACAACACCCATGTTGATCTTCAGCAAATTCTCCTCCTTAATTTTGCCTTCACTTAACCATAAGTATCATAGATATGTATGCATACGCATCATAACAAGAGGTTTTCTCTTTTCTTGTCTCAAGATATATATAAAGAATATCTTTGGCAAGGAGAGAATATATATTTTTGGCAGAAACTAAGGAAATTAACGAAGATCAAAGGCGAG
This sequence comes from Pueraria montana var. lobata, assembly GCA_026413185.1. NCBI lineage: Eukaryota > Viridiplantae > Streptophyta > Magnoliopsida > Fabales > Fabaceae > Pueraria > Pueraria montana. The sequence continues at coordinate 23,997,031 of CM048654.1, forward strand.
TTCTTATTATGGACACAGGAAAAGAAAGATCCCTTGAAGAAACACCTACATGGGCTGTCTCAGTCTTTTGCTTCTTCTTTCTTATAATATCTTTGATCATTGAGGGTGGTCTCCACAAATTGGCTGAGGTAATAAATATTTAGACCAGTACATGTATGAAATGAATCCAAGGAAATTATAGCAAGTGTAATAGGGTTTGAAATCACAAGTGTCTTTGTTTTCTGATTATTATAAAGTGATATGAGGCTAAAGGGTAACAATTTTTTTTTTTTTTTTTTTTGGTTTCTATTGAGTAGATATTTAAAATCGATTCAAAATTTCATTCTGACCTATATAGTTTTGGTTTTGCATGTAAAATATATATGCTCCAGATTTTGAGGAAAAGGAAAGGAAAATCCCTAGGGAAGGCTTTGACTAAAACCAAAACAGGTTGGTGCGCATCTGGAATTAATGTACTTATAATTAATTATCTTTTAATTATTTGCAACTTGCATTTTACTTTCTTCAATGATGATGAGGAAAGTTTCTTTCCTTTCAGTTTTTGTGAAACAATTAAACTTGTTTTGATCGATGAAAAGCTTAATTTAATTTTGGTATTTGTTGTTTGTTCGGATTGAGTAATAGAAATGATGAAATTCGGTTTCATGTCCTTTCTTCTCACAATATCGGAAGTGCCAATATCCAAAATCTGCATCAGCAAGGGTGTGGCAAATTCTTTTCTCCCATGTAAAGATGTTGTGGACTTCACAGGATCAGCTACTCGTACTTCAACCTCAGGATTGGACGTAGCACCTCCTACCAATGAATCCGCATTTGAAGTCAACTATTGTGAAGCAAAGGTGAGATTGATATATTTTAATTATAATATCTTTCATGCTGATGACACCTTCTTAAGGTACGTAGATAAATAAAAAAGTTGCAGAGACCAGTTTGATGGAAATAATATTTTATATTCTTTCAGTAAACATATACAATATTTCATAATAGAAAGATAAGACATTTACTCTATATCTCTAAGATGAGTGGAACATCACAATGGTAATAAATTAAGAGTAAATAATATATGGACAAATGGATAGTATATAGAATTTTGACACCTTCACTCAATTACAAAATTACAAAATGTCATATATGATAAAACTATCGATTTTTATAATAATTATTTTAAAAATCATATTAACAATAATTTTTTATTATTTGATAATATAAAATTTATTACAATGACAGTGCATGAATTTAAACTTAAAATAATTTAGAAAATAAATTTTAATAATAAATATATATTAATCATTAATTTTTAATTAATTGTTGAAGTTTCTTACTTTTCCATACACGTGAAGTTACTTTAAAGTTTAAACAAGTCAAATATATTCATTTTTACCAAGTTAAAAAGAAAATTTTCGTTTTCTTTTTCTTCTCCTTTTGCGTATACACAATCTGTAATAGAAGTTATATTGACCAACAGAGGTCAGAGAGCCCTTTCCTTTGATAAATGTATCATAAAATTTATGAAAAATGTATCATGATTTTTTTATTGCTGATGAGTGCAGGGCATGGTTAGTTTAATTTCAAGTGATGGAATCCTGCAGCTGAATATATTCATCTCCTTTTTGGCCGTGTTTCACATCTTGTTCTGTACATTGACAATGTGCCTTGGGAAGGCAAAGGTATGTCCACCATTTTCAATCATGTATGTAGAAATTAGAGGGAAGAATTTGTCTATACATAACAGTTTTCATAACACGTAACCTGAGAACCATACACGATCTTTTCTATAGTACAAGTTTGAATATGAGGTATATCATTTTCAACATTTACTAATTGCTTAGACAGAACTCACCACTTGTCCACCATTACCTTCCGCTATATAAGGCTACGTAAAATAAAAGTTTGATTATTCCCCGGTATGTGAATCCAACCATTTAATTATTATGATCCGAAATTAAATGATATCCATATTTTGGTGATTAAAAAAATGGTTTGTATACACAACAAAAGCGTTTATTCGTTCTAACCACCTATTGTTATTCTAAAATAAAACACCTATTGTTTATTATGCTATTTCTTTAGTCGGTGTATTCTGACCGACCTTGGTAATGTGCCACAATTTAAATTTTCACACAAATTATAGAAAAGTCAAAATTGATATTGCTTTTGTTTTTAATATGGAACCAGAAATCAAATATAAGCTACTATATACATATTGTTATTCCCCTCCATTTTACCTAATATTTCGACTAAATCCTTTTAAGGCAACTGGAGGTTTGACCGCGTGTTTAACTTAGAATATTTAAAAAAATAATCATTTTTTATACAGAGTTTTTTAAAAAAATATCATTTTCCTATAATTAATCCCAACCAACATTTGATCTCATTCTGCATTATATAAGATTATTATATACAATGCAACTTTCTATTCTAATGTGCTACAATTTAAATTGATTAGCCAGAACGACACTTGGGAAGTTGTTTGGTTTTAAAAACGTTTTCTGTAACTTTTGTTTTCACTTTTTATTAAAGAAAAAGAAAAAAGGATACCTTATTTTTAGTTTGTTTTCTGTGTTCAAAAGTTTGTATAAGAAATAGTGAAAACAAAAATTAAAAATAAAAAATTATTTTTACTAATTTTTATACAAACATTTAAAAATAAGAAACAAAGTGAAAATAATGATATTTTTATAACTACAAGTGAAAATAAAAAATGAAAATAGAAATTTTTTTTCTCAAACCAAACGATTCCTAAAAGGTTAAAACGAATTTTCCATTTTAATAATAGACAAACAAGTTTTGGATACATGCTTATATTCCAACCTTTTTTTTTTTTTTGTATCATATATGTTTTTAAGACGTACGTAGTTTTACGTATCACAAACGTGTGTCCAAGAACACGTGTAATTGTGTGAAACATGTTTCCTTTTCTAATTCACTGATGAAGAACAATTAATGTAATTTAAAAACTAAAAAAAATGTAATGTAAGAACTACTCTTATCGAATTTATTATAACTTGCAATAAGTAGCATAATTAATCAGTGCAAACAGTTATCTTTTTGTCCTTAATGTTCCATCAGCATTGTATCATGACGTGTTTGTAAATTGTAATCACTGGTAAAGCAGAATAAAAAGCTAAGAATAAAACCCATTATGTTCACTTCTTCCTTCCTAGAAGAAGCAAGTGAATAACATATATATGGCATAAAATTGTAGAGCTAAAATTGACAAAGTATTGAAATACATGTTAATTAAATGTACAAACTAAGCTCACAAGATAAATGCAAGGTCTGGGACAACCATTTGTTAGGTTGATGCACGATTGACATTACAAATTATTGTGACAGATGAGAAGATGGAAAAGATGGGAGGACGAGACTCAAACACTTGAATATCAGATAGCTAATGGTGACCTAATTTCTTGATTTTTTTTGTCATTGTAGAGAGACTGTATTGAGGTTTTGTAAGAAAAATCAACCTTGACATTTACTGTTATTTACTTTTTTTTTATTCTTCTGTAAACTTTCCCTGTACAGATCCAAGAAGATTCCAGTATACAGGTCAAACATTGATTGGCAAGCGTCATTTGAAATTCTGGAGCTATCATTCTCCTTTGCTTTGGATGGTAAGCGAATATGACAGAAAATTTTGAACTGTAAAAGGCAATTTACTAACCACTAATAGTTTAGTTTTGATACACTGCCACAGTAAACATTTTCAGTTTTTACACTGCAACTATTTAGAAATCACCCTAAGTGATGGCTTTGAAGTAATTATTATAAAAATCAATAATTTAATTATATAATAATTCATGACTGGATGACAGGATAAAGAATCTGTGCGCAGTGTATTCCAATTAAATTCAAAACAAATCCTTGATTTTATCCTTATAAACATCAAAAACTTCAAGGCAAGTAGTTGACTTATAGTCTTATACATGATGATTCATTTGAACCAAAACAAAAATGCATGATGATTCACTATTGAAAGTATTGAGGTTGTCTGCAATTGTTTATTAGGAAGTCAGTTTAAACTCAAGTTGAATAAATATTCTTACTGTCTTTGTTTCTCTTTCTATCTATTGTATTTCTTTTCATCTGATTTTATGATGTTAGAAGTTAGAACTCTTAAAAGATACCAGTGTTTCAATTCTGATGAAAAAAATTGCTAGAAAACCATCCAATTATTTACCTATATATACTAATTAAAGTCACATTGTGTTCTACATAGGTTTGCTTTATTCGGCAGTTCTATGGCTCAGTCTCAAAAGATGATTACTTCACTCTACGAAATGGTTTCATTGCAGTAAGTGAATCATCTATAATTCTATACCAAATCCCTTACTAGGAATTCATGGTACTCTTTGAGCATCAAGAATGTAGACCAAATTTACTCTTTATAGGTTTTGGCTTTTCTGGACCGAGCCTCATTACAATAAAGTAAGTTGTCAAACATACTTGTTCCATTGTGTCACCAAACAAAGCTTTTCTTTCCTGAAATTGCAGGCTAATATTTCTCTAGGCAGCAATTTCAACTTCAAGAAATTTCTTTCCCGCACTTATGATGAAGATTTTGAGAAGGTTATGGGAATCAGGTACTGGTACTCCCTATGGTCAGATCAGAAACAGGGTTCCTAGTCGTGTGAACAACCGGTTTCGGCTACCTCAATATTTATAAAGCAGATTCTTATAGTTACAAAGATTAAATTTCAAGGCCACAAAAATTATGAACCCAAGCTTTTGATGCTCTTGCAGGATTTGGATCTGGATTTTCTCCATACTTTTCATATTCTTTAGTGCACATGGTATGACATGTTGTATCAAGTTGTTACTAGTCTTGTCCTTACTATGCCTATTAATATACTTTCATGGCATAAAAGCATTTTTTGCAAATAAATCGTTAGTGTTTAATTATGGTTTCATTTTGTTTGCAGAGTTCTATAATTACTATTGGCTTCCATTTATTCCACTTGTGGTACACAGTTTATACTATTTCACATAATTTTGTCCATTGCATTAAATTGATTGTAGAAATGTTATTTTTCTTCTGTTTTTTCTACTCTTTTTTGTGACCTTTTTATGGTTTCATATTCTGTATTGAAGGTTGCTTTGCTTGCTGGGACAAAACTGCAAGTCATAATAACAAAGATGTGTGTGGATAGTTGCAAAGAAAAGCCAGTGATCAAAGGAAGTCTACTTGTAACACCTAGTGATGCCCATTTCTGGTTTCATCGACCTGAATGGCTTCTCCATTTACTCAAGTTCATCCTTATCCAGGTAGATATTGTCACAAACATGCCATACATAAAAGTATTAAAACCATTCATCATCATCAACCATCTTCCAGCAGCTTATAAAGCAATAACAATCATTATGAGAAGTAAAATGTAATGTGGAACTCTTTATACAAGAAAATTTAATCTAGAATTGTCTAATGCAATTAATTTTAAAGAAAATGAACATGCTTATGCATAACATTCTAATAACAACACCTGTTATGATTTTTTGCAGAATTCCTTTCAACTTGCATTCTTCACCTGGACTTGGGTAAGTAATGAGTACTCAAGAGATGTTTATTTTTTATGCTGACTCTACTCACAAACAACAGTATGAATTTGGTCCAAGGTCTTGCTTCAATCGAGAAAATGAGGACATTGGCATAAGGATTGCCATGGGTGTAGCTGTGCAGCTCCTTTGTGGTTATGTGACACTGCCCCTTTATGCACTTGTTACTCAGGTAAATAAGTCAATTAGATGCTGATTTCATCTATTTGATAGCTTCAATTTTTCCTTTTTGTGTGATTGTGTCAATGGCAAGGTCTTTATCAAATTTACTGAAAGGCCTAACAAATTTAACTTGCCTCTAATTTGACAATGATTATGTCAAATTGGCTTGTAATTGATGCTAATTATTAACATAGTTTAATTTTGATATACTATCAGCATAACGAATTTTTCAATGTTGACTATAAATCACCTTATATTTTAAAGTAATTATTACAAAATTTAATAATTTTTAATTTATATGACAATCTATGATTGGAGAAAAGTTTTTATGATGTCAATGTATTTTAATTAAACTCTTAAAAACAGATAGTTCATCTAAATCAATGATTATAAGTTATAACAACTTACATTATATTGTCATTATGTCACAGATGGGTTCTAGCTTGAGGAGAGAAATTTTCAGTGAGAGGGTTTCCAGGGGCCTCAAAAATTGGCACAAAAGGGCTAAACAATCTCTGTCCAACAAAAACAACTCAACTTCAAACAAACACTCAGATTCTTTGCATTCCAAAGGAGGTGACAATTCAGTAAGAGGATCAGGGGATAGTGTGCACACCCTAGATAATGTAGTGCTCACAAGTCATCCTTCTCACATCACCACTGGAAGTAAGAGCGTTGCACCTACCAATGAGCAAGAGAAATCAAGTACTGAGGAAGAGAATCCCAAGATCATCACCAGAGGAACCTATGACGGTGAGATCTCATTTGGGAGCAGCTGGAAGAATGTGGGAAGTAGCAGGGGCATTGGAGAAATTGGTTCAATAATTGAAGAAGATGATGCTGAAAAATTGCCTGAGTTGATTCCATAGAGACACTATAATATTTATCTCAATGAAATTGTCTCTATAAGCCATTTCAAAAAACTATAGTGCCTTGCTTATATCTTATTGAAGTGTCAACAGCAATCAAATCACCTATCCTTTTTACCTCTACCCTTTCTTCTGTCCCTGAATTGAAAATTAACACTAGCAAGAAAAATTTTCTCTCTTGTTGTGAGTAGTGACTTTCTCTTTCTCAATTGTTTACTTTTTCTTGCTTACACACATGGCCCTTTTCAATTAAAGTAATGGAGAAAGAGACAGGTAATAGGGACGCGTGATTTGAATCGTAGATAATCTATCATATAGCTAGATATTCCTCTCGGCAAAGCAATTATCAACAACTACCAATATTATTCAAATTGGCCTAACTTAAATTGGAACTTTAGTACCAAATTTATCAGTTTGTTTGAAAATTCCAAATAGGAAAAATTTAAGTTGAATATACAATTGTTATGGGATATGAAGCATCGTAAGCTCGACTAGCCATAAGTTATATCATTGAGGGTTTTACATGAAAGATCCTCCTCACAGATCACATTGTTTTCTTGATTTCCAAATCATCATCATTCAACAATCATCAATATAACAAAATTTTAGGCATGGGAAGATTCGAGAGCAGCGTATATGATAAACAAAACCGTGTAGTTACTATATGAGACGAGGTAGAGGTAGAGATCAATGAATAGCTAAATGATTAAAACTTTTAATTCAACTTCTTTGACTTCAATATGTTCCAGCTGTAACTGGCTTATATTCCAAAGTTTATTATTTGCCAACGGTGGATCTATCTCATGCATGCCTAGTATTTAATTGGGAAAAATAATGTTTTGATCCTATACTTTCAGTCATTCGTGAATTTAGTCTCTCTATTTTTAAATCGATGTTTTAGTTCCTACATTTTCAAAAATAAGTAAATTTAGTCCATGCATATTGACGAAGTTAGCTCCGTTGTTAACGTGGCAAATAGTCGTGATTTGTGGTAGTTTAAGTACATTTTCTGGCATTTTATAACCCCTAAAAAAATGTATTCAAAATTTGTTCAAATTTAATAATTATTGGCGGTTTTTTACCACCACAAATTGTAAAAATGTCGCATCAATGACGACCTCCATGTTCATCTAAACTAGAGTTGTCAAAATTGACCCGACCTGATGGGCTGGCCTACTAGGCCGAGCCAGGCTATAAAAAAGTTGGCCTAAAATAAATTAGGCCAATTTGGCCCGGCCTAACAGGCCAGGTTTGGCATAAAAATTCTTGGCCCGAACACTATCGTGCATATTTGGCCCGACATTATTTATTTATTTTTTATTTTTCCTTTTATAATTAATATAAATTTAAGCAAATATATATATATATATAGGCCAATTCGGTCTGGCCTAACGGGCCAAGCTAGGCCACGAAAAACATAGTTATGAGAGATTTTGGCTAGGCAAGGCCAGTCCATTTTGCAACATTTGGCTTGACAGGCAAGGCCCAACCCATTTGACAGCTCTAGTCTAAACCAATCTTATTCCCTTATCTCTCATTCACAAACCAAATCACTCAGCACAAGGATTGAATTCCTCCATTTTCATAATTATAATTTAGAATCAATAAATTAACAAATAATATGCATGGTGATGGTGATATGATGAAAGATGTGGAATGGATAGATCAGAGAAGCTTCACAGTGTGCGTTCATTGCAAAGAAAAAATGAAGCTTCACTACAAGGGGATACTAAATCTCATATTTGTTCAAACCGATTACAGATATTATGGCTTTGATTATCCTTGGCATCTGTTAACTACTCTACCTAATTTTCCATTCAAACCGCCACCACCACCGCGTCCTCTATCCCCAGTCATCATGAGCCTGTTCGAACCTTCTCCATTGTGTATTAGGTCACCTCTCATCGCCCAAGATCCTCCTCGATGTAGAGAATCAAAGATTTTGCCTAGGGAAGATGATGGTGACAACTTTCGTTTCGCCTACGACATGTCTCGCCAAGTTCAATTGTTGGCCAAGGTTCCCTCCCTCCGTGAAGCTGTTTTTTTCCATTTATTGATTTTGCTTGTCAGATCAAAAATAGAATGAAATAGATTTCGTGTGAGAAGAGAATTTGAGTTCATAACAAAAGCTTTCGACACCTCCTTGAAGACAAAGCACTAAGTAAAAAGATCTTGCACATTGAATATTACTAGCTAACTTTGGACTAAGATGCAATCAAATATGTGAAAGTGTGATGCTTGTCATATCTACTTTTATTTTCACAATGCATTTTTTCAACCTTAGCCTTTCAACCAATAAGGGTGAGACATCTTAGGACCATTTCCCCTAACTCCCAAGAACGTTAAGTTCTTAATAGTGGTCATGCTAAATGCATAGAAAAGGAACTAGTAATAATTGTCACCTTAACTAAAAGGCACACTGTTGGATTACAAGTGTAAAGTGGGTAGAAATGGGCAAGTTGAGTAACTTATAAGTGGAAAGACTCGCTAACCTAATACCTTAAGGTTTTGATTTGAAGATAGTGTCAAGTTCATTTATATGGTTTTCTCGAGACCTATTAGTGAAGATCTCCCAATGATTTACCTCCCTCGATTTCCCAACAATTGGTATTAGAACCAGTGGTTCGACCAGGTAACCGGCTCAGAAGAATAAGATGGAAGGCAGTGGATCCAGGCATTGGATCCCTTAAAGGCCATCATTGAATACTCGCCTTCGATTTCCCAACACACACATTCTTCTATGAAACATCACTAACCGATTTGGGGTTATGAGATACATCATAGCCAACAACAAAACTTAATTCCCAGACAAAGGCTTTTATTTGTTACTAGATGTCTCTCTCATGATCTTTTGCTTTGACCATATTATGTTTTGATGATTCCACCCTACAGTTTGAAATTGATTATTGATGTAATTTGTATATTTGTTTTACTCTTGAACGTTGGGTACTCGGGTTATTATTTTTGGGTAGTTTTAATCATATTTTTTTAAATCATGATGAAATTAACATGAGTTCAATAAAAATGAGTTTTGATATTCAATCTTTTATGAAAAAATGTTTCGAAACTTAGAAACCCTACATAAATGTTAATTGGTCAAAGTAATCTTTGTATAATCTTTGAATAACATGTAAAGTAATCTTGATGTAACACATTACTCTTCAATTATTGACATGTAACTTGAAGTAATCAATTATCTAATACTACTAATCAATTTTGGAGAGAGAAGTCAAGGATAAATTGGCACTTGCATGGTGACCGCAACACGGCTTTCTTCCACAAAGTTTCCCGTATTCGGCAATCTGTCAAAAAGATTTCCATCCTTAAAAAAGAGGACATGATCTTGGAGAATCAAAACGACATAGAAAATCATATGTTGGATTTTTATTCTAATATTTTTGCAGTTGACAATGTCTTTGAAGATAATGATCTAGTAGATCGAGTTATTCCTCATATCCTCACCAGCGAAGACAACAGCTTTTTAACTAACCTCCCTTCCATGGAGGAAGTGAAAAGAGCTGTCTTTGATTTGAATGCCAATGGTGCGCCGGGGCCGGACGGGTTTGGCGGGCACTTCTTCCAATGCTACTGGGAGATCATAAAGTTGGATGTTTTTCAAGCCACACTGCAGTTTTTCAAAGAGGGATGGCTGCTGCCCAACCTTAACTCCAATTTAGTAGTGTTGATCCCCAAGTTCCCTCATGCTGAAAGAGTAGAGCACTACAGGCCCATAGCTCTAGCAAACTTCCAGTTTAAAATAATAACCAAGGTGTTAGCTGACAGATTATCAGAGATTTCTCCCAGAATTATCTCCAATCACTAGAGAGGCTTCATAAAAAATAGACAAATCTCTGACTGTATCGCGATTACCTCAGAGGCCATTAATATGCTGGAAAAAAAATGTTTTGGAGGCAACTTAGCTATTAAAATTGACATAAGAAAGGCGTTTGACACCATTGATTGGAGGTTCCTGATTAGAGTTCTTCGCGCTTTTGGCTTTTGCACTACTTTCTGTAATTGGATCCACACTATCCTTCTCTCAGCCAAGTTGTCTATTTCGGTGAATGGCAATTATGTGGGTTATTTTTCTTGTAGGAGAGGGGTCCGACAAGGGGATCCCTTGTCCCCCTTGCTGTTTTGCATTGCGGAAGAGGCGTTGAGTCGTGGTATTTCAGCTCTTGTGCAATCAGGGGACCTCCTCCAAATGGCTGGCCCAAGAAGCTTCCCCACTCCTAGTCATGTTATGTATGTCGATGACATCATTATTTTTTGCAGGGGGACTGTAAGGATCATCAAAGCTTTAAATTCTCTATTTAAAGCTTATGGCCAGGCATTTGGGCAATACATAAACAAAGAAAAATCGCAATTCTTCCATGGCGCTATGCATACTAGAAGATTTAGTCACATTGCTCAACTGCTGGGATTTAATGCTGGTAGAATTCCGTTTGAGTACCTAGGAGTCCCCATCTTTAGAGGAAAGCCTAAAAAGATTTACTTCCAACCTCTGGTGGATAAAATCAAATGTAAATTGGCCTCTTGGAAGGGGTCCTTACTCTCTATCATGGGTCGGGTTCAACTTGTGAAATCAGTTATTGAGGGATCCTTGTTGTATTCATTCCGAATTTATAGTTGGCCAGCGGCTCTGCTCAACATGCTTGAAAAATACATCTACAATTTTATTTGGTCCGGAGACCTTCATCAAAGAAAGCTGGTAACTGTGGCCTGGAACCAAGTTTGCTCTCCTTTGGAAGAAGGGGGTTCGGGGCTTCGATCAGTAAAGAGAATTAATAGTGTAGCCATTCTTAATCTCACCTGGAACCTTATTACATCTAATGACCCTTGGGCATCCCTCCTCAGAGCTAGGGTTATCAAAAAGGGCTTTGGCATTCGATCTTATGTTAAGTCATCTATTTGGTCAGGTATGAAACAGTTTTGGAACACAGCCTTTCAAAATACTCTCTGGATACCCGGGAATGGACAAAAGATTAATTTCTGGTGTGATCAATGGCTTTCCCACCCAATTGTGAGCATTATTAACATCCCTGCTAGCTGTCATAAGCATCTTAAAGCCCGGGTTGCTGATTTCATTCACAACTTTGCCTGGAACATTCCGCCAGTGATATCTCAGAATTTCCCCAACTTGGCTGCTCAGATTTATGCCACTGTCCTTCCTTCCTTCCAGGCGGATGATCAAGCAATTTGGAAAAAGACTGATTCAGGGAGCTTCACCTTTAAAGAGGCTTTCAAATTCTTGTCCAGCAGGAACAACTTGCAGCCTTGGGCCAAACTTATCTGGCGTAATTGTATTCCCCCATCCAAGACTCTAGTCCTGTGGCGCTATATTCTTCACAAGCTTCCAACAAATGACAACCTGGCTAAAAGAGGTTGTTGCATTGTCTCTAAATGTGTTCTATGCCACAAACATTTTGAATCTGAAGATCACATTTTCCTCCACTACTCTTTTGCTTCGCAACTCTGGAACTGGGTAGAAAACAAGCTCGGCTATAAGCTGGACACAAGCTCCATTTCTAATGTCCTAGCTTTTGTCTCCAAGAAATGTTCGGCTCAATTAAATGATGTTAGAATGGCAGCTATTACCTATGTTATTTGGGCTATTTGGGACTCTCGCAACAATGCCATTTTCCAAGGAATTAGCACCAATTTTCACAGAGTAATTGTTGTGATTACTGCAAACATAAAGCTAGCAAGAGACTGCTCAACCAATTATATGTACTCTTGTGTTTCTGAGCTCATGCTTCTTAAATCCTTTGCTGTTACAGGAAAACCAAGAAGAGCTCCCATCATTAAAGAGGTTCGCTGGCATCCTCCTATTGCTGGATGGATCAAGTGCAACACTGATGGTGCAGCCAAGGGTTGCCCCGGCAGAGCAGGTTGTGGGGGCGTTTTCAGAGGTTATTTAGCTGATTTTTTAGGTTGTTTTGCTCTAAACTTGGGCATTCAAAAATCTCTTTACGCGGAAATTATGGGAATCACCATTGCCATTGAGATTGCTTACGATAAGGGGTGGCATAGCTTATGGATTGAATGCGATTCGAAACTAGCAGTTGAAGCTTTCAAAAATGCTGACTTGGTTCCTTGGAATATCAGAAACAGGTGGAAAAATGTCATCCAATTGACTACAGCCATGCGTTTTCTTATTGGTCACATCTATCGTGAGGGTAACACCTGTGCTGATACCTTGGCCTCTCATGATAGCAACATAGATGGGTTTTGTTGGTGGAACTCCACACCATCTTTTCTTCAAAATCTTTTTGTAAAGGATAGACATGTTTTACCTTGTTTTAGATTTAAGTAGACCTTCTCTGTTTCTTTTGTTCCATTGGGTTTGGTTTATGTCCCCCCATGGTTTTGTGATCTTGCTTCTTCTTTTTTATATATTCTTGGTGCGCTGCTTGGGTTGGGTGGTTGGAAGGGTGCCAACCTAGTTGGAATCGTTTCAACCCCTATCTACTCCTTGCCCGCACCCCTTTTGACTAAAAAAAAAATTTATATGAGAGGTATTTTTTTTCTTGTACAATGACAACAATAAAATTTAAACTTAAAATCTCATGCAAACTACCTCACCCTCCACTAGTGGTACAAACTACCTAAACCACTAGCAATAGTTAAACATTTCAATTGATGGTGTCAAATGTTTAATAACTTTGGAAAATTGAAACATTATTGTGTTTAATTGAAAAGAAAAATAAAAAACAATTTTAAAAGTTAAAATTTTCTAAATATTTTATTTAATTTAAATTTCAAAATTTTCTTTGATTCTTCTTATATTTGCTTTCCTTTGACCAAAACAATATCTATGTAAGAATTTGACTAAGAATTGCTAGAAACAGTAGCATATCTAGATCATAAGTTGGGGAAGGGAGGGGGCAAAATATACACATTCAGAATAGAATAAGAGATATGATAATGTTATCGTATATTATTTGCGTAACAAACAATGGAAATAATTATCTTATCTTATCCTATTGAGTCAATTGGAAAAAAAAAAGACAAATTAAGCTTTTAAATTAAATATTTAAATAAAAATAATAAATTCATGAAAGGAGTAAAATATTAGGAGTAAGGCATTCAAATACATAAAATTAGAGATAACAAAATATACATATTTAAAATATTTATATGTAATTTTTAAAAAATGAAGAGTCCATACCTTAAATATATCTGCATCCATCACTGGCCAGAAATCATAATGCAAAATACTGGAGATACCATAAGCTTGAATCTTGATGATGTTGTTTACGCTACTTACTGTATCAGGCAATCTTCTAAAAATATTCCTACGTTTCTCTTACGCTATTTAATATTCCTCCTAACCATAACAACTTTCCCGCCAGAGGCACGAGCTCTGTTAGGATATAAGAGAAAATAAAAGTAAAAAGAAAATATAGAAAAAAAAAATCAATTCTTTTTTTTTTTATTTGAACGCAGAGAAAAATAAGAGAAATGTAAAAAAAGAAAAAAAAATTGTTTTAATCAAAGTTTCTTTCTCTTTATCTAAGGAAAATAAATTCTCTGTGAACTTCACATTATTTTCTTAATTTTCTTTCATGGGCAAAATTATAAAAAAAAATCCTCAAAAAATTATAAAAATGTTTTTTTTTATATTATTTTTCTTCATCCATTGTTTTCGACTTATTTTCTCCAAATCCAATCAAAGCCCACAGTTTCCCACACTTTTTTAATACCGAATATATAGCATGAGAAAATTGTCATATTCTATTTTTACAAAGGAGCTATAAAAGTATTGATGGAGAAATATTAACGACATTTTAATATAAACAATTTTTAATAACTTTCTTTTTTATTATTTAAACAATAATCAACGTTTGTCCTTTATCTTCTATCTTTTATTGTAAATATATTTGAAGTAGTGGTAATTGAATGCACTAATTAGTTGAGTAAGCATAGGTAGGAAATTTTTAATTTAATCCTTATTGTATTTTTTTACTAACAATATTATAGATATAAAATATCTACTAACTTTGTTGATAATTAATCTTCATTGACAAATCTTTTTTTTTTTTGGTCTAGAAACCTTGTTGGTTATCTTCATTGGAATCTCTCTTCCTAATCACATTTTTTTACCCACAAAATTTGAATCCAGACCTTATTTAAAAAGACCAAACTCAATTTTAGTCAGACGAATACCTCGTTGGTTAATCCTTGTTGTATGCATTATCATATTAATTTTTTTGAAAAAAAAAATTGATTATTAAATTAGTCTTTTAAAGATTTTAATTGTCTATCACCTTTTAATATATACATTCAAGTTAAACTTTTAATTTTACACCAAAACCTTTAAGCAAATCTCTTCATTTATGGTATAATTTTTTTGGGTCACCATAAAATTGATATGGAGTATTTATCAATTTTTTTATGACTAATCTCTACCGAAAAATCTGATTGTCCATCTTTAATAAAATCTTTTCTTTCAATCATTTTTTTTCATCTACAAAACTTTAACATAGATTTTGCTTAAGAATATCGAGACTACCACTATTCATACCAACGAGTTGTTGATTTTTATGGTACAGATTAAGCGAATCTCTAAAAACAGACATTTTCTCAGTAACAAAAACAACTTCTTTATGACAATGTTTTAATGACTATTTTAATAATTATATTACGTAAGCGGATAATAAATATAAAACCCTTAAATACTATTTTGACGAATGTTGAAAGGTCCCCGTGACATGAAGTATTTTGTGTTTATCTTATTATTCTTTACAAATATATCTTTCATGAGGCACACCCCACGTCAGAAAATTTATTGCTGAGATTAGAGATATCTGCAGCAGGGTCCGCGAAACAGGTGATTATTGTAAGTTTAAACACGTGTCACGTGGCGCTGGGTTATGCTTCATGAACGAAGCTTCCGCCACCACAGTTCTTGGGCCTGCTGTGTCCCCTTGTGGGCCCCACCCCACTCAATTTCAGCCGCGCTGATGTCATCACCGAGAACGTTTATTGGTTACGTGGCACTGCTCTGCAGACTGCGTGCCAGGAAAAACTATAACATTGTACATTAAATTTAATTAAAATATTATTCACTGTATGAGCCTATAAATGAAAAAATATATAATTAAATGATTAATAAGTTAGGAATAATCTATTTAAAAAATAAAAATTAATAATTACAATGAAAAGAGTAAAAAAATTAGAAACAAAGGATTTAAATATATAAAATTAGATAGAACAAAATATACATATTTAATATATTTATATGTAATTTTTTAAAAATGATAATGTACATTCTCACCCTACTCAATATAATGTGGATTTGTCACCTAGTGTAGAATTATTTTAGTTTAATCATTTATTTTGAATTTGACTCTAGATATATAATTATTTTAAATACTAAAAGAATCTCATAATGTAAAGATTATTTCTTATAAATGACAAATTTAATTTAAAAAAAAGTTTAAATATTTTTTTAGTCCTTACAATTTAATGTTTTTTTATTTTTCGTCCTTGTAAAATTATTTTTTTGATTTTAGTTCTTGCAAATTATACTTGTTTTGTTTTTAGTCCTTAAAGTGATTTAGATAACGCTTTGAATAGTAAAAAAATGCTATATAAACAGTTATAAAGATAAAAAATAAAACAAACATAATTCGTAAGGACTAAAATCAAATAAATAATTTTACAAAGATAAAAAACAAAAAAAATACTAAATTACAAGAACTAAAAGACATTTAAACCTAAAAAAAAAGACAAATGTTAACCAACATCTTTAGCATACTAGTTAAGAAATTCAAAGGAAATTTTTTTTATTAAAATGCATAAAACTATGCTGCTTATAATTTGTTTTACATTTTCTTATCATTTTTAAATTAAATTTATTTTTTTAATTTTTTAACAAGTATTTTTAAGATACTGATTAGCAAGAAAAAAAAAAGAGTTTAAGTCATAAAATATATATTTTTAGCAAGGCATAATAATTTATCGCACGACATACTAGCTAGGATGGTGAGAACAACAGGTGACGTCATTCGCGGATAGACCTTATCGTTGGCACATGGTGGGGCCCGCATCCTTATGTCATGCCACGAGGCCTATGACGCTTACGTCGTCGCTTTCCTTTGTTAACGTGTGTCTCGCTCCGCACTTGTTCGCACATTTCCTTTTTTTTTATTGTTATCCCCACAGAATTTCAATTCATGTTCTCTTTCTTTCTTCTTTTTTATTAGTACTTGTCAGAGTAACCTTTTTTTTTGGTAAGGACTTGTCAGAGTAACATTCATTATCTTTAGAAAAATATCTATTTATGAATAAGTAAACTAAGCTAAGCTCATAATTTGAATTCTAGCAGCTTTTCTTTTTATATAGGAGCGTTATTTTCCATCGAACGAATTATTCTGTACTACTATTTTAAAATATTTCCTCATTTTCTCCTCCTTGATTTAAGTACAATTGGCTTAAAATAGTATTGTGTCAATTACATTTTTTTCCTTTCAGATATCAGAGTATATCATATATATCAAAGTGTTATTTTCTTATAAATATTTTCTATTTAAAGCAATTTTATTTGAAACACATACAATATTAAATATGAACAGTACTGCTCATAATAATGATTCAAACCTTAATTTATTATATTATAAAGATTAACCCCTAGTACTAAATCTAACTCTAGTTATTTGTATCTCATTATTTAAGATCTATAGATATGAGAATACCTTAATTAATATACCATAAACGTTACAAAGGAAATGGAACATTAATTGAGCACAAAATGGATAACATTCTTAATTGTACTGTAAGTCTGTAAGTTTAATACTTACTGGTATTTTCTGTGAAATGTCAGAGCTTATATCAACGGATAAAAAAAAGAGCTTATATCAATTATAACATCCTTGACCTTAAATGGAATATAACTTTTGAATTTTGTTGTCTATCCAATACGTCATACAATAATTTATACAATAATATATTTTTTTTTCTATTTTTTCTATCTTATTAGCTATCATATTTCATACCTCTTTCTTTTCTCTTCGTCTCCTATTATTGTAAATTTTGTTCTACAAATAACATTATTTCAGCTTTTTCCCCCAATAAGCTTTCTTATTAAAAAAAAAATGGGAGGAAAATGTTGCATCAAATTTAGTCCAACACTAGCAGCAGTGTATACAAAGTGGGATGTATATAGCAAGTGCCAAGTGGAATGGGATGGCCGTCCAAAAGCAAGAACGTAGAAAAAAGAAAAAAAAAAATATGAAGTGACATAACCTAAAACGTAAGACGACCAAATAACACCGCGTAATCTTAGAAACTTAGGAAAAAACATAAAATACACATTATTTGCAGTTGAAGTTACGAGTTAATGACCCTTTCAAATCATCAACCACTCACCCCCCACTCTCCCCTTCCCCCATTTATATTCACACCCCATAACCAAAATCCAACAACCTCAAACCACACACACACACACACACACACCCCTCTTGTTCCTTCTCTCTCTAAACCAATAATTCATTCACTCAAAAAAATTGAAACACCATGCAACAAGCAATTCCTTATAGGTCATGGCAGCCTCTCATCACACACACCTCCACCACCACCACCACCCACTTCACAATTAGTCCACACACATTAACCAACTCAACCGTGTCTCGAACAGGATTGTCTCTTAAAGACGATGATTTCTATTTAGAACCAAATAGCAACAATAGTAATAATAATAATGCCTCCTCCTTTGTTTCCTCCAAAATGATGGTTCCCAACATGGTGTTGGAGAACGCGGTTATAGTGTTCTCTAGGCGCGGGTGTTGCATGAGCCACGTGGTGAAAAGATTGCTACTGGGTCTTGGGGTGAACCCTGCGATGCACGAGGTGGAGGAGAAAGATGAAGGGGGTGTGGTTAGAGAATTGGAAGAAGCAATTGTGGGTGCCAATGATGCAGGGAATAAGATGCAATTTCCAGCGGTGTTTATTGGTGGCAAATTGTTTGGGGGATTGGATCGTGTTATGGCTACTCATATTTCAGGGGAATTGGTTCCAATTCTCAAACAAGCAGGGGCTCTATGGCTTTGATTCTCTTCTTTTTTTTTTCTAGATTAATTTTTCCATTTTCGTTCTTGGTTTTCTTATTGTATTATATATATATTATCTATTTATGTGTTAATTTCCGGATATATGTTGATTTCCTTCTTCTTGGAGGCTGTAGAGAAAAAAAAAATGAATGTAATAAAAAATTATTTTCGATGTGTTCGGAAATGGATACAAATTTTGATGATATGGGAATGCAAAGACTTCTGGTGTTGCAGACCTTGGTACAGTACAGTGGAGGAGACTCCCCACTAGACTAATTGTTAAAGTCTTTTTCTTTTTAGTGGACTAATGGTTAAAGTTATGATAATTGGAATAATGGGAAGAGAGAGATAGAATAGAAGAAAATAAAATGACACGTCATTTGATAATAGATTTCATACTTATATACTTTCAACGTAGAAATCATTTCACATATGATTTTTATATTTTCAACTAAGAAGAAGTTTCTGTCAAAAAAAAAAAACTAAGAAGATCAATATAAAAAAAAACGAAGAAGGTGTTTCATAATATTTAAAATAATTATTATAAAATTTATCATATATGTCTATGATTTGTAATATATTGTTACTCCCACATATGAAAGTAGTGGGACCTTATACCATTACGTCAATTCTATGGGTTAATAAAATTCATAACTTAATTTAACAAAAAGAAAGAAGAGAAATGCTAGCGACACTCTTTCTACACTCTCTTTTAGACACTCTCTCTATGATTGGTTGAAATTTATTAAAAATCATCTATTTTGGTGAGTCTCAGATATCATTTAAGGATTCTTTTTACTGATTTAGCTATGTGATCCACCAAAAAATGGTGATTTTCAATTAATTTCAATTTTCAACCAATCATAGGAAGAGTATCTAAAAGAGAGTGTCGCTAGCACTCCTTAAGAAAGAATGTAATAAAATTTATTAAATAAATAATACATGTATTGATAATGTAAAAATCTTTTCTAATGTTATTTAATTACAAACCTCTATATACAATAATTTGTTAATTTTATAATAATTATTTAAAATTCATATTAACAATGTTTGTTTTACATCTGTCTATTAAAATTTAAACTCAAATTTATATTTCATTTTAATTTTTTTTAGTCTTTTACACTATTAATTAATAAAATAATATTTTTAATATTATTTTTAACGTAGTAATTATAAAAGTCAACAAACTTATTCATACATGATAATTTGTTATTGAATGACAATGTCAAACAACTTTACACTACCAGTATATATATTATTTATTCATTAGTTATTATTGTTTAGTTTTTTAAATTAAAATAAATGTCATAAAATATAATAAAATTTATGTATTTCATTTTGTTTAATATTTTGTCAGTTTGGAGTTATAATATAGAATTATTTTAATGAAATTATAATTCTTATTATTTTATTTATTTCTTAAATAATAAATATATATATATATATATATATATAAGTTTTTTTAGTGAAAATAAATAAAAACTTAGTTTTTCTGAAGAAAAATATCATATTTAATGAAAAATAAGTACTACAGAAAGTTCAATTAACTTCCATATATAGATATATTTGTTTTTTTAGAGGTCACAGTATCTTTTACGAGTATGTAACTAGTGTATGATTATTATGAGTGATAAATTTCTCCTTCTAAATATTTAATCTATCTACATATTTAGGATTTGAATTCAATATTACTAGTTAAACTATAGAACAATTATATATCAATTAATTCATGCGTTCGGTTCCTGTAATTATATAAATAGATATATTTGTTGTGTCTTTAATTTGCCGTGACTCAAATAATTTTTACATACCAAAAGTTTGAGGCTTAAATAATCAAAATAAAAATTATTTTTTAAAATATCTAAATAAAAGTGTGTTTAATAAGATTTTTGAGGAGATTACAAATTTTTTTAGTTAACTTATAAACTACTTTCATCAAAATATATAATAATTATTTTACTTTTGTTATTCTAGGAGACCCCCCTAAAAGATTCTCAGGAGCTAGATTACAGATTACAAATAAACTAAAAATCACGGTCTCAGTTGCGGCATTTTTCATTCTGTCACGGTATTTTTCTATTCTATTCCTGCTTTGTACTTGTACTAGGAAGCTTCCACTTTTGACTTGAGGCATGTCTGGAGGGTGTGTAGCGTAACCAAATAAAATACTATATGATAATTGATAACTACTAACCCTGTACAGAAAAAAAAAAAAAAAAAAAAATCACCTTCGGGGACCCTTCTTCGGTTTGTGGTTCTCACCGAACGTGATTTCTGGCATTAGAATTCACAATTATTTTGGTGCAAAGACAGGACAATTTGGTGCCTTGTGTACTGCTACCTGTTAACTTCATCTATCACCGACAATGGGAAAAGAAAGGGTGAACTGTCACTTTGGTCTTGAAATTGTAATACACTGTCACTTCAGTCTCTGAAAATATGAAACTGTAACTTTAGTTCATGAAAGTGTAATTTATCTATCACTTTAGTCATTTTGATAAAAAAATTTCTTTAAAATTAACGTTTATGCTTACATTACACACTATCTAACTACATGAATAACATGTCACGTAAGTAAATAGCATATCACGTAAGCACGAACGTTAATTAAAAAAAAATTATCAAAAAGACTAAAGTGACAGATAAATTGCACTTTCAGGGACTAAAGTGACAGTTTCATACTTTCAGAGACTTAAGTGACAGTGGATTACACTTTCAGGTACTAAAAAAGTAGTTTATCCGAAAAGAAATCATAATAATAGTAAGGTTTGAATATATTTTTAATCATTATAATTTAGTATTTTATTTTAGTTTTACAAAAAAAAAATTATTTTAGTCCTTGTAAATTATGTTTGTTTTATTTTTTGTTTTTAAAGTGGTTTAGATAGCACTTTTTTTTATTATTCAAAGAATTTTTTTACTATTCAAAGCGTTATCTAAACTGTTTTAAGGACGAAAAATAAAATAAACATAATTTATAAAATTAAAACAAACAAAAATTGTAAGAATGAAAAATAAAAAAAATACTAAATTATAAGTAATAAAAATATATTTAAGTATAATAATAATCTATGCATCTCCGCAATGATTATGTTACTATATAGCAACAACTGTATTTTTTTTTCTTCTTCTTCTTTTTGACGGGAACTACTTTTGTATTTAATACTATGTATGATTGTGCAAATGGGCATATATTAAAGTCGAAGTGGAGACAACACAATGTAATATTGGACGTTCATGATTGCGAGTACATGATATAAAGTCGATGGTTTTACATGGTTTATATATGTAATTCAATTCTTAAATCTTATATATAAGGAATAGGATGTTAATGTTATTATATTTACCCGTGCGTAAAACATCTATAATAAAGTTAAAGTTGTCGAAAAGGAGCATTTAAGGGGAAAACAAAACATTTTGTTTTGGCTAAAATATGGTTTTTAATTTTTTATGTTTTTTTATTATATTCGCTTTGATTTTTTATTTTTTTAAAGTTTAATTTAGTCTTTTACATTTTTAAAATGAGTCAAAATTGTTCTTATGAAACAATTATTGTTTTTAATTTAAGACACAATTTTGAACTAATTTAAGACGTAAAACTTGTCTCATTATATTCAAGTACAAGAAAACTATATAACCCATATGATGTTTGAAAAAAAGGGCAATAAACTTGATTAAAATCGCATGAAAAGTGAATTAAACGAGTAATCAAAAAATTAAAAAATCTAATAACAGTTTTTTTTTTCCAGTTGCTTGTGAGACTTTTCACGCGATTTTCACCATGTTTATGGTTAACATTAGTTAAGTTCTATAGTTTTAATGTAAATGAATCTAATGGGACAAGTTTTACGTCTCAAATTAATAAATAAAAAAATGGTTCAAAATTGTGACCAAAATTGGAAATGATCATTGTTTCAAAATGACCATTTGACTAACTTTAAAAACATAAAGTTTGTAGAAGATAAGGGACAAAACTTAAAATAATCGACAACATCAAGGATTAAAAGTGTATTTTAGTCTTTTGTTTTCTAAGTAAAAGTGGTAGAATCGAATAAAGCGTGAATATTAGAATGAGATTGTGAGCAAAAATTTACTTAAAAGATTAATGCACATACCTAAATCATAAGCAATTCCACCCAATTATAATTAATCAATTAGTCTCTAGGTGCCAAGAGATTTTTTTGAAGAGGGTTGCCCACCAAACACGAAAAGTGATCACAAGGAGAAAACAACACATAATAAATAATTCTACTTATAAAATAAAGGTTTTGGTAACCAGTGTCCTTAGGGCACTGGTTAAAGAATTAAAAAGAGAAATTTTTTTATTATAAATCATATAGGAATGCATTTAAAAATCATAACAAAGCACAATTTTACGCATCTTGATAAAAAAAATTCTCTTTTCACTTCTTTAACTAACATTCTTAGGACATTGTTAGCATTTGCCATAAAATAAAGATGAATTGAAATAAAGTAAATAAGAAGCAAAAAGGAGTAAGTGAGAAAAAGAAATGATAATAGTAAATAATTAACATAATAACATGCACGATTTTCTAAACAATGATGATAATTTGAAATCTTTTAAGTGAAGAATAATACTCCCTCCGTCCCAAAATGAGTGTCGTCCTAGATTTTTTTACACAGACCAAGAAAAGCTATTAAATAGATGAAAAAGAGAAGTAATTTTACAAAACTAACCTTATTATTAATATTACATTGAAAAATTAAAGTAACACTTATTAGGAGTATTAGTGGAAAAAAGTAATTAATATTACATTGAAAAACCAAATGCAATACTCATTTTGGGATAAATTTTTTTTTCCAAATACGACACTCATTTTAGGACGGAGGGAGTGCATTTTATTTTTTGAATAAGAGTAATATAAAACGGGGAGACATCTTAATACCATTGGACAAGATATCAATGACATGTTGAGACTGTTAATAAAGACTCACATAACCAAGGGGGTATAGCTCAGTTAGATAAGCAAGGTGTGTGAATTATTGTAAACCTTTGTACCTGTCTTTGATTCTTACAAATCAAAAAAATAAAGACTCGCATAGATTATTACTATATGTAACTATGTTGTTTATATCTCATCTGTTTAGAATAATTAATAACATCAAACTAGTTGATGAAGGATTAAAATCACAATTTACCAAAAAATAAATTATATACGACTATCTCATCATTCTCCTTAATGACGTGACAAGTCATTAAGCTGACAACATCACTGTTACATCATCAGTTTACATTGTTATTTAACAGTAGGGACTAAAAGTGATAATGAAGAATAAGTACAAGACGTTGACCGGTCAAAATTTAGATTAAGTACTAGAAGTAAAAATCTGAAAAAGTCTAGGGACTAAAAATAGTAAAACTTATTGTTTTATATTAGCTTTCTGATTATTTTTTCTGTTCATATTAATCACCTAGGGTTAGCCTAGTGATGGATGGTTAGGGTAGATGCGTGAAGATCGAACTTAATTTCTCATGCATCTAACCCTAGGTTCGGTAAAATTCTACATTTTTGTTTGCATGACAGATTTATTTTTTAATGAAAATGACCATGAATGAACAACTTAAAAATGACAAGTTGAAGTGC
The DNA here is from genome assembly GCA_026413185.1 of Pueraria montana var. lobata. Taxonomy (NCBI): domain Eukaryota; kingdom Viridiplantae; phylum Streptophyta; class Magnoliopsida; order Fabales; family Fabaceae; genus Pueraria; species Pueraria montana. Next base: position 24,021,274 of record CM048654.1, read on the forward strand.
TTTATACGCATAATTCTGTACACAATGACTATAATGTTTTCATTGTACTAGCTGTTTCAAACATCTGCCAATCCGGGTCAATTTTTAGACCTCCTTGTTAAAAAAAAAAAGGTCATTTTTCAATCACCACACTCTGGTGGAGAGGACAAGGCCACTCTTAGCATAAGCAGTAATGAACACATCATACTACACATTAGCAAGAATTACAAGACTTGTCAAATCAAAGTGTACCAAACCATGAATCAAAATCATCTGCCACTTTGGACTTGCTTCCAGAATGTGAAGAAGATTGCATGCTGTGATGGACAGGCTTTTCTTCCTGTGGCCGTAATAAAACATTTGGATTCATCAAAGTGGATGTTTCCTCCAGCAAGTCATCAAGTGCATCATCTATACTAGCAGTAATTGATGCAGTTTTGGATGGAACTGGATCTTTCTTCGAAATCTGAGGAGGATACACAGAAGAGACTCCCAATGAAACCGGAATCAAGGTGTTGTTGGACTTAAAGCCTGGAGAATCTAGAATCTTGGTCTCCATAAGTGAGTCTAGAAGCATATCTAGTTCTTTTTCAGCAGCAGCAGCAGCCTCAAATGTTGAGTACTGTTTCCCTCTTGTATCTTCAGTAGAATGTAAACTAGCATCTGAACTTAGAACAAATGCTTTATTTTTACCAGAACTACTACTTTGCTGAAATTCAGCACTGACAGAGTTCACAGGAATGTGAAAGTCGTTGGACAAGGGGAATGTACAAGCAGCATGGCTACTGCTACTGGAACTAGATGAAGTAAACTGATCTGCAGCAAGATCATCTAAATTTAATTCTTTAGACATCCTATTGGCTAGTTCACTATCCTCTTTAGTTTTCAGTTCCTCATGCTCTTCATTGCTGCTCGCTGCCAACTCTTCCACACACTGCATTAAATAAACTGCATTAATGCAGCAAAGAAAGAATTGCAGACTATATAAAAAAGTGAAATTCATCTAGCAACTTATTATTGGATTTCACAGGGAATATAATTGGAAATATAATATGACTCTATCACCCTAACTTAAAATTCCATATGTCAAAAATAACATTATACCTATACTAGTGCTGCATCCATGTCATAACTATTTGTATCATAGTGAACAAAGAAATTGCAGAAGTTCGGAATTTTTCATCATTTTCCAAAAACTTATAATGATGATTGCTTTTATTACTATATTCTATAGCCGCACAAATCCAATGTTACAATTGATAAAAAGCACATATGGCTATGTTTTCAGTGTATCTGATAGGGAAATGTAGTGGATTATGGCTCATGCCTTATCAACAGGTGGGATCAATTTACAGTTTATCTGTTTATCTTTCCATGATGCAAAGAAACAAGAAGTGTTTTACAACAATAGAAATTCTAACTGCTTGCTTTGTATCATGGAATATATGCCACATTAACTATTTCCCCCTATTTCCCACTTTAACTACATTTACAGAGCAAGATCTCTAGGAGTCCCTATGAATTTCTCTGTACAAGTAGGTGCTACTTGTAGGATCAGTAAAAATATAAGGGATTCAAATTATCCAATTCCCTAATGCGGGGAACAGTGTTGCACATTTAAGTGGACAAGAGTGAGCTTTTTTAAATCCTTTTAGTTACGAGTTATAATAACATCATGCATGATTTTTATAATGTAATTAACTTCAATCAGATTGTAGAAATAAAATCCCTAGAAATAAACAAAAAATTTCTTGAAAAGTACAAGTTAGGTCCAATGTAAAAACTAAGTAAAAATAAGTATGCTGCACTGTTGGCCCAGCCTCTGCCCAAGCCTTGGAAGGGAAAAAAGGAATATGAAATTTAGTAAATAAAATGAAATGAAAAAATAAATATTTTGAAACGCGACTTAATTTAATGCTATAAACAGCCAGCCACATAATTTTAAGGAACAATTTAGAGAGTAAACATACCAACTCAGTGGGTAATAGGTCAGGCTCAATGAATAATCTCTTTGATAAGTCAACTTTGGCAAAATTTTCAGCTAGAGCATGCAAATTCAAGGACAAAAATGATGGCTGCATGAAAACCCAATTCAAGATAAGTAAGGCAATATTAAAAATGAAGTTGGAATATAACATGTAGCAAAATAATCAATATATAAAAATGTTGCAAAGGCAAATCATGTTAAGAATGCTGGAGAAAATCACATAGATCGATAACAATTCTAGAATTATTTAACGTAGCAGAATTATAATTCCCAATAACAATCATTTGCAGAAAAAAAAAAACTGTTTGAAAAAAAATAAAAAGCAATAACAAAGTGTCTAATACTCAAATGCAGACTGTATGCTCAAACTTTCAACCATGCTACAGTTTTGTTGCAAGCGTTAAGAAACTTTCATTTAAAAAATTTTGCAGTCACACGTGCATAGCCTATACAACCCAAATGGACCAGTTTACAATGTAGCTGCTATATAAATGGAAGAACTACTGATGGTAATTAGTACACTAGGGAATACATACCAAACAAATTGGAACAGCTTATGGCCAACATATTGCATCCCATTTTTTTATGCTAACATCAGAGATGTTAATTCGTCAATAAAGTAATCACAATTTCAGTGTTATAATATAGTTGGAAGCAAGTATAAAAATACTATAATAGCTTATATGTGCATTTCTCTTCTTTTTATGAGCACTATCAAGTATCAACTATCAACTATCAAGCACTTCAGATATTACTACTACTTACTGCTAAATAACTTAGGTTACAAGCAATAGAAAGGCAATGGAAGCTGGCCTCATTGACTCTCAATGTTACTAAAGCTGCTCAAGAAGCTCACACTAGCATGCCAAAAATCCTATGATGAGAACTATCTCTATTAGATTCACTAAGAATTACTAAACATGGGCACCAATCTTGTACTCAACTCATATCAACATTAAGGGAATGAATAAATTACCTCCTGATTTCCGCTTGTCTTATCCTCTACAACAAAATTATCATCTCCAACCCACGAGACAATGCCCTCTCCCCTGACCACAAGCATAGAGCTCAATCCCACACCAAACTCCCCTGTAAAATAATGTCACACAATAATAAAAATTAAAACATCTGAACAACGTTTAAATTAAACAAAAGTATCAATGGCTAATCACCTAATTACACATGGTCATTATAAGCTAATGCTATGCTACGACTGAAATATATCAGGAACAAATAGGAATCATCAAACATTTGTTACAAGGACAAAACTAAGGTGTAGTGAAGTTAGAATCATAGTCACATAATTCGCAATACTCTCGGTACGTGGTACGGGTACGCGGTACGTGGTACACGACCTTAAAAAGAATTGGTACGTGAGTGGTATACATAGATAAATTAGCATATTACCAATAATTTTTTTTATCTACCTAAAACATTACTCAAAGTAAAATTTAAAATATCATAAATAAAAAATAACTTCAATTATTAATTAAATAAGATAAAATAAGGCTATATTTTAAAATGTCAAATTGGGTATATTACTATATTTCTATGTTCTGATTCCTTTGATATTTCACTACTGAAGAGAAGTGTTGGGGAATTAAAAATGTTTAATTTCATTTCAATTGTCAATGTATCCAACTTTTATCGAGAAGAGTGTTTTTGACAGTAGAAATGACCAGCACTTTAATTTATACAAATAAATTAATATTTTATTAATACTTTTATTGAAATCAACATGCATAAACCAACAAAAATTTATCAAACAAAAACAAAACCCTTCATCTTCTTTCAGTCGTTGTTTTCGTTTGGCCTCCTTCTCATATCGTTCATTCATCAAGTTCCCAGAGGAGAAGCTGCCGCTGCACTACTCCTCAACCAATATGGAAAAAGAAGGTGAGCTTGTCACAAGGCGTCTCTTCAAAGCTTGGTTGCTGCTTCTGCTAATGGCTTTCCTGCCTGCAATCTTCCATCTTCCCTGCGGGTTCTTCTCTTCCAAAATTTCATTGACGAATTTGAACGAACCGTACCGCGAATTGGTACGTACGAACCAATTCGCGGTTCGGCAGTGTTTTAACGAATTATGTGACTCTGGTTAGAATTCCATCTATGTTTAATAGAGACCTTTATGGTGCTAATTATCTAGAAAAAAAACTCCAATTTTGACTAGAAAACAACATCAACCCATCTTGACATGTTTGAGACTTAGATTTTAAGGAAAAAAAAAAGAAAGGGCAAAAATTTTTATACACGAAAAGATCGTTAAAGTCATCTAATCACAAACTGTTGAGTATGAGTTTGCTGATTTTTACAATATTGCTTTTAAAACTCATAATTTTAGTATAAATTTTTTTACACTGACATCCCATACAAATTTAACTCATAAATTAAGTTTATATTCATTTATCATTTTATAAGTTTAATTTCTAATCACTGTCAATGTAAAACCAATTAGAAATCATTGTTTTTTGATATAATTTTTAAGGTAATCATGGTTGGTATGATGTTTAAGAATAAACTTAGTTTGCACGACGGTTTGTGATTAGATGAAACTATGATGCACCATATTTTTACTTTTGGTATACAATCACAGCAATGAGGATTGAAACTAGTACCTCATTCAAACTACCCAAACCCAACCCAAGTGGATTTTTTACTCTTATTTTTTTCTATTTTTAATAATTATTAAACAATTTTTTTTTTTTTTAAATAAAAATGTTCTCTTCTCTTTTCTTTCACTTCAAAACCACATTCCAAGACATAAACTTAACTTGGCACCTAAAGTTTGGCCAAATTACAAACAGTATTTTTTGATCCATGAGGAATCGAAATCAGGTACTAGGAAGTTACAACAATTCACGCACACTGCATAACCAACCGAGCTAGACCCGTTAGATAAGGCAAAACACATACCAGGAAGAAGATCATCGAAAGCAGGGAATCCCTCCAAACTCGTCTCCGCTTGGGACTGAGCCTCCGCAACCAGGTGGCGAAAATCGGCACCTTTACTTTTGGGCAAGACAACATCGAGGGTTTTGCTCGCAATTCCAGACCCGGAACCCAATTCCTCTTCCTCTTCCTCCTCATAGCGGTCCCAATTCGAGGGAAGCGCAGAACGGTGGCTTTTCTTCTTCTCCTCGCTCACTTGCTGCTTCCCCAATGGCTTCTTCGCAGCGTCATTGGGGCCCACAGAAGAAGACGATGATGATTGGGCTTTTGGCTTGTGGCTATGGTGAGTTTTTTTGCTGTGGTGCTGCGTGTGGCTTCTCTTTGATTTCGCCAAGGCCTTCACGTCCATTGGAGGTTACTGTTACTGGGATTTTCAATTCGACATTGCTTTTTGGCGAAGGGTGGAAGGATTATTGGAATTGAAGTCAGGTGATTAGAAAATTTAGGGTTGGATAAACGACGATTTAGGGTTTAGACAAGGGTTGAATCTAATCTACGAGTGTAGGAAACCAAGATCACCCTGAACGGCGTCGTTTCAGATCTTAAGCAGCATTGTTTTTCAGTGTCTCCTTAAACGCGCGTTTTGGTGGTTCTCGGCAGGGAAGAGAAGTATTCGGCCCTATTCGTTTGTTTTTATGTCTTTGGTCAAAATGAGGCTTATTAAATCTTAGGGGTTGCTATTCTCACCTCCATAATTGTTATTCTCACCCCTACTTTTTAAAAATCCTACGAAAAGACATACCTATCCCTGCCAGCATTTCTTCATACCCCTCCTCCTTCTCTTTCCACTGCACTCTTTTCTCTCTCCTCCATTTTTTCTTCCTTTTCTTCGCACCCCTCATGTCCTCCTTATCTTTAGGTGGCACTCTTTTCTCCCTCTCCTTCTCATTTTTTCTTCACACCCCCATATAATACTTCATATTTTGCTTTTTTTTTTTAACTTTAAATTTTATAAAAATTTTGTGTAGATATATTTTAATTTAAATTGTTTTAAAATTGTGTGATATATGTATATATTATATGTATTCATTATGTAAGTTGATTTTTATGTTATAAAATTAATAAATGCAATTTTGGTACCCTTATTTTTTAAAATCCATAATTTTGTATCCAAAATCGCAATTTTTACAAAACTGAAAAACTAAATGTCTCTATTTTAAAATAGGGGGACAAAAATTGTAGATTTTGAAAAATATGAGAACTAAGTGTATTTAGTTTATAATAGAAGGAACAAAATTGCAGATTTTAAAAAATAGAGGGATCAAAATTGCATTTAAGCCATTTATACTTTTTGTTAATTTAAATTTTTAATATTTTATATATATGGATTTTTAAGTTTTAACATGGTTATTGAAATTTAAATTTAAATTTTTTAATATTCATATTTATTAAAATTAAATTTTAAAAACCTAAAAATAGAGATGACAGGAAAAAAAAATGACAAATAAAGAAATTGGATGTTCAAATAGAAAAAAAATATAAAATATGATTCATTCCAACAACCGAAATGTAATTCTGTTTCATTCATGATAACAAAATAACGGAAATACAATTCTGTTTCAGCAAAGGATGTAAAGTGGAATTGTGTTTCTGTTATATTTTTTTTCACCCACTTTATTGTATAAGAAAACACGATTCCGTTGTACATTTGTACAATGGAATCATGCTTCCGTTGTTTAATTTTTTTCTGCCCCATTAAGTACAACGGAATCGTGCTTCTATTGAATTTTTTTTTCACCCCATATATTGCAACAGAAACACGATTCCTTTGTACAAGTGTACAACAGAATCGTGTTTTCGTTGTGTATTTTTGTTTGGCATCCCATTCATTGCAACGGAAACACGATTCCATTTTACAAGTGTACAATGGAATCGTGTTTCTGTGGGAAGGGCATTTTTGGAAATTAATAAAAAGTCACCCACGTGAGTGGTGAGAATAGCAATTCAAGGGTGAGAATAGCAACACCCTATATTTTAAGGGCTTATATGTGGGCCTAGCCCAAACTAGGAAAATTTTGTCGTATTTTACGTGTTGATTATATACTATATAGTATTGTTGAGCAAGAAAATAAAAGAAAAAGATAAAAAAACAGTAGGTTAATTTCAGAACGTTCATATGATAATTAGTTTAACTCCTTTGTTTGATATGATTAGGTAGACGGAGAGGAGCTTGGAACACCCACTTGCTTTTCCTCTCGATATGATCAAAATAGACTTGAACAAAATGAGGTTTTGATTCAGACCCAAAATTTAAAGATAAGTATCAGAGGTGTCTCAATCAAATAATAACCAAACAATATGTGAGCAATTAAATACATCTACTTCGTATATGTAACTTTATGACTATTTTTTTAGGAGTTTGGGAATTTGAGTTTCCTTTACTAAATATTCTTAAGAAATTAGTGGATACTTACAAAAAAACACTTCAACGTTTAAGTTAACAAATATTTCATCAAAATGACATTGCTTGTACTTATACGAGTCTAAGGTGGGTTGGTTCCCTATCTTGATATAACATGGTAATTTTTCTCGGGATGATCTACTGTTCACAAATGTAGGTTAGAAATTTTATACTTAATATTGATCTTGGTCAACACTTATTACTTGGGCTAATTCAATGTTTGGGTCAGGGTGAGTAACTTATGTGGATTGGGCCTACCTTAATTATTGTCTTGGTCCTTATGTAAATTGTTAAAAAATGTAATACCTCGAGAAGTGTCATGAACGGCAATGAAGATATTCTTCCTATTTTGCATTACCATGAACCTATAAAAATTACGATCCAATCTTTTCCATTCATATTAATTATTTCTACAAAACCCTCATTTTGAGACAATTGGCAAGTGACTTTATTGCTAGCTGGTGGGAATCTAGTTCTCTACTTGTTGACGCGTGCTCCTCAAAGAAAAGGGCTTGAACTATTGATCTGCATGGATTATAAGAATAAAAATACTCAGAGATGTTTTATAAATGTTTCAAAGTCCATATGTTTTTCATGTTAGTTATTAGGAATGCCATGGGATAGTTGTTAACAAGATCAATTGTCCAAGTGTTGATTGATAGCTCATCAGAAAGAGCTTTAAGATAAATATGGACAGAAAGTTCTCCTTTATAGTTCAATGAGAAAGCTTTTCCTTAAGAGACAAGATTCAAGTATGAGAGCGATTGACATATACATTGTCTTCAAAAATGTCCACCAAAATATGGTAATGATAGTGTTAGTGACTAATTGAAAATTACACGAACAATCAGCTGGTCCAAGCGCATCATCTATGAGATCACTTGTAGACAAGTACAACCACTACAAGAAAAGTCGTAATTACCGACGGACAAAATCCATCGGAAACTATGAAAACCCGTCGGTAATTCTATTTTACCGACGGATTGACATATACATGATAATCAGAGAGCTAGAGAGTTTTGGATGAAGTTGAGTGTGCCACACTGTTTAAGAATAAAAGTGCATGATTGCTCTTGTTATCATTTCAAGGGTTTAATTTGTAACAATGATAAGTGTAAGAGAGTTGGAAGTTCAAACGTTAGCATCGGAGGTAGCAGTGGTATCCATATTGACAATGGATAAGAAAAATGTATGTGAAGCAAAGAACCTCTCATTAACATGTCATGAGTCAAAAATACCAAAACTTAAGCTGCATGTTAGATAAAAAAAAATGATTTAGGAGTGCTAGTAACACATTCTCTAATACACTTCTTCTAACACATTCTATAATTTGTTGAAATTTATTGAAAACTACAAAATCAAGATAGATGATCATTAAATAATAAGTGGAACCCATAAAAATGTATAATTTCCAATAAATTTTAACCAATCACATAGAATATGTTCAAAAGATTGTGATAGAAAATATGTTACTAGCATTTCTCAAAATGATTTTATATTACCTGTCTAATATTTAATACTTTATTAATTTCAATTTATGTACATCAAAGATTTCTACATGCTGATCTACGGATATAGTGCTTGTTTCATGGGGATTGTCAAGATATATGCCACAAGGTATTGCATTGATTCAAATGACAAGATTAATTAGCATTTTCGTAGACTCTAATATGTTACTATATAATATTCTTTATGGAAGGATTTATTTTTCACCAAACACCCCTTTACCGTGCGCTCTACTGTCTTCAAAAAAGAAATTGTGCCCTACTAATTTTTTGAAAAGCCACCATCAATTTATATATAGACAGCAAGGTAGATAACAAAGATCACTTTTTATACATTCACTTTTATTTCCTTGGGGACCAATTAATGTTACGTACAATTTCATTGGTACAAGGAGGGCGTTTTTGAAAATCTGTCTTTTTGCTCCTTTCCCCCATCCAAATTTTGCCAATAATTCAAGGAGCTGATAAAGGACAATCCCCTGTTGATTTCTTCTTGTATTAAACTTTGTTCTTTTTTTCCATAGTGGAACTTCACTCTTAATGCTCTCATATAATTCTTGATCGTGACCTTCCCGGAAAACACAGAAAGAAGATAGATAGTGACCTTGTTTACTTATAATAATACAACTTGTTGACATAGATTTTCATGACTAAATAATTTCTGGTTTGGGCATTATTTGGTCTCTCTCGCTCTTGCACTCTCTTTACATATATACATGGTCCCTACCACCTCTATAAAAGTGAATGATTAATTAATTAATTAATAGATAATTAAGGCCTCCTTGATTCACCTTAATTGAAAAGAAAAGAGAAAGAGAAAGAAAGTCCTAGTGCAAGGTTTAGTTTTGCTTTCCCTGGCCCAGCTATGAAAGCAATGCTCTTAATTAATTAATATTAGGTTACATGCAGGGCAATATCATAATTGGTAGATTGAGGTTATAGTGGTGGTCAATTCCATATCCATAAGGACACAGTGCTTGCCTCTTCAGCCTCTAAGCGCGTTCAGAGACACATATATATCCAATTGACAATCCTATCATGTATATAATTGACCGTTGTTAAGTAAATTATCTCTAATTACTTGTATTAATTAAATTTGGTGGGGGCATAAATAAAGAAGATTTAACTTCCATAGAATCACGCTTGTATTTCTTGTGTTGATACAAGTATAAAATAACACCATATATAGAAGAGTTGCACCATAAGTGATAGAGACTTCATTCTAATTAAATTGATCTGCCCTGAAATAGTACGTGCTTTTCCAATGTTGACCATAAAGTTATCAATCATACACAGCCCACCTTATAGCACTCAATGCACCAGAGAGACAGAGAGAGCTAGAGAGAATAATGCGTGATATACTTTGTGGGTTTGTTTTACAATCAAATATAAAATATGCTAATTAATCTGATTTTTAATTCTTATTTATCCACTACTGAAGGCAAACACACACACAAAAAATGTTATGAAGGGTAGTGTTGGATGAATTCCATGGCTGATTAATACTATGTGTGAATGGAGGAGTGTTCGTGTCCAGCTAAGGCATGTTTAAGGATATGACTGTTTTTGTTTCTTTTTAAAGAAAATATTTTTTTTCATTGAGTTGGACTAAGAAAATGCTGTAATAGAATACAACATCTGTCTACTTAATTAGCTAGTTTTCATTGAGTTTTTCAACATTTGTTTGGATATTTCAAAAAATATAAGTAAAATATAAAAAATAGAATTTATTTGCAATCATTGATAGTATAAATGTTTTTTTACATAGTGATTCAATCATAAATTGTTTTTTTTTTTTTTTTACTGAATCATAAATTGTTATGTATGGTAAAATTGTTCACTTTTATAATAATTTATTTCAAAGTCATATAGAAAGTGATTTTTAATTGTTTGACAATGTAAATTAATCTTTACATTAATAGTGTATAAAAAATAAAATATAAATATAAATTAATTATAAAAATTAGTTAATAATTATTTAATGATTATTAATAATAAAATTTTATTAAATATTAAAAATATAGGCATTAAAACTTTTACTTTTATAAATTCTTAAAATTAAATTTGATTGATAGGAGATTTTACTTTAAAATTATAAATTTAATATACTTATTATTTTAATTAAGAAATTTAAATATTAATTAAAAACTATTTTTTTTTTTATAAAATTTGAGGAAACTTATAGAGACTTCATTGTTATGCTTAATGTAATTATTTACATAACAATGTATTATTATAGCTGATTTTCATTAAAAAAAATTGAGACAGAAAATTTAAAGCCATGTAATAATGGTGTTGGTTAGCAACTCTAATTTTTATTAGGAAAAACCCAAGTCCCATATCGGCTAAAAATAAGGTCAAGATAGAATATATAAGTGAAGGACAACCCTCACCTTATAATTAAGCTGAGTTTATAGGGTTGAATTAGACCCAAAATCCACATTATAATAATTTCCACTATGCTACCTTTTCTTACTAAACAAAAATCTATTAAAAAAATTGATCATCATTTTGTCATGAGTTTTGTTTTTTGTCTAGACCACATGTATCATCCACTAGAGGCAATCTTGTTCGAGCATTAAGCCGAAACAACCCCACACCAGTAGGGATGACAATGGGTAGGGTCTGGGTAGGGTCCTATAGTACCCGTCTCCATACCCGTGTTTAAAAAAAATACCCATACTCGGCCACATACCCACACGGGTAGCAACTTTAATCCCCATTTTCGTACCCTCTGGGTACCTATGTACCCATACCCGCACCCGCTACCCGCACTTCACTTATGTATGAAGTTAATAAATCAATAAAAAAATAAGCTTAAATGTAATTTTGGTCCCCTTATTTTGCACAATCCGCAATTTTAGTCCTCCTATTTTAAAATAGAAACATTTAGTCCTCATATTTTGCACAATCAGCAATCTTGGTCCCTTTATTTTAAAATAGAGATATATAGTCCCCCAATTTTGTAAAATCCGTAATTTTGGTCCTTCCATCAAATTGAAAGCATTGACAATTAAGAGATTAACGTTGACCTTGACGTGACTCAAATATAATGACGTGACATAAGATTATTTATTTATTTTTTAATTATTTTAAATACTAAGTAATAATTATTTGTTTATCTACGTCACTAAAGTACATGTCACGTCGATTTTAATGGTTGGGATATTTGTGAGTCATAATATAAAAATCACAAGTCTTAATCATTTATTTTAATCTAGTTCTACGTTGTTGAAGCACATGACATGTCGTAGTCAAATAAATGATATTACCTTTTTTTAAAATATATTTTTCATCAATTATTCTATTTAGTATTTAAAATAATTAAAAACTAAATAAATAATCTCGTGTCACGTTACTATATTTGGACCACGTTAAGGTTAACGTTAATATCTTAACAGTCAACGTTTTCAATTTGATGAAAGGACCAAAATTACAAATTTTACAAAATTGGGAGACTAAATGTCTATATTTTAAAATATGGGGACCAAAATTGCGGATTGTGCAAAATAGGTAGACTAAATGTCTCTATTTTAAAATAGGGGGACTAAAATTACGGATTGTGCAAAATAGAAGGACCAAAATTGCATTTAAGCCACAAAAATATTAATTAAAAAATTACTACAAGTAAATTGAAAATTCAAGCTTAAATAATTCAAACTTAACATTAAAAACATCCACACATAATATTAAAAATATAAAATATAAAATATAAAATTATTGTAAGTTATAACATAAATCTTTTATTGTTAGTGTTAGTTTATGGAAAATATAATTATTTTTTTTACAGAAAAGTATATATATAACATAATTATTTATTTAAGTTATTTTAATTACATTAATATATTAATATTATATATATATATATATATATATGGTAGGTGCGGGACAGGTACTATAGTACCCATACCCGCAAAAAAATGCAGGTAAATACCCGACCTGCTTGCGGATATTTTTGCGGGTACCCATAAAGCCTGGATATACTTTGTCATCCCTACACACCAGTTGATCAATGTGCTCAGTGGCTTTTGTTAAAATATTTGTTGTGGATTAGTATCAATCAATAATTATTATATAATCGACAATTAAAGATATGATAATTATCATATGTAGATTACGGATATTTTAGATGGGATTATGATAGGATTGACCCTGTGATGGGTTGGGTCAATCATTTAGTAGATAGTCCATTGAAAGGTCCCTACCTACTGTTAGGAGATTATAAATTTGCTATCCCATTAAGCAAATTTACACTCTTGGTAACACTTGCATTCTCTTGAACAATCCCCTAGAAAGTGGGTAGAAATCCTCTCAAGAGTATTTTAAGGGTTTCTTCCGGCAAGCAATTCTCATGGAGATGAATGTGAATTCAAGTTAGTATTTGATAACCTTCTTAAGTTTTATTGCTATAATCACATGCTATAATTTGTATCTATATATGTTGTTTTATAATTTTCAATTAATTGGTATCAAAGCCAACTTAGATACATTTTATAGCTGTTAATTTTGTGAGCCCTATAATTTTAATTTCTTCGTTGTTATTCTTGAAATTAAAATTAGTGGTTTTATTATTTTAAATTTAGTATGCGATAAAAGGCAATTTTGCAATGCCATCTGTTTTTTTCTCAAATTTCAAAGAAAACATGTATATTTTATGCATTAAATTTAAAATTTATTGAGGGCTTTTGTTTGCCATAACATTGTAATGAAAACATGTCAAGAATCACAAAATTTCGTTGAGTAAATTTAGAGAATTTAGTGATTTAAAACGCCCAAACGGTTACGACCCGTTTTCCTTTTGCATTTTCGATTTCGCCCCATTGACTTGTTTTTGGTAAAATTGAATGAGGGCTTTTGTAGATCGGGGGATTTCGATCAAAACCCAATATAGAAAATAGATTTTCATTCACGAATTTGAGAGAATTCTACAAGATTAGTTTCGGGTTTTTGTCCACGAAAACGCGTTTGCTTTTGCCCCGATTTCTCTTCGATTCTTCATCAATTTGGAAAATTTCTTGAGGGTTTTTGTAAATCAATCAATTTCGAGCAAAATGCATACTAGAAATTGAGTTTTCGTTCAGAAAATAGAGAGTATTTGCACAAATATGATTCTGGAAACTATTTGCCAAACACATCTCTCCCCTCTGTATTTTTTTCTCGATTTCTCCTTAGAAATTTAAAATTTCTTGAGGGCTTTTCTTCCCCTTCCATAGATGATCAAAACGAGACCCAAATCATTCAATTTCGTTGCCTAGGTTGCGAGAACGAACTGGATCTCGTTTGCGGGTCAAAAAACCCGTTTCAGCTGTATCTGGGCAAGGAAGGAAGCTGTTTGCGAAGCCCATTCGCGCAGCAGAGCACGTGCAGTGCGTGGGTCCACTTCCCAGGCCCAATTTTGTTCCGTTTTGTTCCAAATATTATTTATTTAATATTGTGAGACTATTAGTAATTTTTATGGAATTTTTTGGCCATCATAAAATATTTATTTGATTAATTCGAGACTTAATTTGGGATTTTAAATATCGTACTCTCGGATTTTAGACTTCAATTTTTGTGTGACAATTCCACCTATTTTAGTAATTTTTCTAGTATTGGGTACTCTCCCTATTATTGTCACTATTAAGGAATTAATTTGAGGTCATTTTATAATTATGCATGATAAAATTATTATTATTCTCCCACTATATGCATAATTTTTCTCTTAATTTGCATTACTATAACTCACCTATCGTGGGTATAATAACGTGAATTTATATGTTTGTTATACAATTATGTATGATATAAATTACCATTTTTGTGATAGGCATAATTTTCTCTTAATTTGCATTACTATAACTTGCCTATCGTGGGTATAGTGATGTGAATTTATATGTTTGTTATACAATTATGCATGGTATAAATTACCATTTTTTGTGATAAGCATAATTTTCTCTTAATTTACATAATTGTAATCTCACCTATTGTGGGTACATTTATGTGAATTTTGTGTTGGTTCTATCACATTAATAATAATTATACCCTATCGGTATGTTGTTGTTAGTGTGATTTGTTGTTGCACAATGTGTTTTTCTTTGCTTATGTTAATCAATTTCTGGATACCCTATCGGTATTAGGATCTCGGTAATATAAGTTATAGTACATTGTATTGTTGCATTTTGCTTAAGGACTCTCTTTTGACTGAACTTTTCTTTAGAATCACATAATGTTTTGTGATGTTCAGTTTTTCTCCCTAATTCTATCAAAACTTTGAATGGGACAAACTATGAGGCATAAAATATTTTTAGACACTCTCTATAATGATTAGTGTTAGTCACTTTTTTCCCTTCCTTGTTATTACTTGGGTTGAAGATTTTTTTTAAATTAAATAAACGTACGTAGTGAATTGTATATTACTTTATGTCATTTATCTATATCCAATAAATCCAAAATTGACATAATTTAATGTTTTAATATACATTGTGTTTTTCACTACTAATATTGTTGAAATCTAGACCCATTTATCATTCTTAATTTGTGACAAATATGTGTCAAGTATATATTTTCTCTAATCATGTGTCTTAGTCAAAGAAATTTTGGATTATAATAAAATTTAATTTGTTTTATGTTAATGGTGCAATTGGGCATTATTTCAAATCATTTCATGCCAAGTTGATCCAAAGTCTGGATCAAATCTCTGTTGCCTTGTTATCGTTAAAGTGTTCACTTGTGAAATTATTGAAAATATTTTGTTGAACAACTCTTTAAGGCAATTACAAACTATATCACTCATGTATTTTATATGAATTATATTGATTTATTTGGAGCTTTTCTCTTGAGATGACATTATATACTCTTTAGTCATCAAAGCCCATTTGGTCTTATTTATATAACGATGAGTCATATTGATTTATATTTGGAGCTTTTATCTTGAGATGACATTACATACTCTTTAAGTCATCAAAGTTCATTGGTCTTATACACAAAGATGAGTGACACTCTAAGGTTAGTTGTGAATTTTTTTTTAACCTTTTAACTTATCATATGATTGCATATATGGATAAATTTGTAAATAAATTATTCTTATCCTTTTGAGATTATAAATATGCGAGAGTGTCACTGTTTCTCAAAATTTTCTAGCAGAACTCTACAATCATTTCCTTTTTTATTACTTGTTATAATACTCCATTTCATAATCATATTCTAATTCTGATTTTTAGTGGGGGTATTTTGCATCTTACTAGTTCTAGAGTTCTATTTTGAGATAAATATAAAATTGCTTTGTGTACTTTTGTAATCTTGACTCAATTAAGTAAAACCAACAACTTTGTTATTATACTCTCTCCAATATAGAGATCATGAAATTAATATCATGGTTCTTACGATGATAAAATCGTGTTTATTACATGCTAAGTCAAAGTGTTGTTAAGTATGTTTTGGTTTTATTTGAATACGACTGTTGTTGAATATCATATTCCTTTTGGCATAATTTTTTGATAATTTGCATAATTCTATTATATTGATGATAATTATACCCTACCAGTGTGTTATTATTGATATAATTTGTTAAGATACAATGCACCATTTGTCCTACATTTATATCAAATATTTGTTTAAGTACCCTATCAACATTGGAGTTTTTGATGATATAAGTCTTCTCTTGTGCATTATAGTATTATATTTCTTATTTATTGTGTTTTGAGATTCTTGAAAGAGATCTCAACAAATAAGAAATTCTCTCTAAAGAGGCAGTCTTGGTTGTATGGTTGTATTTGTTTGGAACCTTTTAACTCTCTGAGTATGTGACAATTTACACTCATGTTTCCTTGTTGTTCCATACTAGCCTCGTTGTCTAACCAATTAATTGGGCATTATTTTTTTATGCAATCCAATATTCTGAATTTTTTTCATTTACCTATCGCAATGCAAATTTGTTTAATGCAATATTTTATAGAAACAGATTGCTATCATGTGGGTAGTGGACATACCCTATCGGTATGACATTACTCGATATGGTTCTAGTGTGATAAAGATAATAGTTGATTTTTTTTTTTTGTTTAGCTCTTTGGATATTTTCCTTAAAATTAAGTCAACTATTTTTCTTTATCAAGTGGAAGAATCTGACATTTTGAAAGTAATGTCCTATAAATGGATTGTGTTGATACAAGATCTCTACCTCAAATGTCCAATTAATTATACATGAGCAACCAAATTTGTCTTGATAAAATGGTTTTCTTGTCACATACTATTTGTAATCACTTTGTTGTTAGGACCTACATTAAGGATTTTGTGATAGTCTCTTATAGAATATTGTTGTGTGATAACTCTGTATTGTCATATATCATTCGTAGACAATTCTTGATAGGACAATATAGGAATCCCAAATTTGAAGAGATTAATTTCTCTATACCATATTTTGTATGCTTGCTTATGGTATTTTAGATCGTAATTTTGTTAAAGTTACATGCTTTAATTTGGGATATATAGTTAAGCCTATGTCCATCATAGTTTGTGGTGAGAGTTAGAGACTATTTGTTGTTATATCTTTAATATTTGTTGAGTATAGGTCTCATACACTTCCGCTGTGTGTAACCAAATCTTATACTCAAGTGTGTGTAGATATTGTTTATAATTGTAGCACTTGAGTTTATGTTTTGAGTGAGTAATTGAAAACTTGCAAATGATCCCATATTCTACTTCAAAATATTAGGGATTTTCTCTCATGCTTGTAAAGTAAAGGTTACCTTGTTTACGTGATCCTTTTGAGGGTCAATATTCTTTTAGGATTAATATTCGTTATTATACGTGGCTAATTATGAAACCTTTTTTGTAAAGCTCTGTAATTGATAGATGGATTGTATGTTGGGTTTCATATTCTCGTTTCTAACAACTTCTCTCATTAATCCTACTCTACTTTACTTCTCTCTAATACGTATTTCTTTAAGAGAGAAAATAGTGAATTTTTACTCACATTATTTTACAGAACTATAATCCCACTATCATTAGAGTATTTCAATTCTTGTGGGCTCTAATGAGAATCCTAATCTTATTTTGGTATATAAAGGATTAGTGGGAGCATATAACCTTTTATTATGTCTCTAGACTTATCAAATTTGTATTGTCATATATTTTTTGTGCACATTTAATGATCATATGACATACTCTAGAAGGACTTTGTTATTTATTCTTGTCCTTTTGTTTTGAGATACATAAAATCCATTGTATCTTAGTAGGCATCTTTAGCAGATGTCAAGGCCATTTTGTTGGGAACTGCACATTAGTCTTTTGGCATGCAATTATCTTGTGCATCTCTTTTACCCAAAACTTCACATTTTGTTTGGTCAAAATTTATAAGTATATTGTAAATACAATACTTCTATCGAGTATGATTCTCTATATTGTTGAGGTGCTTGTGATGATAGTACTCCTATCGAGTACAATTTTGCACCATTGAGGTACGTACTTATAAATTTTATGTTTAGACCATTGATCTAAGTGCTTGCTCATATTGACATTTTGTGGCCACATTAATCTAGAGTATCGTTTCATTTAAGCTAGGTGTCTATGTCATCCCAGTAGGAAATTAATGGATTTCCTAATTGTCTTCGGGTTTGTGTAGTCACTTATTTCATGAAACTCAGATTAATTGAATGTCAAATATTCTAAGAGCATTTGTTGGTTCAGCCCATACGTGATCACTCTTGTTACTGGGCTATCGTGAGCACTTAGATGCAACTTTTCAACTTTTCAGACTTAAATGTATTATGGTGTTGAAAGAAAACATTTGTAGATTCACTAACCAAAGACTTAACTATTGGAGCTTTTGAGAATTTTACAGCTCACATGTGTTTGGTTAAATCTTTTGATGTTTTGGGTTAGTGGGAGTCTGAAAACACTCTATCATGAGATATGTATATAATAATATTATCTTAGTAACATATCTCTTATAGCATTTTTAGATGCTTGGACCATTGTTATGTAGCATATTTTGACTATTAAGCTATGCTATTTCGTATATTCTTTTCTTGTGAGAAATATGACTATTTGATGCACATGATATGTATCCCTATCGGATATTATTTTTTAGCGTTAGAGATTTTAGAATTCTCACATTGTTGACAAATGATTGAAATTGTCGTTCTAGTCTTGATGATTCCTATTTTAATTATTGGTTAATACTATCAAACTGGGAGAATGTTAAAATATTTGTTGTGGATTAGTATCAATCAATAATTATTATATTATCTTTAGTATCATCAATCGACAATTAAAGATATGATAATTATCATATGTAGATTACAGATATTTTGGATGAGATTATGATAGGATTGACCCTATGATGGGTTGAGTCAATCATTTAGTAGATAGTTCATTGAGAGGTCCCTACCTACTGCTAGGGGATAATAAATTTGCTATCTCATTAAGCAAATTTACACTTTTGGTAACACTCACATTCTCTTGAACAATCTCCTAGAAAATGGACAGAAATCCTCTCAAGAATATTTTAAGAATTTCTTCCGGCAAGCAATTCTCATTGAGATGAATGCGAATTCAGGTTAGTATTTGATAACCTTCTTAAGTTTTATCGCTATAATCACATATTATAATTTGTATCTATATATGTTGTTTTATAATTTTCCATCTGTTTTGTCATGAGCTTTTATTATTCACTCTTGATATGATGAAATCATTTGCAACAATTTAGACCACATATATAAATTTACTTTTGAGATAAAAGTTTCAAATATGAATTGTTATCTTTAAACTCACTTTTAAACAAAATAAATTTTGTAAAATCACGTTTAATAAATTAAGTTTGCCGAAACACATTAAAAAAAAATCCATAAGTGATAGACAATGAATTATAATATATTTGGAAAAATAGTACATTTGAAAATGTAAAACAAAATTACGAAGCTTTGATCTGTTACTTTGTTATTATAATGAAGAAACATACTGATGCAATAATGCATTTTAAAGAAACCAAGCATATCTCTCGAAAAGTGAAGTACAAATTTGCAAATCCAAAAGAATATTCATGTGCTGCCTTATTTTTCCCCTGTAAAGTTGGTTGGCTAAAACGCAATAAGATCTTCTACCATGTTGACATGTGTATAGAAAATGACCTAAAAATAAAAAAAATAAAAAAAGAAAGGAAAAGGAAGAATATTAAAGAAAATAATTATTAATTGAGTAACATAAAAAAAGGGCACATATTCTCCAGCTTTTGATAAGCAGAAGCATGTGAGTTCCTGTACAGGAATCCTAGATCTAACAGACAATGGGCACTTATTCCAATTTAATTAAGCAAAGTCTAACTCGTTGAATTTTTGCACTTTACAAGACTACCCTTTCTAGCTACTAATTGCATATAACCTTATGTTATGCGTTTCAGTTTTAATGTTAAAAGTGTGTGTGAAATTCATAATAAGCATTGGGATGTTATAGCTTGATTTAAAATTGGAGCAGCCTAGAAATCAAATTGCTTAACAGCCCATTTGGTTGTGTATCAGAAAAGATGGACGCAGATTGGCTAAAGCAAATTGTATTAACTTTTACATCAATTTTGTGAATTGGACATAAAAATTTGGCAATATATTACTTGTGGATGTGTAACCAGACACACACTAACTCATATATATATATATATATATATATATATATATATATATAAAACTACTCCCTCCATTTCACAATGACTAAAGTTTAAGATTTTTTCACACAGATTAAGAAAGCAAGTATTCCAAAAAAAATAGTATTTATTAAGAAACAATTTTACTAAAATATCTTTATTCTCTTTCTTGATTTCAATAAATGTATTATTAAGTCATTCGAGACAATAGTATTTATTAAAAAGTAAATTTGGATTAGATGTTTGAACATCTCGTTAAAAAGTGAGAATATCAGTCAATTTAGGAAAAAATTTAAAGACTAAAACTGCAATCAATTTGGGACGGAGGGGGTATATGTTTGGAGATGAAAAAAATGACAAAATGTCAATTGCATTCAATTACATGCAAGCCTTCAAATTGCCAAGGGAATACTTTTTTTTTTCTTTACTTAGATTTCACAATCAATTCTAAAACATGTGTTTCACTTCTAATTAAATCAATTCTAATAGGGGTTTTTTTTCCTAAAAGGACAAAGTAAGAAACAAACATAGCCTTGTTGACAACAATTTGCTTTTCCTAAATCTCCTTCTGTTTTCAAAATATGGCTACTGTTTCTAATTAGCTACGTTAAGCCGGAAAGAGAGAGAAGAAGGAGATTATTATAATTTGCTAGC
Source organism: Pueraria montana var. lobata (assembly GCA_026413185.1). Classification (NCBI taxonomy): domain Eukaryota; kingdom Viridiplantae; phylum Streptophyta; class Magnoliopsida; order Fabales; family Fabaceae; genus Pueraria; species Pueraria montana. The sequence goes on from CM048654.1 coordinate 24,042,357, forward strand.
TAGGGGGACCCTTGTGGAGTTTGAATATAGGAATCTCACGAGGCCTTGAAAGTTGGAGTCTTTGGGTGAAGTGTTGGAGGGGGTAGAGAATATTCTAGTGCCACCACAGTTCAACAACAAAACTCCAAAGATTTATATTAAACAATGTTACAAAAGAAAAACATCATTAGATTATGATTAAGGATTAGGAAAATTAATAGTTAAAGTCAGCCCACAAGGAGACGACTGCTCAAACTTCCAAAAATTCACTGCCTTTGTCAGCTGGCTGTCTCCTTCCATTTTTATAGTAACTTCCTATTCTTTTCCCCTTCAATAGCACCGATCGGATTTACTTGTAAGCGAAAAGTATTTTTTAGCATCTATAAATATAATAAGTGGTAACTTAGACTAATTTAAGAATTTTAAAATATATGAAGACCAAAATTAAAAAAAAAATAGATGATTAAAACTAAATTTAACTTTATAAAAATTAAAAAGATTATATAATTAGAGAGTAAATATACAGTATATAATTAGATTATATAAAAAGATTATTTCACAATCATGCGAATTATCTACAGTAAATATAATTAGAGTTTAATCTTAATGCAATATAAATATAACAAATTATGATCATTTAATGGTACGTTATTATATTACTTAATGAGTTAAATAATACATAAAATATTAAATTTAATAAATTAAATTAAATTTCTTTATTAAATGATGATATGTTTTCTTATTCCAAAAATACATTTCAATTAAATTTAAATACTTATATCCAAAAGAAAGAGGGAAAAAAAAAAGCATAGCGTTGAGGGTAAGCAAACTTTTCCCCCCCTTTTTTCTTTTGTGGTGGTATGGTTGACGATAGTGGAGAAGACTTTTGTTTCATTCATACCTTCTCTGATAATCTTATAGTAGTATATATCTTATTAGTAAATCAATTTAAAAAGGTAGACGCAGCTTTATTTAACAACCAATTAATTTGTTTTCGCTCTCTTCCTCTATAAATATTATTACTTGAAAAAAAAAGCATCATTTTTGTTGTTTAAAACATTATACTAGTCCTCAGGTTAAAACATTTCTAGCTAAGTTTTTTTTGACAATCACATTTCCAGCTAAGTTAAACCTTTATTTAAAAGAAAAAGAAACTGTACGTTAAAGATGCTGAGGAAAAGCTAAAAAGTATAAAATATCTACCATCCAAAAATTTGCAAGAAGAAAAGGTAATAATAAGGTTCGCAATATACTGAAGCTAAAATATTAGTAATTGCCAAATCAACGTCTTCGTGGACCTTCAGTTCATGTTAAGAAATATTAATTAAAATTGTGCTTCACTGCTTGGTTACATCACACAATGATGTGATGATAGTTTGATGAGTGCATGGACACACGTTTTCTGTGTTTCTTTCGTCGTTTCCTTTGGATTTTCTCTTCTCTTGAGAGTTTGATGAGTGCATGGACACACGTGCATGGCTGTTTTCTAGGAAGAGTTCAAAACATGAACAGAATAGCTAGCTGTTCTATGTGTTTATAATGGCAAATTTGCTCTCTCTCTTTCCTTTCAATCCTGTGCCAATTGCAAGCAATGGCATTTTACGATATTTTGGAATCTATGTGATCAATCTTCATCGATAAGTGACGTGCACTTTGGCTTTGACTAGGTTCAAAAGACTCAATATTTTGCCTTTTGTGGAACATCAACGTTAAATAAAGAAAGGGTCTTTGTGACTGGGTAGGCTTCTCTTTCCAAGTCACACTCGTCACACATGAGAAGCAATGATTTTCTCTCTCTCTCTCTTCTTTTTTTTTTTTTTTTTTGATATAGCAATGATTTTCTCTTTAGGATAGAAATAGCACTTAGCTGCAGTAGTTAGGGTAATTCAAGCTGTCATATATTTATATCTTATAAATGCACCAGTTAATGATTTTGAGCAACAAGTTTTATAGAGGCATGATTATGTAACCTTATAGTACATGTAAACTATAAGTATGACCTAGGTAACTATACTGGAAAGTAGCATAAGCTATAGCTCTATATTCAGTTAGTCTAAAAACTCTTGTTGAAGAAGAAATTTTTGGCTTTGAGAGAAGAGGTTTGAAATGTGTGATTTTTATATCGTAAAGTGAGTAAATTTCATTGAATGAATAAAAGTAAAACAAACAGATCCTTATGACAGTGCCTAATTACACTTTTCTTTGTCTATTTTTTTTTTCATTTCAATTCAAATATGGAAATTGAGACATCTAAAGAAAGTTGTATTATTATTTTTGGCTTATAAAGAAAAAGAAAATTGTATTATGAAACAAAATTTTGCAAGGTGTCAATGAAGTTAAAAGAAAAGAATAATGTTTCTTTCAAACCCACAACAAAATTTTAACACCTGTCATACCTTAAATTTAATTTTTTTTTTTGGGAACCTGTCATACCTTATTAACATGGCTTTACTCGAAATTAATTTTGATGGATTCGCATTTTACAATAAGATCTACCGTATTTTTATTAGGGATAAGTTTGGATTATATTTCAAATTATCCCAATTTACTTTTATGTCTTTTACTCTTTCAAAATTTATATATTTTTTAATAATTATGTATCAATAATAAAAAAAATTACTCAATTGATAATATCTTATATATAATATGATATTGTATTTATTGTATTTATATTGATATTATTTGTTTCGAAATATGTATTATAAAATATACCTTTCAATTCCATAGTTTATTAAATTTATTGTTTAATTATATATAATGTTAAAAGTTATATTATTATTATTATTATTATTATTATTATTATTATTATTATTATTATTATTATAAAAAAATTGTCATTGACTAACAGATAAAAATGCTAAATGTTAGGATTGTGTTAATTAGCATAATTAATCTTTGTTTTACAGAAAATTAAACTATTAATATAGATATTATACATTATATATGTTAATATTTGATGTAATAGTATTTATCAATAATATTCTATGGCGATAAAATAATTTGTTAGTATAATATATCTTACTTTTTTTTTTTAAAGCAAAATATATATAATATATCTTACTATTAATTCTAAACTTGTAATGTTTATAATAATAGTTTAATTTTTATTACACAAAAGTTACATTGATAAAGGCTAATTAATACTAAATTTTTAGTAAATGACATTTGTTTTAGTGTGTTGTTTAAAAAAAACAAGTTAAAAGATACCTTTACCAAAAAGAAAAGTTTGAAAACTAGTGAAACATAAATTTGGAATGATTTGGATGGGATGCTTTGATGGTTACATATATACAACTAAAGCGATGAAATACCATATATGTTGCTTCAATATTTATTTCTGCTTAATTGAGCATTACTATACCGCAGTACATACACTTTGGCTTCCGATACACACATACATATAGTAAAAGCAAAGGGATTTCTTACTATAAAATCAACAAACTAGCTACCAGAAAAGGTTATTGGATGAGAAAGGATTAAAATAATAAAGAAAACATAAACCAACAGCAATTATGGGATAATCATTCCAAATGGAGATTAACTTTCTTCGGACCTCATCATATGTGTCATCATACACCTTTGCTTCACTTCTTCTCCCTTTCTTTGCCCCCTCCTTTATCTCTCTCTCTCTCCTCTTTAACTTTTCACCGCCTCTCACAGCATCTTGAGTTTATTTTATTTTATTCCACCTAAAAAGTAGATAATTAAATCAACTGAAGCATGAGAGAGAGAGATCCCATCTTGCATATATCAGTTTGTGCTGTTTAGGGTTGGAGGCATATATAATTAACAAGGCTACCTACCCATTCTCTTAATTCAGCCACTAATACTTCTTCCCTCACTCAACTCTTTGTGAGTTTCTTATTGAAAATTGAGTCAAACTGAGAATCTGAGACACAGTTTTGAAGATGCTAAGAAAGATGGATGAAGGAGAAATCATCACAAGTACTTTCCCTCAGAACCTAACTGCTTCCGCTGCATCCAATAATAACAATCCTCCTCCTGCTTTGAAGAGGAAAAGAAACCTCCCAGGAAACCCAGGCATGCTATTTTCTTTCATAACTTCTCTATATTTTCTCTTCATCAATATCTCTTGCATAAACTTTATCATTATTATAGATATCACAACTAGAAAAATTAAAATTAATAACAAAACGATTTATATGTAATTTTTTCTAAAAAAAAAAAATTGTTACTAAAATTCCTGTGACTTCAGTATTAGTGACAAAAAAGTAATTTTTATCATTAAATTTTGTCACTCATTCTTTGATTTTTTTTGGTAGTGTATATTCAAAGCTAACATGCTTTCTCATCAAGAGAAAAGAAAAAAGTTACACAAATGATTTAATATGTGTGAATCTTTCTATAATTTGGACAGATCCTGAAGCAGAAGTCATAGCCTTATCACCAAAGACCCTGATGGCTACCAACAGATTCTTGTGTGAAACTTGTGGGAAGGGTTTCCAAAGGGATCAAAATCTTCAACTCCATCGACGTGGACACAACCTTCCATGGAAGCTTAAGCAGAGAACGGGGAAGGAAGCAAGGAAGAGGGTTTATGTGTGTCCAGAGAAGAGTTGTGTCCACCATGATCCTTCAAGGGCCCTTGGAGACTTAACTGGGATAAAGAAGCACTTTTGCAGAAAGCACGGTGAGAAGAAGTGGAAGTGCGAGAAGTGCTCAAAGCGTTATGCTGTGCAGTCAGATTGGAAAGCACACTCCAAGACCTGTGGCACCAGAGAATACAAATGTGACTGTGGAACTATCTTTTCAAGGTAACTAATTATTAACCTATTCATCTGAATTTGCTCATGACAACTATGTTACCAATCTTATAGTAACAAGTTTTTTGTTTTGCAAAAGTGGTAGAACTTGACCTTGACTATATATAGTGGTATAAAAACAACTCTCTCTCTCTCTCTCTCTCTCTCTCTCTCTCTCTGGGTTTATGCTGTGTATTTGGCTTTCAGGAGAAAAAAGAGAATATTGAGGCTTAGTTCAAACAAAGGACTTGAAAGAAGCCAGTGCCACACAAGTTTTTGATAAGCCTTTTGGCAACCTTAGCCCTAAACGACAAAAGTTCTTAGTTTGGAATTATCTTATAGTTACCTATTATGTGATTATTAATACAGATTTTCCTTGGCAATATATAGTTTGAGGTTATAACCCCTATAGGCTAGTTATTATTAGTATCTTACAAGTCATAATGTCTTAGTCATGTTATCATGTTACTCCCATTTGGACTTTTCTTGAGCTATGTTAGAGGCGTTTGTCTTCACCTTAGTACGAATAATGCCTTAAAATGAAAAAGTAACAATTTGCTATCACGAGGCAAATAGAGTACTAACATTATTTGACTGATTAGGAAGAGTGAGACAAACATATTTAAGGTGAGTTTTATGTTGACTCGAATACCAATGCATCAAAATAGAGAAAAGCAACATTTTATTACTATAAATTTTACTACATTACCTTTGAGGTTTGTGTTTAATTTTTTGTGAAGAAATAGTGTAGCAATTAATTATTACTGTTATTTACATACTTGAGAATTCGTATTAACGGAAAATTAAACACACTGAGTGGTTGTTAAACTGATAAACAAACACACATTTAGACTTCTTAAATGTATATATGTCTCTTTAGATTATTATTATTATTATTATTATTTGCTCATGGTTTGTCAATACTTTTTGTTGAGCAGAAGAGACAGCTTCATCACTCACAGGGCCTTCTGTGATGCCTTGGCAGAAGAAACAGCTAGGGTAAATGCAGCATCAGACATGAACACCTCCTTAGGGGGTAATATTGGTTACAACATAATGGGAGGAACATCCCTAGGCCCTAACATGGGAACCCATTTCCCCTCAATTTTCAAGCCAGTTTCAAGCACTGAAGAAACAAGTAACCAAACATCTAGGGGACTACCCCTTTGGATGGGTCAAACATCTTCTCAGGCTCAAGAAACAATAATGGTAGTCAACCCCAATTTGCGTGAGATTCATCATCAACTTGGTTCTGCCACAAGCTCATCAGCAACAATGTATAGTGGCAACTCACTAGTCCAATGCTCAAATCTTCCACCTTCTAATAATAACTATCAGCCAAGTTGGGTGTTTGGAACTAAGCTTTCCAATAGTAACAACAACAACCAAGAGATAATAACAACAACTAGCACTACTTCATCACTTCCCTTAGGCAACACAAGTAGTGTTGTTCCTTCTTTGTATAGTTTCCAACACCAACCCCACCAAACATGTTCTTCATCATCAGCAAACATGTCAGCCACAGCTTTGTTGCAAAAAGCTGCTCAAATTGGAGCAACCTCAAGTGACCCTTCATGGCTTGGGAGCTTAGGTTTGAAATGTGGTAACAGCCAAGGTCAAGATGGGAATAATAACAAGTATAGTGGCATGTACGGTTCAAGTTTGGTGCTCACCACCACTCTTGGGAGTGATCAAGCAGATAACTCTGCATGTGAATTGTCACAAATGCACCCTCACAAACGGAGACACGTGCTCAATGAAGAAAGTGGAGGGGGGCAAACTAGGGATTTCCTTGGTGTTGGTGTGCAAAACCATTTGCCACACTTCATCAATCAAGGGGTGGATTTGATTTGAAGATATCTATTCAATGAAAAAAATGATTTTTTCCACACTCATTTGAGAATGTACACTTTGGAATTAAGGAGGACAAAGAGAGAAGTGATGTGATGAAGAAAAGGAAAAAAGAGATAGAGAAATGTGTAAGTAAGTAAATTAAGTGTAAAATTGGAGTGTGAAAAAGTCTCAAGTTGATGTTTAATTGTGAAGTTAATTTAAATATCTTGCTTTAATTTTTATTATTTTCTTTCTGTATGTGAAATGGGAAAATAACAATAAAAGCAAGTGTGGATGGAGTTGAAGTTGGAAATGGAGGAACAGAATTAAGTATCTGGAAACTTTGCAGAGAGGAAAAGGTGGGAATTGAGTGCTTGATGAGGGCTAAAAAGTTTGCTGTTAGAAAACTATTGAAGGGTTGAAAGGAGAGTAGAGATCCATGCATATTCTTTTGAATGCTGAAAGCTGACCCCTTTTAAAAATGGTGGCTTTATTAATTTTTGATAAAAGGGTGGGACGGTTGTGGAGTAGTGGGGGCAAAGCAAAGGACAAAGCTTTGGAGTCCATTATTGCACAGTTTCATCTGTTGTGGTTCATGTCTTTGTCAAATTGGGCTTAAAAGGAGAATTTCTAGTGACAAAAAAGCATCATTCTGGTACAAATAGGCTTTTTAGCCTATAGGTTTAGATAAATTAATGAACCCTTTTCATTCACCCTGCAATGCATATTTGTAGTTCGACGAGATTGGCTAAATTTTCTAAGCATGCAGAAAAATGGAGCTAAGATTCTAAGAAGATCAGGCACATTTAGATTTTTTCAGTTAATTTATAATATTATTTTCTCTTAATTTCTCTTGCTTTTTCTTGGTTCCCAACCCCTCCTCTTCTTTCCATGCACTCAGCGGAAAGTGCGGTAATATATATGCCTTTTTCATTGGTCTTTAGAATTAATATAGTATTATCGGTAAAATTATTTTAAGTAAAACTTTTAAAATTAGTAGTTATTATAAAATTAATAATGTTATCATATGTGACAGTAATTTTATCAGACGTGAGAATCATTAGTTAATAAATATTAGATGATATATATATATATATATATATATATATATATATATATATATATATATTACGGTGAAAATAAAGGAATGAATCCAAGAAATGTCCGAAATAATTAATAAGAGCAAGCTACTTTTGAATAAATGTTTAGGGTTTCTTATATACCTTTTCAAATAATGTATTTTTTTATTAAATAAATGTTCTAAAATATTGAAAACATTAGTTTTTTTATTTGATACTATTTTATAAAATATGAGAAGAATTGTTAAGACGAATTGTAGAAAAATATATCATCACTAATGATATTGTTGTGTAATGTGAATTTTCAATTATACAACATCTATATAAAATATATGTTGATTGACCTTTGTTTTAGGTGAATATGTGTTGATTGACCTTAACAAGAATAAGCAACACACTTATATCATGCCAGTCATTAACTCCATTAACAATAATGTATTCAAAAATATCTCATACACTATTTTTTATTTTTTTTAATTATAGAACAATTTATTAGGAGGTAAGAGATCTTTCCAACAAATTTAAGGTTTAGAAATATCATAACTTATAGTATACATTAATATGATTTTAATTTTGATATACGATTAATGTAAAGATTTTTACACTATTAATCAATTAAAAATAACCTTATATAAAATTTTAAAGTAATTATTATAAAATTTAATAATTTTTAATTATATATTAATTCATGATTAATTGGAATGAGAAACATATATAAATTTTTTATACTATTAGCTAGTGTATTCTAATTAAATTTTATTCATATTTTTTCAATGTTATATGATTTTACTTGATTGATAAGAAACTCCAATTGTACCTTTTTTATTTTTTAGTTTTCTTTTTTACATCTCTACCGTGGTATTCAAAGTATCACGGGCACCCTTTGGCCTCCTCCCATGTCATCGGAATTCCTCAAATAAAAACATAATAAAAATTAAAAAAAACAATCTTGGGTTTCGTCATTTTTAATATAGACAAATAACTTTAGTAGTTTACAAATAATTACTTGTTTATTCTTTTACCAGTGTCTTCTGGTGATTATATTCACTACAGAAGGTGCCTTTCGGCCAAGGAATATGCCCACTCACAAAAAAAACAACTGGACTAGTTACTGTGTGCATAAGTTAGTAACTTGCCCTCTGTACATTTGACAAGAAAGAAAACTAGAAGAGAGAAAGAGATTAAATTTAAATTAAAGAGAAAATAGAATAAAAAATGATTTTTTATGTTTAAAATTTAACTTGTACTTTGTTATTTTAGGTTAAACATTAAATTTTTATGTTTAAAATTTATTCTTTATGTATTCTTAATTTAGTCTCTATAAGTAAAAACTTATTAAATTATTTAGTTTCTATAAGTAAAAATTTATTAAATTCTTAGGAAGTAAGAGATCTTTCCCATTATAAGAGTGTTTGATTCTCCATTATAACCACGTTCAAGGAAGTTTTTCCATTTTCCAAGACAAAAATGCATAAAGAAGGGAGATGATGGATTGACGTTCAAGAACATAACTAAAAACTAAATACACACTTAATTTGATTCATTTACATGTAGTGTATTTTTAATTTGGCCTGCTACATATAACACATTCTTAATTTAGTCCTAACACATAGGTATCAATTTAAGAATGTGTTACACATATAACAGGGATTAAATTAAGAATATGTATATATATAAGGAACAAATTAAGAATGCATAAGAAACTTAACCATGACAAAGACTAAACCGATAGTATTTACACTATAAAGGTCTGATTTAATAATTTTTTATATATAAATTTAAATTAACAATCCACAATAAATATAAAGACTAAATTGTATATTTAACCTTTATTTTAATATATTGTTATTCACACTCCTTCAACCACACAAGATGATTAAACCTTTCACTACTGTTTTGGGTAATGTTTTGTGAACACTCGTGTATCTATCAGATAAACAAAAATAGAAGAGAGAAATGGACAGATGGAAATATCCAACAAGTGTTTATAATAAATAAATAAATAAATCTATGCATCATTACTCATTAAACTTTTCACTGTTTTATGTTGATGGATTTAACAGTGACCACTATATTCGGTTGGTTGCATTTGTATCAATCAAAAAAGTAAACATAAGTATCAAAAGAAAAAGTAGGGAGAAAGTAAAAGGGAAGCCATATTCTCCAGTCTTGACGGCAGTACCCTCTGCTCTTTGATTTTGCTTTTACTTTTGCCTACGTTATGGCTTGTAGGGTGGGACAAGTTATCAAATGATTGTTCACGAGTATACCACAAAATCTATTTAATCGAAAATATTTGAAGATTTGCAAAATGATAAGATGAGTATCTATAAGGAATATGTGTCGAATGATGATTGCCATGAGAGCTTCTTCATGTCACGATTCACATTTTTCTTTTGATCTGACAACAGCAATTATGAGTTTGGCCTGTGAGTACCAATTAAAATTTGTATATGAAAAAAGATTTTATTAAAAAAAAAATAGCTAGTGACTTTTATGTTTCAAAGGAAATAAGAAAATTGATTAAGACTGTTCGCTATATTTTTTATTCTTCATATTTCTCATCTATAACGACACTTCACAATTATGGTATAGAACATAAAAAAAAAATAAAAAATAAAAAAGTCTTTTTAAGGAGGGTAGCCTGTGTCTTTACCCGAATACACTACACAAGTAGATAAAGTTTAGTAATTAAAAAAATGAATTTTCTATTTAATGGGTAAATAAATATTTAGTATATATATTACAATTATAATTAGTAATATTGAAAAAAATAAAATATTCGAAAGCGAAACTTTGGTTAAAAAAGAGTTTAAATTCATCATATACTATGAGATTTGTATTAAACTTGTTATTTTATATATATTGATAAAAACTACCCTTTGACAAAAAAAATATTAGTAACCTTGTCCTTGGGTAATAAAGAAAAAGGCTGTGTTTCTAGGATTCAACTAAGACTAAACCTGGTAAATAGCATGAAAATGGTTTTTTAAAACAAGAAATTTGACTTGTAGTGACAAAGAAAAATTCTCATTACAAGTTAAAAATCTATAGGTACATTGTCAATTTGACATTCTTAATTGTCACTATAGGGTTTTTTAATTGTTACTATAGTTAATTGTAATTTAGTGTATCTAGTTGAGTGTGTCTATAGGTAAAAGTTATTGACTTATCGTTACAATATTTTAGTGGTAGGTAAAAATTGATATTGGTAAAAAAAATGTATACCCATATTATTTTTAATATTACATAAATTTTAAATAATATTAGCTAATATCCAAGATGAAGTACCCTTTAGGGAAACATGATGCTTGCAACAAGATTCACCGAGGAGGAAATCAGAAATGCAATATGGTTGCATTGTAAACTTTGATAAGATAGTGGAGAAATAGCTTGATGACTGAATGTAGGTCACGGTTGATGACTAAACTAGTATAAATTCCAAGTTCAACATTCTCCAACCCTACTATTTAAATTGCTTTATTATATTTGATTGTTTAATCGATTCATCATGGTCCTATTTTGATAATTGTTATTTGTATCAATTTAGGGTTTCTCTCTTCATCTCTTTTTTCATGTTTATCCTTCATGATTTAGGAAATTGGTTTTTTGCAAAAAGCTTTTAAAACACACACAAGATAGTGGAGAAATAGCTTGATGACTGAATGTAGGTCACGGTTGATGGCTAAACTAGTATAAATTCCAAGTTCAATATTCTCCAACCGTACTATTTAAAATTACTATATTATATTTGATTATTTAATCGATTCATCATGGTCTTATTTTGATAATTGTTGTTTGTACCAATTTAGGGTTTCTCTCTTCATCTCTTTTTTTCATGTTTATCCTTCATGATTTAGGAAATTGGTTTTTGCAAAAAGCTTTTAACACACACACACACACGAATAGAAACACACACACACATATACACGAATAGAAGCTTGATTAATATAATTAATATGTGTGTGGATACAAACCTAATTAATAAAATTAATATATAAGAGTGAGTGCATGTGTGTATATGTAGACACGTATACACGGACTTGGTTAGTAGCAACATAGCATATACTACTTCCGTTCCTAAATTCTTGATGTTTAAGGTTAATGTGTACAACTTAATAAATATTTAATACTACTCACAAATAATACATTTAGTCTAAAAAATCCTCATTTAAAAAAAATTAATGAGACTTGAAATATGTAAAATATCAAGAGTTTTAGAACAAAAATAAAAAACTAAAACATCAAGAGTTAATAAACGAAGGTAGTCAATATTGTGGAATGATGAGTATGGAAAGGGAGTCAATACTGTGGAATGTAGTTGGAAACAAATGTAATTGGTGAGGAGAGTTTTATTTTTTTGGGAAACTTGTTGGGAAATGCCATCATAATTTTCCTCCTCTGTAAACTCAAAATAGGCACTTAGCGGAAACGTAGAATAATAACACAGTAAATTTTTAGCGTGGAAAACCTTCTCAATGTGAGTAAGGAAAAACCACGGGACCCGTAGGCCTCTTAAAACTCCACTATAATAATAATGGGAATACAAAATACAACAATCTTCAATTTTGTGGATACAACTTTCTCACAAAATGGCTCACTAATTTTCTCTCTTAGAAACTCTAAGGCTCTCTCTATTTTTCTCTCACAATTTTTCTCTCTAAATGTGAGGAACTCTTGCTTCTTGCTTATGCTTTCATTGCTCTTCACTACCTCTATTTATAGAGGGATTGCACCGTGTAAAATTTGCTAGCATGAAAAAAATTCAAGGCACCGAAAGCTGCAATGTGGTTGGAGGATGAAAAATATTTCAACCTTGCATTTAAGGCACCGAATGCACTTTGCATTCTTTTTCACATTGGCTGGACCCACATTTCTCCCCCTCCAGCCAAAGGGAAATATCCTTGGATCAATTCGGGGTTGATGCTAAGCCTGCGGCTTCTTTACAAAATTCTAACTTTTCTTTTGCTAGAGCTTTTGTCATCATATCTGCCCCATTGTCCTTTGTGTGTATTTTCTCAACTTGCAACAGTTTACTTTCCAACACATCACGTATCCAGTGATACCTTACGTCAATGTGTTTCGACTTTGCATGAAAAGTTGAGTTCTTGCTAAGATGAATTGCGCTCTGACTGTCGCAATAGAGAACATAACTTTCTAAATTCTGGCCTAACTCTTGTAGGAACTTCTTCATCCACACGATCTCCTTACAACCTTCAGTGATTGCGATGAACTCTGCTTCTGTGGTGCTTAAAGCAATGCACTTTTGTAGTCGTGATTGCCATGATATAGCTCCCCCTGCAAAAGTTATCAAATATCCTGATGTAGACTTTCTTGAATCTATATCTCCTGCCATATCTGCATCTGAATACCCTAGAAGCATTGAATTTCTATTGCCAAAACACAAGCAGTTTTTGGTAGTTCCCTTCAGATATCTTAATATCCATTTCACAGCATTCCAATGCTCTTTTCCTGGGTTTGATAGGAATCTGCTCACAACTCCAACAGCATAAGCAATGTCTGGTCTTGTACAGACCATTGCATACATAAGGCTACCCACTGCAGAAGAATAGGGCACCTTGCTCATTTCTTCTTTTTCTTCTTCATTCATTGGACATTGTGTCTTGCTGAGTTTGAGATGACCAGGTAATGGAACATGCACAGGTTTGGCATTATGCATGTTAAACCTTTCAAGAACTTTCTTGATATAGTCTTCTTGTGACATCCACAACATTCTTCTAGAACGATCTCTAATTATCTTCATTCCAAGAATCTTCTTTACTGCACCCAGATCTTTCATGGCAAAAGATTTGCTTAATGCCTTCTTGAGAGCATCTATCTTTGTTTTGTCTTTCCCAATAATTAGCATATCATCAACATACAACAGAAGTATGATGGATTCACCATTCTCATAGTTCTTCACAAACACACAATGGTCTGCGGAGGTCTTATTGAAATTGTGTTGGGACATAAAGAGATCAAACTTCTTGTACCATTGTCTTGGAGCTTGTTTTAGACCATAGAGACTTTTCTTTAAGCGACACACTAAGTGTTCCTTGCTTGGTTCTGCAAAACCTTCTGGTTGCTCCATATAGATTTCTTCCTCTAGATCTCCATGTAAGAATGTTGTTTTGACATCAAGTTGCTCTATTTCCAAGTCTAGTTTGGCAGCTAGACCGAGAATTGCTCTAATGGATGTCATCTTCACCACTGGTGAGAAGATTTCTTCAAAATCTATGCCTTTCTTCTGGTTGCATCCCTTCACGACGACTCGTGCTTTATACCTGGGGCTTGGGTTATTCTCTTCAGTCTTGAGTTTGAATACCCATTTATTTTTCAATGCCTTTCTTCCTTCTGGTAATTTCACTAGGTCATACGTCTGATTCTCTTTCAGGGATTGGATTTCTTCTTCCATGGCTTGCATCCATTTCTTTTTATCAGTTGTTTCAATGGCTTCCATGAAGCTTTGTGGTTCCTCTTCACCAGTAAAATTGACAAACTCATCCGAGAAGTACCTTCTTGAAGGCTGCTTGTTTCTTGTTGATCGTCTTGGTTGGGGACCATATTCTGTCTGCACATTATCCACTGCTTGATCTTCATTCGTCACATCTGGTTGCATTGTCTGATGAGGTTGTTCCATCTCACGAGTCTCTCCCCCTGAATTATCTACCACAACGGGATTCGAATCATGAACCACCATTTTTGGCTTCCCAGACTTGATATCTTGGATTGTTTGATCTTCAAAGAATACCACATCTCTGCTTCGAACAATCTTCTTGTTTGTAGGATCCCATAATCTGAAGCCAAGTTCATCTCTTGGTGAACCAAGGTATATGCATTCTTTTGCTTTAGCATCGAGCTTTGCTCTTTCATCTTTCGGAATGTGAACAGATGCCTTACACCCGAAGACTCTCAAGTGACCATAAGAGGCTCTTTTTCCAGACCACACCTCATCTGGAAGCTTTCCATTTAAAGGTCTTGAAGGTGACAGATTTATCAACTCAGCTGCAGTTCTCACTGCTTCACCCCAAAATGATTTGGGAAGTTTTGCTTGAGAAAGCATGCTTCTGACTTTCTCTACAATTGTTCTGTTCATCCTTTCAGCTACTCCATTCATCTGAGGAGTCTTGGGAGGTACTTTCTCATGTCTTATCCCATGAGTTTTGCAGTATGCCTCAAATTGGCCTAAATATTCTCCACCATTATCACTTCTCAAGCATTTCAGCTTTCTTCCAGTCGATCGTTCTACAGAGGCATGAAACTCCTTGAATGCTTGAAGAACTTGGTCTTTTGTCTTCAATGGATACACCCACACTTTCCTTGAGTGATCATCAATGAAGGTAACAAAATATTGGGCACCGCCAATTGACCTTTCAGAAGTTGAGCAAACATCTGAGTGAATAAGATCTAGAATATGCTTTCTTCTTCTTGCATCATCTGGTCTTCTGAAAGATACTCTATGTTGTTTTCCTGCTAGACAATCTTCACAGGATTCAAGTGGTTGCCCTTTTATGTTTGGGAGATGATCTTTTGCGAGGATCTCCAAACTCTTCTCGCTCATGTGGCCCAATCGTCTATGCCACAATTCTTTTGATGCATCTTGAGCAACATTCATCTCTCCTCTGCATATCTTTCCCTGCATAGTGTACAAGGAGCCTTCCTTCTTTCCACGTGCAACAATCATGCTTCCTCGACTGAGTTTCCATCTACCGGCACCAAATTGGTTTATCATCCCAGCTTCATCTAGCTTTCCAGCAGAAATAAGGTTCAGACGCATCTCCGGAACATGTCTTACGTCCTTTAGAATCAATTTGTTTCCATTCTCAGTCATCAAGGTCACTTCACCTATGCCAACAATTTTGCTTGTGACATGATTTCCCATCTTCACCGTACCAAAGTCGCCTTTTTGGTATGATGAGAAGAATTCTTCGTGAGGACTTACGTGGAAGGATGCTCCTGAGTCAATTATCCAAATGCAATAATCAGATGCAACATTTAGATAATTATCCTCTCCGACAAGAAATATGCCCTCATCATTCGAGATCACTGTAGTGGCTGATCCGTCTTCCTTCTTTTTCTTTGGGTCAATCTGGTCAGGATGGACTGTTCCAGCTTGTTGGTCTCTCTTAAGGAATCTGCACTCAAACTTCCTGTGGCCAGGTTTACCACAGTAATAACAACTTAGTCTAGTGCGAGATTTGGATCGGCCTTGTGATTTTTCACGATCTCCTTTTCCTCGACTTCTACTCCTTCCTCTGTTTTCAACAACGTTGGCTTCAAACTTATTATTCAAGCCTTTTTCTCTTCGTCTTGACTCTTCATTCAACAAACTGTCAATAACAAGATCCATGCTGAGTTTTGGAGTGGAATTGCTGAGAGTGATAACTAGAGTGTCCCAACTCTCAGGCAGAGAACTGATAAGTAGAAGAGTCTGCAACTCATCTTCTATCTTCATTTCTGCTTTCGTCAGTTGATTCACAATACCTTTGAACACGTTCAGATGTTCGATCATGCTTTGACCGTCCATGTACTCCAATTTTGCCAATCGTTTGACAAGGTGGGCTTTGTTTCTAGGCGTCCTCTTTTGAATCAAGGATTCAAGTTTTGTCCACAACTCATACGCATTGGTATAAGTTGATACATGCTCGAACAAGCTTCGATCAATATATTTTCTGATCACAGCTACTGCTTTTCGATGCTGGAGCTCCCAATCTTTGTCAGTCTTCCCCTCCGGTTTGTCCTGTTGAGTGATTGGTTCGTGCAAATCTTTGCAGTATAAGTGGTCTTCCATCATCGGCTTCCAATACGAGTAATTATCAGCAGTTAGCTTGAACATATCTCCATCATGAGTCACAGCTCCCTCCATCTTGAGTTATACAGGCTAGATAACGTACTAAGAATTACCGTATACCGAAATATTTACCGTAGTTCGTGAATAGTACACCAGGTAAGTTCCCAGGAAAGAGAGGTGGGTCACCAACGGACACGCTTAAATACCAAGTCTTTCCTTAGCCAGAACTTTTCCTAGACATGCACTTTCGCAATCCCACGTTTTATTTCGGCAACACAAGAATAATCCTTTTCTGATGTGGAAGATCAGACAATGCTGCAACCACAGAGCATACTAAGAATTTTCTTATGAATACGGTACCTTAGTATCCGAGAGCTCTGATACCACTGTTGGGAAATGCCATCATAATTTCCCTCCTCTGTAAACTCAAAATAGGCACTTAGCGGAAACGTAGAATAATAACACAGTAAATTTTTAGCGTGGAAAACCTTCTCAATGTGAGTAAGGAAAAACCACGGGACCCGTAGGCCTCTTAAAACTCCACTATAATAATAATGGGAATACAAAATACAACAATCTTCAATTTTGTGGATACAACTTTCTCACAAAATGGCTCACTAATTTTCTCTCTTAGAAACTCTAAGGCTCTCTCTATTTTTCTCTCACAATTTTTCTCTCTAAATGTGAGGAACTCTTGCTTCTTGCTTATGCTTTCATTGCTCTTCACTACCTCTATTTATAGAGGGATTGCACCGTGTAAAATTTGCTAGCATGAAAAAAATTCAAGGCACCGAAAGCTGCAATGTGGTTGGAGGATGAAAAATATTTCAACCTTGCATTTAAGGCACCGAATGCACTTTGCATTCTTTTTCACATTGGCTGGACCCACAAAACTAAAGATAACTTAACTGGGGGCTGGTTATCAGAAGGAGACTTTACTAGTATTAGTAGGGAGGTTACATCATATTTATGAGCTTTTATTGCCATTAATATTTTATAACCTTCTATGCTTATCCTTGACATAGGTGGGGAATCTGTGGGATGATAATTTGTCTGAGTACGTGGATCTGTATTAAGGATTTGGTACTTCTGGTACCCCTTTTTAATATATATCATACTCTTTTTAGCTGATAAAAAAAAAAAAACGAAGGTAGTACATAAAATTGATTAGCATTATGTTGATGGAATAATTAGCAAAAGTTCGTGTATATATAAAAGTTTGTGATGTAATAATTATGTTGATGGAGTAATTAGCAAAAGTTTGTGTAGTAGCTTACTATCAAGTGAACATCTCACATGATGGAATAGGCTCCTCTAGTATAAACTAACTATTATGCTAACTCATTTATTCTCGTTTACATATGAGCCTATTCAGACTAGACTGATCGTATACCTAGCTCTATATGAAATTTTGCCTACTTACACTGAATTCTATGAGCCCTTGTGTCCATGAAAAACTAAATATCCCCTATGTTCTACTTTATATAACGTTTTAGCAAAAAAAAAAATGTTCCAAATTAGTTGTCGTTTCACAAAACCAATTGAGCATTAAATTTTTTTCCATGGAATATCTTTAGTGGGAGTATTAATATTGTTATTGTGTAGCAAATGAGAAAAAAAAATATTATTAATTAGAGAGATAAATGGTATATCTGAAAGTTATATAATATATTTCATGAAATTCAAAATGTTAATTACATTTTTTAATACGTGTCAAAACTCTTAAACGTCATATAAAATGGAGTGGAGGACCTAGTTTATTTGACATTGTCACCATGCTCCATTCCTCACATGCATTTAATTTTCAATTTTTGGAGAGATCTCTCAAATCTCGTAGTTTTAAGTGCACGTTTCATTGGCCATATAATTATGTATAAAAAGAATCACAAAATTATTATTTATATAATTTTTTTTATCAAATTTCTACTGTGCCATAGAAAAGGTTTTCAAGTGTGTGGAGAAGTTTTGACAAGGGGGAACAGGCAAGTATACAAATTAAATCGATCAGACAACAATATATATGGATAATTTTAAATTGTTTCATGAATATCATATCGTAACCTTATTCTTTTGGGGAGGAGAGGAAATGAGAATACAAAATAAAAAAATAAATACAAAAATTTAAAGGTAGAAATAAATACAAAAACAAATCACTGTAACATTTTAGAGAATAAACATTTAAATAAACCAATCAAAATTAAATGAAATCAAATACAAATCTTAATAATTTATAAAGTTCAATATGTGAGTATTTTTCTTAAAATATCATATTTCAAAGAAAATATATTTTTTTTTTAAAAAAATACTTTGGAAGACTGGAGAATTCTTTACTTTAATAGATTCATTATCAAATCATGATCTATCAATTGTTAAATACAAGAAACAAACAAAAGCAGCTGTCCGTGCTTGGTGTTCACTTCTCAACATGACGAATGGAGCAAAATTCAAAAACAGGAACAAATGGCCGCACGTACTTTTGGGAATTTGTGTTCATTGGTGCAAAATTGAAATAGATGTTTTCATCCTTTGGACTTCTGTTTTTATTTAGTAACAAACTTACCAAACTCGTCATCTTAATTAGTAACCATGTTACTTTCTTTGGTTGACAAGGAAAAAAAATCTTGTCAAACTCTTCGGCCTTCAATACCTTCAATATTGCTTCATTCTCATTTCATTGTAAAATATAAAAAAAGGAAAAAAATCTTTCAACTTGGACACAAAACTTTGTCACACCCCACCCAATATATATATATATATATATATATATATATATATATATATATATATGCATGATGCACCCTTCATCTTTGCACTTGCCACACTCCTTGCTTCCTGGATCATAATTAATATTAATAACCCAACTTATTTTGTCTCATCGTTAGCTTTTCTAGATGGAAGCCAAAACTAAGTCATGGGTAGTTCTATCTTTTCTTCTGTTGGTTGCAAATAGCATGCAACAATGTGTCCATGGAGAATCTCAAGTGCCTTGCCTTTTTATCTTTGGGGACTCTCTATCTGACAATGGAAATAACAACAACCTTCCAACAACTACAAAGTCCAACTATAGACCATATGGCATCGACTTCCCAGTAGGCCCAACTGGAAGATTTACCAATGGAGAAACGTAATAATCTGAGGAGAAGAAGAGTGCAAATTTCTGATTCTGATTTCAAATGTTCTTTCTGTAAAAGAGAGGAAGAATCCATAATTCATACTCTTTTCGTGTGCCCAATGGCGGATGGTGTGTGGAAACATTGCTATCGGTGGCTTGATTTCAAGACGGCCCTTCCTGCAGATCCAGAGATGCACTTCCGTCAACATTTGTTACTCTCTAAAAGTGGCAGGTTAATAAAAGGTGGAGATATGTCTGGTGTGGTATTCTTTGGGTGCTGTGGAATATTAGGAACAATGTGATCTTCAGAGGTAATACTTTCCAGCATGAGGTGGCTATGCAACAAATTCTGTTTCACTCGTGGACTTGGCTCACATACTATGACCCATCGTTTAATTACTCGTTTGTGCAATGGTGCTTTGATCCGGGAGAGTGCATTCGGGGATAAATAGGAATTCCTCTGATGTGGTGTGGTGGTGTCAATAGAATTCCTTTTGGCTTGCTGGTTTTCGGATTATACGTGTCAGATGTAACTGCATGGTTTGTTTAATGTGGTTTAGGTGTTGGGGATTTCTTGGTGGTATGCTTTTATTGAGGTTCCAAGCTGTAATCAGTATTTGTGAACACATGTCCCAACTGTGCGCGGTCATTGGCAGTATCCGCGGAAAGGGCACAGGGGTTGGTGGGAAGGAACAAACTTTCAGAACTTTTTATGGGTGGAGTTATAGCTTTCAGGGAAAGAGTGGTTATCTGTTATTTATAACATTTTGCTGTCATAAATAACGTGTAACCATTTCTTTCAAAGCTTTCCTATTCACTTTGGTGCAGGGGTATTGTTTTATAACACTTATTGTATTTGGTTTGCGGTACTTCTGGTACCGTTTTTATCAATAGATATATATATTTATTTTGCTGATCAAAAAAAAAAAAACCAATGGAGAAACGTCCATTGACCTAATTGGTAACATTCTCTATATATGCTTAATTCATCATTTATTTTAGGCTAAATTTCTCTCTTGGTTTCTTATCTTTATTTTAGATTATAATTTAGTCATTTATTTTTTAAAAGTTGTAAAATGACCCCTTATCTTTATTTTAAGTTGTAATTAGGTCTTTTATTTTTTAAAAGTTACAAAATTGTCCCTTAAATAATTTTTTTATAGCATGTTTATCCTTGAAGTAATGTATTTTTTAATTTTTTTGGGATAAACATGCTATAAAAAATTACTTAAGAGATCATTTTACAATTTTTAAAACATAAAGGACCAAATTGTAACTTAAAATAAAGATAAGGAACTATTTTGTAACTTTTAAAAAATAAAAAATTAAATTACAACCTAAAATAAAGATAAAGTACCATATGAATAATTTAGCCTTTATTTTAAGAGTGTAATTTTTAAACATTGTTAGTAAATTAGTATAAAAAAATTACACTACCAACTAATCACAAATCATAATAAATATAACTTTCAATGTAATTATTATTAAAATTAACAAACTTATCATACTTGTCAAAATTTTATCAGATAACAGTGTAAAATAAGCCTTTACATTATTGTATGTGAATTGTTGACTTTTTTTAATCACCAAAAATAATAATAAAAAAAAACTTATATATATATCTAGTTGAGCCATTCATGTGTCCTTTTCCCAGTTCTATTAATTTTCTTTCCCCTCACTTTTTATTTAGCTCACTAATTAGCGTATAACTATCGCAGCTCAACATCTGGGATTTGAGAATCTCATCCCACCCTTTGCTAACACTAGTGGCTGAGACATACTTAAAGGTGTGAACTATGCATCCGGCGCAGCTGGGATTCGCCCTGAGAGTGGCACACATATGGTATATGATAGTGTTACACTTTTCAATACACTCTTTTAAACTCAATTTTTATTATTGATAGAAATTTATTAGAAATTATAAAATTTTGTGGGTCAAACTTCTTACTTAATGATTTTCTCTTGATTTTTGTAATTTTTAATAAATTTTAGACTTAAATACATTTTTAGTCCTTGTAATTTAGCGTTTTTTTTGTTTTTCGTCCTTGAAAAAAAAATTATTTTTAGTCCTTACAAATTATGTTTGTTTTGTTTTTTGCCCTTAAAATAATTTAGATAGCGCTTTGAACAGTGAAAAAAATGTTATCTAAACTACTTAAAGGACGAAAAATAAAACAAACATAATTTGCAATGACTAAAATCATTTTTTTTCAAGGACGAAAAACAAAAAAACGCTAAATTGCAAGGACTAAAAAGATATTTAAACCTAAATTTTATCGAATAATAAAAAATATATTAATATATTAAAAAGAATGTATTAGAGAATATATATTGCTTGCATTCCTTATAAGTCAAATATATGTACCCTTAATATATATCTTTCTTTCTTTGTTGATCTCTATCTTTAATTGGTTTTTGGTATATAATTTTAGAGGATTTGTTTCAATTCTCACGCATGCTACTAAATCACACAACGCAGGGTGCCAATATCAATTTGGGAGTACAGATGTTAAATCACAGAGTCATATATTCCACATTTGCTATCAAACTTGGAGGTTTTGACAAAGCTAAACAATACCTTAACAAGTGCTTGTATTACGTAAATATAGGAAGCAATGATTACATAAACAATTACTTCCTTCCTCAGTTTTACCTAACAAGTCGCATCTATACTCCTGAGCAATATGCAAACATTCTTATTGCCCGGTTATCTCAATATATACAGGTATTTTACAATTTTCTATTTGCTTTTCACTTTGTCTCACAAATTGAAGTGGAGTTACTTCTGGTAGCATACGTAATTATAAATTGAAATTAAACTATTGGATCAAGTATTTATTATAGTAGGGATAGTTTGGAGGTACTTTCGGGTCTTATGGTTTAAAGGGCTTTTTGGAAGCCTCCTTGACTTGAAGAGTTTAGGGTTCAATTAAGAAATAATTTCATTTACTAAAGTTTATTTATTTAGTAGACTTAAATTATATATATTATTATGAATTTACACTAGTAGCATGATGTATTATACATACAAATAATTTTATTGGTATATGAAATTAATATATACTATCAATACATTATATGATTAAAAAATACATTTTACTGTTAGTTTGTTACTGTTGAGTCTCAATATTTATATTAACACTTTAATATTTATTAAAAAAATGTATACTAGCAGTAAAAAAATGTATACTAATTAAAAAAAATTAACTAAATGACAAACTATTAGTAAATGATGTTTTGTAGTATTTTAAGCTGTTTAAAAGGACAAGATAACTTATACTTAAATAATATATATAGGGAAAATTAATTGTTATTATGTGTCAAATTTTGTAAAATTATATTTTAAATATTTTTTTGTAAAAACTAAATTTTATTAATCTAACTAGTTAAAATTTTTATATGATTAAAATTAATTGATATTTTGTTACACTATTTTATTTTACTATATAATATATTAAAAATATAAGTAAACACTTATTATTAGATTACATACTTATGAATATCTAAATTATTTAAAATTAAATATACATAATTATCAAGATAATATTACATAATTTATAATAGTTAAATTGATATATATATATATATATATATATATATATATATATATATAATGCTATTCATCAAACGGTTGTTTTACAAAATTTTAAACCTATTGCCACTTGATTCTATCTTATATGTGTGTGGGAGAAAAATAAATTAAAATTGAATTTTATATTTGAAAAACAAGCTAACTCATTTAAGTGTGGAAGCCTGAGTTTGCCTGTTTTCATGTACTTAGTGGCCCAAAAATTATATGTTATAATTTAGCTCTGAGTAACTTTTATATTCCTGATAAATTTTTAAATTTTGTTTTGGATCTCTGATAAAAAAAATTTGTTGTTTTGAGTTCCTGATATATTAAAATTTTTAATTTGGATCCCTGCCTTCAATGATGACGTGGCATCATCTTAACGGTTGATATATATATTGAAAATATATGTTCAGATGGTGCTACATCATTATTTAATTGACGGTAGATACTCAAAATAAGAGATTCAAAACAACGAAAAAATTTATCAAGAATCCAGAATAAAATTTGAAAATTTATCAAGGAGTAAAAGCTATTTAAGCCTATAATTTATAACATGAGAAATATAAAACTTTATCGTTTTGTAAGTTTTTAATTTGCATGAAACGAAACTAGTATTATAGGCATCACAAGTCGTCATGTCCAGATTTCATGCTCTGAAATCCCGAAAGCGACAATTGACCCGATAAAAGCAATAATAACAACATTTATTTAACCGACTTTTTTTTATATTGTTTATTTAACCGACTTTAATTTGATCATTACATAACTCATTATATCAACAACGCCATCAGCAAATAAAAAAGGAAAAAAATATGTTTTTAGTTCATATATTTTGTAAAAAAAATTTATTTTAGTCCATCTATTTTATCATTGAATATTTTGATTCTAAACTTTTAAAATTAAGTATTTTTAGTTCCTAGACTTTTAAAAATAAGTGTTTTTAGTTTCTCAAAACAGATACTAGCATCTATCCTGAGAGACTAAAAAAACTAATTTTAAAAAATTTAAGAACCAAAATATTTGATGGTAAAATATAAAGACTAAAATTAAGAATTCTATAAAATACAGGGACTAAAAATATATTTTTTCCAATAAAAAATAACAAGATAAACAAATGTCCCATGTAAATCACGTGTACATGGGGTGGGCTGCCACGAAGACTTGAACCAAATACAAGCCGAAGCCCGGCCCAGAAGCGTGAATCTGCTTTAAAAACATTATAGCTGTGTTAAATACACAAGGTTGGTTTGATTAAATCTTTAGCTTCTAGAAATTTGCATTCTCTTTTTAATTTAAAAATTAATTTTCATATAACATTATTTTTATCAAATTATATTTTTGTACCAAAAAATTATTTTATTATTATTTTCGTCTCATTTAATTTCTTTAAATATTATAATTTTTTTATCTTTATAATTAACTTTGAGAAAATAAAAGCATGAACCCGAGTTTATTTTGATTATAGAATGTACATATTATTGGGAGTGTTAAATCTGGCTCTAACTAATTAGCCGCCATTTGATCACTCTAATATGATTTACACCTATATTGGATACGATTTATAATTAAACTTTAGTGTAAAAAAAATTAAGATCAACCAAAAAAATATGACTTGTAAAGTAATTATTATAAAAATTAATAAATTTATCATACATGATACATGTCAATTTATTATTGAATGACAATGTAAAGATTCTTTATACCATCAATGCATTTTCTATTTTTTTTTTCTCATATAATTATAAAAATATTGTTTTGGGGGGCAGGCACTGCATGACGAAGTTGGGGCAAGAAAATTCGTGCTGGTTGGGGTGGGTCTTATAGGTTGCACTCCAAATGCAATCTCTACGCGTAGTACAAATGGATCTTGCGTTGAAGAAATGAATAATGCTGCATTCATGTTTAATGCCAAGCTTAAATCTCAAGTGGAACAATTCAATAACAAGTTCTCTGCTGATTCCAAATTCATCTTTATTAACAGCACAGCCGGAAGCCTTGACACTTCCCTTGGTATACATTTCAATTTAATTATTTTTTTTCTTAAACTTCATTATTTCACATTAATATTCTATATATATAGATAGATTAAAACAATTAAATTAATTAATGTCTTACAATTTAATTTGGGTCTACACAATAATTCAATTATGGCTTAATTACAATTTTTATCCCTAACTTTTTAATTTTTGGCGGATTTTACCCCCAATAAATTAATTTGATGCATTTTACCCCTAATTTTTTTAAAAGTTACAAATTTTATCCTCCACAGTTTTGATGACGTGGCATGCTAAAATAGTTATACTTTTTACCCCTAATTTTTTACTTTTTTGGCAAATTTTACCACTAATTTTTTCATTTTTAGCAAATTTTATCCTTAACTTTTTACTTTTTGGTGAATTTTATCCTCATTTTTTATGTTTATGTCAGCATGCCAAGTCATCAAAACTGTGGAGGGTAAAATTTGTAATTTTTTAAAAAATTTGGAGATAAAATGCGTCAAATTAATTTGTTAGGGATAAAATTTGCCAAAAATTAAAAATTTGGGATAAAAATTACAATTAAGCCTTGAATTAACCATGGTCCATGTGTTGTTTCAGGTTTCACTGTTGCAAATGCTTCTTGCTGCCCATCGGATTCGGGGACGAATGGGTTGTGTGTTCCTAATCAAACACCATGCGAAAATAGAACCACATATGTGTTTTGGGATCAATTCCATCCCACAGAAGCTGCCAACCGAATCATTGCAATAAATTCATATAATGGTTCTAATCCAGCCCTCACTTACCCAATGGATATC
Organism: Pueraria montana var. lobata; assembly: GCA_026413185.1. Lineage (NCBI taxonomy): Eukaryota > Viridiplantae > Streptophyta > Magnoliopsida > Fabales > Fabaceae > Pueraria > Pueraria montana. Next base: position 24,068,285 of record CM048654.1, read on the forward strand.
AAGCACCTTGTTCAGTCTTGAATATGATGATTCAATTCAAACTACGGCTGTGTCCTTAAATTGTTTCTTATCATGCATAATAATTTGTATTGAGTTGAATACAGCAGAGCATATTAAACAGTCTTCTATGCTTTTTCTTTATTCTCACTTATAAAAAAAAAAAAATTACAAAGCAACCTTATTGTTTATCAAAGTTATAACGATATTAAGTTTTAGAGGAGTAAATTACGTTCTCTTTCTTTGAAGATATGTATATTACACTTTACACTGTCTTATTCTTTTATGTTGAAATACAAAGAATAAGTACTGTATTTGAGTAAATTATATCCTCCTTTCTTGAGAAATACAAGTACTGTATTTCTCTTTCCTCTTGTATTGAAGAAACTACGTATATTGAGAATATAGTCAAGAATTTAGCTGGATTCGTATTACATACATATATTGAGAGTTTTTTTTTTGGTAAAAATATATTGAGAATAATTATATACCTTATATTTTAATATATTATCGGTGTAAAAAAAATTATATTATTAATTAAATAATTTAAAATATGACTTTAAAAATAATTATTATAAAAAAAAATTAACAATCATATCATACATATTAAACCGTAATTGAATAATAATTAAAAATATATTATTAATGCTTGCTAATTACATTTTCGTTTTATATTGCTAAGAACTATTATTTATCATATAAAAGTCAATTACTTTCTTTACAAAATTTCAAATTTAAAATTGAAAACAATTCAACATCATACGCGTTTGTCTAATCAAAAGAATAACATATATTTAATAAACAACATAATTTGATTTATAATAAACAATAGAAAATGAGAGTAATGATTTGGTAGTTGGAAAAGGGACATAAAGATTGGAATGATGATAAGAAGATCATTGGTTCTAATCTCCTCACTAACATAACACACTAACTCCTAACATTTGTCAATAAAAAAAAATAAACAATAGAAAATGCATTAAGGACCTAATGCAAAATAACATATATGATAAGCCCATGGATATATAATCTAATTTCACGTCACACACACACACACACACACACACACACACATATATATATATATATATATATCACAGAACAATCAATCTCTTTTTTCTTCGAGGACAAGGGATATTGTTACTAATTCTCTTATAACGAGGATATATATACGGTTCAATCTGCTGAGACGTGCGCTTAACCAAAGAGAAACTAAATGACATTCCAAATGTTAGAAATTCCAAAATTTGTGACAACACATTTATGTTATGAAGGCAATAAATATAATTACGTTTAATTACAATAAATTAAAACTTTCAGGGGAAAAAGGCACACAAACAGATTCTGTAGTTCAAGACTCCTCAAGGTAAAAGTCATGTTTGTACAGGTTGATGGTTAGTCTTTAATTACACAAGCAAGGGCATGATGCCTTTGACACTACTGTACAAAGCATGATAATATGTAGAAACTACGTACCCTCAAAAAAATATGAAGAGAGGGAAGAAAGAAAGAAAAAAAAGTGTTACATCTAAATCTTCTTCTTCACTTCCCCAATCTCTTTCTTCCTTAATATATATGAGTATCTATGCATTAGTTTTCAAATGAAGCAATTTCTCTCCTTATTCTTGCCCACCTTTTCCCCTCCTAACTACAGTAGGTTATTAACTTATTTTATTTTTGCATAATATATAATTGTAATGCATGCCTCAACATTATGAATATTCTATGTATATATTTAATAAATTTTCTTTCTCCATAACCCTTCATGGCCTCTCACCTTTCATCTTATAATTCTCCACTCTTCATAATTCAAGGAATGAAAGGAGCACCTTCATGGACAGGAAAATGGGAAATTACTTGAGCAGTGCTAGGTCTATGTTGCCCTCCTTGATCAAATGATATGAAATTTGAATGGTAGTACTCAACAAACCCATTATTATTATTGTTTTTGTTACTATTCATTACCTCATGCACACTTTGACCCTTCATATGTAACTTCCCAGGAACTGATGAGTCTTTCATGAGGGAGCCACATTGTCTAGGCTGTGTTTGGTAGAAAACTTTGGAGACCACTAACTCCCCTTCCTTCTCCTCTTCATCACTTCCAAGGTGGTATTGGTGCATGACCCAGTTGGTTTTCTCTGGCTTTCTTTGCTTCCCATAGTTTGTGTAGAGCACAAGGATTTTCTTGTACCCTTTCAACTTGGCACTGTAGTAGACTGGCCTGGTTTTACCTGTTTTGTGCCAACGTGTCTCACTTCCATCTTCATCTGAGTGCACCTTTCTCCTTTTTCTTGTTCCTGTTGTGTATGCCTTGGAAGGCCGGTGAAAGAAATGGCGGATTAGGCCATCTTTGCTAACTCCTGCAGTAAAATTTTAATAAAGCAATTAGATCATGTTAATCCATATGCTGCAAAAAATATAATAAAATTATATGCTGAAATATGTTTTTCAGTCACTAAAGTAAAAACAATAACATATTTTTAAGGTATATGTTTTCAATAAGACTAATAACTTATCATCTAACAAAAGAACATTAATTAATTTGTACAGCATATATGCATAATTAAGACAAGGAACAGAAGATAAGAAGCTAGGTAATACGTAATAGCAAGGTTAGTTGAAGGGTAATATTCCCCTTCTCTAAATGGCGTGCATGTTGGATGGAGCTTTAGTCCAAAGTATAAGATAATCTAAATAATTTAAACTTAAAATTAAAATGGTCACATCTGCTACCACAAAATTGTCGCTTCAACACAACTGATGTTTTCTTCATGTTACTGAAGCCGAAAGGTAAAGTCACATATGACCGTGCGTGTTATTCAGGAATCATAAAGCTATGTTGGAAGTCAATATATATCATAACAGTGAGGATTAGTAACGTGTCGTTGGCCTAAGTGGAATTAGATTCAAATTCCTTAAGTAAGATTTCAATTCAAGTTTTATGAACGAAAAAAACGTAGTTGAAAAGAAAAATCACTAAAAGTGATCAATCAAATTTTATGATAGAAATTAGTCATCCACAAAATTGATAGATACTCCAAACTAATGTCTTAGTCGCCAATGTAACTTATTGGACATATAGTACAAAGATTTCGCTCAAAAATAAAAAATACTAAGATTTTAAAGTTAAGATTCAACAGAAATTAAGAAAAATTAAAGTTAAAATTGTAATGAAATATTAGTTATACATTTTCTGACACACTATTAAATTGCTGAAATTTATTAGAAATTTCAAAATTTTTGCAAGTATTCGATTTTATTTTATGAGTTTCTTTCGTCTTGTAGTTTTAAATAAATTTTAATTTTATAATAAAAAAAATATGTTTAAAAAAGTATATTAGAGAACATTTTGTGACACTTCTTACAAAGACGATTTGAGAGATTGAATATATTGTAATTGACCTGGCAACTTCTCTGGATGAGTATAGCAGATTCCATTCTCGCCTTCAAGAGTGGGAATGAACTCATCAATTAGGGGATGAAGCTTATGAATATCAGAGCGAACCTTCGCTTCTAAATGTTCAAGAATCTCTTGATCTGTGGGATCAAACTTCACTCCAGCAGGAAGTCCAGGTAAGTCATGAATTCCACCACCCTAATAATTAATCAAATCAATTCCACAATATTTATTTATATTTCTTCCATAAAGAACACCAAAAAATAATGAAAAATGAATCAAACTAAGACAATTACATAATTCCACCCTCAAAAGAAAAAAAAGTAATCAAAAGGGTAATATGATATCTAGATGTTTATTAACAAAAGGTTAATAATATATAATAAGAACCTGTTCTTGGCATTTGATATGATGGCCACACGTAGGGCAAGTTCTAATTAAGCTATCCTTTCGTCCCTCCACTATGATGTTATGATGATCCTTTTCAGAGTCACTGCACTGAGTCATTTCCTTGTTTTCCTCTTCTCTCCCTCACTCATTCCATTTATGGACACCCTCTTTTCCTTGTTTTCTCTCTTCTAATGCTATAAAACAAATGTTGAAATAGAACACAGACTAAAAGAGATCTTGAGACCGAGGGAGACAAAAGAGAGAGAGAGAGAGAAACGTTTGAGTTAAGAGAGGGATTTAAAGTAGTAATAATTAATAAAAGGGACAAAAGGGAAACTTGTCTCTTCTAAAGCTTGCTCCCCTCATGCCACTACTTGTTAAGGAGTAGTGGGAAGGAATTAAATTCTCCCTCTCACTTTTGCATGAGTAGTGTGAATATTGCAGTACTCCTTAATTCCCAATGACCCTGTGCTTGCACTTAACGAGAAAGTGAGAAAGAGATGCGCAAAAATCTAAATAGAGAATGAGAGATTAACAATTAGAGACAAGGGTTGGTTGCACAGGGAAAAATATAAGAATAAAAAAATGGGATTGCTTTGATCTCAAGTTTAGTTCTGCTTTGTATATGGTATATGTGAAAACTTGTAGAAGAATAAATGTAGGGTTTTTCGTTCCCTTTTGTTTTTGCAAGTAATTTTGTCCCTTTTACTCTGACTAAAGGTAGCTCTGACGAGTTTCTTAAATAAATCGGGTTTTAATTTGGAAAAGAAACAATTAAAATATGGATAGAGAGTTGAGTGGGATTAGGGCAACCTAATGTATAAGCACAAAGAATTTAGGTCCAACGTCACCCTGGAGTGTAGATAAAGTTTAAAAAATATATATAAATACCAAAAAAAAATAATAAGATGAAATTAAATTGAAGTGAACAATTTTCAGCCAACCATAATTCCATTCCTTCACGTAGACTCCTCATGCATACCAAGAAACCCCTTATGCTCTCTCTCTCTCTCTTTCAAGTCTAAGGTGACTTGAGACAATCTTAGCTCTCAATGTCAACAATGGTTGTAGGCGTACATTATCTTTTCCCATATGGCAAAAGCAAACGTGATCTTGTGTCAAGAGATTATTATTAAAATACTGGAAAATAATATCTCCAATAACTTTCAACATTTTTTTCACCAATAAGATCTTTACTTCTCAAGTTCATTCTACACAATTGGTTTGTCTAGATGAACAAGACAGGTTTTGTAAATTAATGAGTTTCCCTAAGATTGGAAGTACCGTCCCTACGTTTGTTTATGTGCTGGCAGTTGTTGAGTTCCGATCCATTGATATGCATATTTGTACATCTAGGTAAAAATAATCATGCCCACTTTGGTGACCCCTCATTAGGTCTCCTTAATTTGCATGGAATTAAATATTCGTTTGGATTAATTTAGTTTATATTTAAAATCATCTAAAATTAAAATTTTATTGAGATTATTTTTTAAACGGAAAATATTTTTTCTTTTCAAAACAACTTTTTTTTTAAACCAAATATGCATATATTAATAGATGAGGAAATAACTTTATTTTTCTTATATCTTATCTATACTATCCATAAATCCGTCCAACCACTACACACGTGCAGATTTTATTTTTTTTTAAATAAATCGCTGCATTGGTTGGATTGTAATTTTCTTTGCAATGATAAGTGTTTTGAATAGGGGGCAGATTTTGCCGTGCGAATGCATATGATAGGCTGATATTCTAGTTCATCTTGAAAGCAATAATGTTATGACTTTCTAGTCATAAATTACAAGAGAAAGGTGAAGAAATAATTTTATTTTTCATTCATTTTTTAATTTCACTAGAAATTCATTTTTCATATTTTAAGTCCACATTTCATATAGTATATATATATATATATATGTATATATATATATAAATGTTTTACAATAATAAAATTATTTAGTATAATGCAATATATAAACTTAAAATATTCATATTAGTAATTTAGATAATTCACTAAAAGTTCAAATATTAGTTAAACCAATTATTTAAGCATAGGTTATAGAAGAATATTTTGATAAATATTTTTTTAGTGTACATGCGCTTCTTTTAGTTTAATCCAATAAATAAACAAACGCTTCTTTTAGTTTTACCGTCAAATATATGTTTGTGTGTTTTTCGTACATTATTCAACTAGAGCCTATAACATGAGGCATTACCAAGATACGTAAGAAACATTCTAGTAATAGTTTTCTTTTAGGAGAATATACTAGTAATAGTTAAACCTAGCTTAATTAGCTTTAGCTTCGTTCTATAGTGTCTAACCGTACTTAATATTCATGATAAAAAAAAAAAACCGTACTTAATATTAGACAATTGATATTTGGTTGTATATTTAAAGTATGACCAGCCAAACGTGTATCATGAGATTCATGACCAAGAGCTAGCATATGGGACTGATATATATAATACTAAAATTTTCACTTTAGTTCATTATTAAAGTTGGTGATCCTTTGTCCTTGCCAAACCCCCATCAATCATAAAAAACATAAACTTCCAGTGCCGTATTTACCATGAGAGTAATTAAGCAAAAAAATTTTACCATGACAGTATTATATATCAACTATGGAAAGAGAAAAAAAAAAAAATATATATATATATATATATATATACATACATATATATATATATATATATATATATATATATGACATTTCAAACTCTATAAATTATGATCATATGATTATGCCTTTTCGATTGTTTCCCAAATTTTCTTTTCCATACTTTTTTTTCCCTTTAATTTCAAGTGAAATGAGATAGATCTCAATGTCAATTATTAGCATTTAATTTGTTCCCTTTGCCCTCATTTTCCCCTTCCTTTTCCGCTCATGCATTATTCTAATTCCTAGAAATACTTCAAATTAGATTATACTAGAATGAGTGACCCGTGTCATGCACGGGTTAAATATTTTTTATGAATATTTTTATAAAATATTTTAAATATATAAGTACTTTGTTAAATTTGTATTAATAAGAATTATTTACGATTAAAGTATAATATTTTTAATTATTAATTATTATTGTCCATTATAGATATATAGTTAATTATAGGATAAATTATTCACATGGTTCCTTATCTTGAATTTATGTTGCAATTTGATTTTTTATTTTTTAAAAGTTACAAAATTGTCCCTTATTTATTAAAAGTTGCAAAATGGTCCCTTAAATAATTTTTTATAGCATATTTATCCCAAAAAAATTGAAAGAGATATTATTTCAAGGATAAACATGTTATAAAAAAATATTTAAGAGACCATTTTGTAACTTTTAAAAAATAAAAGACTAAATTGTAACATAAAATAAAGATAAGAAACCATGTGAATAATTTAACCTTAATTATATATCTCATAGACTATGATTTTTAAAATACAATAAATGTGAGGAATAAAAACTAATTATGTGTTAGGTAAGGTAGTAATTTAAATAATTATGAAATAATATTTCAAACAATCTAAAGTAATTAAGAGTTCTTAGTTACATAAAATGAAAACAAAATCTTTTTTATGAAATGACATTTTTAACTATATATTTTTAAATTGAAATCTAAATTCAAGCTAGGCATTTGAAATATATTAGGAATTATGAATTAAAAATTATAAGAATTTTGTGGTACATATAAATCATTATCATAAAGTATAATAATTTTTAGATTATTAATTACTTATCATATTTAAAATAAAACATGAAGAGAAATTTTATATTATTAGATATTAGATATTAGATTGTTTAAGGTTAGTAATTGACAGTTGATACAGTTTGTGCTGATGTTGTAAATAACACTCTTACCTGTAAGCCTTAAACTCCATACGCATCTCTTTTGATCTTTTAAGATCATAGGAGAGCTGTTAGATGGGACCACTCTCTCCACATTTTATTTTCCTATTATTATAATTGAATATCAAAAGGGTTGTTACACGTATGGTTAAATTAAAGAATTGGCCATAGTTGTTTTTAGTCATTAAGAAAATTGATAATTAAATATTTCTTAGTTGACATGTTGGGCCGTTAAAAGATAAAAGTGCAACCTCAAGAGAAATAGGCCCAGAAACTAAAAGCCCAACATGGTAAAAGATAAGCCCGATATTATTCCTTTTCCATATTTGAGTCCACTACGAATTTCCCCACCGGGCTTGTCCTCCAATGTTAATGATGAGGTAGACTCAAACTGTCAAACAAACTAATTAATTATGTTATCGTCAATTTCTCTATGATTATTTATAGAAAAGAAAATAAGATGATAAAATAAATTGAACACTTTATAAAAGCTAAAATCAATTTATTACTTCACTTTTTAGAAAAGTTAAAGGAGAGAACTTCTATAAAAATTAAGTGTATATATAAATTGATTTTAACTTATGCAGAAATTTAATTCTTTATCTTCTTATAAAAAAAGTTTATATTCAATAAGTACTTATGAAAAAAAAAATATATTCAAACAGGACCTATGTTGTTCAGGAAAAAAAAAACTAATTATAAAGGATCTGTTTGATTCCTTTCTCACTTTTTAGTTTTAAAATTTATTTTCTGCAAATATGCATTATCATAATAAACATTCATAGTAATTTTTATCTACTTAATTATATATTTACATTTACAATTCCAAATAAAAAAATAATATTTAAATAATAATATTTATTAAATTTAATTTTTATATTTCATTGATATGAATTTCAATTTTTTATATAAATAATATTGGGATAAGAAGAGTCCAAACTCTTAAGTTTCAACAAAAGTATTTTAGTATTTTTTTTAATTTAATTTGATTGTTTTGTATGTTTTTTAGTAATTCATTTAAATTACCACCAAACGCGTGTATTGGTACGGAAAATATTGTTAGATATAGTAATTTCATAAGGATAATTATTTTATTAATAGCGATTAGAATAATATATTTTAAAAAAATTATTTTTTCAAAAAATATTGTTAGATATAGTAATTTCATAAGGATAATATTTATTTTATTAATAGCGATTAGGAAATAAAAGACAGATTATTAAAATATATTCTCCATAATTAAATATTTTAAAAAATTAATTAAAACCAGTTAAAATTATTAAAAATAGAAAAAATAGAAATATTTATTTTGAGTTTCTTACTTTTAGTTTTATTTATATGAAATTGAAATTATAAAAAAATTATTTAATTTAAAACTTTTTTTTAATAAACATTATAGCATGAACTTCAAGTACATATTAAGAATAATCCTTTGACAAAGGTAGGTAAATGTAATTTATTTTGTCAATTGTTATCTATCTATATATATATATATATATATATATATATAAACTTTAAAAATTAGATTCTATTACTTTATATAGTCATTCAATGATTTACTTAAATTAATTTAGTCTTCCAAATATTTGTATTTGTAATATTAAACCCTTCAACATTGACAGGTATAAAAGTATTCCTTATTTTGATTTATAATAAATTGACATGATGACCATTTTGATATCATTTAGGAGACTTATTTAATATTATAAATTTTTAAATACTAAATTGAGGTCAAATGGATTTTCAAAGTACTAAATAATTTAGTATTTCTCTTTTAAGGAAGTTATTAATTTAAATAAAAATATATAACATTCATTATTAATTATTATTAATAAATTGTGAATACTTAATAATATAACAAGAATAAATTGAACCAGTTCCTGTTTAATCCAATTTACCCTGCAGGTCGATCCGATTCAATTTTGAAAAGATGTTAACACCAAGAGCTAATGTCTAGTTGATTAATTCTGTAAAAAAAAAAAAAAAAAAAAAAAAAAAGTCTAGTTGTTAATTTATCACATGCTTTAGAGCGTTAGTTAAACGTTATAGATGTTTACATGTTGAGTTAATTACATTGACCCCCCTAAGGTTTATTCTTATTACACTTAGTACCCCTCTATTTTTTGACATTACTTTGAGTACCCCTAAGGGGATGTCAGTGTAAGATTTTTTAAACTTAAGAGGGGAGGTCGGTGTAACAATTTAAACTTAAGAGGGGGGTCGGTGTAACGAAAATCCAAAAATTAAGGGGGGTTTCTGTAGGGTTCAAAAATGGAGGGGTATCAGGTGTAATTAGGGCAAACCTCAGGAGGGGTCCGTGTAATTTACTCTATATAGTAACATATTTATCATTGTATTATATTATCCTTTTCATAATATAAATATTCCAATTAATATTTTAAAAATGAATCATAATTGCAGTAAGTTTTCCCTAAAATATTGTGTAAACAAAGTTGAGAAATGCACATAAATAAAATCTTAAATAAATAAACATACTGTAAGTAAAAATATTTTATAAAACTATAAACATGTGCAGACAAACTCATTTGTTTTTAAAAAATATATATATAATAACCTAACTAATTTAATTAGTAGTTATTGCTGGTATTACGTAAAAGGAGAGTCATTGAGGAAGACACCTTAGAGAGGTTGACAAGGGACCTAAACATTAATATATGGTCGGCAGTATTATTAGATAAGCTCATAAGCATTTATAGACATCTGTACCAAACAAGTCAGCAACTTGCTGCCAAGGACTCAGGGACATATATATTTTGTTGTAGTCATACTATATCTTTTTTCTCTTTTTGGGTGATGTAATTATACCGTTTCCATTCAAAAGAATTGAGAGAAGAAAGAGCTCATTCAAATTTTGTATGACACATAAGAGCATAGTTATAAAAATCGGACCAGACCGGCCGGTCGGACCGGTTTGACCGGAAATCGATGGCCTGACCGGTCCGGTTCAGCTATTAGACCGGATATGTCATCGACCCGGATCTACCCGGTTTGACCCGGATCAGTCCGGTTTGACCCGGTCGGGTTTGGTAGAAAATCGGTGATCCGGATCCGGTTGACCCGGGGTTGAACCGGTTCTGCCAAGTTTTTTTTTTTTTTAACAATTCTTGTAAACAATATAGTTATTTGGAATTCTTTTCATAGTACCATTTGAAATACATGACAAAAGTTAATTGCTAAATAGTATAATATAATATAATAATATGCTCCTATAACATTTTAATTAAATTGTTAATAGCTAATTGCTTAATAGTATATAATAATATGTTCCTATAATATTATTTTGATGTTGACAATAATATATAATAGCTAATTGTTATTATCTTGATCTTGATATGATTTAATATTTATGTGTTTTATACATCTTCACCACACTTGCTTATGGTCCTCTGACAACTTTTATACTTAGCCGTGAAAAATAACAAGAATTTCTTTAGTAATTTAATGATAATATACAACAAAATAATTTATAGTAATAAATGATTATGTAATATTTATAGTTTGATCATGATTGATTTTAATTTTAGAGTATGAATTATGGATTGATCACATTTTGTTAGTTATATTATATATATATTTTTAATTTTTTATTATATACCGGGTCAAACCGGGTCAATTAGTGACCCACCGGTTCGACCACTGACCCATCAACCCAGTACCTCGACCGGGTCGATGACCGGTCCGGTTTTCACAACACTGCATAAGAGGAATCAAGCTATTCTTCATATTTACCATTCATTTTTTTTTTTAAACTTAATTATTGTAATAAGTGATTAATCTTAACCATTTAAAAAACTTAATCATTCCTTGAACATTAAACTAATCTATCATGGTATGTATAGTTGCTAATTATGTGGATATTTATTTGGTCTTGGATTTTAATACTCCTTCCGTCCTAAAATGGATGTCGTCCTAGGTTTTTTTACATAGACCAAGAAAAGTTATTAAATAGAAGAAAGAGAAAAGTAATTTTACAAAATTAACCTTATTATTAATATTGCATTGAAAAATTAAAATGACATTTATTAGGGATATTAGTAGAAAAAAGTAATTAATATTGCATTGAAAAGTCAAATACGACACTCATTTTAGGATAAATTTTTTTTCCAAATGTGACACTCATTTTGAGATGGAGGGAGTAATGTTCTACATTTTTTTTAATCTTTAACTCTTTGTATTTTGAAAGTCGTTATTAAATTCTGGCTAATTACGAGTTGAATGGATCCCCTTAAAGAGATAATTAAAATTCTTTCTATACTTATTTATTTTCTCCATACATGATATTCGACTTCAAAATTCTTTTTTTTAAAGGAAACCAAATTCTTATATCCCTTGGATAGAAATTAGTAAAATATTACAAATTTATTTATGAGTAATTCTTTTCAAAATATCATGAGTAATTATTTGACTCCAGCTTTTATTACTACTCTCAATCATTAACTCTTCATATTTTAGCTTCTTATTTTTTTCCAAAATTCTTGATATTTTATAAATTTCAAGTCTTATTAATTATTTTTTTTCACATATACCTTTATTTAGCATGACCTAAATTTTCACAACTACTTCCATATTAATAGATATTAATAAATTTATTGTTTGTGAGTAAATATTAAATGTTTCTTAAGTTATATGCATTAACCTTAAATATCAAGAATTAAGGAACAAATGTAATACTCTCTCCGGACTGAAATATAAGCAAAAAAAATTACATGTGTGTTGGACTAAAATATAAGCAAAATTTAACTAACTATCTCCTATTTAATGATATCATCTTCAAAATACCCTTCATTTAATTAGAGTTTTATTTCCAACAACCCTATTTTTTTTTTGTCTTGTGCAATTAAATGTAAGAGATATTTTAGAAAATGAGTTAATTGTTTTATTGAGACTATCAAAATTAAATGATGCTAACTAATTTTCTTAAAGAATGTGATTTAATTTTTTTTTTATATTTCAATCCGGAGGAAGTAATTAATTTAACATATTAAAAATTAGGCACTGATTAGTAATTACCTTTAAAATTTCACCAGCTAGCTTTCAACCATTTTGTATTAGTAGTAATTGTTTTGAAACTACCACAGCTTTATACTACTCCTATGAAGGGGAAACTTAAATAAAGTCACCAATACAATTATACAAACATGATAGCGAAGAAAAGAATTTACCAACGCCATAGCCAATTACCAATGAAAGAAAATATCCATTACATTTCCCAAAGAGCTTCCTTCGGTTCATGGAAACACATGGGTCCCCCTCCTCTAATGGGGAGAGGAAGACTGATACATCTATCATCTATGAACTGTTTCCCATGTAATCAATTAATTAATACTGAGTGACTCCCCAACCTCAATTACCTCTTTCTTAGGTTGCAATATTGGCTGGTCAAAATTGTGAGTTTGTATCATTTAATGACGACTATTCTCGATCAATTTGACTAATTTTAATAAGTCATTTTATATATTTTATATATATTTAATAAGTCATTATATATATATATATATCAATTTGACTAATTTTAATAAGTCATTTTATATATTTTAATTCAAACTCAATTTAATGTTCTTATTCATAATAATATTAGTTGTGTTAAAAATTTAGAGGAATTTTTTTTTGTTTATAATAAGAGAAAAAAGATTATGTACTGACAGTGTAAAATAATTTTATATTGTCATTCAATCACAAACCACCATATATGGTAAATTTGTTTATTTTTACAAAACTATCTTAAAAGTTGTGATTGGATGATTATGTAAAATTATTTTATACGATCAGTACATCACGATTAAACTCTTATAATAAACTTATTTAACTCGACTTGATTTATTCAAAGAGGAATGCTAATAACATTCTTTCTGACACATTCTCTATAATTGACTAAAATTTATTATCACCAATTTTGGTAAGTACTACTTCTAAATTGGAAGAAAAAATCATTAAATGAGAAATGAAACTCAACAAAATTTATGATTTTCAATAAATTTTTAGCCAATCATAAAGAATATAATGTTTGAAAGAGAGTATCACGAAGAGTGTCGCTAATAGTCTTCTTTATTCTAATGTTTAATATAATAATGTTGCCAACGCACTCTTTTCTCAATATATTCTTATTGAGGAGTTTAGTAATAATACACTTCTTCTAATACACTATTATTGGTTAAAATTTATTCAAAAATATAAAATAAGACTTACTAAATAAGAGATGAGAATCATAAAATTTATTAAAAAACATAATAAGCTAGACTAATTAAATAAGAAATAAAAACTACAAAATTTATAAAAAAAAAATACAATATTATAAACAATATCTATTAAACAGTGTTAAAAAAATGCAGTATATGTTAAAAAATGTATTGTTAAAATTTCTCTACTCTTTTGTTAGTTAAAATCCATGTAAATCTTGTTAGTTTGAATATGAGACCAACTACATAAAAATGAGTCTCAATTATTTAGTAAAACCTAAATAATTTCACCCACTAAGAAATTTTGCCCAAAACAATGTGCTAGTCTATTTCTTAGATATGGATGATTTTAGAAAGACAAAAAATTATACTCTTGAGTCTGGTCCATATTCTACTGCACAAAAGAATTATAATAAGTTTTGTTGCGTATCAAATGGACACAAAATTTTCAAGTGACTGAGTGACTTTCGCATCATGTTACTCGATATGTATATAACGCAGCCTTTGCTCCATAAAGGATTTCTTACAATTTCTTACAATTGCTGTATCATAGAACTACTATCCCCTGAAAAAAAAAAAAAAACGATCCTAGACTTTAAGATGAGCTTCAATATTTCACCCTTGTCAAATAAGATGATATTGAGCCGTTGATGTCTTCAATGTTTCACCCTTGTCACAATGCATTAGAGAAATTAAAGTTAAGATGTCTATTATATTGTTGAGCACATCATTGCTCAAATTAACTACACTTCATTGATACTATGAGACGAACCTTCATGGCAACATGGGACATTAATTTCCATCGTTTACACTTCTGCATTTTTGGGAACTGTTGTTACCTCATGAAGCATTTTCACCACATTTCTCATTGTAGGGCGAGTTATTGGGAGGGAGCTGGTACAATGAAGCCCCACGCTCAATACTTTGCTGATTTCTTCCTTGTATTTGGAGTCCAATGAAGGATCAATCACATGATCCAGTTCTTCATGTTCCAATGCAGAGGAAACCCACTTTACCAAATCATTTTCACCATACTCTGGATCAATTGGGGGTCTTCCAGTTACCAACTCCAAAATGACCACTCCAAAGCTATATATGTCACACTTCTCATTCACCCGGAGAGTGTACGCGTATTCTGCACATCAATTAAGTAGCACATATCTAAGTAAGTTTATGTATGTTAAAAAAAATTGTCAATTAAGTCCATTTCTTTCTATCTAGACATGATTGAAATAGCAACTTTTAGACAAATGAAACACAAATACGAACAAATGCACTCTGTTCAAGCTTTGACATTTAGGATTTGACTCTTCAACTCACTTTAGAGTAAAAGTGAGCCATCTTAGTCATTGACGAGAAAATTAACTTCAGATGCAAATCAAAAATATAAACAGTTAATTTTAACTTTTAGATTACTTATTTACACTTATTCACTTTCAAGAAGGCAAATTCTAACATTTATTGTGCTAGCTTTAACATTTAAGATTCGGCTCCTTTAAAGCTAGCAACTCACTTAGAAGAAACGTAAGCAGTCTTAATTGTTGATGAGGATTGATATTCCGTACAGATGCAAGACAAATCTAAAAATGTTAGAATATATACCCTTAATTTTTCATCAACCACTAAAATTACTTATTTACACTTATTTGAGAATGCAAATTCTAACATTTATGTGTTATGGGGTTTAAGAATTTAAATAGAATGGACTGAGAATGTAATTTTTTTTTTTTTTTTTTTTTTTGCATTCAATTATCAAGTTAATTTCACAAACCTGGTGCAATGTAGCCATAAGATCCTGCAATCACAGACATTGTTTGTGTCCCTTGGCTGACTCCTGTAACCATTTTGGCAACTCCAAAATCTGCAACTTTTGCCACAAACTCCTCATCCACCAATATGTTATTAGATTTCACATCCCTGTGAACAATAGGTGGGACACAATCATGATGCAAATAAGAAAGCCCCTCAGCAGCATCAACAGCAATTTTATACCTAGTTGGCCAATCCAACAAGCTCTTCTTGCTACCATTTAACAAATCAGCCAAGCTCCCATTTGGCATGTACTCATAAACCAGTAGCCTGTGATCCCCACTGTTGCAGCAACACCACAACCTCACAATATTCTTGTGCCTGATCCTCCCCAGGGTCTCAACTTCCACATCAAATTCATCTTTCCTAGAACCAACACTTCCATCTACATTCATAGGTGCTCCACACAATCTCTTCACTGCCACCACCTCACCATTGCTGAGCACCACCTTGTACACCTTCCCTGAAGCTCCACTTCCTATCACATTGTCCTCACTCAGCAACTTTGCAACCTCAAACTCACTAAACCCCAGCTTGTGAAACGACTTCCACCGCGAAATGCTTAACCCCTTCTTCAATTTCTTCACCTTCCTGTACCTTAAGTAAAACCATGCCACCCCAATAATGAACACAACTCCTGCAAGCGCAAATATGGACCACAAAATCCACACAAACCTCCGATTCTTACTCTTACCAGAACAATCACAAAGCCCAGAGAGATCACCACAGAGGCCAGGATTCCCTATAAAACTCATCTTATACTTGTCATTGGCATAAAAAGGAGGAATATCCCCAGAAAGCTGGTTGTAAGACAAGTTCAGCCCAGAGAGCTTCAAATTCTGCAACTGCAAAGGAATCTCCCCAGAAAAATTGTTCCAAGAAAGATCAAGATAATTAAGCAAAGGCAAACTTCCTATTTCACTTGGAACATTGCCATCAAAACTATTATGTGACAAATTAAGGTCAGTGACCTTACTCAAGTAACCAACTCCACCAAAATTAAGTTCACCAGAAAGTTGATTATAACTAAGATCAACACTAACCAATTGACTCATCTTCACCATACTCCCCGGAATCTTTCCTGAGAGATTATTATTACTAGCTGTAAACTCCACAAGATTATCCAACAACCCAATTTCCTCAGGAATCGACCCAGAAAAGTTGTTATTCGAAAGCCACAAATTTGACAAGTTGTAAGCGCCAGAAATGGCCTTAGAAATGTGCCCAGAAAGAGAATTCTCCAAAAGCTCAAGCAAATGCAAATGGGGCAAACCCCACACCCCATCAGGAACACTTCCAGAGAGGTTATTGTTCTTCAACCGAATCCTCTTTAAACTCTTGCAGTCCCCAAGACTCGCCGGAATTTCCCCGGAAAAATAATTGTTTATCAAAATCAACTCCTCAAACTCCCCCCGCCGGCAGAGGTTCGCCGGAATCTCGCCGGAGAACCGGTTATACGAAACATCGATGTGGTTCAACGGCGAGTTACTCCCCAAATCACTCGGCAACGTTCCAACGAGGTTGTTACGGAACAGTTTGAGTTCATAGAGGTTCGGAGAACGCGCAATAACCGCCGGCAAAACCCCTTCGAGCTTGTTCCAGTATAAGTTCAACGACGCGAGTGGCAACTCGCACAACTCGGTCGGAATCGTCCCAGTCAACTCGTTCACGGACGCGTCGAACAGTTTCAAACTCGTCATGTTCGACATTCCTTTGGGTAACTCCCCGGAGAGTTTGTTTTTGTAGAGTTCAATTTGCGTCACGCGCTTAAGGCCCGTGAGCCACTGCGGAATGTGACCGGTGATTCTGTTCTGCGAAAAATCTACGTTCGTTAAGTGAACGAGGTTACTGAGGGTGTCGGGGATGGGGCCCACGAGGTTGCAGCCAGCGAGGTACAGCGTTTCGAGGTTCCTGAGGTCACCGAGTTGACTCGGTATTCGACTCGGCGAGAAAGTGTTGTAAGCGAGTTGAAGGTGTTTTAGCGAAGTGAGGTTACCCAGTGAAGAGGGTAACGTTCCGGTGAGGAGGTTGTTGACGAGGTTGAGCGTTTTGAGGTGGGGGAGGGTGGCGAGGCTCTCCGGAATGCCGCCGGAGAAGTTGTTGCCGGAGAGGTCGAGGTGTTGGAGCGTGGTGATTCCGGCGAGGGAGTCCGGGATGGGGCCCACGAGGTTGTTTTCGGAGAGGTCGAGGAGGACGAGGTTGCGGCACGTGGCGGCGGCGGCGAGGGTGGAGTTGATGAAATTGAAGGTGAGGTTGAGGGAGGTTAGGGTGGCGATGCGGCAGAGGACGGCGGGGAAGGGGCCGGAGAGGGTGGAGTACGGGAGGTCCACGGCGGTGACGGCGGCGGTGACGGGGTCGCAGGTGACTCCTCGCCACCGGCATGGGGTGGCGGCGGCGGGGTGCCAGGAGGAGAGGGCGTTCTCCGGGTCGGAGAGCCGCCGCCGGGCTTCGAGGAGAAAGAGACCGTCTTGGGTTAGAGAGAGAGAGTGCGGAAGAGGAGAGAGAAAACAGAGAAACAACAGAACAAACACCAACATCATGGAAAGATTGTTCGGTTTGTTCGTTTGTTTCACTGCTTTGTAAAATTGTCCCAGTGTGAGTGTTGGTTTTGTTTTCTCACTTGGAAGGAAAAAACAAAAAGCACAATTGACTGAAAGATGAGTAAGCAAGAGCAACAGAGGGTGGGACCCACTGTGGCTCTCTTTCTTTTTAGATTTGGAAATTTTTTAATGGAAATTTAATTAATTTTTGGTCACCTGTTAACGCATGCGGCCACGAGAATTCTCCAAATCTGTGCTAGATTTCACGTTTTTTCTGCATGTGTTGGGTTCATCAAGTAATTAGTAACGGGTAAAGGTTTGAATAGACTTCACTTTCTCCGAATTATTCCTGTGTTTACGATTCTTGTTGCGCTGTAACTGCTTCTTCTTTGTGTTTGATTCACGATTTTAGTCCCACTCTTTTCAAAAGAATGACGGTTTCTTAAGGTATGTGAGAAATAAAAAGGAGATAGGAAATAGAATGTGTTTAATTGTGTGGATTCTGTGGAAAATGTAGCAAGAGATCTGCAAAACAGCGTGAAAAATGCTATGGTGAAAACGATTGCTTTTTTCTAAAAAACAATTGATTGTTTAGAACTAAAAAACAATCGATTCTTTAACTAAAAAATCAATTTTAAAATTATTGTTTAACTTTTTTATTTTTCACTTTCTCATTTTTCTTAAATCAAATGCTCTTATTTCTACTATAATTTTTTTTTATCTATTTTCATTTATTTTATTTCTTTCTTTCATATTTTATTCATTCTATTTCTCATTTATTTTATTTTTCTTTCTACCAAATACTGTATTCTAAGTTTTGTAAATGAAGATGTAAAAGTGGACAATGTTACGAGTTTATCGCTTCAATCGTGCATTTTGAACTTTGTTTGTTAGAAGTGGCACGTTGCACAAAAATATTATGGAAATATGCACATTTACATTTTGGCCAAGAGATATAAACACAAATACATTTAATTACCGTTGAAACTTACTACTCGTAAGGTAATTTTCCATTTTATTTTTTGGGTGAATTTTTCATTAAAACTTGACATATCTTAATTTGGATATAAGTTTGACATATTTTACCTTGTTGGTGAGTCTGGTAATAAATGGCATTCAAGATCATTTATGCATGTTTGACTGGACCAGGAGTCAAGATAAGACTACGATAGTACAATTGTAGTAGAAGAATAGAACTTCAATTATTTGAGGCAGAATAAAAGATGTCAGGAATTCAACAATAAATAAATAAATAAAAGAAAGATGTCAGGGAGCTTTTGAGTTTTTCCACCTAGGGAATGAGCGATGTTAATTTTTTTTTTGGTAGAATGAGAGATGTCAGGGAGCTTTTGAGTTTTTCCACCTAGGGAGTAGTGCGTATTATCTAACGCTCTACTATTTGAATTTGATAGTAGTCTCTCCTTTCTAAATAAATGATGTTTAAGGTCTTTTCACACTAAGAAAAGTAAGTATTTTAAGAAAATATTTCATTTATTTCAAAAAAAATTATGTTTAAGGTTAATGTATCTAGTTTAAAAAAATATTTAATATTATTTATAAATAATATATTTAGTCTAAAATATTTTTATTTAATATTTTTTATAAAAAAAATTATGAAAATCTAGATCATGTTAAATAAGATTATATGTGAAAGAAAATAATTAATGAGACTTGAAATATATAAAACATCAAGAATTTTGAAACAAAATTTTTTTATTAAGAGTTTAAGAATGAAGGGAGTAGTATTTATTAAGGAACAATTTTACTAAAATATCTTTATTCTTTTTCTTAATTTCAATAAATATATTAATTATTAAGTCTTTCAAGACAATAGTATTTATTAGAGGACAAAATTAGAATAAATGTTTAAATATTTCATTAAAAAGTCAGAATATCAATCAATTTGGAATTTTTTTCCAAAGGCTAAAACCGTAACCATTTTGGGACAGAGGGAGTACAAGATATGAAAATAAGAGGAATACTAGCAACACACTTTTTTCAACACACATTCTATCATTGGTTGGAATTTATTGAAAACTACAAAATCAAGAGAAATGGTCATTAAATAACAAGTGGGACCCATAAAAATTTGTGATTTTCAATAAATTTTAACAAATCATGGAGAGTGTGTTCAAAAGAGTATGATAAAGAGTGTGTTGCTAGCATTTCTCATAAAAATAATATTGAGTAAATGAAAATAAGTCCATGATGTTTAGTTTAAGCAAATTTAGTGTGTGTTTGGATAGATATCTAGAATGCACGTAACAATTAGGGATGGCAAAGCGGGCCGGGCCAGCCAGCCAGCCCGCTAACAATTTGGCGGGGCGGGATGGGGTTTGCAGCCCGTCGGCCCACTTTGGCCCATCCCGCCTGGCCCGCCAACCTGTCGGCCCACAGGCGGGGCCGGGCTGGCCAGCCCGCCAGCACTTTTTTTTTTAATTAATATCTCTAAAATAATATAAGTTATTAGGGATTATTAATATTTTGTTATGTATTTTTGAAAGACTATTAGTTTGTGGTAAGCCTTTTTAAGATGTTATTCATGATGATGTTGAACTTGTGGTGTTAAAAGACTATTAGTTTGTGATTTATTGAAGAAAATGAAACAATATTGCAATAATTTTTAATTGTGTTCACACTTCACAGTAACAAAAATACTCTCTATTGTCCTTTTATGATATAAGTGATGCAAAATTATTTTATTTATATCTTATTTACAATAAATTTTAAAAAAAAAACCTAGCGGGACGGGTCAGGACAAGCAGCCCGTGGCAGCTGGGCGGGCCAGCCCGACCCGGCCCATTTTCGACCGGCCACAGGCGGACCGGGGCAAAATCGGCCGGACCAGCCCGTTTTGCCAACCCTAGTAACAATGAATTTTCACGACAATTCTATCAAAAGACATGGAAGCTACTCATTCTGATTTTATAGTAGATGCGCTACGCATCACATTTGAAAAAACATGAAACCAAACATATTGTTAGTGTTCATTTGTTACATTTGAAAAAACACGAAACCAAACATATTGTTAGTGTTCATTTGTTATGATGAGAGGGAGGGGGAGAGAGAGAGAGAGAGAGGAATGGGAAGATTATACGATTTTTGAAATTTTTTTCCTTTTGGTTGGCATGAAAATTGAGTGGGAAAGAAATCGAACAATGGGTCTCACCCAAAATTGCAATCCACCCAAATTGGACGGAAGAGGAGAGAGAAATGCAACTTAAAATTATGCACAAATAACAAGTTAAGCTTAATGGGTAAAACAACTACGTTTTCAACGTTAAGTAATTAAATAATAAAATTATGATTAAAATATTATTTATTAAGTTAAAAATGTATATTATTTGCTTTTTTTTTCTTCTCATTTTTTCTCTTACCAAACAACCTAAAAGGCATCTCATTTTCTCTTCCTTTCCATTCTATTCCTAAACCAAATAAAGGTTTAGAGCGAAAATAATTTTGAAATTAGTGGGACTCATTATATTATTTCTCACTTATTTTCACTTATCTCTCTATCTCTCTCCTCATGTCTTATTTATTTCTCTTCAACCAAACACTTTTAATTTTCATTTTATTTCTCACTTATTATCACTCATATTTTTATTTCCATCCACCATGTTTCTCTCATATTTACCAAACAAGACATAAAGGACAACGTAACAATTTTTTTTTTAATTGCATTTTTTGTCTCTCAAGTATTGCAATTGTGCGACTTTTCTTTGGTTTCAATTGTGTCAATTTGATCCTCATGTATTGCAAATGTGCTATTTTAGTCTCTCAGATTCCAATTGTACCAATTGAGTCTCTCAAGTATCACAATGATGCGATTTTAGTCCCCTTAGGTGAGTGTGTGTGTGTGTGTATACACACATTATTTCATATATATAAATTAAGAAGAATGATGTTGGTCTATTAAAGAGAGGGACTAAAATCTCATAATTGTTATACCTAGGAGACCTAATTGACATAATTGATAACAACTCGAACTATAGAAATCGAACTCAGCTACCAAGAAGTTTATAACAACTCATACATATTACTTAATCAATTGAGTTAAACCCCCTTAGTGAGTTATTTTGTGTATGGGGAATGGATGAGTATAAACTATAGAGCCTGTGTGCTTGGTTATGTGGTGCGTCAAAACAAAATCAATTAGATTTCTCCATTGATGTTGAAATAACAAAGTCCCACATAGCCATTGATAGATCCACGTGTATGATTGTGGAGCAATTGTCCCCACAAACTTTTTAATTTTTTCAATATATAACACACATGTATTCCTATAATTTAAAATATAGAAAAAAATCATAATATGAGTATTGTTATGATCACAAATTTATTCTTAGCTTCATTCTTTCTACTTTCCTAATTGGATATTCAATATTTTTTTCTTTTCACTTTTGGATATGCATTTCAGACAATATCTTCACAATTATCAAAAAAAGTGATCTCTTAACCATTTCAAACTATTTTTTTTACCTGTATATGTATATTTTAATTTATTAATCGTACAATGCTTTTAATCTATCTTCTTTTATCTCCATTTCTAAATTGAATTTCAATAGTATTTTCAAAAGAAATTATTAATAATTAAAAATAATTTTATATTATAATTTGAATTGTTCATTCCAAATCTAAAATATAAATTATATATGTACATATATTTATTTATCATAAATTTTAATTATAATTTTATATATTAAAATTTTTTGTTCATTATAAATTTCAATTATAACATGACTTATATATTAAAATTATTTATTTATTATTTAAAATTTAATTATATAAAATAAACCTTTATTATGTTTAATACATAAACAAAAAGACTAATTTATATATATATATAAATCTAAGAAAAATACATACATTGACAATGTAAATTATTTTATACTATTATTCAATCACAAATTAACATGTATAATAAATTTGTTGACTTTAATAATAATCATCCTAAAAATTACACTAAAATTAATTTCTAATTAATTGATATTACATATCCATTAAACTCTACTAATATTGTTCCCGCCACTAAAAATTTCTTGAACCCGTCACTATCCAACACCAACTATTCACATATTTTATGCAATTTTTGGCCAACTATTCACATGTTTTGTGCAATTTTTCAGAACCTCCGCGTAACTCATTAACGCAAGCGCGCACGAGAATTCTCCAATCAATGCTCGATTCCCTTGTCTCTTCACGTTTTTCCTGCATGTCAAATTCTGAATAACGATAACGGTATGAATACAAGTCAATTTCCTCGAACAGATTCCAGTTCACGATTCTTGTTGCATGCGCTGTTACTTCTTTTTTGTGCGTGATTCACGATTTCAGTTCCACTTTTTTCAAAAAAAAAAAAAATTACAGTTAAAGTAGTAAAGCTGGACAACGTTACGAGTTTCGGTTCAACCATGCATGTTGATCGTGTTGTTTGTCAGAAGCGGAAGATGTTGCACGAAAATGTTATGGAGATATACACGTTTACATTATTTTAGCTGAAACATAAACGCAAGGTGTTTCCTACTGAGTTTGTCACTTATTTTTCTTATTTTTTAATGTTTTCGAGTAAGAACAACCTTGCTTTTACTGTGATGCCTATGTTTTAAGTGCAGTTTGTAGAAGTTGAGGAAAGAATAATTTAAAGTGGAAATTAAATATACAGAGTTGTATAATGTGTACTATTTCAAAATTAGAAGCACTTTGTACTATTGTAAAATTATTGAATTTTAATTTGACTGTACTTTAAACTTAGGCTCTAGTAATATAATTTGTTAATGTTGAGGCCTTTAATTGTTTATAAGTCGAATGTTATATACTATGTTAGCACATCAGTGGGGGAAGACTAAGTGGGTCACTTAAGTAACTAATTATTGCTTATATATATATAAGCATTATGTAAGCAACCAGTTCATAGATTTTTGACTGAAAAAGTAAGTACTCTAATGGTGCAATAACTGATGGAAGATTTCTTACCATTATTAAGATACTTGCATTAAAAATATTTTAACATTAAAATCCAGTAAATAGATTTTTTAAATGCTTTTAATTATTTTTTTAAAAATAATTATTAAATGATTTTCATACTTTTTGATATAATACATAATTTTAATATTTTTATGTTTATTTCTTTAATCTGTACACCCTACTACATAAAAGCAAAGCATTTCCTGTAATCATCATCAGTTTGATAGGATGCTAAAACAGTTTAATAAACTCTCTCACACGAAACTGAAGGATGAAACAAAATATCCTATTATATATCATCAGTATTAATATGCAGCAGTGGCCTGCCCTGGCCTACAACATTAATGTGTCGATGCCGCCAAATAAATGCTATAAAGACTGTTAATCCTACTGAACATTATTATGTATGACTAAAGATTGAGACATGTAGAAAGCTTCATGAATTCTTCCTTTATGATGTCATCTGCTTAACGAAGTTATCAAAGCTTGTACCTTTCTTTTAGTTTTTTCTTTTGTTTTCTTGCTCCTTTTTTAAAATGTTAAAAATTTGATTTGATGCTTTATAGTTTTATTCATTCAGTTAAGTAGCCATTATTTTTTGTTGTTTTAGGGTAATTTTTTCTTATTATTTTAATTTATTATCTATTTCTATGCTATTAATTAAAATTCATAACTTTTAGAGTCACTCTCTCCACTCTCTAAATTCTCAATGCTATATCTTTTATTTTCTCAGGTGGTGCATTTCACATACTATTTACTACTCAACTAATAAAAAATTATTTCAAACTATTCTTTTTTTTTAATCTTTATTTGTATATATTTACTTACTTTGTCCAACAGTGGAGTATATATTGCGCCTGTTATGGAAAAGAGAAATCACATATAACACAAAATTCAGATCCTTTCATGTCCTATTTTAGCTCCAAGCTAACGTGCAAAGTAACTTCCTTTCTCACTATTTCCTTCTTTCTCATTTCACCTCAAACAAAAGAGTGTACTAAAAGAGATATGATTTGGAAGATAAATATTTATTACAAATGTTGGTAGACATAAAATGTCCTTTCCAAACACACTATTCAAAAGGTGTTTGAATTAATTATCAACATGGATAATACTATAATATTCAAACAAGGAAGAATATTTGATCAAATTAGTCTCGCCCACATGTTCAGTGAATTGATTATCAAAATCAACCACGCTTTTGTTGTCTTTCTTCTTCAAAAGAGAGAAACACACGTTACTGATCACACCAGTTCCATACCACACTGTTTGCAGCATAATTAGATAAACGTCTTATATACACAATAGAACCATGATGAAATTAGGTTTGCGGAAACCCCTTTGGCAGTGGCAGATTTGACACGGCCAATATGGATTATAGCCATATCCAGTTATCCACGAACAGTTCCGGTCAATTTTCTTCTCCCACTGCCATCAAATATTCCATTTTCTCTTTGATATGAAACTTCAGAACATTCTCTCCTTTTTGACAACCCCAATCCCTGACTTTGATTCGCAAAGAGGAAATCACAGGTGTGATGTATCATTTTTGTGGTGTATGCAGTTATGATACCACTAATAGGTTATATGCAGAAAAGATGTATTTGTAAAAGAATAAGATATATTGTAAAAAGGAGTTTTATAATATTTTATTCATGATCATTACAAATTTTTATGAAAAACTTATAAACCCTTGAACATCTTTCTATGTATTACAAGTTTTTGTGGAGAAGGAAAAACTTGTAAACCTATTTATATTCATATGTATTACAAGTTTTTGTGAAAAACTTGCAAACCCCTTTCTCCACATGACCCCCGTCACATAGAGGTGATGAAGTGGGGTGATTATTCTCATTTCAGTTATCTCTATTTATAGATCTAGCATCCTAATCTTTTCTAAACTAAAGATATCAAACATATTCTCAACAAGCTACTGTGTCACAGTGATGGAGATGGTTACAGGAGAACACAGACCTGGGATGACGGTAGCTAGAAATGTGATGTGGTCGCGGAGATGGACCACAGAAAGAGTGGAGTTGATTTCTCTGCGAAAACGGATTTCAGAAGTGTATCTGACTGAGGCTTTCTGTGTTCTAAGGTGGTTGGTTGGAGTGTGTGCCTCTTATGGTGCGTGAGTTAGAGTGAACCATCCCCTCTCCTTCTGTTGTGTCGTGTCCGTTAGTGTCACGTGAATGAAGGAGTAAAAAAGTGGGGAGGTGAATAAAACAACAAAGTGCAGTCTGTTGTGTGTATTGTGTCAGGACCAAAGCAAGCAAAAGAAAGATACGCAAGTAAAGAGCTCTTGATCTTTACTAAGAAAAGGGGCATTCGGATTCTCTCAAACCCTCTCCACCAACAATGCAAACTGTTGGATGCATCTACCGGTTCAGAGATTTAAAGAGAAAAAGACAAACATACTCTGCAAATTGGGCACCGCAATATTCTGCTTAATTTCCTTCCTTCGTCTCGTGACTGCATGACTATCAGTACCATCCAAGGTCTCTGGTTTTGTTTGGAAGATCTTTCTCTACAAGATACGAACAAAACAGAATCTGATTAAAAGATCATCAACAATAATGGTCTATGCAGTTTCTGTAATCAGCAAGAGGAATTTGTGCTCATTTGTTCTTTAGTTGCAGGTTCTCTCATGTGGAGTGGAATTAATAGATGCTGTGAATGGGGTGAGGAACAAAAGGTCTTACCACAACAAGATTCTGTGATACATTTCTGGCAGCACTCATGGCTTATTATTGGAAAAAAAACCAAAGCAGGCATGGTGGATTGTTTGGATGGCAGTATAGAAATGATATGGTTTTTAATTCTGCAGGGGCAAATGTGGAGGGTCAGGCCTAAGAGTAAAACAACTAAAGCTTAAGCTTTAGGCTCACTAACAAAAAATATTTTCTTTTAGTTTTTATAAAGTAAAAAAGGCCACTATGTTGATAAAAAGGCCACATATTTTGATAAAAAGACTTAATATATAGCTCTCTCATTTAAAGTAAAAAAATTCTCTTAAAGTTTGTTTTAGGTCTCACTCATCATTAAGTCGTCTTGGAGGGGGTGATGGATTCTATCAAGGTGAGGTCATGGTGCTGGCTGCGGGCAAAAATATGCAGGCAAAAATGAGTGGATTTGCTGTATCATATGAATGGTTAATGGAACCTAAAGTTTGTTTGATGCAGATCAATTAATAAGCATGGAAGACAAAATAGATGTCATCAAAGCAACATACAACAGATTATCAATTGATGGCTGCTTGCACTGAAAAAAGAGCTTGAACATATTAACATTGAGTATGGTTGAATGTGCATATATACTATGAAGATGCGATATGAGGTAGTGAGATCACAAATCACAGATGATAGGGACACATCATTCGCGGGAATCATTATAGAGGGAATTGGATGGATTATATTCGGATGCTTGTTGTTATATGTTGTAGAATCTTATTTTGGCTTGAGAATCATTGGGGTATTTTAGTGGCAAAATGCTAGTGCATGTTGTAATGGTGGAGGGAATTACACGACAATATCTGTAGAAACATTTTTACTGTCATTATTTGTCCTAGGTGATTACACAACTTGTGTTTTCAATCTAGGACTTTGATTAATAAAACTTACTTTTTGCCTCATGCACTCAATCCTCCTTTAAACCATCAGATGACTCAAGTAATGAAATAAGTCCAAAGAGCTTGAAATCGCGAGCCAGCCCAGCAAAAGAAGGGACTTGCAACGGAAACTGTAACTGAAAAAGAGCCCAATTAGGTTGATTTGAAGCTGAACATATTTGTTGCAATTGGGCCACAGCTACAGTGTAAATTAACTAATCAGTGTAAGTAATAAACGCTTAACGTTTATCGTATTCTAATTTTCTTTGCTTTTATTTGGTTGAAGTTGAAGTTGAAGTTGAAGTTGATTATGTTTACAAATTTACTTTATTGTTTTTATTTTAATTATAATTACAATTAATTAATGTAGGTGATGCATGGAAGTCCGAAATTAAGGACCGTTGAAGAATCATGCAAATGAAGTTTATCAAATTTTTTTTTTATATTATTTACTTTTAGAATATTAACCTAATTTAAATAAGTATTATCAAGCACATAAATCAACTTATAAGAAATTAATTAATGTTAATCAACAATCTTAAGTTCGAATCGTAATGTATTTAGCTATGTTTTTAAAATCAAATTGGTCATTAAACCGATCAAAGGTATTGATATAACATTAAGTGGTTCAACTGTGATTAAATTGTAATCGAACTAGTATTAATAAAATAATAATTATAATTAAATAATACATAAAATAGTATTAAATAAATATAATATCATAACTTTATGACTCTAAAAACTAAAATAAAACATCATTTTATAAGTTCTTAATATTATTCAAAGTACACATAAAAGTTCAAATCAAATACAACATAATACTTAGGTTTAAATTTTACTAAAATACAACAATGTCAATTACAATAACAAGTTTACATATAGAATAAAAAAAACAACAAATAATATAATATAAAATTATAACAAAATCAAGATATAAAAATTTTAAATTAATATAAATGACTAAATTATATGTTTTATAAGGAAAAATTAATAATAATTGATAAAATATATTTATTTGTAATCCTTATTAAATATGTGTTTTTATTTATCTTAAAAATATTTTACATTAAATTTTATAAAAAATTAAAATAATAAATAAAAATACCAATTCAAATTGATTTTCTACACCAGTATTTTATCAGTTTGATTGATTCTTACCGATTTTGAAATGGTTCGATTTTTTCAGAGTTTATGAACTCCTCACCAAAAACTAACTTTAGAAAAAGATGCTTGGATGCTTGATGGAGCGCATAACATCTTCAAAGTGTTAGTCAGGCTCTTGTAATGATAATATAGGATGCTTGTACATCCACACTATCAAGAAGATATGAATTGACTATTAGTCCTTGAATGATGATGAGACCTAACCAATTTTGTATGTTTATATATCTTTTTATTGTATAGTTTGACTATTTTATTAAGATAGTTGTATATGACAATTATTTTTATTTATTTATATATTATTCATAATTTATTTTTGTTATGTTTTGATAATTTTAATTTATATAACTAAATTTTGTAATATATCAGTAATACATAAAAAAAGTTGTTAAAAAAAATATAGCTAGTGTCGATCAAATCAACACTTATTATTCAAAATTAGTATTAGTGTTTATCTAATTGACACTAACTCCAAGTAGCTAATTTAGAGCAACCTTTTTTTTATCAGCAAAAAAATGATATATTAAGAAAGAAAATTGGTACCAGAAGTACCAGATACAAGAGTGATGTCCGATATACAAGACTATTGCCAAGCCAAAGGTTATACCATATTAACATCCAATGGTGATATAAATATAGCATAATCCAAAAGCTTATCAAATAACCACCCCAGCAAAATGTACCCGAGGCAACTCAAAGTCCTTGGTCCAACATTAAAAGTCTGTCTAATAGGCAATAAATACACAGTCGAAACTAAACCTCCCAAACCCCGACAACTTGGAAAAGCATGAAATTTTCAATACGCAATAAAGGCCAAGTTACGTCAACTACATGAGCCCAACATGAAAAGTTCATGAAACATAAGGCATCAAGAAATCCCCTCCAGCAATGTATTGACACCGCATAGTTTGTGCTCATGTGAATTATCCAACAAGGCATGTCGCAGGATTGCTTGCCCACTGCACAAAGGAGAAATGAAATCCCTGAAGTTTGTTATAAAGCCAAGACCAAGCCATAAATTTAACTTCTTCTACCAAAATATCCTATACCAAAGCTTTCTAATTGAAAATGCATCCATTCCTCAATTTCCAAACACAAAAAAGCACACCATAAAACTTGCCAAATTTGTTTTTCAAGTCTCGATCTACCAACACCCAAATTTTGTCGGAAGTGCCCCTTTAGAGTATTTGGCAACACCGTAGCATAGTCTGGTGATATCCATGAATAACATAAATGCCATATCCAGCCTATCGCCTCACATAACAGGAACAAATGTTGCACTAACTCACAATATTGCTGACAGAATGGGCACAACAGTTCATTGTCCAGTTCAATCACATGTCTTCTTTTTAAGTTATCTTTAGTTAGTAAATTGTTCCTCAATGCTCTCCAATTTAGGCATGCTGCTTTATTTGGCATTTTAATTTGCCACAAAAGCTGAAAGATGTCTCCTAGCACCTGGTCCCCACCAAAGTGTAGACGTACAGAATATGCAAAGGATGTTGAGTACAAATCGGAAGTTGATCCCAACCAAAAACAAGAATCAAGCACGGACTTATGAACCTGCACATTGTTTAAAACAAGAGTTAGTTGTAAAATAAGGTCATCATGTGACACCCTTTACCCCTTAGCTAATTATTAAATAAAACATTTTGGAAATATGAAATAACTTTCATTGCAGAATAAAATAAATAGTAAATAAATACATAAATAGAGGCCTATATGCCTCATCTCTAGCGGCATCCTCTTGGTCCTGCTGGACATCACCTGTCACCAACACATTGATAATTGCATTTTATACTTACCTTTTTGGTACACATAAGTGCAATTATTTCATCTATCCCTTATTTAAATCCTTGTTTCTACCTCTTTTTAGTTCAAAAAGAATTAGTTTTTAGATATATAATTAGTTATGTAAATTTGGAATTTAGTCTCATGTTTTAGTATTTTTTGATGCATAGAAATTGGATATGGGTTTTGGAATAGCTTAAGATCAAGGTCAAGGAAGAAAGTTCTCTTCGGCCCAGCTGAAACATTGGCTAGCCCAGCTCAGAAATTGACAAAGAGCACCTAATTTTGAGAAAGGAAGTTCAGCCCAGCTGAACCAGTTGGTGAGTCTAGCCGAGCTTATCCCAGTGAGCATTATTGAAGTTTCGACCCAGCTGAAACATAATTTCAGCTGGGCCGAAAATGTCGCGCTGTCACTTTTTGGGTAAAAACAAAGCTATTAAAATGGCATTTTGCAAGGGAAAAAGGCATTATTCTTTGATCTAGGTTGGGGGCACAAGTGCAGCTGTGGGGAACACTCCCAAGTCTCCATTTTTCATTCATCTCTTCCCCACCATTTTGAGGCTCCTCTTACCCATGAGTAGCTGAGCTCCCCTTCATTGGGGTTTGATGTAACTAAACCCAAACTCATGTATATCTTTTGAGTTATTAATACAAGTTTATTATTCACCGTTACGTGCTTTCTTATTTGCTTAATGCTTGCTTTGGCTTAATCACCCTTTGCTTGATTTTATGGTTTAAATGCGATTGGAAAATGTATTTGAACTATGAATTGGAGAAGAACACCTAATGGGTCTTGTATCTAGGAATAGAGCAAAGCCCATTAGTCACCTTTAACTCCTTTTCTTAAAGCAAGTAACTTGGCTAAGCTATGCAAGGGATTGATAGTTTAGTCAAGGAACTTAGGCTCTTCTTGTAAGGAATTAGGGATTGAGCATTTTTATGAGTTGGTGATAACAAACGGATGATAAACATTGATTAATAACTTGTGTGTGCATGAGTGAGAGGTTTAGTGAAGTCGAACCCCACGTTCATTATCATTGTTTCCCGTAACCACTTTCTGCAATCTAGATCTTTGAGAATCAAAACCCCTTTTATTAGTTTTATTTCCAAGTTTCTATCTTTATCTTTGCTCTTAACCATTGTTATTTCAAGTTTTCTTTATATTTTGCTTAGTAAGTAAAAAGTGTGTAAATTGCCAAATATTGAACAAGTCCCTGTTGATACGATACTTGGACTTCCATTTTATACTACTTGTACGACTTGGTACACTTGCCAATGACGTAACAAGTTTTTGGCGCCGTTGTCAGGGACTTGTGTCTCAATATTTGGCAACTTCACGCTTTTACTATGTTAAGTTTCATTCTTTCATTCCTTCATTTGTTGTGTTTTTATTTTGTTAAGTTTATTGTCTCATGCTCACTTGTACATTCTAGTTCTTTGAGTTTCTTTTGCAATAGTATAGCAAGGAAGAGGAAGATATTAGATAAGCATGCAAGTCAAGAGGCCACTTTATCCACACCTCTTTTGCCACCTATCCAAAAAGAAGAAGAAATCATGGCAGAAGAGGAAGATGTTCATAGACCAAGGAGGACTCTTAGTGATTATGCTGCTTACACGGGTCCGAGGCATTTCAATATCATTGCCAGGCCTGAGGTGGAAGCTTGTAATATGGAGATAAATCCAGATCTTATTCACTTAGTGCAAAACAACCAATTTTTTGGACTTGATCATGAAGACCCTTATGCTCACTTGACCACTTTTGTGGAAATTTGCAATACAGTGAAGATCTATCAAGTGCATGATGATGTCATCCGAATTTGTCTCTTTCCATTCTCTCTTAATGGGAAGGCCAAAGATTGGTTTAGATCATTTCCTCCTAATAGCGACATAACTTGGGATGATCTAGTGGATAAGTTTTTGAATCAATTTTTCCCTCAATCAAAGATTAATCAAAGGAAGGCGGCAATTTTTACCTTTACACAAGGATTTGATGAGCCGTTATGTGGAGCTTGGGAACGGTTTAATAGCTAGTTGAGAAAATGCCCACCTCATGGTCTTGATAAAGGAACACAAATCATTACTTTCTTGGCGGGGTTAAGGCCTCAAACTAAGCTCATACTTGATGTTTCAGCTGGAATCAAGATCATATGGAAGACACCGGATGAAGCTAGGGAGATTATTGAAAATATGGCTTCTAATGATTTTGAATTCCACCATGATAGGACTCCGGTGCAAAGGAGGGAAATCCTAGAGTTAAATTCCCAAGATGCTATTCTTGCTCAAAACAAGCTTCTCTCTCAACAAATTGAAGCTCTCAACAAACAAATTGCAAAGATTCCTCTCCAACTTCAAAGCTTACAAGCAACTTCTTCTAAAGCTCGACATTTCTTAAGTTGTGAGTTGTGTGGAGGTGGTCATCAAAGTGGTGAGTGTATTATGCCACCGGAATCCAAAGAAGAGTTCAATTATATGGGAAACCAAAATCGACAAGGAAACTATGACAACCCTCCTTACATCAATGCTTTCAATCAAGGTTGGAGGAAAAACAACAATTATGGATGGAAGCTAGATGTTGGTCCTTCAAATAGGCCACCACCACAAGGATATCAAGGGCAACAACAACAACATCAACCTTTCCATCAAGACTGCACCTCCAAATTGGAGGACACTCTAAACCAATTCATGCTACTCTCCATCACTAACCAAAAGAACAATGAAGCCTCAATCAAGAATTTGGAGACACAAGTGAGGCAATTGGCTAAGCAATTGGTGGAGCAACACAGTGGATCCTACTTTGCCATTACACAAACCATCCCCAAGGAGCATTGTAATGCCATCACTACTAGGAGTTGGAAGACAATGGGTGAAGTGAGTGAGGAAAAAAGTGTGAGTGAAAATGTTGTTGATGAGAGAAAATATGAGCTCAGGGAAGAAATTGAGAAAAAGATTGAGAGTAGTGAAAAAAGTGAGAAAAATGAGGAAAATAGTGAAAAGAAATATAAGGGTGAGGGTGAGAAGTTGGTAGTGAAGCGTAGTGGAGAGATGAAAACCAAGAGCCAACTTGTCAGGGAAAAGAAGAAAATCTCAAAGAACCCTCCCATCAAAGAGCTTCCTTATCCTTATGCTCCAACAAGGAAAGATAAGGAGAAGCAATTTACATGGCTTGTAGCAATTTTCAAGTAGTTGCATATCTCATTTCCTCTTGCAAAGTCTCTTAATGATGCAATAGAAGCCCTCAATAAGGAGGATGTGTTCTTTTTTACTTTCATGCCACCTTGAACAACATTATCTCGTCAAGCTAATAACGTTAAAGAAGCGCTTATTGGGAGGCAATCCAATTCTCTAACCTTTACTTTTAATTTATGTTGTGTGTTTTGAGTTTAGTTTATAGTTTCCTTGATGACTTTTGTGTTTCAATTGTTATGTTTTGACATGTTTTGTTCTTAGCATTTTGTGGTTTGGCTTGTTTTTAGTTTATCTTAGCATACATGTCATTTTCCAAATTTTTATTTGTGGTTTAGTTGTTGTTTTGCATATTCTAGGAGGCTCTCTATTACACTTTCCTTTTTAATTTAATTTATGTGTTATGAGTTAGTGTGTGTTTCCTTTATTGCTTTATGTGTTTATCGGTTGTAATATATTATGTTTAGTTCTTAAAATTCGGTGCAATGGTTTGTTTTTTTTATTAGCTTTTGCATGTTTATGTTAGTCATGTCTTTTTGTTGCTTGTTTGTTTCTATTTTTGCATCTTAGAAAGCTCTATGTTACTATTTGAGCCCAGCCAGAACTTTGTCCAGCTGGGCCAGATCAAAAAGCTACATAATCATATGTTTCTGCATAATTTTCAGCCCAACTTGCCTCTGTTTCAGCTGGACAGAATAGTTTCAACCCAGCTCGATTACCCTTCAGCTGGGCCGAAAAGCCCCTGGAACCAATTTTACTCTCTGCCAAGTTTTGGCTGGGCTGGACACTTTTTGAGCCCAGTTGGAAAAAAAATCGTAAAAAAAATCATTAAAAAAAAAACTTTGCTCTCATTATTGATGTGTTTTTTTTATTCTCTTTATGTTATTTTCTTTTCTTTTCACCTTTCCTTTCTTCCATAGTTTCTTTCTTTCTTCTTTTCTTTCCAATGTTAGTTATCGATTTTATTTTTCTTTTAACTTTGCTTTATGTGTTTTTCTTGTTTTGGTATTATGTTTTGTTTTTAATTGTAGAAGGCTCCTCCTAAAGACAAGGAGTACCATTTCAAGCCCCAAACAAGAAAAATGAATAAATCTTATACCTCTGCTCCCAAAAAGAAAAGGCCAGCACCATCTTAACCAATCCTCCTACGTACTTGGCCTGGGGACCAGTCCTCTTTTGTTGGAGGAGGAGGAGTTGCGAGGAGCTACTGGTGCTGGAGATGCTACTGCACATGATAGAGGAGATGATATGGAGGGCTAGTTGGAGCCTCTTTCTGCAATTTTTTTTCAGGACCTTGTTTATGATTTTAGTCTTTATATTTTTATTATTTATTTTCAGTGCTTTTCTAGTGTATGTTTCGTACTGCTTGTGTTGCTACTTTGTTTTGTTTGTAAGTGCAACTTTGGGTTGTTTATATTATGCATTGTTTCACTTCTTATGCATATTTTGTTAATTGTGTGCAAAGTTTAGGAAATGTTGCAGTTTATGCTTCAATTGTATGCTTGTGGTTGTCCGCATTGTTGTTAGCTTGTTGCAAGTAGTGTGTTATGGTTACTAAGTTTGGCATGTCTTGATTGAGGACTCTTGAATGCGTTGCATTTTGCCATGTGAGTTGAGCCTTAGTATTGATTCTTGTGAGAGCCACTTTTGTTTTCATGCACCTAATTTTGCTTGATTCTTGTGGATTATACTTTGCACTTGCATGCTTGGAAATGATCAGGACTATTTTTGTGCTTTTTGTGTTAGCCACTTAGCCAAAAAGCTCACCCAAGATGAAAATTTCTTTTCCTTTGTAAGCCCCTTTGAACCATACAATGATTTAATCTTGTTCTTGAACCCTTGAGCCACAAAGAAAACCAAAATGCTTCCCACACCCTAAGGAGAGGAGAGCAATTAGTATGATAGGGTCTCACACAAGTTTGGGGGATTTGGTTTCATAAAGATAAGGAATTTGTTTGAGGGTACCTTTTTTGGTTGGTAATAGTGGTTATTATGTTGTGTAAATAAAAAAAGAGAAAAAGAAAAGAAAAAAAAAGTGAAAAAAAAAGTAGAAAAAAAAATCACAAAAAGAAATGTTTTCTTTATGTTATTCTCCTTGTTATCATTGTTGTAAAAGAATTGAGATTACTCTGATTGGTTTTGTCAAGTCGAGAGAAAAAAAAAAGCAATTTGGAAAAGTTTGTTGATCCTTAGAGGTTGCTCTCTTATTCTCCCGGTGTTAATTTGTTTATCTAGAAAAATCAAAATTTTCTTGTAAGCCTAGCCAAGTTACAACCCAATAAAGTCCTTAGTGATCTTTGCATGTGTGTATGAGTGTGTGATTTGAATTGAGATGATGAGCAAAGTTGGTGTGTGTGGTTCCAATAAGTGGCATTGAGAGAAACACTCACCTTCACAACAATTATTGAGTGATACACCTTTCCTGTGAGGAGCAAAGTGTTCTTGGGTCCCTTAAGATTGTTCAGTGCCATTCTTGTTAATCTCTTGTCACTTTTATATCTTGCTAAATTTCTTTTGTGGACACCATAGTGTATGGTTGGACATGGGCTGCATGTTTTGTCTTATTGGTGAATGATGTCATGAGAAGTGTTAGGATGCAAATATTTTCAATCCATAGCTTGTATGTTGTTGTCAGTCATCTTAGAAATAATTACAACATTCTTTTGTTTGAGGACAAACAAAGATTTAAGTTTGGGGGAGTTTGATAATTGCATTTTATACTTACCTTTTTTGTACACATAAGTGCAATTATTTCATCTATCCCTTATTTAAATCCTTGTTTCTACCTCTTTTTAGTTCAAAAAGAATTAGTTTTTAGATATATAATTAGTTATGTAAATTTGGAATTTAGTCTCATATTTTAGTATTTTTTTTATGCATAGAAATTGGAGATGGGTTTTGGAATAGCTTAAGATCAAAGTCAAGGAAGAAAGTTCTCTTCGGCCCAGCTGAAACATTGGCCAGCCAACTCAGAAACTGACAGAGAGCACCTAATTTTGAGAAAAGAAGTTCAGCCCAGCCGAACCAGTTGGTGAGCCTAGCCGAGCTTGTCCCAGTGAGCATTATTGAAGTTTCGGCCCAGCTGAAACATAATTTCAGCTGGGCTGAAAACGTCGCGCTGTCACTTTTGGGTAAAAATAAAGCTATTAAAAGGGCATTTTGCAAGGGAAAAGGGCATTCTTCTTTAATCTAGGTTGGGGGCACAAGTGCAGCTGTGGGAAACACTCCCAAGTCTCCATTTTCATTCATCTCTTCTCCACCATTTTGAGGCTCCTCTCACCCATGAGTAGCTGAGCTCCCCTTCATTAGGGTTTGATGTAACTAAACCCAAACTCATGTATATCTTTTGAGTTATTAATACATGTTTATTATTCACCGTTACGTGCTTTCTTATTTGCTTAATGCTTGCTTTGGCTTGATCACCCTTTGCTTGATTTTATGGTTTAAATGCGATTGGAAAATGTATTTGAACTATGAACCGGAGAAAAGCACCTAATAGGTCTTGTATCTAGGAATAGAGCAAAGTCCATTAGTCACCTTTAACTCCTTTTCTTAAAGCAAGTAACTTGGCTAAGCTATGCAAGGGATTGATAGTTTAGTCAAGGAACTTAGGCTCTTCTTATAAGGAATTAGGGATTGAGCATTTTTATGAGTTGGTGATAACAAATGGATGATAAACATTGATTAATAGCTTGTGTGTGCATGAGGGAGTGGTTTAGTGAAGTCGAACCCCACGTTCATTATCATTGTTTCCCGTAACCACTTTCCGCAATCTAGATCTTTGAGAATCAAAACCCCTTTTATTAGTTTTATTTCCAAGTTTCTATCTTTATCTTTGCTCTTAACCATTGTTATTTCAAGTTTTCTTTATATTTTGCTTAGTAAGTAAAAAGTGTGAAAATTACCAAATATTGAACAAGTCCCTGTGGATACGATACTTGGACTTTCATTTTATACTACTTGTACAACTTGGTACACTTGCCAATGACGTAACACACATACACAAGAAAAACACAAAACAAAGGGAGTGAGATACATCTCACTACATGCTTGTGGTATGAAAATGGAGACAGGTAGCAACACAAAAAACAACATTGATCTCTTAGCATTCACATATGTCAAGCACAGTCACATTCAAGTATTTATGCAATGCAATGTGTTCTATGCTCTTAGCTTTATATGCATGTGGTGCCATTCAAAACTCTTTTGTGAAAGTAGCCTGGGAGTACGTGCAAAAGACGAATAGCCATACCATGAGCATCAGACACTAACAGTCTCAACTAGGATGATACTCCTAGCAGCTCGTCAAGATTACCTAGTCTTGCAAGGATACTCCAACCCATGGGATTAGCACGAGCTTAAAGGAGATTCCAAACCAGGTAACACCCCCAAGGTTAGAACTCAACGAGCTCTTCACGACCTCCCCAGTTAGGTTCATAAACTACTTTCAAACACATACACACACACACACACACACACACACACACACATATATATATATATATATATATATATATATATATATATATATATATCATGTTATGACGCATGATTCACACACACACACACACACACACACATATATATATATATATATATATATATATATATATATATATATATATCATGTTATGATGCATGATTCACATAGATGCTCATGACTTCATTCAACTTATCACATGGAGGATTCCGCCTCACATAGTCTTGGTCCTCATTTATTTCATACCAACAATACACCATGACATCCTAAGCATGCATACTTCACTCGTATCAAGCACATAATATTATAACATTGGAATTCATAGCAATGTTCACAAGACACAACACACACATACACATGAAATCAAACCATCATGTTTCCAAATTCCAACACAATAATAATTTTAAGAATCATGCTATAACAACATTATAACATCATAAGCATAATTAATAATAATAAAATAAATACTTCACACACAAATATATATCAATAATTAATAATAGTAAAACTAAAATGATAACCGAAACCTATTCTTTTAGTCAATTCCAAATACTAATATAAAATAATATACTATATATATGCACATAAACAAAACACACAAATAAATATACTTACTATAAATAATAAAATACTAATATTAATGTCCAAAACCTCCTGAACCCTACGTAATCAAATCCTTCGTGTGTGTGTGTATATATAACATGGCAAAGTTTTTCTTTACATCAATTTCATGAGATAAACCACCGTCCTAATTCTTTCTTTTGCAATTGTTAATTGCTAATAACGTATACCAGCAAGAGGAAACACATGTCAATATAATTCATGCCCAGGGAAAGACTAAACAATGCGATCATGGAAAATCCCAGTCTAGCAATAAAATTGCCACAAACACATGATTCCAGTAAATTAGCGAACGTCACAAGATATTCCTGATAATATTCAGAAATCAAATTATTGCAATACACAAACAAAACAGTTTTAATCATTAAAAAAAAACTATACCCAATATACACGCAAGTTTAAATATAGCTCATTAATAATTATTAATCCTAATTTCTTCTGTCAAGAACCCTAAATAAAACAAAAGAGGGAAAACATAAAATCACAAACGACAAACTAATATACGTGCTTCGGGATATTCACAACCTGTCCAATTAAATTTAAAACATAATATATGAATAAATTATAAAAATAGACAACCAATTGGGGTCTAGGGCCAACCCCGCTACCCCCAACCATAGTCATACCCATGAGTGAGATAATCCCACTTGCCCCTTACCTCGAAAGATGCAATTCCATGACAATGGTGCAATCAACAATGGTTCTTCATGATTCCCCTTTCGCTCCTCTGTTCGTGGCTTGACGGCACAATTTTCAAAGAGAGGAAAAAGAGACAAAGAGGGAGAAGACTAGGTTTTAGAGAACCTTGACAACTTTTAGAGGTAAGTTGGGCTTACGGAGTCTAAAGCCCAACATGTGACTTAAGAGACCACCAGCTCATAAAATCATTTTATTTTCTAAAATCCCATTTTTTTCTAACTTTTAAAGCCAAAACATATTCCCAAATTATTTATTTTAATTAAAACCAACAAAATAAAATATTTAATAATAATTAATATTTTTGTAATTAGAAAAGAAAAACCCTGGTGTTACACATCCTCCTATTGAAAAGTGGGTCTCCTCCATATGATCTCCCAACACCACTTATCCTCCCTCCAACACCCCATATTTTGAATAGTAGCTCCTTTTTGATCCTAGATAAGGAACAATCTAGGAAATAAATTTGCCTAGCATTGTCTCTCAACCCAATCATCCATCCAAAATATACTTTTATCCCCAACTCCAATATTCCACTTGACCTCCCTATCAAACCATTTTTCACTAATCTTCCCCCCACAAACTTTTCTCAAATCCTTTCACCATGTTGACTCCCAAGAGGCATCTTCCTCCCTCAAAAGATCAAGCCAACCAGTGTACTTTGATTGTAGGACATCCCACCACAAACCACTATTTGAGTGGAAAAGGTTCCACCTCCATTTGTCCAAGAGCGTCTCATTAAATAACAAGATATTTCTTACCCCAAGTCTACCATCCTTTTTGCTTTTACAAATGTCCTCCTAACTGACTCAAGCAATTTTGTTATTTTCTTCATTTCCACCCCACAAAAATCTCATTTGAATCCTTTCAATTTTCTTACATACCTCTTTTGGAGCCTTGAAAAAAGATAGAAAGAGAAGAGGAAGTGAAGATTAAGTTAGCAACGAACAAGCAAACGCATCTTTGTTTTTTTTTTTTTTTAATTAGTCACAACTTTCACTTTTATTATAAATCTTTTTTTTTGGTACACCTTTTATTATAAATCTAAAATATAATTTAGGGAAAAAAGTATTCAGCCCCCTTAAACTTTACTCCTTTTACAAATAGACACCTTAAACTTTAATTGTGTCCCAATTAATCCTTAAACTTTATTTCTTTTACAAATAGTGACCATGAACTTTAATTTCATTTAAATCAATCCTTAAACTTTACCTCTTTTGCACAGACACCTAAATTTCAATTTCAAGTCAATTAATTTTTAAAATTTATCCCTTTCATAAATAATGTCTTGTATTAAATCGAAGTTAAATTACTAACAAAAAAATCTCAACTATTTATTTATATAATCTCAAATATTTATTAATTTTATTTTTATAAATCACTTTTCCAAATATTAAAACATAATAAACTTAGAATTAAAAATAAAATAAAAACTTTTTTGATTAATGTTATTATTCCCTTTTTATATATATTTTCTAAATTCATATCCTTTATTATATTTTAAAGGTGGAAAAATAAGTTGTAACAAAAAAAATGAATGAGTGATTAACCTTTTAAGATAAATAATTTGAAGGAAAAAAAAAACTATTTGTAAAAAGAATAAATTTTAAAGATCAGTTGAAATGCAATTAAAGTTTAAGGTGTCTATTTACAAAAAAGTTAAAGTTTAAATATCAATCACAATAAATTTAAAGTTCATGGTGTCTATTTACAAAAGAGGTAAAGTTTAAGGATTAATTGAGACATAATTAAAGTTTAGGGTGTCTATTTGCAAAAAAAATAAAGTTTAGGGGGACTTAATGCTCTTTTCCCTATAATTTATATATTAAAAATATTTATTTATTGTAAATTTTAAATTTTAATTATATAAAATAAAACCTTTGTACGTACTAAAATTAGCAATTTTATAACTTAGCACGCAAGATAATATTCTGATATTCAAGCAACCAAATTCTTTTAACAACTTCCCCCAAAAGTAAGAGAATAACAAGGCAACCATTTTCCAGTATCTGTTAAAAATCCTTACCAGAACACAATCGCCATACACAAATTAAAGGAAACCTGAAAACACCCCTAATAAAAGCAAATGGCCATTATACCAAAACGAAACAAAAGCATATAACCTTCTTACTTATATATATGTAACCTCTTTTTTTTTTTTCATCACCAAACATATAACTTATTTCTTACCATAAAAA
This sequence comes from Pueraria montana var. lobata, assembly GCA_026413185.1. Classification (NCBI taxonomy): domain Eukaryota; kingdom Viridiplantae; phylum Streptophyta; class Magnoliopsida; order Fabales; family Fabaceae; genus Pueraria; species Pueraria montana. The sequence goes on from CM048654.1 coordinate 24,110,147, forward strand.
TAGCTCAATAACAACATAACATTTAGTTCCATAGCAGTTACTGAAGCACTGATTCATCTAAAAAGAATATTTGTTGAGGTGATAACAAAGAAACAAACCACGCTACCACAACCTCAAACTCAACCCCAAAATGAAACTGAACCAACATTTCTTATTGGTCACGTAAATGCTTTTTCAGTTTCTTGCACATGAATACACATATATAACAAAGGCTAGAAGAACACACACAAGTTTCAATTACAAATTGAGAAAACATTGGAACAAGATTGAAGAAAAAACCATAGATATTTTTCCCACTTGTTTATTACATGGATGTTCATGTAACTACACAACAACCCCTTTTGGAAAACGCAACTGCACCACTACCCCACAAAACGCCCAAAACCCCAACACAAAGAACCATGAGAAAGGCATTCAAAGGCACAGCACACTTGGCCAAGCTTCTTCCAACAGGAACAGTGCTAATATTCCAAACCCTATCACCACTTTTCACACACCAAGGCCAATGCCACACCACAACAAGCAAGGCCATGACCATAGGGCTCATAGCCCTTTGCAGCATCTCATGCTTTCTTCTGTCCTTCACTGACAGCTTCAGGGATGAGAGGGGGAAAGTGAGATATGGGGTGGCCTCATTGAAGGGTTTGTGGGTTGTGGATGCTTCAGTTAGGGTTCCTGTTGGTGAGGCAGAGAAGTATAGGCTAAGGTTCATTGATTTCTTCCATGCTTTCTTGTCAATATTGGTTTTCTTGGCAGTTGCACTCTTTGATGGAAGTGTTGTGAGTTGTTTTGTTCCTAAGCCTTCTGAGGAGGCCAAGGAGCTTCTGGTGGCTTTGCCTATTGGGATTGGTATTGTGTGTAGTGTGCTGTTTGTTGCATTCCCTAGCCAAAGACATGGGATTGGCTTCCCTCTCTCACGCAATTAGTTCTATTGTATCTTGCGTTGGATAGGTCGAAACTCACATTCTAAGATCTATGCTTTGTGTAATTCTGACAGAAGCCTCCTAGGAATTTTTTTGCATTTCTTTTTGCAACCAAGTATTGCAAGACAAACCAATAGCAACAACAAAAAGTAAGGTTGAATACATGAATCACACACCATGTCATTGTGTTTGGTGAAAATTAACCAAATTTATTAGAAGTGTAAATAAATGGAAAGACATCTGGCTTGGCTTTCCATTGATATAAGATTCAAGCATTGAAATACTTACATACCTCACTTGGGTGGCTGAAAATGATTAACAAATTTCGGGTGGTTTAATTGGCAACTTAATTCGTTGATTCAATTGTCAGAAATTGATAAAAGTAGATCATAGCAGTAAATTAATCCTAAGATGGTCTCTCCCGTTTTAGCACTTTTTGTGACGAGATCACTCCTCATTACTATTATGATTCAAACAGAAAGAAAAGCCGCACGTTATTCTCATATAAAGGGGTGTTACAAATCATTCATTGAAGATCTCTAGACAAAATGGCATGCATTAAAATGTTGCAGTTCTGTATATTTCTTAATTAACGGAAGTCCAAAGCATATATGGTTTTAAATTGCCACCGTTGTGGTCTCATTGTGATAACTGGAATTGCAAGCAAATGTAATCACAAATAAGGTTGTAGAAATTAACTCCAGAAAACCGCAATATTATAGTCACAACTCACAATTGCAGATGTAAATTGTGATATAAATCATATATAACATTAAGATGTCAAACCATGTCACAACAACATATTTATTTCTCACATATTTTTAATTAAAATTATAAAATCACGAGTTATATTTATTAAGTAAGAATTAAAATTCACGTAATATAAAAGTGTGTTTAAAATAATAAAAAACAACTTTATAACGTTTCTACGTACGATAAATAATGAAGTGTAGTAGCAGAAGAGTGGCCAAAGCATTAATTATTCAACATATTATTTTTCTTTTTTGAAGATAATTATTCAACATATTCTGAATCCTTACTGTTACCGCAACCTTTAATTAAGAAGCTTTGTTCATCCTTCTCAGAAAAACCAAAGAAGCTTTATTGATCAGAATTGGTAAGAGTAAAAGCATCCACCATTGACGTGTGTTTTTACCGCGGTAACAAATAATAAGCGTAAAACGCACGCGCGGGTCGGGGGTAGTGGGCATGGTATATTGGTATGTAGGCTCAGACGGACCGAGTCCTTAAAACGACAACGCCAGTGTCGTACCGGGAATGAACACAAACCATTGAAAACAAGTAACGGGTTAAGATCAAAGGATCACCACGCCCAAAAAAAAACCCAGCAACCCCAAAAAAAAGCTAGAGAGAGAAACTCGTCTACGTATTTAGAGAGAGAAACACTTCGAAATCAAATACCAAATCAACTCAACCACACGACACGTACACAAATAAAACCACTATCACACTCGTTCGTGAATCAAAGTCACTTACTTACTCTCACACAACAATAATTCCACTCTCTCCAATTAATTATTCTCTTTTTCTTCTCTCCATAATTTACAATTTCTTTTGAGCATTTTATCGAACATCGTACGATAAAAAACTTCAAAATTCGAAAAAGAGAAAAACAAAAAACAATTCGATGGCAGCGATTGGGGATGTTGTTCCTAGTATCTCTTTCTCTTTCATTAATCAACATTACAAACACCTTTTCTATTATTTTTATTACTATTATCGTTGTTTTTGCATAATTCTTCTTCTTCATTTTCCTCCCTAATGTAATGTCTACTCCAATTGCATTAATTATTATTTTTGTTGTTCCCCAAATCTAACCGTTCATCTCAATCACACGCTCATTTCAAGAGTGAAACTGAAACATGAGAGAGAGAGAGAGAGAGAGGGAGGGAGTAGATGAAATGTTAGAGAGAGAAACTCTGAATTCACGCGTCCAGCTACCTCTTCTGGCTCTGATTTTGCTTTTCTTCGTATTCTTCAAGGGTTTTTGGTTTCTGGGTTGTTTCTGATTGTGGGGTTTTGGGTTCTCTGGAGCAGAAGGGTTAGGGTTCAATTTGTTGTTGGGGTTTGTGTTGTGTGAGTAAGAGCTTGATATCTGGGTATGGAGGGTGGTTCGGAAGGAGAGAAGAAGGAGAAACCAGTGGAGGGAGAGAATAAGAGCAAGCGCAAAATGAAGACAGCTTCACAGTTGGAGGTTCTGGAAAAAGCCTATGCTGGTCAGTGAAAAATTTCAGCCATTTTTTGTACACCTCTTTGTGTGTGTGTTGTTTGTTATAATTGTGACTTGTGGTGTGAATTTATGCTGAAATGTGAGGTTGTGTGTGTGTGTGTGTGTTTTAATGGGGTTGTGATTTGTGGTGAGAATTTATGCTGAAATGTGAGATTTTGTGTAATGGGGTTCTGCATTGTGGTTCAGAGGAGGCTTATCCTTCGGAGGCTTTGCGGGCTGAGCTATCTGTGAAGCTGAGTCTGTCTGATCGTCAATTGCAGATGTGGTTCTGTCACCGGAGACTGAAGGACCGAAATGCCAAGAAGCTGCAAAATGATTCATCCCTTGCAGGGGCACTGGTGGGGGAGGGTGTTGAGCAAGTGGCAGGGGCTGATGTTGGGCATGATTGTGGTTTGGCTTCTGGGCCATTTGGTTATCTGGATTCGCGGCAAATTGTGCCTCGGCCTGGGATGATGGCCTTTCCTAGGATGGGAGCTGGATTGCCAGCAGTGGAGAGCAGCAGTTACTATGAACCACCGCAGACCATGGAGGTGCTGCGAGCTATTGCATTTGTGGAAAGACAGTTGGGGGAGCCGATAAGAGAAGATGGACCCATTCTGGGGATGGAATTTGATTCTTTGCCACCGGATGCATTTGGTGCACCAATAGGTAAACTTGGCTTTCTAATTGCAGCATTCCTAAATTTTGCCATGCCATCTGTAATGATATTTCCAAAGGGTGGGAATGAGGCTATTTTGTATTAACTTTATAAAATTTCAATTGTATTTTAATGCTCCTGGCTTAGTCAGGTATGAATTCCAATGAGAGACTGAGAGATGGGCACCTTGTTGCTAGTGCTAGTAAATATAGTATATACCAAATCCATCCATATATTTCATGGCTGTTAGATACTATAAAGTTGACATGGATACATGTGTCAATGTGTTGCCAACAAGGGTGGTTCGCATAATTGAATTGGGCAATTAGCAAAATCGGCTGGTACAGAAGGTCTTGTTGCAGGTTGGAAAATGTTGTTATATAATAGTACTTAATTATTAATAATATAAAATAGTGCTTTGATGATGATGATAATAGTAATATAACCACAATATCAACTAAAAAGTGAGGGAAATCAACAAAGTAGTGTGGGGGAATGGACAGGAAATAGAAATGATGAGAAGCTGATACATGTTCGGCCAGGGTTATTGTTTTAATATATTGTAAATAGATCATCTTTTATTAGCTACTGCTATGTTTTACCTTGTTTTTGTCTCTCTTCTTTGTCAATAGTTGGATCTCGTCCATTATCATAAGCATCAATGTTGTGACCAAATTTCAACCAAGATACATCCATTTCAATTAGCATCAATAATTCAATATTGATGGATGGCAAGAAAGAAAAAAGGACAGTTGTTTTATGTATTTGAAAATAAGGATAATATTGAAATAGTTAAATTGTAACTCATGCCATTTTATTCACTTCCCAAACAATGGAATGGAAATTTTATTCCATTTCATCATGAAGTATTCAAGTATCCAAACAATTGAACAATGGAATGGTATTTTTATTCTATTCTGTTCTGTTCCATTCCATTCTGCTTTATTTTACTACGCATTGCTCCATACACTCTTAGATATTCAAATGAAGCCAAAGGATCTCACTTGATTGCGAGTTCAAGGTCATACAAGATATTTGCAATGTCAGACTAGTATAGGGTGTGTATGAGCCGAATGGATTAACTTATTTTTGTTGCTTGTAAGTGTATGATCCCAATGGAATAATGTCACAAGGATGGCAATTATACAAGTTCTTTTGTGCATTTAAATGGATAATTTTCATAGCTTATTAGACCAAGCAAACCTACCAGCTAGTACTTGTGAAAATAAGCTAAAAACAAGTTAGATAGGAAAAAATTTAAATTTAGTTGCTTATTAAAATGCACTTGTCATGTAAGTAATCTTTAACAATTCATTTGAATAAGTCAGTCTTCATCTGGATTTGATTGGGTATTAGTCCATTTTAATTGTGGCACATTTATTAGTTAATTTGAAGAGAATGATATCTATATATAAGTTTTCAAATTATTATCTCCCTTTTGATAACAGGTATTTCGCATTTTTTTGTTGTAAGTAATAGAGTGGCATAACTCACTGCATTTTGGCACTGAAAATGTGATTTTTAAGGTCAGTAATCACTTGAGCTCTTCAAAGTTTTAGAAAGTGAATTTGGAAATTGGAAAGTGTACATAGAACACATTTTTGTCAATGTTGTACATGAGAGAAATTTGGTTAGTGCTTGTTTTGTATGAATTTGGTTAATGAAGTCTTTTTTGCAGTCAATAATCACTTTTGAGCTTTTGAAAGATTTAGTGCATGTTTGGTTCAACTTATTTTCTAGAGATAATTGCTTTTTTTTTTTGTTAGCTTTCCAAGAGAACTTTCAAAAAATAAGCGAATATTTCCAGAAAAAATAATCTTTTCCAAACATGCACTTAAGGTGCATTTTGATAAGCTTTGAAAAAGTTCTCTTATAACTATTTTCTAGATTTTTTCCTAGAGGCTACTATTTTTAGCTTTTAAGAGAAGCACTAGAACACTTTTTTTTTTTTTTTTTTACTTTTTGAAAAGCTTGTTATATCATGTTTTAATTTATTTTAATAGAAAGTGTTTTTCCTTTGAAAAAGCACAACAATTGTGCCCTTAAAAAGTGATTTTGGAAAGGGTACATAGAACATATTCTTGTCAATGTTGTGCATGACAGATGTTTGGTAAACTTGTTTCAGTTAGGCATGACTTTGTGCTGTAAGTACTACTATTGAACCCTCAGCAATGTCTTCTATTATTCCAGGGACAGTGACAATGGGGCAACACAGGCAATGCGGAAGGCCTTTTGAGGCAAAAATTTATGAACAACTGGACAAGGTTATATTTCTTTTATTCTTTCTCTCTTTCTGCAGTTTCACAGTTTTAAAGAAATCTTTTGAATAATGTAGTACTGCTTTAAAAGTCATTAGGTTACAACTGTGGTTTGTACTAGTGCATGTTTGGTTCAGCTTATTTTATAGAAATAATCACTTTTTTTTTTGTTACTGGTTAAATATTGTACCAAGCATGCTACTAGTTAAATATTGTATTTTATCTGTATCTTTTTTTATCTCCTTTGTTTGTTGTAATTATATACCTTATCTAGATGAAAAACATCTTTTATATGCATCTTTATGGCTTGACTGAAAAGTTCATTATGTAGGATATTTCAAGGACTCTGCATGAATATCAATTTATTCCAGAGAAGCCATCTGTTAGAAATGAGACATATGAGAGAGTTGCCTCCTCTATCCACTATAGTTTTCTTGATGGCTTTCCACATTCTAGGACTTCATTATCTAGTGGGCGGTCTTTCCTCAATGGGAATGAATCTGCACCTTATGGATATGGAATTCAAGGTCAGATATCTGGTCTAAATCTTTTGTCTCAGCAAGGTAGGCAGCATCATCTTTTGCCGTCTGCTTCTGGAGAGAATGATGGTGTTCCTCGAAAGAACCCATTTGTTGATGTAACTGCCAACATTCATAATGGGGCTCACCCTATAACTCTGATTGACAGCCCTCTAATGCCATCTGAAGGGAGGGTTATCCACGCAGAGGAAATATCAAGGTTTCAAAGGAAGCGAAAGGTATCTCAATGCACGATTCCAACATGATTTTTCACTAGAGAATGATTGCTCATTGCCTTGTCTTCCTTGCAGAATGAAGAGGCTATGCAACAGGAACTTGAAGTGCAAGAGAAAAAAATTAGAAAAGAGCTTCAAAAACAGGATATTCTAAGGCAAAAGGTTTGAGTCAGTTTATTTTTCCCATTTGATGATTATATTTGTTATATAGCTGATGTTGTTTTGCCATGCATCAAGAGAGAAGAACAAATAAAGAAAGAAATGGAGAGGCATGAACGTGAAAGGCGGAAGGAAGAGGAAAGGTTATTGCGTGAAAGACAGCGAGAGGAGGAGAGGTACCAAAGAGAACAGAGGCGTGAACTGGAGCGGCAGGAGAAGTTTTTACAGAAGGAATCAATCAGAGTATGTAAGATTCTCTGCCAATTTACTCTAATCTGTTATGTGAAAATTAGTAAAGCTTGTGTTATTTGTTCTTTCAGGCTGAGAAACTAAGACAGAAGGAGGAACTACGCAGGGAGAAAGAGGCAGCAAGGATGAAAGCTGCCAATGAGAGAGCTATTGCTCGCAGAATTGCCAAAGAATCAATGGAACTTATTGAAGATGAACGCCTGGAACTCATGGAGTTAGCAGCATCAAAGAAGGGACTTTCTTCAATACTGGCTCTTGACAATGAAACTATTCAAAATCTTGAATTATATGGAGGTAAATAATTTGATACTCTGCTTATTTGCATTTGCTATCTTGTATCTTCTTGCTGAAGATTCTGCAGTTTGGTAATTGAAGTGCTCAAATTAGAATTTGTTTAGTGACATTTTCATTATGCTGATCTGCTCAGCTTCTCCCAAAACTGATTCTAACATTGCTGTGTCTTTGTTGACTAGAGAGATTATTTTGTGTTTAAAACATCTTATAATCAAAATCTTACTAGAGAGATATTTTCTTTTTGGGGGAAGGGGGGGTGGGGGTGGAGGTGATTTTTCCCTGAACATTAATCAAGACCAAACATGCACTGGTTTTTCAGATGGGCGGACATCCTTCCCACCCAAGTCCGTACAGTTGAAAAGAATCTTTTCAATTAAACCTTGGTCAGATTCTAATGAGAACGTAGGAAATCTTCTGATGGTAAGATTGTTTTTCCCATTTATATGTTTTGTATTTTTGGCTTTTCTGATTGGTAGATGAAATTTGTTGAGACTCTGATGTTCTTACTGTCTGTGAGGCTAACCAAAGTTGAGAAAAACTATTTCCCTTCACCGATATAAAATCTGTAACCTAGTTATGATGGGTTCAGATATGTTTCTGATTGTGCATTATTGTATCTTGTGATAAATGGCTGATTTTAGTTTCTGCTTGGTCTTGCTATCTTGTGGAATGTATTGTTATTGAACCATGTGATCTGCTTACTCACCACATGGGAAATTTTCTTTTGTCAATTGTGTTGCCTCTGCCCCCCACTGGTCCATCAAATACCTGGATTAAGCCTGTAATTGTGCTTAGTTTTTCTTATGGAGATATTTATTGTCACTATGATTTTCAAAATATAAAATTGATTTTTTTATTGCAGTTTGTAACTATGTGATTTATTGAATTTTCTCTCAACTGTGATGAATATAAATATAAATGCTTTGTATTTAGGTTTGGAGGTTCTTGATTACCTTTGCTGATGTTCTTGGAATATGGCCATTTACCTTGGATGAACTTGTACAAGCTTTTCATGACCATGTAAGTATAGTTTTCTCCACCTGTTTTTGCCAGGTTCTCTTTCTTTAAGGTCCCTATTCGAGATCTTGTTTGTCCAATACCATGAATCTTATGATTGCTGATAGATAGAAAAGAAAAGCATATGCTGAAAATCACGTGTCTCAACTCAACTACACCATGGAGTCTATTTATATAATGAATATATTAAAAACCAAGATTCAGTTTTCCTGATTACCATATTAACATGTTACACTGAACCTAGATACTTACAATGAACCTTGTCATACTTACACATGTTTCTAACAGTGCTTTGTGATGATGGATCTATATTTGCTCTCTTAATAATACAGGACCCAAGGTTGTTAGGTGAGATCCATATTGCACTTCTGAGATCCGTTATAAAAGATGTTGAAGATGTTGCAAGAACACCCTCTACTGGGTTAGGATGTAACCAAAACAGTGTTGCAAACTCTGGTGGGGGGCATCCACAGGTAGTTGAAGGGGTGAGTACTTTGTTTCATTCCTCCTGCTTTAAACATATTCTTTGTTCTTTCCTTCTCAACCTAAATAAACTTATTTGGAATCTACTATCAGGCCTATCTGTGGGGTTTTGATATAAGAAATTGGCAGCGGCATTTAAATCCCTTAACATGGCCAGAGATTTTGCGACAATTTGCTTTGTCAGCTGGATTTGGGCCCCAATTGAAGAAACATAATATTGAGCAGGTGCATCCTTGCAATAATAATGAGGTTATTTATTTTTCCATTATTCATCACTAATGCTTTCAATTAAAAATCTATTTTCCGCGGTTATTCTCAATCCCCTCTGGGTTTCAAGTGCAGGGCAGTGATGGTAGAGATACAATTTCTAATCTACGCAGTGGAGCAGCTGTTGAAAACGCTTTTGCTATTATGCAAGAGAAGGGATTATCTAACCCAAGAAGATCTAGGCATCGATTGACACCTGGAACTGTTAAATTTGCTGCCTTTCATGTTCTTTCTCTTGAAGGAAGCAAAGGCCTTAATATATTGGAAGTTGCAGACAAGATTCAGGTATAACTATTCTTACTGGATGTCTTATTCGTTGTCTCATGTTACTAATTAAGTTTTCTTGTTCATTTCTTTTTGTTTATCTAGAAATCTGGACTTCGTGATCTCACAACAAGCAAAACACCAGAGGCTTCTATTTCTGCTGCTTTGTCTAGGGATACAAAACTATTTGAAAGGACAGCTCCTTCAACATATTGTGTACGTCCTGCTTATAGAAAGGACCCAGCTGATTCTGAAGCAATTTATTCCGCTGCCAGGGAAAGAATCGGGATATTCAAAAGTGAATTTGTTGATGCAGAAGAAGCTGATGTTGGTGAAAGGGATGAAGATTCTGAAAGCGATATGGCAGAAGATCCTGAAATTGATGATTTAGGAACTGAAACAAATAAAAAAAAGGAGAGTTCCAATTATGAGGAGTTTAATGCAAACTCTGTGATGAGAAGTAGAAAAGACAACGTTGAGGTTTTGCAAACTCATGATTCTTGCCATGAGAAAGTGGATGACAATTTAACTTCAATTGTTGCCAAAGACTTCAATGAACATAAAGATGTTAGTAATGATGTGGTTAATTCTAATGTCAAAGGCATATATGTTGATGAAAGCATTCCAGGCGAACCATGGGTACAAGGGCTTACAGAGGGAGAGTACTCAGATCTTAGTGTAGTGGAGCGTCTTCATGCTCTAGTTGCTTTGATTGGTGTGGCAACTGAAGGAAATTCAATTCGTGTTGTACTTGAGGTATTTTCTTAGTTTTGAACTCTCTTATCTTCATTGTGGGTGGCCTTAAAACAACTTATATATGATTGTGTGTGTGTGCACGGGGTTTTCTGATGAGCAATGTTTCAGGAACGTCTAGAAGCAGCAAATGCTTTAAAAAAGCAGATGTGGGCAGAAGCACAGCTTGATAAACGTCGTATTAAAGAGGATTACTTTGTTAAGTTGCAGTCTGTCTCTTATTTGGGCAAAAAGAATGAGCCGGCTGTTGTATTACCCTCAGTAGAGCATAAACAGAGCCCAGTGCTTATTGTTGACAACAAAAATAGTAAGGCTTTGTTCACTTCCCATGAACAGAGCAATGAACTACAGGAAACTCAGAATCGTATTCAGAGTTCTCCATTAGAAGTCAATATGCAGATGCAAGATTGTTCTACTGGCCCAGATAATTATTCTTTGCAGCAATCAGGACATGCCATTGAAAGATCAAGGTCAAATTTAAAGTCATACATTGGTCACTTGGCGGAGCAAACTTATACGTATAGATCATTGCCTCTTGGTTTGGATCGAAGACGTAACCGATACTGGCAATTCATCACATCTGCTCAAAATGATCCAGGTTGTGGAAGGATTTTTGTGGAGTTGCATGATGGTCGATGGAAGCTGATTGATTCTGAAGAGGTATTGCTTCAATGAGGCTGAGTTGATCTTTGTCATGATCTTATATGATTTGCCAGTGGTCTTTATGTGCATTTTCTTTGTAAAATCTTTTATGTTCTGTCTTTACCCTGTCAAGCTTGATGTAGCTAAGGCAAGAAATGTCTATTACTAATAATTTGCTTGTGGAAGTCATCACATCTAATGCTACCAAATGCATAGATTATTAGCAAAGTTTTGTGAAATCATTATTTCCTGTACGTCTATATATAAAAGCTTATTTTCATAGATGCTACAAACTAGTTTTTTTTTTTTTTTTTTCCTTTTTCTACCTCTTTGTACTTGTAGTTGTAGTTTCTGTTTATCCTAGATATTTTGTTGTGTTTGTTTTCTTCATTATTTTCCTTTTACATGCAGGGTTTTAATGCTTTATTGGCTTCTTTGGATGTACGTGGGATCAGGGAGTCCCACTTGCATATGATGTTGCAAAAAATTGAGATGTACTTCAAAGAATCTGTTAGAAGGAATGGCCAAAATATTAACATGAGAATGCAAAATGGAGAAACTATCGAGAGACTCAAGACAGAAGCTGTTGAAATGGCTTCAAACCAAGATTGCAGTGCTAATGTTCATGGTTCTACTTCTGTATGCATTGATAATCTGGATTCATCAGACACCTCAACATCTTTTGTGGTTCAGCTTGGAAGAAATGAAGCTGATAACAAAGATGCTTTTATGAGATATTGGGACTTTGAGAAATGGATGCAAAAGGAATGCCTAAATTCCTCAGTATTATGTGCAATGAAGTTTGAGAAGAAGAGGTGCCGTCAACTGCTGTCCATATGTGATTTGTGCCTTCATGTCTATTTTTCTGGGGGAGCTCCATGCCCTTCTTGCCATAGAACCTTCAGTGCTTGTAAGAGCAACTCTAGTTCTTCTGAACATATTGTTCATTCTGAAGGCAAAGTGAAGATTGGCACTGATTGTTTTCATGCTTCATCCCTATTGCCTTTGAGGATGAGATTGCTCAAAATCTTCTTGTCAATTGTTGAGGTCACAACCTATATTATTTTTCTTGACTATGATTTGTTGATACTGAATAAGTTAGATATAACTAATTTCTTAATAGTTGTTTGGAATTTAGTTAAGGTCTCAGTTTATTGTTTGTTTCTGGTTCACTGGAGCTGATAGTTTTTGGTTATGGGTGGTAGGTAACCCTTCCCCAAGAAGCTCTGCAACCTCTTTGGAGAGACAGCTACAGGAAATCTTGGAGTACAAAGCTGGATGCTTCCTCATCAAGTGAAGACCTTCTTCAGGTTATAATCTGGCACATCTTGATAGACCATGCTTTGGAACTTCTGTTTGTTGCTGATGGTCTCAAGTTTAAGCACTCTTCTTTTGGCTTATGGCATAGTTGTTAAAATATTGTTAAAGCTTAACTTTGATTTTCCCATGTCTGTTGCAAATGCAAACAGAAAGACTAACTAATGCTGGACCGATTCCCTGTTTCCAATAGTGGGGTAGTGCTAATAATTCAATAGGGAGCTGGAAAATATTTAGATAATTAAGGCTGAGAAAAATCTAGGGTCATTGACTCATTGTTCTGGTTGAAAGACTACATTGTCATATGATAGTACTGATATCAATTGAACTTTCAAGGAATAGAAGTTAATTCTATAGTGTTCTTTTATCATATTCAATGTTTTAAAAACTGAGCATGGGATTGAACTGGTGTCACCTCAGTCTGGGTCATGATTTGATTGATTCAACTGTTTGATTTTGTGGTTTTGTTGGCCCATAATTCATGTGTATCAAAGGAGAGGTAAAGAGACGGAGAAGGAAGTGGAACGTGAGGTTTAGGACCAAACAAGGCATAAGGGTCTATGAAAGGTGAAGGGGACAGGTGGCAAGTAAGGAGGGAGAGAGAGAAGTAATGGGGAAGGGAGTAACAGAATTGCCAGAGGTGGCAGTGTGGGAGAGTAGGAAAGAGGTGCAGGAATCATACATGATACATGCAGTGGGAGTGAATGAGTATTTGAGCAGTAGGAATGAAATGGAGGGGCATCGAAGAATTAACAATTGGTTTGGGTGGTATGGGGCTGAGGAGAGAAGTCAGTTCTCTCTCAGTAAGAGTGTCTTGGCATTTTTACTTCTATTGTTTTTGTAAGGGAGCTCTGCTCCAATCTGTTGTTATTTTCCTATTGCTTCTATCTTTTGTCTAATACATACTGTAAGAGGATTCATCCTCTGAGTGAACCCACTATAATGTTAATATCAGTTTTCTTTTGTTCTATCTCCCTATCTCTGGTTCCTATCATGGTTGAGCTTGATAAAGTTCAAAGTGGATAACCAGATCACGATCTAAACTGTTCTTCCAGCCAGCTGATGTGATCCAGTTGAACATATGCCTAGTTGGCTAGTTATTGTGTTAGTCTAAACATTTTAAAATTTAATATTGATGCTTAGTGCTTCTTTTCTCAACATAAATTGTTTCATACCTTATTAATAAACATGTTAGATTTTTTCTGTTCATCGTAATGTGTTTTCTTGTTTACTTCTTCGTTTCTACCATGAAGTGGAATACACATAGTTTATCTTAAGCTTTTCATTTATTTGTTAATCCTGTTACTCATGTGTAAGATATCATTTCCTTCTCAGATATTGACTGCATTGGAAGGTGCTATAAAGAGGGAGTATTTGGATTCAAACTATGAAACTACTGGTGAGCTGTTGGGTTTGTTTAGTTCTTCTGGATGTTGCACTAATGATTCCATTGATGGTGAAAGGATGCCTGTACTTCCATGGGTTCCATATACATCAGCTGCTGTAGCTCTAAGGCTCTTGCAACTTGATGCTTGCATCTTTTACACTTCTCAGCCGAAGCTGGAGTCTGAGAAGGATAAGAAAATTGGAATTGTGATGGTGAGTATCCTTCCTTTTCCTACTTTGATTGTGAAAATGTTAAAAGGATTTGAGGAAAATAAACAAATATAAAGTTGAAGTGTTCATAGTTCAACTAAAATGAAAAATAAAAAGAATGAAAAGGCTGCCAATAGCCCTTAGTTAAGAAGGTGAGGATAAAGAAAATGACTTAGAAGGTTGCACTCCTTTCAGAAGGGTACAAATGTGCTAGGTTTGCGAATTTATTTTTGTGCGGTCCAATCTTCTTGACTTTGACTCATTCACCCCAACACAATCTGATCTTGACCCAACTAATAATGACTGGTTTAGACTTTAGACCAAGTTGACCCAAGATCTGGATTCTGGACAACTGTATAAATTTGGACATGTATGTGTTTCCCTGTGTGCGCACAGGCGTGTGTCTGTGAATGTTTTTAAGTTATTCTTTTATACATTTTTGTAACGATACTGCCATTCACGATTTCATTTGAGCGGCTATCTGCATTTGAGTTTACTGAAATATGCCTATTTAAAAATTATGGGGAACATGGTTGGTGAATGGAGGAAAAAGAACTGAATGTGATATTAAAAAAAATTATTCAAAAGAAATGGACAAAACTCCTTGAAACTTATCTCTATAGGCAATTAGGTATGCTTGATGGAACTTTTGTAATATTCTGTGACGCTATTGTAGGACTATCATTTTAGCAAAATAAAATAAAGAATGTAGATTGTGTTATATCTTTCTTTTTTGAGAGTGGGGACTAAGGGGCAGGGAGAGGAATCTGAATATCTGCAGGTTTGCCTTGCAAATAGATTTCTCTAATATGATAACACTTTTATGCTTCTATACCTTGTGCCGCAAGCTTATTTTTTAGAAACTTATTTCAGGATTCTAGGATTCGCATTACTTGCAATACCATAAATAGAATTTTAAGAATAGAAGACAATAATTTTGGCTGCAATTGTTGTGGGAATCAGTCTATTATTATTGGCATATGTATGCTTTCAGTTTGAATTTCCCTAATTTTTTGTTTCTCATTTCAGAAGCTTCCATCAAAACATGCTTCTGCCAAAAATTCCTCCAATGCTGGTGCAATTGAAACTTCACATCAGGCTGAACGTGCTGTAGAGAACTGGGTTGATCTTGGTGCTGGTCTTACGAGCTACAGCAGAGGACAAAGGACCCAACAAGGCCGTGGCCGTTCTCATGATGGAAGATCATCATCGAAAGGGAGGTTGGTTAGTTCAAGATCCGGTTCTAAGAAGAGAAGCACTACCTCTAGAAGCAGGAAAATGGGAAAATTACTCGGATGGAAAGGGAGACCGTGCAGACAAGGAGGAAATGTCCGTGGCCGTCGGAGCATTAGAAGCAGGCAGAAATCAGAAGCCAAGGTGGATGTGATCACTGGTGAGAGGGACACCCCAAAAGATGTCATGGAGGAAGCAGCAGCTGGTATCTTTGTCAGAGAAGAGATTAATGAAGTTGAAATGGAAGCCACTGCACTAAATGCTAGTAGTTCAGACAGATCAGGCTATGAAGATGATATTTATCCAGCAATAGGTGATGAGTATGATTATCTGGTGAATAAAAATGATGGAGGATATCAGGGTGTATTTAGTGGGAAGTCTGAAAATTTATTAGATGGAAGCCATTATAATGTGGATGGTGAGGAAGATATGGATATGGATGACAATGTTGAAGATGATGATGATGGGCAAATTGATCTTGATGTTGAAGATTACATAATTGGGGGCGACTCAGATGCAAGGGACAAGAAAGAAGAAAATGCAGAATAAAACATGGATCCGGATGGAGTTGGTTCTACATCATCAGACTATAGTGATTAAAAGTAGTACCAGTCATGGAAAGTGACTCCACAAGAGTCTCTAGTTAAATTTTGATATAGTTTGTTTAGTAATGTAGGCATAGGCCAATGATAATGTATTTGCGATAGAATTTGTAGATTGCAAAATTATGAAAGGAAATTTGTTTCTCCTGTCATTGTAAAATGTTCAACAGTGTCAGATTATTTAACGGTTGTGAGCTTACAGCTAAGTCCCTACGTTGAGATAACATCAGGATCGATATATATATATATATATAAGAAATTTTAGACGACAGGCTCCCCTGTTTTGAAAGAGAATATCCATCATCTATCGACATATTATTTTGCTTCTTGGTATCTATCTTACGTCGTTCTCTCAGCTGTAGGTTGCATTCCCGAGATTTTTAGTTAAATTATTAATCTTTTAGGTCTATTCCTTCAACTAATAATTGGTAGTATTTCTTTAAAAAAATGGTAGTATTAAATTTATCGATAATATATATATTTAAAATTATCCTTAAAATTATTAACATTTCATTTTTCTTAATCTTTTTACTTTATTATTACATCTTAAAAGATGTTTTTGTTAAAAAAAAAAAAACAATTAATGCAGTAAATATTTAAGGAAAATATAAAAATAATTAAGACAAACTGTCCAAAAATTATAAAAAAATTAAAAACTGGAAGGGACCGAAAAAGTTTTTAAAACTATGAAGGTACATATTTAGTGTTTTAAACCAAAAGAAATTTAAAAATTTTAGTATTCTAGGCTCCTCTCAATTGTTTTGGGGGAGCCAATCATTACTTTTATTTATTGTTAGAGGGATTTAAATCTTAGCTAACTTAAATTTATATTTATATATAGCGTCACAGGATTAGATTTTTTTTTTTTTTTATCAAATATTGGTGCAAAATATTCACCAAAAATTTACTAATTTAGTAATGACTAATATTCGTCGAACTATAGAAAGATTTCACTTATATATGTGCACAATATTGATCATTAATTAATTCTGTTATCAAGAATTAAACAATTCACTTCAGTTAATTTTCTCACAATAAGTTAACAATCACATTAAATAATTTTCTCGCCAATAACTAAATTACTTTATTAAATTTTCTCATCAATAAAGTGGTTTTAATCTAAAATAGCACCTTTTTATGAGTTTCATTTACATCATTTTGATTCCCATTGCTCCCAATAAACTATATGTTACATGGTGCCGAAAGCATTCCTTTTGATTTAAAAATTTTGAGCCTGTAATCCTACCACTGCTGTAATATAATAAGGATTTAAAAGCTTTGCACATTAACTCATAAACCACACAAAAGAATCAAATCAAAATTTTTTCCGCTAAGTTTACAATACATATGGAAACAACCAAATTTATTGGTATTATATCTTACATCTTCATAAAAAAAAAGTAGCTCCCAGTGGGGAATCTGACAAATGCTATACTATCTCACGCTTAGGCACTGAAGAGTTTCCTGATTCCTGCTTTTTGCTCCTCAGTGAGCCTAGTTGGGAACTTGATGTTAAACTTTATCCTCAAGTTCCCCTTCTTTGATGGATCTTTTGGAAGTGGCATTCCTTCTCTTGGGACAACCTCTTCATAATTGGGATGAATAACATTGTTGATTGGGATGGTTAAGTTTCTACCATCTAGGGTAGTGAGGTGCACTATATAACCGGTTAATGCCTCTGCAAGGGAAATCTTCTGGGTGACAACAAGGTCATTTCCGTCGCGAGTGAAGACACCGTGCGGTTTTTCGTCTATGATGAAAACAAGGTCTGCAGGCGTCACATTTGGCTGTTCATTTCCCTTTTCAGGGAACGTGATCTTTGTTCCTTTCTTCCAACCGGGCTTGACATTAATGGTCAAGATCTCCTCCACTGGCATGGTTTTGCTGCACCACAAGGAAAGAGAAAGAGTCAATAATCGGTTTGTGACAGAATGAAGATTAACAACCAATTATCACAACAGAAAGAAACTGAAAGCACATTCTGAATCTACATTAAAATAATCCTCCAACATCACAATTTCAGGATTATGTGTATACAAAAATAATCTTGGAAACTTTTGGTGATCAAAAGGAAAGGGAATAGAAGTTTAGTGTACCTTCCAAGTTTTAGCTAAACATCTACTAAATTTTACAAGAAGAATCCTTAATGCCAATAATTAAATTAAAGGATATCCACACTGAAAAAAAGAAAATATATTGTACTGAGGAAAACTTATAGTTCTAGGTTCCAAGCTGGATAAACTAAACAAGTTTAGTTTTGACAATATGTAAAAGACCTAAAAGCCGCAATGCTCATAAGATCGAAGAAAGAGCACTTTTCCAGCACAAGGATTTATACATTAATACTTTTTCGTCATGTTAGCATAACAATACAATAGGATTATAGAGTAGAAGTTCTTGATGCAGCAATTTGCCAAGCACCTACTGTCTTGTTAGATCAATAACCCTTATTATTTCAAGCTTAAATTCCATAAAATCAATACTGGAAATAACGAAAGTACCAAAATATATGTAATGAATTGAAATAAAACACCAACATAACATCCTCCATCACCATCCGTCTAATGCCTACAACTCACAAGACCAACTTAAGTAATTTTTATTTATTTAGATTTAGAAGTTAAAACCTAGATAGCTTTCCATATCGAAAAACCCAAGGCAATGCTACCTTCGGCAATTAAAACATTATTTCAATTCAATTCTGGACCATCAGTAAACAATTAAAGAATGTCTAGAACACAAAGATGAGAGAGGTGTACAAACTTTACTGGGTAGAAAGGATAAACTGCAGGATGTTTCAAAGTACAAAGAGCATTGTTGATTATAAATACTAGAAAGTAGCAGGCAATTTTCTTCTAAATACAATGCAGCAGCAAACGACACTAACAGAAAGACAATTTATGCATTAACTAACCATTGTGTAAACTAAAACACCTATCAATCAAGGCTTGAACATTGCACACAGAAGATGAAATAGATGTACCGAAAAATAAAGGAAACCACTCAATAGCTAAAATAGCATTTATAAGGACAGCCAATTAGCAAGTATTAGTTCTCAAGTGTAATTTTTCAGGCCAAGCAATCAACATAAGTGAAAATAGCAGACTGCAGTCATGTTTTTTCTCCTTAGTGGATCCACATATGCTTTTTCTTACTACCAAATTGAAAGTTCAACCATCTCAATTATGCACAAAATTGACATATTAGAGATCATATCACATATTCACCAAAGAAGAGATCATATCACATTTAGAACAACAAAAACTAAGAAAGCTAGAAGATCCTCAAACACAGGAGAAGAAATAGCAAAGCAATAACATCTACTCACCCACTGGCATCTGCAAT
Organism: Pueraria montana var. lobata; assembly: GCA_026413185.1. Lineage (NCBI taxonomy): Eukaryota > Viridiplantae > Streptophyta > Magnoliopsida > Fabales > Fabaceae > Pueraria > Pueraria montana. Next base: position 24,129,191 of record CM048654.1, read on the forward strand.
TTCTCTAGAGATCTTCATCTTCTTTGTAGTCCCTTTATATATCTCCTCAAGAGTGCAGGGCAATTTGTTCTCAATGGGAGGAGCTTTCCGAGGTGCGCCGTGACTCATATGTACTCCTCCTCCTTCCCCAAAAGATGCAAACATATCATCACCAAACATCCCACCAGGGAACCTTGATCTCATGCCACCGACGCCGACGCCGCCACCGCCACCTCTCCCACCCATTCCACCAAATGGGGTTGAGAATCCAAAAAACTCTGCAAAAATGTCATCAGCATTCCTCGGATTGAACTGAAACGATCCCGGGATATCTCCTGTGGAGAAGAAAGTAGTTCCAGTTCCAGCACCACCAGCATCAGGAGGAGGAACCTGACCCTTCAGACCCTCTTCTCCATATTGATCATAGATTGCTCTCTTTTGAGGATCACTAAGTACCTTCAATAATCACAACAGAAACAAAGTAAGCATCACCCGCCAGACCAACCTCTTCATTAGATTTCACTATTTCACTCCTAATTCCAGAAGGAAAAAAAAAACAAAATTTTGCATAACCCTAATGGAAAAACATTAGAAACCACAATAGCAGATGAATTATTTCACTCCTAATTTCAGAAAAAGCTTAAAGTTTTGCAATACCCTTATGGAATACTTTATCGAGTTTCACCATTTCACTCCTAATTTCAGAAAAAGCTACAAAATTGCAATACCCCTATGGAAAAACATTAGGAATCACAACAGAAGAAAATGAAGTAAGCATCACCCAGATGAAATATTTTATTGAATTTTCCCTCCTAATACCACAAAAAGCTAAAAAATTTACATCACCCTTTTGAAAACATACCTCATATGCTTCCGAAATCTGCTTAAACTTAGCTTCAGCTTCTTTCTTGTTGTTGGGGTTCTTATCAGGGTGCCATTTCATAGCAAGTTTCCTATAAGCCTTCTTCAAGTCATCGTCTTTGGCGCTCTTATCAACCTGCAAGATCTTGTAGTAATCCACACCCATCGTTGGTGCTGAAGGTGTTTCTTCTTCTTCTACTCTCTTTCTCTTCAGGTTTGCGGTTGTTATACTCCTTCTGCTATGCTACGCTTTGTTTTTTTCTGCTATGCTATGTTATGTGCTAGTATCTCACAAAACAAAACAACTCAGAGAGAGAACTTGTGCTTAGAATTTGAGGTTGATGATGATGGTGTCGAAGGAATAAGGTGTTTAAATCATTCGGGTTTTGAAGTTAGTGTTGTACAGGCGTAGCCTCGTAGGATCTCGATCTTCGTGGAAAGTTCCAGAAACCTACACGCTTGCCGTTGGTTTTCTTTTCTATCTAGGATGTTTCGGAAAATCATTGATTGTAAACTGTTTCTAAGGAGAAAATATTTGATCAACAATTTATTTTGTAGTGTAAAAAATAATGAGCAAATTATATTAATGCTTCGTGAAATTTCGTATAATTATATAAATATTTTTTATTTTTTTAAGAGTGTTAGTATAAAGATTGAGAGGTGTCTATAATTTTTTTAAACATATAAAATAATGTTAGTATAATATTTTTAAACTTAAAGGGGTTAGTGTAAGAAAATAAAAAATAATGAAATTGTGTGTAATTTGATAAAAGTTCAGGGAGTGTTGTTGTAATTTATTCAAAAATAATTATCTTTTAGGAAATCTTTTAATAATTATCTAGGAAAAAAATATCTTTTAGGAAACCCTTTAATAATAGAAAGGAAAAAAATAATTATCTTTTAGGAAATCTTTTAATAATAAAAAAAAATGTAAATGGACACCCAAATGCTACATGCCCTGAGAGAGATACAAAGAGAAGAGAGAAAAAGAGATATATCAATAAATTAGGAATGTTAATAAAGTATTTGATATTTAATGATGTCTAAATATATCATTGTTCTAATAAAAAAATTTAATTATTGGAATAAACTAATGGGATAAATTACAATTTGAACTTAATTTTACAAAATTAATTTTGATTGTACGTAAATTTGTGTTTGTTTGTTTTAAAATTTTTATTTATGATATATTGTTTTATATTTTTTATTTGTTATAATTTATTTTGATGTAATTAAAATATATGCTTAAATTAATTTTAAAAACATATTCATGTTGAAATATATGTTTTTTTTTAAACGATGTTGTAATATATGTTATGTTGCTTACACTTCGAGTTAGTAAATTAATTTGTTGGCTTAATTACAGATTTTACCATCCAACTTTTATTATTTTATGAATTTTACCACCCAACTTTCATTATTTTGTGAATTTTACCATTCAAGTTATTTTTTTGCAAATTTTATCATCAAACTTTCATCATTTTACCAATTTTACCACCTAAGTTTTCAATTTTTGCACATTTTACCTGATGTTTCACAAAAAAAAGTTTTGAATTCTTTAACTTTTTTTTTGTGAAATATCAAAGTGATAAAATGCGTAAAAATTGAAAACTTAGGTGGTAAAATTTGCAAAATAAAATTTGGGTGGTACAATTTACAAAATTATGAAAGTTTTGTGGTAAAATTTGTAATTAAGCCTAATTTTTTTTTTAAAACTTATTGACGGTGAAAATATGATAAAAGCAAATAAGATAACAAGAATAAGAGATTGTAAAAGTTTAGCGGCTCGTATCTCTAAGGATTACATTCTTATTTAGACAAATTTTGGTTGATTTAGTTTGAATAATTAGATAGATTTATCTTATTATTTGAATATTACTTTATTTTTAAAAACTTTACACTTAAATTAAAAAATACTCATATTTTTTAGGTATGTATATGATTGCAAAGAGTACCAGTATTTTAGCCAGTACATTACATAAAATAAATGTTTATTTTATACAACTAAAATTTATAATAACTAAATACTTTTAAATATATAATTTATATAATAATTAAAATTTATAATTAAATATTTTTGAACATATAAATTATATTTTAGATTTACGATAAATAAATTTATATTACAATATATTTTATTTTTAATTATTGATAATTTCATTTTTTAAAAATATTGAAATTCAAGTTAGAATTAAAGATATTGAAAATGATAAATTAAAAAAGATAAGAAGTTAAACCGTTAAGTTGATGAAGTATAAGAAGGTTGATTGACCTTTTTGGGCTTTTAAATTTAACCTAATTATTTTTTTCACAAGCCTAAGTATTCTTTTACAGGTCTCTCACAATTGATTCAGTTGTACTTACAACACACTTCAGAAGTACCAGTTCACTCTCTACACCTCTAATCAGGTGTTTGGGTTAATTTTTTATAACACAATTAAACGGGGGGACCCAATTGAAAAAAAAAAGTTTAGGATCCTAATTGAAAATTTAGTAAAAGTATAGGGACCGCCAAATCAATTTAACCTTCTCATAATTAGGACCAAAATTATATTTTCATTTATTTCTTATATAAAAAACTTGGGCAATATAACATAAAGTTTTAAGATTTCTAAGTTGTCAATAGAATTGTTTGTTAATATTACAATATATTATATTGTAAGTATAAATTTACAACATTTAGATTTTTTTAACTTTTGTTAGATAAAAATTATTTTAATATATGGAAATAAATCCAATGTTAAATCATTTGGAAATGATAGTTTTTTTTGGTGAATCTAATCAGTTTTTTTTTTGTATAATTTTATGTATTCTTTTTGGTATAAATCTAATCAATTAATTATGAATGCAGTTATTAGAAGGCAAATAAATACGTTTGAATTAAAAAATAAATAAATTTGAATTCACGGTATTTCTTACATATTTTTTGGTTTTTTTTATGAAGGATATCCTAAAAAGATAGTTGGAGACTTTTGAGGTATAGAGATCATTGGAGTAGATTTTGTCTCCCCAATAAAGTTTTCTCCATATACATGACCATATATCGAACCCTAACAACATACTTAAGAAACTTAGTTATATACCAATTATGTTGGATCTTGTTAATATCTACTTATTACATATATAAAAAGAATAAGAGCATTTGTAACATATTTTTTAACACTTATTTTAACATTTTTCTATAAATTGAAATTTATATGAATCCTAATCAGTTAATTAGTAATGTAGTTTATTAGAAAGCAAGTAAATAAATTTGGATTCACGGTATTTTATACTTATTAAAGATATGAAAAGAACAAGAGTGTTTGTAACATTTTTTAACACATTTTTTAACATTTTTTTTTCTATTTGTTGAAATTTACATGAATCCTAGTATAGAAATAGAACCACCAAATCACAAATAAGATTGTTTAATAAAATCTACATAAATGCTGTCAAAAAAAAAATCTACATAAATTTTGTCCAATAACAAAAAGTATGTCAAAAAGAGAATATTAAAAAAAATATTACAAACATCACTCTAAAAAGAATGAAACAAATATAACAAAGAAGTTAACGGTTGGAAATCGTATTCAATTAACTTGAATCATAAACTGAAAAAGCGAATCAGTATTTTCTACTTACTGTAGATATAAAATGAGTAAGAGTGTTAGTATTATACTTTCTTTGATACATTTTTTTTAACATACTACTTTTTATTGATGAGTTCAATTAATTTAGAAATAGAATCCACCAAATAAAAAAATGAGATCTATATATATTTAATGAGACTTACATAAACTCCATGCACTCAATAATGTCAAAAAAATAATATTAAAAATTATAACCAACATTCCTCTAAAAAGAATGAAACAAATATAACAAAGCAGACCCTGAAAGCGAAGTACACCAAACTAATACTAGGCCCCTAGGCCCTAGCAAGGAATCCGGTCAATGAACCATTTAATGACTCGAATTGGAAGCTTTACAAGATTCACACCCACATTGGCCAATTCTCCACACCCTTTGCAACATGGACACAAGCAACTCAATATTGACCTGCATTGCCATCACCAAAATTCATATTCAAAAAATGGGAAGAAAAAAAAAAAAAGAGCAATTCATGAATTAAATGAAGAGTTGTTAGTACAAAAAAATTTATGCTAAAAACTAATAAGAAATTATGGTAAATATGACTATTAAGGATGTTATTATAAAAATTATCGTATTTATTATATATGATAATTTGTTATTGAATAATAATGTAAAATCTCTTTACAATGTTTATGCATAAATCATTTTCTCTTAAATATATTTTACTACATATATCAACCAATCAGCCAAAAATGAAAAAAAAAAAAAACAAATAGTGCAGGATTGGATTAATGAACACAAGTAATACTATAAATAAAGGAAAACGAAACTTAGAATAAGAACACAAAAGCAAAGAAAATTGAATAGAAATTAGAAAATTTGACATACCCAAGAAGCCAGATGATTGCACCCACAGGACAAAAAACCAATGAAACGAGAGCGAAGGGTAATCCAATCACGAAACCCAATGGCCTGCACTCGCAAAATTCACCTTCCATATTACTTCTCTCTGTGTGTGGTGATTGTCTTATATAGTTGTCTCAAAGCGGATTCTGTTTCTCTGCGATCTGAATCTGAAGAAGAATGAAGAGAAGTGGAATTGGTTTTGTATAATTAGAGTCTTTGAATTCGATGTAATTTCGTTGGAAAACCCACCGTGACGAGAACTCCGATGACTTGCTTTTATTCTCACGTTGACCTTCGGTTGGTATTTTCTTTAATTTATAAACTGTGATCATATATATTACTAGCATGCATGATATATATACTGTAAGATGTAAGATCCGAAAATATGTTCTGTCAAAATAAAAATCCGAAAATATGGTTTCTAATAAATTTTAGCAGTATATATTATTTAAATAAATGGTAATTTTTTAAAAATATTAACTTTTGTTCTATAATTATCTAATAGATGCCTTATGAAACATATAATAATATCATCTTATATATTAATTATAATATTCAATGAGTATATATGACTCGGTTAATAACATATATGGAAATTGTAGAAAATGATCTGGGTTTGATTCATGCACAAACACATCCTTAGATAGAGGCATGAAGAGTTTTAAGTGTAATTAAATCTCGAATATAAATAAAAGTTGATATTTTTATAAAAGTATATTTTATTTAATAATTTTTGTAATTATCCTTGTTTGATTTAGAAAAAAAAATCATGCGACAACACAAATCAAATAAGAAAAGGCAAGATAAAAACTTAATTTTTTGTTACTCAATAAATTATAGGACAACTTTTTAAAGATAAAAATACTCTTTTTTATTTCTCATTTAATAGCTATATTTTCTCTCTCTTGTCTCCTCCCTTGCCACCATCGCCACTATTAACGCTGCCATTGTTGTCACCATCACCACCACTGCTGCTACCACCACCATAACTGTCACAACCATCGCTATCACTACTGCCACAACCATTATCACCATTGTCACCACCACTGCCATCGTTGTCATCGTTACCATCGCCACCATCGCCACTACCACCATTGTTGTACCATTGTCATCGTCGTCACCACCACTATTGCAACTGCCACCATCATCATGGTTTCCACCACCGTTGCCACCACCTTCCTTATCGATATCAACGTCATCACCACCGTTGCCACCATTGTCATTGTAAATGTCACTACCACCACCATATCTTCGTATTAAGATAATTAATATGAATTTTATTAAGATAATTAATATTAAAAGACGTATTGCAATAAATTTCACATCATTTTACTTGTGTTGCCTATTGTCCATTAAACAATGCATAAAATAAAAAGTTGTCATATAACTTAAGTGATTGTCCCGTATTGTTCTTCTTATGCGTACCTTAAGGAGTATCAAACACACCTTTTTTGGTATAGACCACAGTAGGCTTGGCAGTTGGCTATGGGGCGGGTTTTGCCTCCCCCATCCCTAACTCCTCACGAAATCCCTAACCTCGTCCTCGATTCCCATTGTGTGTAAAAAAAAATAGTGCTTATACTCGGTGTTGTGAAAACTGACCCGATCATCGACTCAGTCGAGACACTGGGTTAATGGGTCAGTGATTGAACCGGTGGGTCACTAATTGAACCAGTTTGACCCGGTATATATTAAAAAATTAAAAAAATATATAGTATACTATGATTTTTTGCAACACATAAATCAAAATAAATTTGCATGTGTAAACAAAGCTAATGCAATAGCTTAGTGGTTAAACCTTGTCCAGCTGACTACAAGGTCATGCCTTTGATCCCTCTTGGCATGACAATTTTATATTTTTGTTTAAAGCATGTTCACAACAACAACACACACGTAGCATTATAACCTTCACCTTCTTGGGACACGTGCACGCAGAAGGTTCCTGACACGCCTTGGGTTAAAGCAAACATGGGAAACGAAGCATGTGTGAGCTGGACACGCGAAACGAAGAAAAAAGGAGACACATGGCTCAAGAAAAGCAGCAGGTTAAAATAAATATTTGGTTCGCTCGGGACCGAGTTATGCCGGTTGGATCGGATTTTTGACCGGTTTGATGATGACATCACCAGGTCAGTGGCATATCCGATCCAATGATAAACTCGAACCGCTCAATAGTCCAGTTCCCGGTCGGGCCGGTCCAACCGGCTAGTCCGAGCCGTGTTTAATAACTATGCTTATACTCGTCCCCGGTAGGGGTCGGCTTTCCCTGCCCTGCCCCCGTCCCCTGTAACACCCCAAAAATTTCAACACGGTAAGTAAGAACATAAGAGATTAATTAGAAATTAATAGGGATTTAATTGCTTGTTTTAAATAAGAAAATAATATACTTGGAGTAATTAAATACAGTTAGTAATTAATGGAATAAATAAGAAAAATAAAGGAAAATAAATAACATGAGTAATTCGTTATAATGGTCAAATAGGAAAAGATTTATAAAATCAAAAGATATGATATCCTCTGTAATTAAAATCTAAGTGAGTAATCTAATTAAAATAATTGCTTGTAATAAAAAGTCCTCTGTGAGTAACTCGCTGGAATTAATTCTTTGCAATTAATTCTCGGTAGTTACTTTCCTGTGTATTCATCTGTGAGTGATTATCTGTTATGTCTGCTAGTAATTAATTGGACTATGATTAATTACTATTAGTAAATACTTAATATATCTATTGTTAGGTATTAATTAATTAATTGGTTTCAAATTGGTTTTAATTATTTTGATTATTTTAAATTATGAAACTTGCCTGTCAGGGTATCGCGTATAAAATTCATGTGTGAGCAATTCCTCTAACAGAGAGAATTTTATAAGAGTTATTAAAAAGTTTTCATTGCATAAAGATTTATAAAATTAAATAAATAATTATCTATTTGAAATATCTGGGAAAAACCGTTTTGAATCGTTTTAAAATATAAGACTTGCAAGATAGGGAATCTTTCGTAAAATTCATCTGTGAGCAATTACTCTATAGAGAAAATTTTATGAAAGTAATTGAAAAGTTTTTATTTCAAAAGATTTATAAAAATTATTTGATGTTTAAAAGTTTAGTTTTGAAAATTAAAATCGCGTTTCGTTCCGACTACACAGTGTAATTCTACACTGTGTAGATTAACTTAGCACTCAACCTATCAAATCTTTCTCCCTACAGCCACTTTAATTTCCTGCAGCCTACTCCCCTTTCTCTCTCTCCCTTCCACAGCTGTACACACTCACAGCCCTATCACACTTTTTCAGCCTCCCTAGCTAAGCATCACTCAAATCACACTTAAGGCTAACACTCACCTACACTCACTCAACCACTCACTCACTTAACTTCAACCAAACCATCTCTGTCCAAGGGAAGATTAAAAACAGCTTCTCCCTCTCTCTTTCCTTCTCTGGTCGCAGCTCTCTCTCTCTCCCTCACAAACACCATTTTTCAGCTTCTTCTTCCTCTTCCATACTCTAGTTGGAGTGCCCTGCAGCCAATACTCCTTTGAAGGAAGCTAACCAGCTTCTTCTCCTCTGTCCAGCAAGATCCTCATCACAGTAAGGGAACTCTTTGATGGATTCAAGTGGCTGGAGGTGGAGGATCCAGCCACTCTCACCCTAAATGCCTCTCATGTGAACTGGTTGCATGAAATGTGTAGTTGTATGTGTGTGACTGGTTTTGTTTTCTTTTATTTCTCTTTGGTAGTGGCTGTATCTTTGTCAAAACTTTTCTCCTCATCTTCTTCTTGCCTAAAAATTGTGGGATGTCTCCAATACAAAGGAGACCATGCCCAAAATTTGTTAGACCCTTGGAATGTGAACCTAGGGCATCTGTGTGTGTGTGATTGTGCGTTTTGAAATGCTCTGTGATACAGTCATGTGGATTGTAGTGTGATTTAAATTTCTCTATGATGTTTGTGATCTGTGAGCATAAGACTCGATCGTGAGTGCTTATGTGGACTAGGACATTGTCCTAGTGACTAGGGAAAATTGTACCGGTAATAACAATATAAATTCCAACAGTGAGAACAACTAATTTAGACTTAAGAATTTATTTATTTTTCTAGGCTTAATAAATTAACTCTTTGATTTGTGCTTTGGACTTAGATAAATATACTAGGACCCTTGCGTGGAGGAATCATCGGTAAGTATGAATTGTTAAAAACTTTAGAAATTGAGAGGGTAAGGCACAAATAAAATATAATAATGAATCTTGATACGTGTTGGCGAGATGCGCCTTGAGAGTCGTGCAACGAGGAAAAACACGTGTACGGCGGACTTGTGAAGGAAGTCGCGTGGGACGATTCTGACTGAGTGAAAGTTGCAATGATGTTGACGGAGATCGAACGACGTGTTCACCAATAGGTGATGGAGAGTATATTCTCATATGGTATAATTTTGTGGAGCCAAGACAAGGTCTTGAGCTTGGCGTCGATTTTGATCCGTCTTATACCCCAGTAGTGGAAACCCACGACGACAGGCAAAGATAAAACCGTGTGAGAGTGTGCGAGGAATAAGTCCTCGGAGTATGAATGACCACAGATTGGTACCTGGGAGATGATCGTGAGGCATTACGACCTTGGAGGGTAGGCGTCGAGTTGTGACCTCGTTCACACAATCCGACTTGGCGACCCTGACAATAACCACGAGAAAATCTCAGTTGGTGAGAGCCCACCTGATACCAGGGTGATGGTGTACTCCCAGCAGTCATTCCACTCAATGTAAGACCACTGAGTTCTGGGAGTTCCAGTGGCAGCTGACCAGTGTGTTACAATTTACAGAGATTAGTTCTAGGAACGAGTAGGTTTCGAGTGTGAACGTTAGAGAATCACCCCGCAGTGGTTAGCAGGATTGTGTGTGACTTTTAAAATCGTTTCTATGTGATTTGTTTGATGAAGCGAAGAGTTCACCCTTACATTTTTGTTTTAGGCGCCAATGGCAATATCTGTGGAGATCACAAGGGGGCTATCCTCATCAGTTTTGTCGCTCTCGTCATCATCCATCTCTTTGGAGTGTCCTTGAAAAATTCATCGATACCCGCTATTGTTCCCGATGCCACACCATTCGAGGAGTTCACGATTGGACCGACGCTTCCCGCTTTTCACTGAACCCTTCTTATGTCAAAGAGTTGGGGATGTAATTGGGTGGGAGTCAGTCAGGGGGGATCTGCCGCTAGTCGTGAACTTAGGGAATAGTGAGTCAAGGTTTTTATGAAGGATTTGAAGAACTTTAAGGAAGATTCTGTGAAGGATCCCGTGGGCGATGACCACTAGATTTCTTCTCAAGGATCTTGTCAAAGATCCCCCGCTATCCTATTTCTTTGGATTAGGCTAACATGCAGGGTTGGGTTTAGAGATGATTGCTCTAAAACTAGGGTTTTCCCTTTTATGTATTTGAATACGGGTAGACCTAGGTTTCAGATTTTACTATGTATATTAGTTTTCATACTCTATTACCCTATGTATTTGGTATATACCTTGAGCAATGTGTATATATTACTAGTACTCCGGAAAATATTTAGGTTATGAAATTCTCTACTTTATGTATTTATGTATATCTTGTAACAGAAAAATATCTCATTTTATTCATTCTGCTTAATTGGAAATTAAGTGCCCATTTATAATTGAACAACGCTACATAGTTTTCTTGCAAACTTAAATAACTTGTTTTTAATTATTAAGCAAAGCGCAACTTTCGAAATAAAAATTGAAATAAAAAGTTTTTAACAATTTGGTAAAATTCCAACTTATGTTTCATAATTACACTTGATTTGCACAATTAAACAAGCTATCGTATTTTAGAAAATAATTAAATAAAGGATCTCTTCTTTCTTTTACAAGAATTGAATAAAGTAACATGCATATTAAATTAAAATAAGTTTAAATTGAGAATATATGTAAACCCGATTTAGGGTGTTACATCCCCATCTCCAATACTAATATCTGGAAAAAAAAACTATTACCATCCTCTGAATAGTTCGCCGCTGCTGATAATCCTTTTTCCCGAATACAGCCACACTCGACTCCACTATACTAAACAACTTAGTCACCACAATAGCCACCACTTAAAAGAAAATGAGCCCGCTCTTGTCCTTGTAAGGGATCACCTTTACGGTTGGGGCAATTGGAATATGGAATGGAACATAAGCGCACGCGTGTGTGTGTGGCTTTCGTTGGGAATCTAACTCAAACGACGAACGTGATGGTGGCAACAAACGACACTACAAACTGTGATAAAACGAGAATTGAAATGACAAGACAAGACCATATTCAAATGTATATAGAGAAAATTTTGTAGCGGGACAGGTTTGGAGACAAGGCGGGGTGGATATCAACATCCTTGTCCTTGCTCCCATCCCTAACTTTGACAATCGGGGAAAACTCGTCCCTGACCCCAATCAAAACAAGGAAAACCTGTCAAAGTCGAGGCGGGTTCATATGGTTACCTACGAGTCTGGAGATATTTGTCATGCCTAGACCATAAGTATCCTCTACGGTGAGACGTAATATAAGATTATGTATTATAAGATAACACATTAAAGAGTGATATGCACTCATCACCGACATTTCTCGCTTCTTTTGTTAATATATTTGAAATTTATTTAGTTTTTCACACTCTTTGTGCATTTAAGAGAATATTTAAAAAGTATAATTATATATCCTAGTACATCTTAATATTTTTTTGTCATCATGTTATTGATGTCAAGTATCTACTAACTTTGTTAATGACTAATCTTTATCAAGGTGTCTGGTTGGTCACCTTTAGTAGGGTCTCCCTTCCCAACCAGATTTTTTTCATCCACAAAATTTGAATCTAAGACATTATTTAAAGAATTCAAGCTTATTTTCACTTAGACTAACTACATGTTACTAGTACATTTTTATATGGCATTAAAGTTTTATTTTGGCTAAATTACTCACATGGTCCCTTAACTTTATTTTAGGTTGCAATTTGGTCTCTTATTTATTAAAAGTTGTAAAATGATCCCTTAAGTAATTATTTTATAGCACATTGATCCTTTTCGAAAAGTTGATTATTTTCAATATTGGGACACGATTTTGAACCATTTTTTTATTGATTCAAGACGTGAAACTTGTCCCATTAGATTCACCTACATGTTACTAGTACATTTTTTTTATGGCATTAAAGTTTTATTTTGGCTAAATCACTCACATGGTCCCTTAATTTTAGGTTGCAATTTGGTCTCTTATTTATTAAAAGTTGTAAAATGGTCCCTTAAGTAATTATTTTATAGCATGTTGATCCTTTTCGAAAAAATGATTATTTTCAATTTTGGGACACGATTTTGAACCATTTTTTATTGATTCAAGACGTAAAATTTGTCTCATTAGATTCATCTACATGAAAACTATGGAACCTAATCAATGTTCAGACCTAGAAAGGACATAAACGATATGAAAGTTGCATAAAAAGTATATCTCACGAACAATCGGAAAACTGAAAAATCTTCCAAAATCAACCAAAATATTTAACAATTTTAGACAATACAATTCTATTTCCATTCATTTCCTTACCTGTCACCCATTCAAACATACTGCAGCAGAATTTAGGGGTAATTAACAATGGGTCTAACTCAGTTACTTGAGTAGCATGAGTTATTGTAAAAAACCTAAGCTAAAGAAAAAAAATGGTTGGTTCAAGTCATTGTTTTTATTCAAATTTTAAATTTGTAAATTCCAGGATACCGATTTGGATAGTAGGTTTAGGCACATAGAACTTGAGAATATCCGATTGGAAGACAATTTTTTATTTTTAATGTTGTGTAATTCTAAATTTCTATAATATTTATATTGTGTAATTTTATAATTTAAACTTTTGATACAATACAACAATTTTCATTTCATTTATTATTATTATTATTTTTATTTGTTTTCATTTTCATTATTTTATTAATAATCTCAATTATCAATCCCGACTCATTTCTGAAAAAAAAAACTGAATAAAAAAAAAATCCCGACTCATTTCAAATATGATAAGGTATTCGGGTTGGTTCACTTAATTTGAGTTAACAAAAAATTGGAAAATCAAACCAACCCAAATCAATTATCGTTAATTGATTATAAACCCAACTCAACGGAAGCCGTGTTCATCCCCGATTAATAACAGTAAGAGTGTGTTTGTTTCACGGATTAAAATTTTATTCTCGGAAATGTAACATGGAAATATTACATATCCATATTTGTTACAAGTTTTGAAATTTTTTCCCAGGTATTATGTATTCCTAGGCATGTTATAACTTCTATTTTTATCATATTTTTCCACGCTTCTATTCCCATGAGGAGGGATGGGTAAATAATATTTCCATGGGAAAGAAGTTATAAGGTTAACTTTGTGGTGAAAAGAGAAGGAAGGGAGGGATAGGTCGTGGGTTCGAATCCCCACTAACAAAAACTAACAAATTAACAACTAATATTTGACCGATAAAAAAAAATAATATTCTCATGGGAATAAGGGAAGTTATTTCTTAAAATACTAATCACTTCCTTTTTTATTTAAATTATTTTGAATTTTAAAAGATATTCCCAAGAATATTAAAATGCAACCAAACACATTTTTTAGTAATACTCAGGAATAACATTCCTATATTATATTCCCAGGACTAAAACAATTATCCGTGAAACAAACGCCACCTAAGGTTTTAATATATCTTAACAATATGTATAATTAAATAAAAAAATATAAAATTTAAATTAAGGTAAATTTTACAATATATATTTTAAAATAAATAATATAAATATATATAATATCATGTTTTACAAAATATTATCTATTAAATATTTTTTTATTATTAATTAAAACACAATTGTTAAAAAAACTTATAATTTTTAAAAGAACGTAGGACATAGACAAGGTTGAGAAGACCTGAAATATAATTTGAATTTGACTTCAAAATATATCAGATCTAACTTTTAAAACAATATCCATCAAAACAAATGCTGAGACCGAGTTAGTGAAACAAGACGAGTTAAATACATGTTACATTATCAATAATGGTTATAGAAATTTTTTGGAAAATTAAAAAATTATGAAGACCAAAATTTATATATAAAAAAAAGATGGAAATCAAATTTAATCATATTTTTTAAAAATTAAAAACATATTTTTCCTAAAATTTAAAATGAAGTAAAAAAAATATATATCCAGGGCCATTGATTAATAAAATCATTTTTTGGCTGTTAAAAAAAATGAAGTAAAAAAATAATTGTTTCATACAGTTAAGATCGAAGATTGTATTTGGAAATTTTCATACCTAAAATTAAAAAAAAAAGTATTAAATAATTTCTAGCAATCATAAATGAACTATCAGAAAACATAATAAAATAATAATAAAATCAATGTCATTTAATGGATGAAAAAATCATTTTGGATTTATTTACAAACATAAAAGATTAAAATGAAACTTTTAAAATATAAAAGACCAAAATGAAAAAATATGAAAAAACATAATAGACCAAAATAATATTTTAGCCTTTTTGAAACTGAAACTAATAATAAAATAAAAAAAATTGAATTTTACAGTGATAAAATAAAATAAAAATTAAAAAAAGCAAAAAAAAAGGGTATATTTGCAAAAAATAACAAATTATTTAAACCAATAGAAAAACAAACTGGTTAATCACATCATTTATCGGAAAACTTTAATTGTAACTGTAACCGTACTCTTTGTTTTGTTAGTGTCATTTTTTCAAACTTTTCTGTTACAAGGAGGACAAAAGATTCTTTCTAAGCACACAGTCATCTCATCTTATTCACAATAATAATGGTATCCAGACGAAGTCTAGCGTGCCAAAGTGACTCAGGTCACGCACGGTGCGGAAGTTTTTTTGCACCCTCGGATAAAACAGTAAAATAATTAACGGTAGGGATTTTAAGGATGTAGCGTGGTCAGAAAATACTGGATAATAGAGAATAGGAAAACGGTATCTTAGTAGCAGGCATTCCTCCTTCGATCTAACTCCTCCACCGCCGCCGCACACACTCCTCCTCCTCCTCCCCATCCGTCGCCGATGACGACGACGACAAGGCCTTGAGATCGAACAACCTCCGCCTGTTCCCGCCGAACACCGCCACCTCCGACGGCGCCGACCGCAAGCCCCGCGGCGGTCGTGCACTGGTTCTTCCTCCATTTTCGCTCTCTCTTTCTCCCTCTGCACTTATTCTTCCCCTCTTTCTCCTCCACCTCTGCGAACCCTTCTCATGTGCGTCCCTGGGGTAGAAAGAACCACCCTGAACCCCATCCATCCAAAGCTTGCGAGCAATCGCTGGTGTTTCCTCTTCTTCTTATTCCCTCTCTATTATAGTGTGCTCATACGGTGTTACTATTCTCTCTCTTGTTATTCAATGTTTTGTGACTATGCTACACCTTAATATCTCCACATTAGTTATTTTGTTATTTTATCCAAGGATGCGAAAAAACTTCCGCATCGCACGTGATCTGAATCACTTTGGCACACTAGAGTTCGTCATGGTATGCATACTATCTAAATCTACTAAACTTTCTATGAACACCTATCAACTTCTCATTCATTTGAGAGTTTCAGACACCTGTCATCTTCTTATTCATTTGAAACTTTTGTACATTGTAAATTTTTTCCAATTTTTTCTCTCTCTCTCTCTTTCTGAGTTCCGACTCCACCATGGTAACCCCTCCTCTCAACTTCTTCCTTTCTCTTCTCCGGTGCCGTTTTTGACCTTTCTAGGTAGCGGTTTCGAAAAATAAATTGATTAACACGCTTCCTTCCTTTTTCAGATATCTTCTCCCTCTTCTTCCCACAAAGCTCACGACGCAGTCTCTTCCGGTCACCAACTCCGACGCAGTTTCCCGCCTCCTCAGGTAGCGGTTTGAAAAAATAAACTGAGTAACACTCTTCTCATTCTTTCCCTAAAAAAAATTCGAGAAAATCCCAACTTAGTTGAATCCGAACTTTTCTATCTTCTTCCCTACCGCTCTCAACAGAGACCCTTCCGGTCACCAGCTCGGAACCTTCCCACAAACTCATTTCCGAAGAGCAAGCAGACAACATTGGAAAGCTATTAACCTTGCAAGAACATGGAAGCACGTGAGTTTTTGCTTTCCTCTTCTTTTCTCCTTCCAAGATGCATTTTTACTTTATTTTTTTAAATGTTGATTGAGTTGTTGCAAATTACGAGTAACCATAACCTGTGCTGATTATTGACAATGAAGGAGGGTTGGAAACTTGGGTATTTGTGATTGTTTGTATAGAGGCTGGAGTTGGTGTCATCATTCTAATTATTAGAATGTGGGTTTGGACCTAACTCAACCCCAAAAACTAGTTCGTAGGATAAGGGTTGTCCCTACTTATATATTGTATTTTTGCCTTATTTCTAGTCAACGTGGGACTTGGATTTTTCCCAATACTAATTTCCTGTTGGCTGCTAGATATACAATTGGCATTAATTAAAACTAACAAGAGAGACAAAAAAATAGAAAAAAAAAATGAGAATCAGGTTAATTATATAATATATAGCAATTACGTACTTTTAAGATTATTAAATGCATACTTTTTTAGACAAAATTAGTTTATATTCACTATAAAAAAAATGGTATCATTGATATGGTGAGTAATGTATGATTAGTTTAGCATGGTACCTGTTTATGTAAGCATTAGACCTTCATTTTACAGCTACATACAGTCATGTACCACATGATAAAAAAAGAAAATCAGAGTTTCTTAGCATTCAAGAGCCTAACACATAGATATTCATGCACAGGTTGTTTTCGGAGAACAAGGAATGAGCGATGATCAAGCTTTTGTCAAGAGTGAATCATTGAAATTTGTTTTTTGAAAAAATTAAAAGAAGGAATTGGCTAATTGTAGCAGTGAATGGATATAGTTATTCAAGATCTTTTTGCATGGATACTTGACTATTAGTTGCTGGAAAAAAGTTTGAATTGCAAAAACTTATTGGTTTCATTTGTTGTTAATTTGAATTTCAAGATTTTTTAGTGCATGTTTGAATGCTTCGTAGATGAAATTCTTTACCAGATGGTTTCATGTTAATTTTAATTTGCTGCCACCCAACTATTTTAATAGGAGATTTGTTGTTGTTTCTTTGTTATTATTTTGGGGAAATGTAATGTAGCATTTTCATTGATGATTGTTGTGTTAAATTTGATGTTGAGACACAGAGAATTGATGGTGACATATCATTAGATTTCGATCCTTGCCAAAATTGGATATGACTGTGATCCCTGATTTTGCTATTGGAGGGAAGAAGAATTCTGGTTTGGTTACATATTGGAAGACTGCTTTGATATATTATCTTTTTCTTTAAAACGTGTAATTTTGTTGTCAGAGATGTGTGCATTTAGAGACAAATTAGCATTTGAATCCTAAACTTATGAAGCTACCTTGAACAGTTTTAATTTCTTGAATCTTAAGTGGGATACTATACATTGCAATTTTTTTTATTTATAAATCACTTTTTAGCACATTCCTGTACTTTCTTTTGTTAAGACTCTCATTACTAAGATGAAACCTCAAGCTGATATTCGTTAGTCTCTGAGATTGGTCATTTTTCTTTATTCAGAGCTTGGTTGGCCATGCCTTGCAACTAGATTTTATTTATGCTAAGTACATGCATAAATATTACTAATTTTTGGTTGTTTGTTGTTTTTATATTGACTAAATTTATTTTTGTTGGTGTATATTATATATAAGCAAATCAAAGTAGAAGCCTTCGCAGTGTATTACTATCACCTCTATCCTAAAATTTTTGGATACTGTTTTGCTTTATTTTAGGGAAGGGAAAGATAAGATACATTGAAGACATAGCTGAAAGCCTTGATAGCGCCCCAGCTGCACTAGAAGGAACGTTCACATTCCGTAGTGCTGGCAAACAAGTGGTTGTAGTTGCTCATGATTAATTTATTTCAACCTCTCGGTTTGACCTTCTAATTCATTCTGGGTGTGTTTGTAACTCTGATTTTGAGAGGTTGTCTGATAAAGGTTTAAATATCTTTTTAATTCTTGTAATTTAGTGTTTTTTTGCTTTTAGTCCTTGTAATTTTTTTTTTTTTTAGTTTCAATCCTTGTAAATTATATTTGTTTTATTTTTTGTCCTTATAGTAGTTTAGATAGCATTTTTTTCGCTGTTCAAAGCGCTATCTAAATCACTATAAGGATGAAAAACAAAACGAACATAATTTACAAGGACTAAAACAAAAAAAAATTGTAAGGACGAAAAAAAAAATACTAAATTACAATAATCAAAAAGATATTTAAGCCTTTGAGAAATAAACAGAGTTTGTCTTTTGTAAAACATGTACTAATAAACTCAAGATTTTCATTTACATTTCTGCTCGAGGAATACTTATTTCAAATATGTTATCTTTTTAAGTATATGGTGAGCTATAAACTGCACCTGAAATTAAATGATACATCTCAAAAAGTCACAAGATGCACACGTGGTAGCTATCAAATGGAAATGAATATTCTCCTGGTGTGGATTATATAAGTAAACAATTTCTTACCATGCGTGACTTTTGAGAGGTTTGGTAAATGCTTCTTTCAATATATTCTAAAATAAAAAACGTAATTGCCATTTGCCACATTGCTGCCAGAAGTCTCAAATTCATCAAGAAGGTTAATATAATTTTTAAGTTAAAATATTATTTATCTCAATTCCAAATAAAAAATTATTTATCCAGCAGTTTTGGGTAGCAGCAAGTTAAATCTTAAAAATTATTTATCTATATCCAACTCTTTGCATAAAAAACTATTTCTTGTTATTATAATTTTAATATAAATATTTTTGTTCCTCATTATCATGTGAGTTAATTAATTTATTGAATATGTTATTTTATCTAACATTGGATGAATATTTTCTTATGAAATGAAATAGGAGAATTTATGAAAGCAATGGCTTCAGGCATGATTTATTATAAAATTTGACATTATCTTACAAATTTTGACAGAAAGTTTTTCCATTAAATATTTAAGTTGTTTTGGCATTTAAAAAGTATTTTTTATTACAATTATAATTTTATATTTTTCTAACCTATAATGGAAAACTGAATTTCTAAATTTATCTTTTTGAAAATTAATAATATTTTATATTTTAATAATTTAATTTTTCAAAAAAAATTATAGCAACTTATACAAATACTTCTTATATATTCATAAAAAAAGACATGTAAAAGTGCACGTGCGATATGGACGGATCAAAACACTAGTTATGAAAACTTGTGAATAATCAATTGAACAGTGAACACCTACATCAAATTCAAATTGCAGACTTGCAGCACTGAATCCCTAGTATAGCTATAGGGGGGGCCCTAACATCTAGTGTTGAAATCTCTTTGAATTAACGTCATATCATTCATTGGCTACATGTATCTTACGTCCTTTCTTGCATCAATATCATGTCTCATCGTTATAAGTAATAATTAACCTTGAGTTAAACTAGACGTGTTTGCTTCTGAATCATCCACTCGCCCATGAGATTTTGTGGCTGGCCGTAAGACATGATCATTTTAACATTTAGTATATTGAATATAAAGACAATACTTAGATTGTAAAAGATTTGGACAGAATTCAAACCTGACACTGTAATTTCAAATAATTGTAAAAGACAACACTGTGTTTGATGGAGTATGAAGAAAATGGATGAAAGTGTGAAGAATAAAAAATGATGAAAGAGAGATGAAAAAGGATGAAAAATGATGTTGTTTGATAAAGATGAAAGAGAATTGAAGAGAGATGAAAAATTTAAATTAAAATGATTTAGTTGATAAAAAAGAAAGAAAAATAATTTAATATTATTATTAGTATTATTTATTTTTATTACTTATTGTTATTATTAATAATATTTATTATTATATTATTGTTTTACTTTTTATTATTAATAATATTTATTATTATTATTAAATAAAGTATATAATTTAATATAGGGGAGGGGGATATCCGTCTATGGTGAACCCTTAATCAACTTAGGGGAACTATATTGCTGTGTTATTAAAAGAAAAGAAAAACGTGTGATGTGTCTTTCACTGGTGTTTTACACCATTTTTGTGATGAAAGATAAAGTTGTGGGTCTCATAAAAAATAATTACTTTCATCTCAATTTTTAGCCTAATCAAATATGATGTAAATTTCATTTTTATCTCACTTTCACTTTCATCTCTTCATTTTCAGTTCAAACGAACACTATCTTAATGAAGCAAATGTACATTGAGTATATATGTAAAGGAGAAAATAATGAATGACGAACATGTAATTAAACTCTATATGATACCTAGAAAAATAAAGAGATAAGGGAAAGAAATGTATAATAAATGATACTTCTTTCCGTCTTTATTATAAAATCTAAATTAAAAGTGTGATTTGGTTTTTATAATAAGGTTCAATCTAAATTGTCTTCTGTATTAATTATTTTTCACAATAATGTTCTTAATTAAAGCTAGTTCTAGAATGATGTGACAGTGATAGAAATATAATCCATTAATGCTTGTTAATTTTGTTTATAAGGGTAGTTTTGAAAAAAAAATACTAATTTAAAATAAATTTAATATTTTCAACTAAATTAATTAATTTTTTAATCTTGATAAATTAGTTAATTGAACCTTATAAGAAGGATTAAAGAGAATATGATATAATAAGAAAAAAGAAATAGATAAAAGTTAATTATAAGTGTTGATAAAGTATTTGAAATGATTTTTTTTGGATAAAGTATTTGAAATGATTGAGTATCAGATATCACTCCTAATGTAAATGTAAGACTGATTGTTTGTTGTCATTCAATCGAAGCTCAGCTCCATAACCATTGTTAATAAAACTTTTACGTAACTTGACTACTTGAGATTAAATATTCCTTTTTAGTGGATTTTTTTGGATGAATTAAAATACCCTAGCTGTCCAAGATTAAACTGCTTCTAAGTGTAGATATCACCAAAATAGACTTTATCATTTTCAACAAAAACTTTTTCTTACTCACGGTCAAAAGTGAATTTTAATAATATATTTAAGAGATTCAGTTATCTATAAACTGTTGAGTTTTATTGAGTGGGAAGAGATTTTTTCTATTGAAATTTAATATGAGAGTGTCCATTGAATACATCTCATAAAATGAAACCTTGACGCTAACAGGAGAAAGTAGCAAGGAGAGTTGAACAATTACGTTACATATGGTGTTGCTGTTATTTGTTTAATAGAGATTTTACACTCTTTGGTGGTATACGAAAAGAGGTAAGAAGGAAGAGATAAAAGTTGACGAGAAAAAGGGAAAAAAAAAAAAAAAACCAAGTTTGGTATAACACGGAATTGGTGACGAAAAAAACAAAAGAGCCCTACTACTTTTATTCAGGCCTGCCCACTTGAGTCTAGAGAAAAAAATAGTGTCATTTTTTTCATTTTAACTTATACTTTAATTTTATCACCGAACGTTTAAATCAATTGTTGTGGGTCAGCTTAACGATTTAACATGCAATCTTGAGTTTCAATCTTAGATATGCAGCTATGTTAAATATTTGAAAAGAGCTTTGTCACTTATATTATCCGACTTAAACAAGATTATTTTCAATAGATGATACCCATGATCTTTACAAAAAAAATAATTTATATTCTAATTTTACATGGCTACCCCAATTCTCGTGCCCTATCTTTTTGGGTCATTTTGTTATTGGTATGAACTATTTAGTGACTTTATCGATGATTAATCTCCGTTAAAGAACCTGTCTTATTACTTTTGGTGGGTTCTCTCCTCCTAATAAACTTTTTTTTTCTATCTACAAGACTCGAATTCAAGACTTTATTTAAAAAATTCAAACTCAATTTTACTTAGACTAATGACATATTAATAATCCAGTGCCGAATTTAAGTCCATGGTTTCTAACTTGCTTAAATAGTATTTCATTTTAATAGTTTAAAATAATATTTCTATTATTTGACCTAACATTCTAAAAAAAATATATAAAATAATATAAATATTATAAAATTATATTTCTTTTATAGACATAGTTATTATATAATAAAAGTCGTTTTCTTTCTTTTATTACCTTTTAATTAACTAAACATGTAAAAATAAATTTTTACTTCTCTATCATTTTTTTTTCATACCAGACAACTTAAAAATCTACTTAATTTCTCATAGTTTTCCTTCTATCTAATTTTTCTTTTATTGTTTTTAAAATCAAACAAAATGCAAGTATTTCGACATTGTTGTGAACTTTATAAACGATAATCAAATTTGCCCTTTGACTCTTTGAGCCACCATGAGCCTTTAACAGGTTTTGTGGCAAACGGGTGTCGACTCGTGAAGTAGCTTTCAGTCCTTTTTAGTTTTAAATTTTTGGCGCAGTGGTTTTTAGTTTCCTCTCTACAAGTACTGGTGGGCCAAGTGGCCCAATTATCCACAGAGCATTTTCTGTCCTTGTCTTGTGCCGCCACAAATTAACAAGAATCGGTGCTACAATGACTATAATGGTGCCACAGTGTGTTCTTCTTGTATACACAGATCTATAACCATTTTTTTTTTTTTAATAATAGGAAGTTTAAGTGACTTGAGTCTCGAAAGCTTATCAGAGTTAGGACATGTCTTAAGGCTCAATTAACACTTACAGTTACAAAGATACTTACAGATTACTCACCAACAAAATCCTCACATCGATAGTGGGAACCAAACTACATTCTTGTGGGATAAGATCTGTTCCTTACCAACTGGATCAATTTTTGTTGGCTAGATCATCTGTATACGAATTCAATATCCATACAAAATATTTGTCACCACAAAAACCTCTATAATAGAATACTTCCATTCATGAAAGACAAAATGTTCTTCTCCACATATACCTACGGAAATGCTTACACGAGACTTGTTTAAAATATCATTTCCAATTTTCCATAGATGATCACCATGGACTCATCCATTGGACTGTGCCCCTCCATACCTGAGTCTTCAATCATTTCGGTGTTAAACTTTGATCTTGTTTGTGTGTGGATTTGTCTATAAGAGAAACTCTACTAACACAGTCTATCATGCATTTTTCTCTTTTTGACATATGAAAGCCAAAATGATCCATCAGATCCTGAAGTTGAAGAAAACATGTTACTGGAAATGGTTCAGGATAGGCTATAAGGTGATGTTATATGATATTTTTTCTAGAGACTACAGGTCTCATTTATTTTATATGCTTTTTATCCTATTTCTCTGTTTGTTATATAATTTTTTATAAAAAAAATTATACCAATATAATTTCTCAAAATATAATATTAGAATTTAAAGCTTTGTCAAAGATTGGGGCTGCTAAGTATTCACGATACACTAGATTCGGGGTAGACTAAAGTACACTGAGTGGACTTGACCAACAAATGGTGAAATTATCTTTTGTACAGCAAAGTCTTGGAAATGTTTTTACGATTAATTAATGTGATAAAAAATATTTAATTTTTTTTAAAATTATATTATATAAATAATATAATTCTTAATACACACACAATAATTCACTAAAAATATAAAATAATACTCTTTTTTGTTAGAAGGACAAGTTGGTCGTCCTACAAATATGTGTTACTAAATATTTAGATCTTGTTCATTTGGTATGTCTTATTCTCAAACTTGCACTAGGGTTGTCTCAAACATTTTGGAGGCCTTGTACCTATTATAAAAATTAGGTCCAAAAAAAAAAGGAAAAGCATAATCAGGCATAAACCATGTGAGAAGGTGAGAACTTAAGCTCTGTTTGGTAGATATGAGAGAAATAAGGTAGATGAAAATAAAAAGAGAGAAAAGAAATATGTGAGAAATAAAGTGAAAAATAAATGTGTTTGGTTGAAGAGATGGAGAGAAAGATAGAGAAGAGTAAAAATAAGTGAGAAATATATCCCACAAATTTTTATTTTCATATGCACAATAACATTTCTATCTGTAGAAACAAATGAAGTGTTAGAGAGTTTCACAAGAAGAAGAGCAGATTAATTTGATTGTTGTTTCACTAATAGGAGTGTTAGACAGATTTGTTTTCTCCCAAAAAAATATAATGGACTTTAACATTTTGGGACGTCCCTAATATGAGGAGCCATATTCAATTTAATCATTTCGAACTTCCTAATAGCAAATTTTGAGTAGGACCTATATGAATTTTAATTAATAAGAGATAATATGTTAAAAAAAAATAATGTTAAAAAGTGTGTTATTAACATCTAGATCTCTTATCTATGATGTCTAGATCTCTTATCTATGATGAATTCATTACAATTGTGCAAGCTATTAATATAAGAGGTACTAATTTGATTTCAAAACTTTCGACAACTTATATATTTATAGGTTAACCAAGTTTTTGGTCTGTAAAAAATTTGTAATTTTTTATTATTATTTTTTTTAAACGAGGGTTTTATAAAACTATTACTACCCTGTTAATCCATTACATAAAGAAAGTTGTCTCACAAAATTGTTTAATGAAATTATGAGGTTCAAAAAATGTTAAAAAAGTGAAAGAATAGTACTATATATAATACTTATATATAAGAATAGGGGAGATATACAAAATTGCATAAATGATAGGAAAATCAAAGTCATGAATCACACTGTGAAGTTAGTACAATGAGAACACAAATTGGGTCATAAGAGATTTTCCTATAACCATAAGATTACACCGAGGGATAACTTTGAGTCTTTATCTCTTTACCTTAGTCTTGGATGTCCTTACTAAGCATATAAAAATGGGTAAGAGAAAGATGTATCATTAAGAGCGTCAACACATCATTCGTTTAAATAGAAACTTCACCTACTATGTAGCCAAAAATACCAAAACCATAGGGAGGGGGCAAAAACACTTTTAAGTCGGAACATCAAGCACAAAGGGAAGGACATTAAATGTTACAATAACATGGATGTTCAAATTTAAGAACCTTGAGATAAAGCAAGTTGTCCCTCCAATGTCTCAATTTCAAGAGTCTATAAACAAACACCAGTTTGCTTTAAAAAAAATTAATGCACACATCATTAACCTTAGAGATAAATCATGTTGGCTATCGTATCTATCATTTATTATGCCCAACGGACAAATAACTTTCTATTATCTTTTATTAAACACTTTTGGGTATGTCTGAAACTGGAAGAGATTTACATAAAAGAATACTTGAGATTGTGTCTAGAGAGACAAATATAAAGAATACTTGGATTGTGATAAAATAGGTTTTTTTTCTTGTAAACAA
The DNA here is from genome assembly GCA_026413185.1 of Pueraria montana var. lobata. Taxonomy (NCBI): domain Eukaryota; kingdom Viridiplantae; phylum Streptophyta; class Magnoliopsida; order Fabales; family Fabaceae; genus Pueraria; species Pueraria montana. Next base: position 24,154,730 of record CM048654.1, read on the forward strand.
TTGTGATTTAGAGAAAAGTCTTGGTTCTAAATATATTTTAATGATTATAAAATTAATTATTACTTTATTTTTTTAATGTTAAATGATGAGATGATAGTTAATTTTTAATTATTTTAAAATATTTGTGATGGTTTTTTTTCTTGGTAATTAAAAATCGTCTAATATTTCTTGGCAAACCTTTTAAAATGTATTGAATCATTTTCTAACAGTTAAAACTCATCATAAATTACATTCCTAAATTTACACTTTCAGGTGTATGTTAAAAGGTTTGGCAAACAATTTCTTAAATCACCCTTTAACATATTTATTGAAAATAGTATTATCATTTAAATCAATTTAAGAATATTAAATAAAATTAAATTAGTTAAAATTTACTTATATTTCCGTTAACTAAACTTAACTTTTTTGCTTATATTGACCGGTGAATGGAGATTTTATAATAACAAACACTTATTTTTGTGTGTCCATCGATCAGAAAAATATTATTCAAACTAAAGTTGAAAAGGGAGTCGAGGTTTTTAATTTCTGTGAGAATATCCTAATTAAATATTCCTAAATATGTTGCTTACTTCTCTCTCATTCCAATTTCACTTCTCTACTTTGAAGTTGGATAAGTAATGTTGCTTGCGGACAAATCCTATAAAATTTAATTTTTTTAACTCTTGTATGTCATTATAATGTTAAACAAGTAATTATCATTAAAGTTTCTCTTACATAAAAGATTTTTTTTTTTCTAATTTGAGTTTTAAGAATTGAACTGAACAACTGTATGTTCCAAATGTCCTCTACACAATACACTTTTTTTTTTTTTTCTTATTCTAGCCATTCTAAATATCCTAAATGCATGGAAATTGTATGGAGTAATTAAGAGACTTGCGAGGATATATATCATGGTTGAATTATTGAGCTTTGGGTGGGTCTATATCACTGCCACGGTTTTGGATATGACTTAGTCGCTTAGTGGATGACAAACTATGGGGTCGGGGGTTCTTTGGGGCATCGAGAATGACACTCCATAGTTGATGGAGAAATCCAGATTCCTGTTTACAACAAGTAAAAATCACCCACAACAATAATTGTTCTATTTTCAGGACCCTTTCTAAAAGGAAAAACATGTATATGAGGTCATTGTTAGGACCATTGATCAATAGAGACACTTGTGTGTCATTCATTTTTCATATAGTAGTAAGAAAGCATGCCGTTTGGCTCAAAGAAAAATTAAAGCTATCCCCCCCCTGTGGTCCCATCATCCACATGGATTGAGTACCAGTTGGAAAGACCCATTACCTACTTAGGAATTAAATTTCCTATGCATGTTATGGTAAATTGCGATTCCTCTTTCTTCCAAGGCTGAAATTATTTATCAATTTTTTTTTTTAGAATCGAACACAGGTTCTTCCGCTAAGTAGATTGTTTCCCCTCATGTGAACGTAGCGGGACCTTATACCACTGCTCCAACCCTTTGGGTTGAAATTATTTATCAATTTAATTATTCATTTGATTTCTATAATTAAAAAAAATTATTTTATTTCTTATACTTAAAAGTATATCTTTTTAATCTCTACACGTTTCATTTTTAATTCATTTTAGTTTTTATATATATCATTTTAATCTTTTTTAATTCCTATAATGAGGAGTAAAAGGGATTTAAAATAATATATGTAGAAACTAAAAAGAGATCTTTTAAGTATAGGAACTAGAAGAAAAAATTGTAATTATAGAAATCAAATAAGTAATTAAATCTTATTTGTATGTTGTTCGTGAGAAAATTATAAATACATTTTCTTAGGCCAATTTGTTTAAATTTAAAAATAGTTATTCTAAAAAAAATTAATTTTTAAAAAAGTGATTTTATTTTTAAGAAGTAGATAGGAATTGCTTGTTAAAAAAAAGTAAGAAACTGTTTTTTTTTATAAAAAAAAAAACAATTTAGTCAAACACATTAAAAAAGCGAAAAACCACTTATTTATTAAAAAAATATTTTAAAAAAAAATTAAACAAACATGCCCTTGTTTGCTTACAAATTTAAAAAAACGTGTAAAAGAACTCATGTGCAAAGAATACATTACAAATATTTTTATTCTCTAATTATAATTATCTTCAAGCATTTCTCATCATTTCCCTATGAAAATATGTTTCACTTCAAACATAGTTGTTTTATTATCTTAAAAAATATAAAGAAATAAGAATTGTCAAGCACATGGTGTCCATAAATCAGCATTATTCCACGATTGAAAATCAAATTAATGTTTTATCACATTATTTGATTTTTTTTTACAGTCGAAAAGTTGGGATATTTATTCAATTTAATTTATATACATTGTTACATAAAAAAATTTACATTATCAATTAATTAAAAATAATTTTATATATGATTTTAAAATAATTATTATAAAAGTCAATAATCTACTGTACATGAATATATGTGATTGAATAACAATTTAATAAATCTTTACAATTCATTTTAATTTCAATAAATTCATATTTAGTTTTAACATACATAGTGTTGTGCATCTGAGGGGGTTAAACACCGGGGAGATCTTCACCAATGTGTGTTAAGTGAAGGGAGTAGGGACTATTTTTATATGAATAATTACAAGATGATCGAATAGTCAAAACTAAAGTATGAAAGTAATATTTTAATTTTGACTATTAGATAATCTTCACCAATAATAATATGATCTAATGATTAAAATTTGTGTACCTCATTCTTATAGAAAAACAACTCTTATGTGTGTTTATTTATGTATTATGTATATGTATGCGTTTACGTGTTATATGTATCTTTTTTTTTTTTTAATTATGTTTTTAGTCCATAAAATTTGAGGTAAATCCAATTTTGGTCTTCTAAATTTTAAAAAAATATACATATTTTAGTCCCTTAAATTTGAAAAAATACGATTTTTAATCCCTTAAATTTTCTGTTTAGGGACTAAAAGTGATTTCGAAAAAATCATTTTAGTCTCCCAAATTTAGTATATAGAGACTAAAAACATGTTTTTTCAAATTTAAAGAACTAAATTTTTTTTTTTTTAAATTTGGAGACCAAAACTAGATTCAACCTAAATTTCAAGGACTAACATAATTAAGCCTTATTTTTTTATCCTTCTAAATATTCCAATTCTTTTATTTGATTCTCTAATTTTAAAAAGTTATAATTTAATTTTCACAATTTCTCCTTTTCCATATTGCCTGTCATTAGCCTTCTATTTATGTTATCCATTAAGGGCCTATTTGGTGGTTAAAATTAGGCTTGGTTATATGGGCGGGTCCGACCCGTTATGGTGATATTTATAAAGCAACAAGATAAAATACTTGCTCTCTCTCCCTCCTTCCCTTTCACCACCACCACCACCACTGCTACTGCCCCCATTACTACCACCACTTCTATCACCACCCTTGCCATCGCCACTACCACCATCGTTGTTATCACAACCACCACCACTATTGCAATCACTCTATTGTTGTCATCATCACTGTTGTTGCTATTGCCACCACCACCAGCATCATCGCCATCACTGTCATAACAACCACTGTCATCACCATTTCCACTATCATACCACCATCACTATCGTTGCCACCTCCATCACCACTACTGTAACGACCCAACTTCGTTACAGATATGTTATACTAAACTCTCTATTTAATTATTATCATGTGAAAGAACGTATAAATTTTTCACATTTAAAATACATACATATGTACCTACATAAAACGTTCATCACTACATCGTCCAAACATAATATACCGATTTACACCTTAAAATACGAGGATACATATAACATCAGAAGAAAGATCCCCTTATAGAGAACGTTCACACTAATCTTAATATTTATACAAAATCCTAAGTTGGTCCCCCTAATCTGTACATATATACTAGAACAAAATTAGCAAAACAGGATCGTCCAATCTTAGGACCGTCCAATCAACATAGCAGGAGAATCGTCCAATCTTCAGTCGTGACTAGCATGAGAGCCAGCACCATCACTGCTACCTGCTCCCGTGTTAACCACACGTCATTGCAGTAAAACAATACAAACAAAAATTGCAAGGGTAAGCTTACTTATAAAAAGAATGATATAATATACACAATTTCAAACAACATCATTCACAATAAACATTCAGTTCACTTTAGGTATCATTCCATACATCAATATCATCATGCAACATTATGCTGACTCGACTCCATGGAGATTTCAACAACTTTCGGGCGGTCCCCATAGGCCCCATCCCCTACCATTAGTCTCGCCTTAGACCATTCAGGGAGTCCCTTGAGCCACCATGTGGAGGAAGTGTGAATTTAATCCGATATAGACAAGTGTTGGTATTGGCTTACCTCTATCAGGTTTGCAAAACCTTCCATCTTTAGGAATTCGCCCACTTGTCTATTCTATATGCCCGCCATTGGCCACCACGAAATCCTCCAGCACTAGGTTGAGAGCCCACCTAGCACCCTCAACTTACGTGCCTACCCGCATGCAATATCATGCACAACTCTGATTGCCACACGTTCCCTCTATGTTATAAATTCACCATTTTTCTCAATTCAAGCTTATGAACCCATCCAGCAGTTCAATAAGCACAAGTAAGACATTCTCACACCTCGAATCCTTACTCACAACACAACACTAAATTTCACTAAGGGTGAATTTCCTAACATAGTTCTAGAACCAAAGTGGTGGCAGATCCAACATCCTCGTTCGTAACAAGACTAGGTTCTGATTCTCTGTTAAACACACCCTCAAAATTTCACAACCACCATCGTTGGACGTCAGACTTTACTGAACATAAGGCACCACTGGACGCGGGTCATTATACACTGAATCATTGGACGCTGGTCACTAGACACTGGGTCATTGGACGCTGGTCATTAGACACTGGTTTTACTACACTCTAGTACTCACTGGACGTTGGTTTTTAGTCGTAGTATAGATAGATGGACGATGGTTTTCTTTGGACGAGTGGTCTTCTGCAGAGTCCAGAACCTTTCAAAACCCATTACGAACATAAGTTTCAAAGATTTTGAAACCATTTTTCCAACACTTACAATATCATTCCAAAGCACAACAACATATTATCACAACAACTCAGTTCAAATCATCAAAACATCTAGAGGACAAAAATCATCACATCATCATAACAGATCTTTCAAGCATCCAAACAGAAACAAAATTCCAAACATATCACCACCAGATCAGTCAAACAAGTTTAAAGCTTCCCTTACCTACAACTCTTGACTCAAACCGTGAAGAAGAAAAAGCTAGTGAGAATAACTTTGAGGTTCTCGAGTGATCTGCCCTCAAGTTTTGTTACAGAATCAACTAGGAGACACCAGCTTAAAATCAGCCAAGAACTCTCTAGGAAAGAAGAAATAAATCTTCAAGTTCAGGTAGAAAATAGCTCTCTCACTCACGGTAAGGAAACTTATAGAAAAAGAAAGATAAGAATGAAGGAGAATGGAAGAAGCAGGAAGCTTGACACGTTCACTTAAGAGATTTGCATGAAATTTTGCTAGTAACACCTCTATTTCCTCTAAAAGTACCCCCTTTTCTTATTTTTTTCTTCTTCTACAACTTACGAAATTTACGTAAAATTCCTAACAACAACCTTACCTTCTAAGCCCGACCTTACATGAAATATTATCAACAACATTATAGCACATAACAACACAATCTATTTATTAATTCTTTTATACATAATATAGCTTTAAATTTAATTTCCTCTTGTATTATCAATCAAACACTTGAAAGAAATCACGACATTACAACTACTACCACTTGGTCACTGGCAAGGACGGAACCAGGAAAATTTATTAGGGGAGCGAAAATTGTTTTGGTGTACAATGATTACACTGAAGTTTGAACCTATGACCTCATGCATTTTATCCCAACTCCTAACCACTAGGTCGACCCTAGTAGTCTCGAAGGGCAAAAATTTAACACATAATAAACAAAATCTATCATGACTAATTTTTATTATTAATCATTGTTTAAAATTTAGTTTAATAAAAAAGTAAATATCCTATATCTTATTAAAGTAAATATAATAATAAATAAAAGATAATTGATCTGTATCTTCTTAAATGGTCATTCATCAAGCTTACAATAAACTGTGAAATTTTTAAGTTTGTGACTTAGAAGTAGAGATCTATCAAAATCATTAACTTTTTTCTTTAAAAAAAGAAGAAGAAGAAGAAAGAACTCTTTAAATTGTCATGCTTTAACTACATTGTAAGAATTAATTTATTATGGCTATAATTATTTTATCTACCAAATTTAAAATATTATAAATTTTTAGTTAACAATAAATTAAATTATTTATAAAAACAATTAAAACCAATTCAAAACAAATTATTGACTAACATATATCTATAATTAGAAAAGGCAAATAAAAACAAATTACCAATTCAAGTTCTATAATTCTATAATGTATATCTTTGAAAATCAATTAAAAGCAATTCAAATTATATTTAAAAGTAAACTTTTTTTTTTTAAACGTAAAAACTTTAAAAGTCTAAAAGAGTATTGTAGGGGGGTGGAGTTGGAGTTGGAGTTGGGGAGGGGGGGCCAAGATGTAAATCTCAAAGTAGAAAAATATATTATATTAATATATTAGTACATATATTTAGAAAATTGTGTAAATCGGGGAGGGGGGTGGTGGGACTGCCCCTGTACCAACAAGTGTAGTTCCGTCCCTGGTCACTGGCGTCAGCAGTAGCAACACCACCACCACCATTTCCATCACTACCATTATCGTCATCACTGCTACCACCACCATTACTATCTATCATTATTTGGTCCATTTCAAATACTACCTTTGGTCCTATTTCAAATACACTATAACTTATTTTTTATAAATAAGAACGGAGGTAGTACAATATAGGATAACGCAATAATGTTGCCTGGTGTGTACTAAACATTGAATATGATTAAAGCTTATCTTACTTTTATCCTATTATATTCTTAACTTGCTCTTAGATCCTATCATATATTGACCACCAAACAACCCTAAGTTCTTATTTGTCTCTTAAGAATGGAAGACCATTTTCAAAACTTGGGGTATTTAAAGACAACAAATTAGTAATAACAAATGACATTTTGGTCTATATGGGGGTTAAAATAAGAAAAATAGGATGGCTTGATTGCATTTTTTGCCTCCAAAGTTTTTTAATGTTGCAAATTTTGTCCCTTAATTTCTTTTCCGTGAATTTTGCTCACTATTTACAAAACATCACAAATTTTGCCCCCATGTAGAAAAATCGTCACAATTAAGATATTTTGTGGCAGTTTTTCCTTTAAATCGCCACAATTAAGATTATTTTGTGACATTTTTTCAATAATTGTGACAATTTTTCTATGTGGAGTAAAATTTACAATGTTTTGTAAATTGAGAGCCAAAATTTGAAAAAAAAAATTGAGGACAAAAGGTGCAATTAAGCCAAATAGAATAACAAAAGTGATAATATCATATCTTTTTTTTAACACTTTTTTAGTATGAGTATGTTAGTAAGATATAACTAGATATTATCTTAAAATACATCAATGATGTAGCTTGTTAACGTTTTCATACTAAAAAACAAGTGTGTACATTAACAAATTCATATATATATATATGTGTGTGTTTTTAATATTTTATCATTTAATCTTTTTTTTTATTAAGTTATCATTTAATCACATATGTCTCTCTTACTGAAAATTTATAATTCTAGAGAATATTCACACTGGAATATAAGTGGAAGTTCAATCATGCACTTCTTACAGGGAAAATAAAATTTGGAAGCAAGATTGATATATTCAATTGTAATGACATCTAAGAAGTAATTAACGACTTTGTAGTAGCGCTTGCATTGTATACCGATTCATTAGGATTTGAAAGAAAAAAAAAATACTTTGGCAAACTTGATTGCTTCATGCTACAAACTAAATTGAGTCAATTCTCAATGACCAATCATGAAGATTTTACGAATAAATTATTACATGTAAACGTTGCAGCAAATCTAACGAAATAGACGGAACTTAAAGAATAATATCTTGAACACGAAAAAACGGACACCATGATATCTTCAGAAGCATTTCGAGGCATTCAATCGATGCTGGCCTTTGGTATTGACACGATGATAAAATCTTGAAGAATATTTATCTGGAATTAGACCAGTCATTGGTTTGTCTGAACATGCAATAGTATATTATTTATAAAGTACTCGTGTCATCATTTGTTGACATTTTTATCTTCAATTGGTGTGCATTTTTTTGTTGCAAAGTAAAATGAATCAAAACAAATACAAATAAGACAAATACGAAACAGTCAACCAACGATCGATATTGGTTATAAGCTAGCAGCGGGAAAATTTCTGGTTGCAATTGATTTGTTGCCTGCATTCATGCCATATGCAGGAAAAGAGAATCATGAAAACAAACAAGAAGTGAATAGTGAATTATTACACGTTATTACAAAGTTTGTTCCAGAGCGTAGTGTACTTATTACCGCCACTGCATAAGACAATGCCACTTTGCGTTTCGTGGCTATAATGGTTTTAACATCTTAGATGACAGGTACACGTGGTAGCTCAATGGACTTCACCAAGTTACAAATGATTTTGTAAAGGGTTTCTTATTTTTTGGTCTTTATTTTTTTATTTTTTGCTTGTAGTTCTTAATTTAAAATTTGATTGATCAAAGTTTTTAAATTTTGTTCTCTGTTATCATTTTTAGTCTTTGTTATCAAATATCAAAGTTTACTCATGATAACGTAATAGCAACATTGGCAGTTCAATGACTTATTACATCATCAAGGAGTTTAACAGAATAGTCACATGTAATTTTTATTGGAAAGCTGTGTTTTTGATGCTTCATTAACTAGTTTGACGTCATCAATTGTTCTGAACAGACAAGGTGTGTAAGGCAATCCTACTTGAGTCAAAGAGGATCATTATAGATAATAAAGTTTTCATTCTTAGTATTTAACGAAACTGCATACTCAAGACTCGAATTTACAATTGATTAAGTTGAAAAAAGTGTGTACCAATCAATTCATGTGCATGGTGGTGAAGTGTTAAAGTTTTAACACATCCTGGAAAGTAGTTTCCATAAGCCAATTTTCAAATAAAAGAATGGGGCACCAATTGTTTTTCTGTTCCTTTAAGTTTTTTATGCATTATATACTTACTCAATTTCTTCAAAAGAAACCCTAGCAAAAAATTAAAAAGGAATGAAATGAAATTATGAGAACATGGAAGAAGTCATCATAGGAATAGTAATGTCGTGGATGCATTGGCATCCTAATCATAGTGATGGCAAATCTTCCAAGTAAAGTAATCATTGAAATCTTGTCCTGTTTGCCAGTGAAGTTGCTCTTCCAATTGAGAAGTAAAATTTGCGACAACAAGAAGCACAACTAAGCACCCAGGTTCTCTATGACTATGATGTCATCATCATGGACTATTCCAAACAGTACAAAGAATGCCTTTTTTTGCCACTCTTCTTGGTTCACCACTTTCTCCTCTTCTGCGAGAGTTGGCTTAAAGGTAGCAAAAGTGATTTTGTTTCATTATCTTTTCTCATTTTTGATTACTAGCTTCCTCATTTACCTCTCTATGCACCACTCTTACCTCTACTTGCTTGACCTCTAAACCTTCGACAAACCCCTCAAGCTCACCTCCTAATGGTCCTAGGTTCTTGCAACGACCACCTCTACATCTTTGACATTGTCGATGATGTCACCCTCTAGAACCTTTCCCTTCGCAAGCATCGAATTCTCCCTACCTATCGTTTCCATTGTCTCGAATCTTCCCTCTTTGTTGCCACATTATTTTTTCTAAAAATTAGCTTAAGGAAAAGAGTTTCTTAAAAAAGGCTATTTTAAAAAAAAAATACAAATAGAAGGTATATTAGTAAAAATGGAGGGTATAAATAACAATTACCTAATACTTATTTCTTTTCATATAATGTGTTTGTTAATTATAACTTTTTTTTTAAAGAATCACTTTTTTTAAAAAAAAAATGCTTAATTACAATTTTTTCCCACAATTTTTTACTTTATGGCGATTTTTACCCTTAACAAATTAATTTGGTGCATTTTACCTCTAACTTTTAAAAAAAAAACTTAAAAATTTTACCTTCTACTATTGTGTTGATGTGACATGATGACATAAGCATAAAAAGTGAGGTAAAATTCACCAAAAAGTAAAAAGTTTGAGGTAAAATTTGCCAAAAAGTAAAAAAGTTAGGGTAAAATTCGCCAAAAAATAAAAAATTAGGGGTAAAAAGTACAACTATTTTAACATGCCACATCAGCAAAATGGTAAAAGGTAAAATTTGTAAGTTTTTTTAAAAGTTGAGGATAAAATGCACCAAATTAATTTGTTGGGGGTAAAGTTCACCAAAAAGTAAAAAGTTGGGGGTAAAAAACTGTAATTAATCCTAAAAAAATTAATCACTTTTAAAAGTTTTTCATGTGTTTGTTTCAAGTTTTCAAAATAATCAGAAAATTAAAAAAAATATAAAATATAATTAAAATCAGAAGCTATTTTGAATATCTCATAAAACCATCCATTGTTTTAAAAAGTAATTTTTATGATTGTAAATAAACATAAATTAATTTTTATTTTTCAAAATCTCTAAAAAATAATTACTAATTTATTTTACATTAGAATCACTTTTTTTTTATTCTATAACAAATTGGCCATAAAACATCTCCTTGGGTGAACATATAAAATGTTTCATTTTATGTTTTGGTTAAAAAAGATACTCAGAATTTAGTATTTTTTCACCGAGTAGTGAAATTTTAGTTTAATAAGTACTACTAAATATATATACTTTTTAGACAAAATTATTGCGCCTGAACTTTTTAGGGGGCAAAAATATGTAGTTGTTGGATTCGGAGCTGGCAAATATCTTATCCGGACCCTCATAACCATCACACAGGTATATGTTGAAAATATGGGCCCAGCTACAGAGAAAGACAAATTTTAAAATTGTTTAAGTAAATTAGATGATGACATGTACATTATGTAAGTGGTTGTCATATTTATACATATAAGATATTTTAGTCGAATGAGAAATTAGTTTAGTTATTATTAAGGCTTGAGAGTGTTAATGAAAATACAAATCTAATCTAATCCGATATTGGCTTAGTGACGATGAGTACTTACCATGGCCACAAATCTTTATAAATATTTTAGTCTTATCAAGGTTAAAATGTCTTTGACTGAAAAAGATAAACTAATTATGATACACGTAAGTGGATTTAAACACTGCCTAAGAAAAACAGTAAAACACTGCGTAATTATAAAATAATTTAAAAAACAGGTCGTTTGTTGGATGATTCTACCATGTTCTTTTGCTCAATAATTATTTCGATCCTGTATAATAATAACAAATGAGTCAAGGGAACAATATATTCATATTTAATTTCTCCATCATTATTTAGCAAAATCATCAGCTACAAAAAATATAAAACTATACTTCCTTCCTTCTGAAATAATTATATATCATTATAGAGTTTTGCATAAAGATTGAAAAAAATATTAATTATCTTAAATCTAAAAAATAATAATAATACGACTAAGATTATATTTGACAAACATTTTAAACTAACTTCCAACTTTTTTTTATTAGCTCAAACATTTAGTATTTAGTAAACTAACTTATTTTAGTAATTTGTAGTATTTTGTTAGACATTACTTCAAGTAGTATTTTAATTTTTAGCTTTTTAGCTTCTTATATTTTATTATCTTTTTATCTTTAAAATATTTATTAAATTTATCCTTTTTTTTTTGTCGCTTCAGGTAATGTTATTTCTTGTTCTTTCTCATTTGGATTTTTTTTATTACATTATTTATTTTAATCAGTACATTATTTAGATTATTTGTTTAATTTATTATTTTAACATTATATTATACTTCAAGATATATTGATAAGGAATTGGTACGACAATATTAATAGCAACAATATTATCAAACTAAAAGGCATAATAAACCATAAGTAACCATAACTTCTTAATTAATTTCTAATTATTTGTAATACCCTCGTGAGCTGGAAGAAACATATTAATTAGCATTTACATTTTGTGATGGACAAAAAACAGGAACATCAGCCAAGTACAATAATCCATCATATATATACATGATGCCAAATAATCTTATATGTGAAGTAATCAACAATGTTAGTTGAAGCAAAAGTTTAACTACTAAACAAAAACTAATAAATACTCAATTACATGGTAGAAGAAAACAATATATATCATTAACAATAATAATTGAAAGAGAAGTTTAACCACTCAAGTAGAAGTCAGTGCTTAATTTCTAAGCAAAAGTAAACATGCAATAGCCAAATTAGGTTTCACTAATTAAATAGAAATTAGAGAGCACAATAATGTGAAAGAATGAACAAAACAAAGTTTTAAAAGCTCCCAATGTGAAGTTGAATCGATATCATGAATATGAAAAGTAACATAATCTTATCATATAATCAAAGCTTCATCAAGCCATTATTATTACCAGACCATTACAATTAATACACACTCTTTATACAGTATGGTAGAGCATAAACTGGCACACAAAAAAAAAAAAAAAATCCAAGAAATCGCATATTGCACTCTGCATTATACACAGCAAAATAAATGAGGTTTTCATCTTTCGAATTAGTTTGAATCTTGACTTAATTAAGTGAATGAAAAAAAATTGTAGATACATATATATCTTTATTATTAAATAAAAGCATCCTAAACTAACGACCACTTTTCTCCTTCAAGAAAACAATAATTCCAGTAGCAAAAAGACCATTTCACTCCTATATGAAGCAAATTGAATTTCCACAGTAAAAATATTCAATTGGTCCAAAGTCGGAACAAGAATTTTCTCCAATGTTTCATAGGTATTAGACAAAGGCACATTGATTTGAGATTGGTGATAGACTCTACAGAAGTAGCCCGAGATAAAGTTCCTTCATAGGAAGCAGCCCTAATCATAAACCTTTTGAATCACGCTCCCAAAAAGCACATTCTTTGGCTCTAATTCAAAGAAGATGGTTTGCTCCCTAAACTTGAGGCTATTCAAGCTTGATGTCTTTTTTTATAAAACCAAAATTTGCATAGGCAAAGAAATCAAACTTGAGATGAGATCCATTGGAAAAATAGTTGGGGGAAATATGAGATAAAATACAAACAAAATAATTAAGATACCAATGAGGCAGAATTCAAACCAAGAGAAGAAACATATTGAATAATGAATGCTAGCTAAAAGAAAATGGGTGAGAGAAAGTGAGGAAAAATACAAGCAACTAACAGAAAAACAAGTTATGGAGCTCTGTGCGAAGAGATAAACTAAGAGAATTGGAAAAATATGTTATAGATTAAGAAGTGTATACAATTAGGCCATAGTGTCCTCATATACAAAACCACCATAGAGAATCAACTAATACTTAACCTTTAATAAATTGCAACTAATTAACCAACAATATGTTAAATGAACTAAAAGCTTGTAAAATTAGACATTTGTGTGTCAATCAAAATCAAAGTCGGATAAGTTTTAATACCATATATACTTGAAATTGGCAGAATTTAACTCAACTGCAAATTAGATTAAGAAGAGAGAATTTTTCAAGTTTATAAGAAGAGCAAATTATAACAATACTTCATGAGATTTTGTATAATTACACAAGTACCTCCTACTTTTTTAATCATTATATTCACTTTACTTATAGGGTGTGTTAGTGTAAGATTTGAGGAGGTGTCAGTGTAATGTTTTCAATCATATAAAGAGTATTAATGTAATGTTTTTAAACTTAAAAGAGATTAGTGTAGAAAAATAAAAAAAAGATGGAGTTATATGTAATTTAATAAAAGTTTAGGATATTATTGTGTATACTCTTATAAGAATTATTTTAACCATATTCTAAATGGATGCAGGACATTTTAATAAATATTTTGTACTCATAGTTTCAAACTTTAAACCAATAAATATTTTGTACTCATAGTTTCAAACTTTCAAACCAATAAATATTTTTTACTCATAGTTTCAAACTTTCAAACCAATATCACATCACACATGTTACTAAAGGTTTAGAGTCAATTAATTAGTTGTTCTGATGGAAAACACGGTGGGATCAAAACATGAGAGAGAAGAAATAAATATATCCAATGGATGACATGTATTGTTTGTGCAACTATTTAGCATTTTTTAATATAATCGTGTCAGGTAAAAATTCTTAGTTATTGTAAAAATGAGAATATTTAATTATTATTATTAAGATTAAAATTAACAATTAAAATTATATATTTAACTGTTAACTTTTTTAATCAAAAGGTTGTAATCTAATTTTTATATATTATCTTTACTCAATGATATTACACATGCGAATTTGTAAATATTTTAAAACTTGATTAAATTCAAGGTATGATAGAGCAATGTTTTTTTATTTGTAAATATTTTTTGTTAAATTAATTACAAGTTAGTCAAAGTAATTTATAAATTACTAGAGTAATTTATAGGTTTTTCTACACTCTCTTGAGTGAGATTAATTTTATTAAGTTATCCCTTTACAAATCCTTAATATTACTTGTCACTTGAGCAATCATTGTGAGTAGATGGAGCATTGATGTAAACGATGTTTGTTTGTTTTTCCTTAAAATAAAAACTGAAAATTTTAGAAAATTATATCTATACTGAAAAATTTGTATAAAAAAAACTTCATCATGATTTTTTTACGATGGGACCTAACTTAACCTTTGATATTAAATGGAAGGAAAGCGACTAAGTTTCGGAGTTAAAAGGAGACAACTTTGTCATGTCAAGTGTAAGATGGGCAATTGTGGTCAAGTGTAAGATGGGCAATGTGGCTCTTTGATGACAAAGTCAGTATGTACGGTTAGTATTTTTCATTTTTATTATTTATTTTTTTCTCCAATCAAACTGATATTAAATTTTAAATATCTACATCTATTTATTACAAAAAATTTGCTTCACTTAAACTAGTACAATAATTTTTTCAAACATACAAATTTATCATAAAATAAGTCGCACTAATAAGCAAATTCACCACGTCAAAAAAAAAAAGAAGAAAAAATCATTCAGTATAATTTTCTTTTTGTGATGAATTCCATGGTATCTTTAGACGGACCCATAACTAATTACTCAATATATCAAGATTCATTTAAAAGACTAAATTCTCTCAATAAATAATTTTTTTATATACACACAAATCAAAAAATTGAATCTATGAATATTCATTAAAAAAACACAAAATTATCTACTAATCACGTTATACCATATTGATTCATTCAGTATAATTTGTTGTTGCCAAAAT
The DNA here is from genome assembly GCA_026413185.1 of Pueraria montana var. lobata. Lineage (NCBI taxonomy): Eukaryota > Viridiplantae > Streptophyta > Magnoliopsida > Fabales > Fabaceae > Pueraria > Pueraria montana. Next base: position 24,170,032 of record CM048654.1, read on the forward strand.
AAATCCTAATTTCAATATCGTACGGAACCAATTTATATTGTTCCTTGGTTAATTAAAGGAAAGAAAAGATTAACTAACGTGGCAAGCAAACCCATCAGAATAAAAAACTCTGAGCTTGATACGAGAGAATTGAGTTCAAATGGCACTACGTACATAATGTATATAAGTGAAACGTGTCTAGCTGATAAGTTAAGAAACCGTATAATCATCAGTTTCTCCAAGTTGAGCTTTCCAATTATGTGATTATCATGGAACCAAGATATATATTATATATTATATATTATTATATATACATAGATGTTATCTATAAGTGCGAAAAATACAGCGGTCAATTTTGGCACCGGCAAACAATAACACAGCACACATCCCTTTCACGCACTGTGCAACACTGTGAAGATCAGAGACACTTGATGAGCTTATGACACCTATTATATTTCTCTTTCTTCATTTTTTTTAGAATATGAGAGTGTGCACATGATTACAAAAAGCTCACGAGCACTTGTGAATTTTTGAAAAAATAATTAAAGAAAAACCCTTATTTGAAGATTCAAGAAAAGGGCATCCACAAACCAGAAATAATGCAATTGCAATATATATATATATAATGGATGCAGAGTACCAACAGTGCAAGTAGCACACGCACACTCCCAAACGAAAAGCATAAAAACAAAACCTCTTTTAAAACTCGACCAAAACAAAGTTGTGGTTCAGATCCAATCTCTCTTCCTTCTTCACAGCACTTCCAAAAAGGGAACTTCACATAAACCATTCCATAGAACACACACACACACACTTATATGAGCAAACGTTAGTTCTCTCCTTCAGATTCAATTCAAAGCCAAATTTCCATAACCCTTTCTTTCATACATCATTGCCTCATCCTTTGTGAATTATATTTAAATTTCATGCACGTGAGCTATACTATATAGTATATAGCTAGCAGTGCTTTTGAAGGAAAAGGGTTGGTATAGTTTTTGCATAACATATCATTGGAGTTTCCAATTTAGCGTGACATAGAGTGTTAACTTGGGATTGATGCTTGCGGTGTCACCTTTGAGGAGCATCAAAGATGAAAAGAACCAAGGAGAGATGGAGGGTTTCTCGATGGCAGCAACAACAACAAACTCAACAGATGATGTTGACTTTGGTGACCTTTCTGAAGGGAACTTGTTGGAGAGCATCAACTTCGACGACCTCTTCCTCGGCATCGACGTTGACGGAGATGTCTTGCCGGACCTGGAAATGTTCGGCGAGTTCTCCGTCAACGCCGCCGGTGAAGAATCGTCAGAGTTAAACTCGTCGGCGGAGAATAGCAAGGTTGAGAGCGATCAGAATGTTACCACCACCACTGCTTCAAAGAAGGAAGAGGAAGATAAAACTTCTTGCAATGCTTCGGGTCAAGACTTGGGCTCAAACCGAGGAGAAGAGATAGTGAGCAAGAGAGATGAATCGGTGGTGGTGGATAATATTCCGGCACCAAAGGATGGTGGAAAAGGAAGAAAATCTTCATCGGCTCAATCAAAGAATAATAATAGTAATAATAATCCTCAAGGGAAGAGAAAAGTCAAGGTAGCTAGATAGTTTGTACTTTGAACTTATCTTCTAGCTAAGTGCTTCTTCTTTCTTCTTTTTTTTTTTTTTTTTTTTTTTTTTTTTTTTTTTTCTCTCTTCTAATTAGGGAATTAGTTTCAGTGAAGCTAGCAATGGTTCATGTCATGAGACATGAGTCATGTGCCACAGAGCTAACTCTTAAGGTTCTGTCACTGTCTCATTTATGGGTCATGACAAGGTTCCTTAGTGTCAAAAGAACTCACGGGTACCATATATAGGGTGTAAAGAGAGAGAGAGAGAGAAATTGAAAGAGAGAAGTAGCAGAAGAGTAGTATTGTTAATTTAGAAAAGGAGAAAAACTTAGATTTAATTTCATAAGTGTTTTTGGCACTTTTCACACATCATTTAAAGTAAATCTTTCTTATATGGATTACTAATATAAAACTTTAATTCTAATAGAACAACAATATTAAAAATACCAACAACAAAAAAAGCATCTAGTTTTTGTACATTAGAATATTGATTTTGTTAGAATTTTTGAGGTGTTTTGAGTCATGGGGCAGTATATTAACATGTGTGTATTTATGTTTTCTTTTTCTGGGTTGTGTGTGTAGGTGGATTGGACCCCAGAATTGCACAGACGATTCGTGCAAGCTGTGGAACAGCTAGGAGTGGATAAGGCGGTGCCTTCAAGGATTTTGGAGATTATGGGAATTGATTGTCTCACTCGCCATAACATTGCTAGCCACCTTCAAGTACGTTTTCCAACTTGTTCTTCCCTTTTGTACACATTATTTTTAATCTTTGTATGAATAAATTTCAAGCTCCAATTAAGCTTATTGTTTTTTTGTTTTTTAAGCAAAGCAATATTATTAAAGCATTCCAGTCAAGCTTATTGTTGATTCCAAACTTGTATACATTCAGTGACATCAATAGTGCTTAATTATTACATCTTTATATGCATGTAGTGGCCAAAAGTGTCACGGTAATTAAGTTTGCTTGGATTTTTATGTTTGTCTTATGGTTCGAGGGTAAGATACTTATATTAATTTGAAATAATCATAAATAATTCAAAAGAAGCATTTGAGGGGAGTGTTCTAAAACATGTGAGTGTTTATATTTGAATGCAGAAATATAGATCTCATAGGAAACATTTGCTAGCACGTGAAGCTGAAGCAGCAAGCTGGAGTCAAAGGAGACAATTGTATGGTGGAGGGAAGAGAGAGGGGAGTCCATGGTTAGCACCCTCTATGGGGTTCCCTCCAATGACTCCAATGCACCATTTTAGACCTCTACATGTATGGGGGCACCCTTCTATGGACCAGTCCTTCATGCACATGTGGTCTAAACATCTTCCACATTCACCACCACTCTCATGGCCACCGGTTGCACCAGCACCACCTCAAGACCCTTCATTTTGGCACCAACGGGTTAACTCTCTAAACCTTGACCTACCATTCAAACCTTTGATTTTCTTTAATGCTTTTTGTTTTGGATAATCATGTTATTGGATGCGATGTATCTATCAGTTTTGTAGATAATTAATTTTTATCAAAAAAATATAGATGACTATCTTTAGTAGGATTCCTCTCCAAATCACCTTTTTTTTAAAATCAAATTTTCTTTATATTTCTTTTTTAACCAAACAAAAAAAAATTATATATTATTATCCATCTTTTCTTTTCCTTTTCTTTTCAACATACTATAAAATTGAAACCACTTCTGTTAGGTCTCCTTGCCATCCCTTTAATTAAAAAACAATTTTATTAAAGCTTAAAAATATTTTTGGTCTCTATAAAATGAGAGAAATTTGATTTTGGTTTTTGAAATTTTTTTTATTTTTATCCTTCAAAATATAAAATTATTGTTTTTTGTTTTTATTATAATGTATCACTCGTTAATTGCTTACGTATTTAATGGAAGGTAAGTGACTATTTTAAGTAACAACTCATTAATGTTTATAGTACCATGTTGATCAATATGTTATACTTCTAATTTTTTTTCTAAATTTCTAAAATAATATTATTTATCTATCTTAAAATTAATGTTAGTCATAAAAAATAGTGATTTTAAATTTTGAAAGGATGAAAATCAAAGATTTTTTTTTACAGGGACCAAATAAAAAAAGTCACCCATTTTTATAGGATTAAAAGTAGTTATTTCAAATTTTAGAGAGATAAAAAAAATTTAAGGACCAAAACATTTTGTTAACATTTGTTTTTAAGTTTGATTTTAAGAGATATGAACAAAATATTTATTACATCTAAAAAGTTAACAATTGATTTGAGACTTATTCAAATTGAAATGATCTATTTGTATTCTTTTCTCATTTCCCATCTCTCTAATTAAAAAAATAACATGTTATTAAATAGTATGTTTTTTATTTTTAGAATGTTTTATTAAAAAAACTAGAGAGACAGAAAAGAAAACTGAATAAAAACTTATTTGAGTTTATAACATTGTAATAAGCTTCTAGTTTAACACGTCATAAATCAAAAGTTAAATTTATTATCAAATGGTAATTATAAAAATTATTCTATTTTTATATATTAAACCATACATAATTACATGATTTTTTTGTTGTTGCAATAAACCAAAATTAAATCTAATTATAACATGATCTTTTGTTATTTGTTTAACATCTCATGAATACTTGTTTGAAACAGGCTCCAAACGCACTAATCCCAGGAACAGCTTGTTTTCCACAACCTCTGACACCAACGGTAACTACTCATGACAAATTGACAAGCCTTACTATTTTGGAGCCATGCAAATTGTCTTCACCTTTGAATCTAGGATCCTTTTACAAACAATAACAGTATAAAACCATTGTCATATTTACTCACAACCACAAAAACAAACTATATAGCAGTATTAAATTATTGTCACATTTACTCGCAACCACAGATACAAACTATATAGTATAGTATTAAATTATTGTCATATTTACTTGCAACCACAAACACAAACTATATAGTAGTATAATTTTGGCTCACTCACCATAGAGGAAATACAAATATCATGCAGAGATTTGGAAGTCCCCCTGTCCCCGGCATTCCACCCCATGCCATGTACAAAGCAGATCACGGCATTGGCGTCCCTGGTCCACGTCCCCTATTCGACTTTCATCCGGTAATTTTATCTTCTTCTTTTTTTGTTACTTTTTTTTTTTAATTTCCTCGCACAAACACAAACATGTTTGCATGTGTACATATCTGAATTGAATTTTGTATTAGGTTCTTCTAATAAATTTTCTTTGATTTGAATAATGACACTTAATGTACAAGGTTATATATTATGAGGTCCACTAGATAACACCCCGCTCTAATTGTAACCTTTTATGATGAATCATTATATTGAGTGCATATCTTAGTACTCCATTGCAGTAAAAAAAAAAATCTTAGTACTCCATTACTTTTCCAAAATCACATATATGATTGTTCGTCTCTGTCTATAAATAGAAAGTTTTGTGTCGGTTTTCATGGCTTCATGTTTCATTTTCTTTGGTAAATATTTAATTGTAGTTAGACTCCTGTACAAAGTGGTAGGATATGGACATGCATATACCATTTAAATTTTTTTCACGCTTCAATTATTACATTCTTCGTTATCCCTTTCTTCCTTGTTTTTATTATATTATATTTTTGCCTTTTTCTTCTTATCACATTTCTTCTAACGTGGGGTGTATTATAAGTGTATTCATTCTGAGGAGTACTGTCAAATGATCATATATTTTTGTTTTACGTGTGAAGAGTAGAATTACATGATTAATTAATTAGTTTGTATATTATTTTATTCATTTTCATTTTACAGTCAAAGGAGTGCATAGATGCAGCTATTGGAGATGTTTTATCAAAGCCTTGGCTGCCACTACCTATTGGACTTAAGGCTCCAGCGCTTGATAGTGTGATGAGTGAATTACAGAGGCAAGGAATTCCAAACATTCCACCTTCTAGTGCTTGAAACCAACCCTTCATGGAAGAGGTTATTCCCTTTCGTGTGGTGTCCTATGAAGGCCACTTAACCCTAATTCGACGACTTCTCATCCATTAGATGTTGCATTGAGTGTATGTTACATCTAAGCTACTATGTGAGTGATTCATATCTTTCTTCTTTTGCTTTTAACAGCAAAAGGAAAAGAAGAAAAAACTTTTAAGACTTTTTCTAATTTTCATGTGCTATAATGCATGAGTTAATGGTTTCAAGTCGTGGTCATTATAGCCATTTTGTATATGTACGGTTCTAAAGGCAGTTGTTTTTGTAATAGCTGTATAAGCTGAGGAAATCCCAATGAAGTACTTTAATAAAATATTTCTTTCTGGGGTAAACTTCTAATTAACTAATTAAGTACTCACTCTAGACTTTCACATTAATTTTCTCAATTTTTTTACACTATCATTTACATCTTACATATGTTATCGGTGAGAAATATTTACTATATATATATTTCATCTGCAAAGATTGAACTAAGACCTTTTTAAGAGATTGAAGTTCAATTTACTCAGACCAACTACATGCTAGTATATTCACGTCCTACATTTGATAATAATAAGGTAACAATTTTTCATTGTGTTATATGAGTATTTTAAATTGAAATAAAATATTTTTAAAATGTTTAAAATTATATAGAAGCTAAAGGTATACATAAATAGATTTTAACATATATATCAAAAATATAAATTAAAGAAAAAATTCTGAAATTATAGAAAAAACAAACATATGTAATTTTTAAAAAAAATTGAAATTTGAAAAAAGAAAATTAAAAATTAAAAATGGTATTTTTTATTCTTTAAGAGAAATAACCTAAGAGATTATATATCACTTTTAAGGATATCATACTGTATTCCAATTTAATGAATAGAAGTAGATATGTAGGATTTTTCAATGTTTTTAAAATCAGACTAATTATTGAGTCAATTAAGATACTAGTTCAAAGTTTAATGATTTAATTGTGGTTGAATTAGAATCAAACCAATATTAATAAAATAATGATAATAATTAAATAATATATACATAAAATAATATTAAAAAACATAATATCATAACTTTATAATACTAAAAACTAAAAGGTTCTTCATATTTGAAGTACAATACAATGTTTAAATAAAATATATTATAATACTTAAGTCGAAATTTCAACATTACACATCAACATTTATTAATAATAATAGGTTTACATTTAGAATAAAAAAGAAAATGACAAATATTCTAAGTTAATTTTTATTTTTAAGAAAAAAAAGTCAAATGATATTGTATTAAGCATTTTTCATTGACTCACTATAAACTGGTTTTTGACTGATTTTCTCGATTTTTGACTTTTTTTTTGGTTCTTTGACCAATTTTTCTTTAAGTCAATTGTGTGGTTTATTTGAACCAGTCACTTGACTGCTTTTTCGATCGAACTGATCAATTCGGTTCGATTCTCAAAACACAGGGATTTTTTGGTATTTGTCATGGGATTTATTATCCCAAGTTTGTTGAGATTAATTAAGGTAATTAAAGAAATATATATATATATATATATATGTGTGTGTGTGTGTGTGTGTGTGTGTGTGTGTGTGTGTGTGTGTGTGTGTGTGTCTTATTTTGGCTAATAAAAGGAATAAACTCAAATAACCTTTTAGTCCCTATAAAATAGGGTGGTTTTTTTTTTTTTTAATCTTAGTTCTTTATTTTTATTTTTGTTTTAGTCCTTTAAGGGTTTAAAATTTTTTGTTTTAGTCCATGTGGTCAAGTAACAGCGTTAACTGATAACGTAATAACGATGTTGGCAGCCCATTAATAATTGTCACACCATCAAGGAGTCTGATAGGAGAGTCACGTATAATTTTGTTAGTAAGCTGTATTTTTAAATCCCTCATCAACTAGTCTAATGTCATCAACTAGTTTAATGTCATCAACTGTTTTGAACAGATGATGATTTAAAAACACAGTTTACTAAAAAAAATTACATGTGACTGCTATGCTAGTCAACGAGCTGTCAACTCGATGTTACGTCATTATTTAACGGTGTTACTTGACAATAGGGAGTAAAACAAAAAAAAAAACTTTAAATGACTAAAAAAGAAAAACCTATTTTATAGGAACCAAAAGGTTATTTAAGCCAAAAGAATAAAAGGATGTATGCGTATGTCCTACTTTGTGATGAGCTTGGACAATTTTACTCAAACTGATAATAGCATATTTTGCTGTTTGACGAGATGGAGAGATGAGAATGAGTCAACTCAAATTGAGTGAATATTTCAAGATACCTCTCAATCTATAGTTATGGATTAGTTATTCGAGGTATTAAAATCTATTTAAGAGAATGACTTCTCTTAAACGATATTTTCTCATATAGGATTGAACCTCTTGATCACATGCATGCTTAAATTTATAATTTATATAGGCTTTAGTATATTTCTCAAATTTAACATATGAGTTTGAACTATTCACATGATATAGACTTTTTAAAGACTTGACTTAGCCTTTTTTAGAAATTTGACCTAACTTAAAATCTTGTTTAAAAACGTATGAATAAACTCAAAATATTTATATTACAAATTTAACACAATAATAATAAAAATAGTTACATTTATTGTTATATTATTTTTATTAATTATTTAAATATGTTTAGTCTATTATTTTTAGGGTATGTTTTGGCAAAATTAGCTAAAAATTTATAAGTTAGCAAAAAACTTATATCTAGTAGAAGTTACAGTTCTAAATTGTGGTTGCAGTCGCAGTTGTGGTTTCGTCACAATCCTTGACATTGTAAGAAATTGCATGAAATGTGGCTGATGCGACCACAATTGCAATGACGATGGGATTGTAGTGAATCGAAAAACCTTTATGGTATGGCCGCAGTTGCGGTTAAGAACTGCAATTTAAAACCATGTGGTAGGAGTTGTTGCGCGTGGTGTAATGAAGGATTAGTGTAAAGGGTTGTTTGGTACCGATCGAGTAGTTGGGTGGCTTGTTGTTTACAACATGCTAGCTTTAATTTAAAGGGTAGTGAGGAGAGGTGGTTGAAAGGCTGGGTAGAGTGTCGGTGATACTGCAAGAATGAACGTGTTAGTAGTGGAAGGATGGTCATGGCAAGTACATCACAAAACAGTACCTGTCTATTTTCTGGGTATGAATTGGATTGGCACGCAGGGGGGGAGGGGGGAATTGGTACGAGCAGTATGCTGAGCTTTTTGTTTTTAATAGATCCATGTGGTTGCGTTGACATAAAAGAAACAAGTATTTATAGTGAAGAATATGATTGTTATGTGGTATTTCTTGGATGATATGTATGGGAGCTTTGAAAAATGGTTGACGGTATGAATACTTTTGGCAGTGATTGGCATAGTATATTGGATATTTTTTTGTCACCGATTCATTGGTGCAAAGTATTCATTGACTTTATCAATGATTAATCTTTGTTAGAAAATCTGATTGATCATTTTTAGTGAAACCTGACCGACCAGAAGGCTCAAATCTGAAATTTTTTAAAAAAATCTGAGTCCAATTCTACTCAAAGTATCGACATGCTGATGGTCATATTGCATTTTGTTAGGCACATTTTAAATGCGTTGGAGTATCTGGGTAATTATCTTTATTATCTTTTTGAGATTGACCTAGTGCAGGTAGTTTTATTGCAATGTGCAGTATTGAAAAGGTTTGTTATTCTTTTAAGCAATCTGTCAAACAGTGGACGATCACATGGCTTGTAAGGGCTTAATATGCATGTGGGATATTTCTATTTGTTCAATTGTATAATTGGCAATCAATGGAGAGGATGATGCAGTACCTCGGGCACATGGTTTTAAATGGCCTATTGTTTAATTCCTGGTAATTTAATTTGGGGGGTGATGCACTTTTCAATGATTATGTTACTGTTATGTAATATGTATTTGGTGAGTGAGGGTTCTCCTTTCTGCTTTGTGATATACTGGTGATGTACAGTTTGATGTACTCGTTATGTTTTTGGGTGGGACTGTGCTATAATGAGAAATCTGTAATGTGCTTTATGTTTCCACACTCCTTGCATCTCGTGTTTAGGTTGGAATTTTTTAATAATATTTCTTTGTTAATAAAAAAAGTTAGGAATTAAAAAGCTAAAAACTTGTAAGTTAATTAATTGAATTAAAGGTGTTTTATGAGATTAGCTAATAAAATAAATGCATAATGAGATAAATTATTGAAGATAAAAAAATAGCTATTACCTTTAGCGTATAAACTAAAAACTACCTGTACCAAAAAAAAAAATGCATAATGAGATAAAAGTAACAAGATCATAGACAAAAGGGTTTTTAGAATAAAAAAAAGATAAAAGGAGATTAGAAATAAATTATTGAAGATAAAAAAATAGCTATTAACTTATAAACCAAAAACTAGTTGAATTCTAAAAATAAGTTAGAAATTCTTGTATCAAACAAGTTTAACTTGAGTTAAATCATAAGCCCTTATCACCATTCCTAATGTGATGGGGTGAATTGGGTCCACACTCCTTCCTCTAAAACTTCCTGCTAGAATTGTAATAAAGTTAATTAAATGTATTAAGTAATTTTCATTAGTGTGATAAATATTTTAAACATTTTTTTTAAATTTATAGGAGTAATTAATTTTAAGATTGTGATTGACTCTACATATATAAATAATATAAAATATTCATAAATGAGGCACTGAAACAAGGAGAGAAAGATATAGCACCCCAGATTTGGTAGAATTTACTACTTAAATATAAAGAGTATCAAACATAATTTTAAGAAAGGCATGAGAAATACATAGTCTATTTTCTCATAGAGAGGAAATGATCTTTGGCGCGGCGAGTATGTTCTTGTGAGAAAAAGAACAATCACTAATACAAAAAAAATTAAGAAACTTGTTATTTAACATTCTACAACACTTGAATGTAATCTTAATATCTGATTCATGAAAGCAAGCTTGACATGTTTAAAGAATTGAAGACAGAGAGACGCAAAATAAAGTTAGGAAAGGAAACATGGACATGAGAAGCAAGATGGGAGAGATTGAAACACAAATAGAAAATAGGGTTAATTATGTTTTTATCCCTGAACTTTTTTGAGTTTTCAATTTTAGTTCTTAAACAAAATTTTGACTGATCTTAGTCCATGAACTTTTTTTCCTTCAATGTTTTTAGTCCCTCAACTTTTCTCAATTTTTGTTTTTAGTTCCTAAACAAATATTTGACAGGTCTTAGTCCCTGAATTTTTTTTCCTTCAATGTTTTTAGTCTCTAAACTTTTTTTCAATTTTTGTGTTTAGTTTCTAAACAAATATTTGACTGGTCTTAGTCCCTGAACTTTTTTTGTCAATGTTTTTAGTTCTTCAGGAACTTTTTATGGTAAGGACTTTTTTTCAATTTTTGTGTTTAGTCTCTAAACAAATATTTGACTGGTCTTAGTTCCTGAACTTTTTTTTTTGTCAATGTTTTTAGTTCTTCAGGAACTTTTTATGGTAAGGACTAAAAACATTGAAGGAAAAAAAGTTCAGGACTAAGACCAGTCAAATATTTGTTTAGAGACTAAAAACAAAAGTTGAAAAAAAGTTCAGGGACTAAAAACATTGAAGGAAAAAAAAATTCAAGAACTAAAACCAGTCAAATATTTGTTTAGAGACTAAAAGTGAAAATTGAAAAAAGTTGATGGACTAAAAATATTGAAGGAAAAAAAGTTCAAAAACTTAAATCGATCAAAATTTTATTTAAAAATTAAATATAAAAACTCAAAAAAATTCAAAAACCAAAAACATAATTCAGCCTAGAAAATAATATGAAGACATTTTGAAGAGTGGTGTGCGACAGGATATGGTGTCGTGGGCCATTGACCCCCCTTGCCCCTGTTAATCCGTAGTCAATATTCCAAACCAGTACAAAAACAGCCATCAAATCATTCACAGCCACTTGTGGACCCCTAGGTGTTGACGCGTGTCATTCCATGGCGTGTGGTGTATATGTGGACAACTGGACATACATCATGTGCATGATATACCAATATACAGCATGGTATATTCCAAATTCGCAAAATCACCAAACAAGTCACGAGGGTGCAGTGGTTAAATTTTTGGTATTACCCGAAAAAGGATCAATCAAAGGGAGCCACATGATAGAAAAAGGTGGACCACAGTTGAATGGAATTGGAATGAGCCCAAAATCCAGCGTTTTGAAATTTTGGAAAATGAGGTAGGGAGGAGCCATAAGAAGGGGATCCAAATTCCCTACCTTCAAGAATTTTTTTTAGTAACAAACTAATTAGAGTTTGAGATACCAAAGTATTTGTTTGAGTTTCGATTATTTGAGCCAATTAAGAAATTAATATATTATTTCAGGGTTTAGGGTTTAGTCTCGTTTAAAATTGATTATTCTTCTTTAAAGATATTTTGTAAGAATTGAGTTTAGACTATCGACAAATTCAGCGTGTATTACCATTTGAATCACATTCATTGAATACATTAAAAAAATTTATGCATTTACATAGTTAGTGAGAATAAAAACTATTGCATGAAGATTTTTTAATAAATTGGACATAAAATATGTATTCGAAGTTTGAATTGTCTAATTCTCATTTGATAATACTAATTTTTTATTATGAGAATGTGTGACCACAGGAAATTCATGTCCTGCAAAGGAAGGCATGCAACTTAACTCACAAAGGAAGGCATGTAACTTGACTCACAGGATCTTCTTCCCTTGAGACTTATAGTGTGTTTAGTTTGATGGTAGAAAATTATGGTGAGTGCAAAATCATGTTGAGTTTATCATAAAAACAACTATTTGTTGCTTATAAATCATGGTGAGTTTAACTTATCACTAATCCAAACACACACTTAATTATACGTCGGTCCATAATGACTGTGTAGTAGAAATATTTTACATTCAACTAAATATTTGTTTGTTTTATTCTTTAAATTAACTGAAAAAATAAATTGAACAAAATTTAAGTAGAGACAAAGTTTAGATACCTTTTATGGGTAATTTTCAAAATCAATAAAAAAAAAAGGATCCTATGAATAGTTTAAGAATTAGAACTAATTTTTCTCTAAAGCTTCAAGTCCAATAGTGTGCAGTGTAACGTTAAATAAAGAAGAAGAGAAAAAGTGACAAGAAATAGAAACTAGAAACTATCAAAAGAGAATAAAAGAAATTCAAGGAATGACAATTGATGAAAACTTTAAAAAATGTTGTTTATTTTATATTTTAAGAATAATTTTATAACTATTGATAAGAAAATTACCAATAGTTAAAAAAAAAAATCGTTGTACACATTATATGTTTAAGGAGTGGTTCTACAATTGTTGACAAGAGTATATCAACAATTAAATAAATTATTGTTCATTCTATGATTTAGAAACAGTTTTTTTTTTATATATATATACAAAAGTCGTATTGAGATCCAACCTATAACCTTATATAGAAACAGTTTTACAATTTTTAACAAAGGAATCATCAACGGTTAAAAAATTGTTCCTTATTTTATATTTTAGAAACACTTTTACAACCATTAATAATAGAAATATCTATACTATAAAAATATTTGCTTATTACATATTTTAAGAATAGTCAACCGTTCCATTAAAAAAAAAAAAAAGAATAGTCAACCGTTGACAACAAATACAGTACCTAAAGTAAAAAAAAAAATGTTATAGTAATATATATCACTTTCATATAAAGTTAGATTTAGAGGCTGTTGTATATTGTTATTTAAAACTAAACCTATAGCTAGTCTACTCTTTTGAATGTTGGTTTTGTTTTGTCATCTATATTTTCTGTCTTCTCCCTCACTCACCAATCATCACCTCATCCAATAACGTTAGTTGACGGTTCTAATCTGGCCATCAATTCCATTTTCCATGGTGAATTAATGCGAAATCTAAAGTTTGATTCTTCCTTTTTGTGTCTACCAATTAAAAACAATATCATCACAACTTGCTGGTTCACTCTAGACCTTGTATCTAATAAGTTGTGAGATGTTGCAAGTGATCCCATGGATATATCTTATCACGTTTTAGTCATTTTCTCAAAAATTTGTTCCTCAACGATTTTCTTGAAATCAAAGATGCTTTGTTTCCTAAAGTACTTAATGATTAAATTCGAAATAGTAAAAGAAGGGACCACACCTCGTGCATTTTTCTTTTTGAAAAAGAAATTTGCCTAAATATATCATACCAAGAGCATGACTGCTAGGGCTATAACGTACAATTCCAAACCAATAACGGCCTGTGGTTTCAGTCTTTCAGAAAGATTAAGATATGCAGAATCCAAAACTACGTTGATAGATTTGTAAGTAAAAAAAAAAAAAAAATGAATTCAACAAGCAAGATGGATTTGATAACCATAACATTATTTGCTATCGAGGAATTCATTGGCTTTATGCTTTTTCCGTTTTCCTCATTTCAGTTGAAAGATAATGAAGAAATTCAAGATGCCATATTAATTGCACGAAGGGTTGCATGTAATTAACCAACATTGGTTGACAAAGTGGTAGCGACTTGTATTCTTTAAGCAAGTGGTCCAGGATTCGAATCCTGGTAATGTCACTTTGGATATGGAATAAATCATGTTGGAAGAAAAATACCTATCTTGGTGTGTACTCACTGTCCCCGACGATTTAATCATTACTTTCGACGATAAATAATAATAAAAAAATGCCCTCAATACTATATATATATATATATATATATATATATATATAATACTTTACCAAACATAGTTATACGTATATAAAGTTTTGGCAGAATAAACTCTAGTAGTTTATAATATTTTATCATTTCATTTACACTAAAAAAATCACACTTTTATGGAAGCCAACTTTTGGATGTGTTGATTATAGTCTTTCTTGATTATTTGGCAATTGTCAGCATTTTTACTGTTGACCTTAAAACGTCAAATAATATTATAATATATATATATATATATATATATATATATATATATATAAATTATTTCATAACTTTGTACGTAGTAATTTAGTGTATAAAACTGATTATAGATTATAATATACAATTCAAATAAAATATATTATTTACAATAAATTTTTAATTATCATATCATAACATTAAATTAATTTTAAAAATCAATTCTATATAATTAGTTATTGAAATAATATTTTGTTTTACAATTAATTCTTTTTTTTTTTTTGTTTAGACCATAGATATCTTCCACCGGAGACAATCCTGTTTGAGTCAGGTAGGACTACTATAGACGACAAAGGTTTTACAATTAATTCAAGCACACATCTATGTAACTTTGTTGAAGCAAAAAGTTTTCGTCATGTTCTTCCAGCTTCATCCAAATTTCATTCTTCTATTCTCATCACCAAATGAGTTTAACTGTTTAAGGAACGGATGAGAGCTCATGTCTTAAAAACTTCAGCCACTTCAATAAAATTCAACAACCAACATACTTAACCAGGAAAGATAGGTATTCAGCCGGATGACAAACCTAGTTTACAGTGTCCTCATGTTGCAATAAGATTTATAATTTTTCCGAAAACTTTCCTAATTTTCCTTTTCAGTTTGGAGTAGACTTTATTCTAATTTCAAATTCTTCACTTGATCATCCTACCAAAGACCAGGTTTCAATACTTCAAAGATATTGTTTGGAGCACACTTTATTCCAAAATTTGAAAAGTAACACGATTCTCATCAATATTGTGAGTCCCATATCTTACATTCTAGAGTCTAGATAACACAATCTATCTATTCTATTTATTATAAGATTTTGTCTAAGGTGGGAAAGTGATATAGGTCACTCACCATGGGAAAGTGACGACGTCCGTTGGATAAAGGGTCAAAAAAATATGTGGCTCAGATTGAAGTAATGATTTACATTAGGGAACCGGACTGGATACTTCAATAAGTGAATTTTTAAAAATAAAATATGACATGGATTTTCCACAGTGGCCAGGATTTGTTGTGTTAGAGCGTTTCCACTTTGCTTCGAAGCCTTCAGGGTTCCTTCTACTATGAGTCGATGTCGTTGCTCCGTAGGTCGTCCGTTGACATTGTTTACAGTGTCCTCCACATCAATTTCAGCACTGTCTCAGTGGGTGCCCAACGTTGCTGATTGAACTCGTAGAAATCCTAAGTGTCGAAC
Source organism: Pueraria montana var. lobata (assembly GCA_026413185.1). Classification (NCBI taxonomy): domain Eukaryota; kingdom Viridiplantae; phylum Streptophyta; class Magnoliopsida; order Fabales; family Fabaceae; genus Pueraria; species Pueraria montana. Next base: position 24,185,662 of record CM048654.1, read on the forward strand.
TTTCCCCCAAATCGGAGTGATTCAACTCGTAGAAATCCTAAGTCTCGAACTTTCCCCCAAATCGGAGAAGTCACCGGAGCAGTCGTTCCCGGTGGAGAACTCGAACGCCCCGGAGCCGGTCAGCTCTTCGTAGAGCTCTCTGACGTTGGTGTGCGAAGGTCGGTGTTGGAACGCGATGACGGAGGTGCGAGGGTTCTGTGGGGGTTGCAGGTGGTTGGTTATCCGTATCTGTGCAAATTGGTTAGCTTAGTGCATGAAGTTGTTTGTGTTTGGGGAAATTCTGTAAGGAGGCATTTTCGATTTGATTTTTATGGGCTGAGGAGGACCACGATCAGTTCCATTGCTTCGCGGCAACCGCTCATTGAAGAGAACGATAATACGGCGCAAATTGCTGAACCTCGCGGCGGCGATTCGGCTTGTTGATAACGTTTATACGGTGCTGCTTCTTCTTTTTCAAAATTTGGACACATACATATCTTCCATTGTCTGTACTTAGCATATAGTTTTAATTGAATTTAGTATTGAAAACAGAGGAATATTGTTCATAATAGAGGAAAGATAATAGAGGAAATGTATCTTTTACTATAATTCATGTTATGCAATGTTTACTTTGAGAGTTGAGACACTAACAACTGTGAGCAACACTAGATTTGAGAAGTTGAGCTGTGAATAACTTATTTTGTTTTAGAGAATTAGAGCATTCAAAACATAAGGATTTTGGATTGATGTTGCTAGAGTATCCTTGTCATTATGATTTTTGTGAAATGCATATTAAGGGCTCAATTCTAACAATTTGGCATGATCAGGATGGCTGGAGAGATTGCACAGCTGAAAGAAGAAATTGAGATGCTTAGGCAGGAAAAATTAGGGTGAAAACTGTTACTCAATTACCTTTTGCAATGTTGAATACTTGAATTCTACCAGCTTGCAGTACCATATAGTCCACTCACTAATTTAATATTTTGTTTCAACTCTGTTCTTTGTTACTTCAAGGTCTCAGTTACAGGAGGAAGACTGTGACAGTCAGGAGAAAGATTCTGATATCCAAGATTTAAAGGAACAAATGAACAGCCTTGGTTGTCTACTTAGAGAATTACAATCGCGGAAGGAGAAGCTTGATTTCAAGAATAAGAAGCAGGTTGTGGGCCATTGTCATAAAATTAGAACTGTGTATGGACAAATATTTTTTAAAAATTAAATACATCGTTAATTTCTTACACATCTTCTAATCAAGGGGATCTGGGTCTGTCTCTTCTTTCTGAAGAGAGTAATGACAAGGTAAAAATGGATACACCGGAAATGAGCAGTGCAAGTGAGAATAGTGTTAAGAGGGAGAGAACAGCAGAAGGGCTTTGCTGCTCATGCAGTAAGAAGTCCTTGTGCAAGACCAACAAATGCAAATGCCGATCCAGTGGTGGGAGCTGCGGAGCATCATGTGGCTGCACAAGTGATTATGTGTTAGTATTAATGGGTGATAGTGGCCCATGTTCAGTGTTGGATGTTCGATAAGGCCTCTTTTTATGTATAATTTTATTATTTTGTGGGCCGACTAATAGATATGGTTGTCTCGGCTGTATTTTAATAAATCATATATCATAAAATAAAAACTAAAAACAAGGAAGGGGTGTGCCATGAGGCTTGAAGAAGACTTACCAATTTACACACTAAATGGCTTCGCATGTAATAGTCATCCAAATAGGTTACAAATCTGAACATGTATGTGCTCAGCCTTTAATAGACTCGCAATTTTACACTTACAAAACTTAAATTAATTTAAATTTGTGCAGTTGCATGTAAACGCATAATAAAAAATATTAATTGAAAGTAATTTTTAGAATTTTATATGAATCCACTTTTTTTCTTTTTTTTAAGGTTTGTTCTATGAATCCACTTAAAATGTTTTACACAATACGAAACAAACTTGGAATTAAAATTTGTCATGACACGAAATCTTGAAACTGAATTTAACATTGAACATCGAAATCATCAAACGTAAATATTAATCATAGGTTTCACAACACGGTAGTATTTTTAGTACAACTAGTTCAAAGTAATTTTGATTGCATGAGTTCCGTTAACCCTAATGAAGTTGACTTTATCATTGAGCTTCAGATCAAAATATCTGATGAAGTCCTGCCATCCTTGTCCAAGTTCACATTGATTCAGCGGAGGTCCCTTCCATATTAGCTCCCAGAATTCATAAGTTTGGTCTGGCAAAATCACACTAACAACATGTGGTTTGTTATGAAGAATATAATGGATAACATGATCTGGGACTACCTGTAAACATTAAAAAATAACATTGTTTATGCATTTGACAATTTATGAGGCATACTATGTATTGATGATTTAAAAAAATATATAATGAAACATGAATGTACTGAACCATTGGTTGTATGGAGCGTGAAAGTGAGATTGTAATTGTTGCTTGCCAAAGTAACTCTTCATTTGGTTCATTTTGTTCTTCGTCTGAATCTTCCCACTCCGTTTGAATGACAATTGAGAAGATACTGTAGCGACAATATGTGAACTTTAGCAAAACAGTTTCTTGTATTTCATAAAATTCTTTGATTTCATCAAGACCATCAGTTAGACGTGCCGAACCACCATATTGTTGTAAGGTGCATATAAATGCTCGACCATCCGCGGTCTCGATGTAGAAGTGTTCATCTAGTTCATGGCTCCATCTACGAATGAAACGATGGGGAATAGTAACGTAATCCTGTATGAGATGCATGTTGATATACGTTCATTAGTGGTTGTAAACAAAATTAATAAACACGACAAATATTGAAGACAAAGATATAATTTTATTATTAATTGGACATGCAACTGTACCCTGTCAATGTGCAAAACAGTGGCGAAATGCATATACGGTTCCATTACACAACCTGGAAAATTTGAAGTCATTTCATAGTTAGCAATTTATTATCGCGTTATACATGCATTGCTAAAAAAATCATATAAAAATTTGAAAATGTAATACCATCCATGCATTAATACCTCCTATCCGCAACAGAACGGTGAATCTCTGGACAATAGTGGTATTGGAGAGTTGGAGTGGTGTAGTAGTGGCGGTAGTTGTATGGTGCTATTTAAAAAGGATTCACATTGTCATATAACAATATTAAAATCCCACCACTACAACAAGAATATGTGATACAATAAAGGTTTTGGATCGTTTACATTTTTATTATTAACTTAATGGACTTTGTGTGTGAATATATTGTTTTATTTTTACATGCACGTAGACTCTATGAAGGATTGTTAATACTAAGTAACAATATATATAAATAGGAAGTAAAGCCAAATAAATTAATTGTAACAACGAAACAAGTCAGTCATACACGTAATATTTATTGAAATTGAAAAAGGTGTCTCTTTATCCGATGAACAGCTATTTCTTTTACACTGATATGAGACGTCGTGTCAATCAATCAACGTTTTCTGTCTTTTTCTACGTAGGATGGAGTGCGCAAATCGCCATAGTCTTTTTTCGACACTTGTCAGCGTCGTTTTGTGTCACCTTACACGGAGTATTCAACTGACCGTCATCCTCTCCTGCATATTCAGCAGGATACTATTTCCAGCTAAATCTCACCCATGTATTGTATTGTCACCCATCTTGAATTAATTTGACAGAAAACTTTATCAACGGCTACGAGATTGTATCACATTGATGGAGAGGATACATTTTTTTTCCATGAGAGGAAGATAGGATACCTCAAGGAAATCTTTAGACAATTACGCATTTGCTTGCATTGCGCGTGTTAATTTTAAAAATCCTCCTAAAATGTACTTTAATTTTATTTCTATTATTATCACTCTAGTGATTATGAATGGCTTAATGAGTCAAGAAAATACTAATAAAATATTATATCTGTCTGTTATTGTATTTATATTTACATTTTTGAAGAGCACAAAAAAAAATATTTACATTTTTGAACTGCAAGTTAATTTTCATTTTTTAATACAATCTCATTCATTAACATAATTTTATCGTAACTATATTATCCTACCATGATGTAGTATCTCACTAATGCAGTTGGAGTTGACTCTATTGATTTTGTATCTAATCATGATCAGTTGGAGTTAACTTACTAATGCATGTTCTAATTTACTAATGCACCTTTTAGTCCTTTGTCTGATCCGAATCACTTGGTCTAACTTACTAATTTAAAATTTGGAGGTGACTCTAGTGATTTAACATGTCATCATGATCTGTTGGAGTTAACTTACTAATGCATGTTCTAATTTACTAATGCACCTTTTAGCCCTTTGTTTGATCCAAATCTAACTTACTAATTTAAAATTTGGAGGTGACCCTAGTGATTTAGCATGTCATCATGATCTGTTGGAGTTAACTTACTAATGCATGTTCTAATTTACTAATGCACCTTTTAGCCCTTTGTCTGATCCAAATCACTTGGTCTAACTTACTAATTTAAAATTTGGAAGTGACTCTAGTGATTTAGCATGTCATCATGACCTGTTGGAGTTAACTTACTAATGCATGTTCTAATTTACTAATGCACCTTTTAGCCCTTTGTTTGATCCAAATCTAACTTACTAATTTTAAATTTGGAGGTGACTCTAGTGATTTTGCATGTCATCATGATCTGTTGAAGTTAACTTACTAATGCATGTTCTAATTTACTAATGCACCTTTTAGCCCTTTGTGTGATCCAAATCACTTGGTCTAACTTAATAATTTAAAATTTGGAGTTGACTCTATTGATTTTGTATCTAATCATGATCTGTTGGAGTTAACTTACTAATGCATGTTCTAATTTACTAATGCACCTTTTAGCCCTTTGTTTGATCCAAATCTAACTTACTAATTTAAAATTTGGAGGTGACTCTAGTGATTTAGCATGTCATCATGATCTGTTGGAGTAAACTTACTAATGCATGTTCTAATTTACTAATGCACCTTTTAGCCCTTTGTTTGATCCAAATCTAACTTACTAATTTAAAATTTGGAGGTGACTCTAGTGAATTAGCATGTCATCATGATCTGTTGGAGTTAACTTACTAATGCATGTTCTAATTTACTAATGCACCTTTTAGCCCTTTGTTTGATCCAAATCTAACTTACTAATTTAAAATTTGGAGGTGACTCTAGTGATTTAGCATGTCATCATGATCTGTTGGAGTTAACTTACTAATGCATGTTCTAATTTACTAATGCACCTTTTAGCCCTTTGTTTGATCCAAATCTAACTTACTAATTTAAAATTTGGAGGTGACTCTAGTGATTTAGCATGTCATCATGATCTGTTGGAGTTAACTTACTAATGCATGTTCTAATTTACTAATGGACCTTTTAGCCCTTTGTTTGATCCAAATCTAACTTACTAATTTAAAATTTGGAGGTGACTCTAGTGATTTAGCATGTCATCATGATCTGTTGGAGTTAACTTACTAATGCATGTTCTAATTTACTAATGCACCTTTTAGCCCTTTGTCTGATCCAAATCACGACGGATTCTAAGGTGTGTAAGCCGCACAGGTCTTGCACCGTGCGTGAGTGAATACGTACCGTTAGATAAAAAAAGTGTACGGCTATGATTTCAATAAGTAACCTAGGCACAAGAGTACTGAATAATCACCCTGGTTATATAAAAAAAATCATTTGAGTCCAATTACTACACCAGATTCCGCCGCCTACTTGTACCCGTTGTCCTTGGATGGGTGAGGCTCTTATCTCCGAATTTAAAATATTTTTTTTAAAATCAATTAAGTGATATGTAATATATTTTTTAAATCAATTTTTTTAATAAACTTATATTTTTCTTAAATCAAATTTTTTCTTTATTTAAAAGAAAGTATAATGTAATTAAATAACTTATATTGTTTAAAATCAATTTTTTAATATTTAAATAATTTTCTAATAATATTAATTTAAAACAAACACAAAATTACTTTTCTTTATAATTTTCATTTTTTATCAACCTTTGTTCAGTGACTAAATATTTTCACTAAACATTCTTAAACATGAGCATTTAAACATGAGCATTTAAATTCATCAATGGATGGACAATACGACACGTGCCACTTACGTGAGTTACTATTGTACTTGACAACAGTAAAGATTGAAGACATATTGAGCTCGTGACAATCAATCACCCATATCGTAGAGGCTTTGGAAAGGATGCGCTGAAAAAGAATGAACATCTTCTTCGTAAATTTGGTTGCTGCAGACCTCTCGATGATACGGAAATTGGTTTCCAACACAAAATTGCCATATGTTGAATCAAAATCAGCTTGAACTTCTCTAAATCTAAAATATGTCAGACACCTTTGAAACTGTTGCACAAAATCAGTGAGATTTATTTGGGGATTGACATATTTACCAAGATGACTATGGAAAGCTTCACAACGGGATGTCGTCCTAATACCAGCAAAAAAATTGCCCCTAATATGAGCAGCAGACCACATTTTCCTTCTGTCATACAGTTCTTTAATCCAATTGTTGTCCTCCAAACTAAATTTCGCAATCATTGCATTCCACCTCTCTTCAAATTCAGCCACATCAAAGTCACCCAACATACAACTTCTCAATTCATGAACAAATCGAGGATTTGGAACATTGCTTAGTGCATTGCGAAGTAGATGCCATGCACATAGCCTATGTCGGGCTTTCGGAAAAACCAATTTAATGGCATTCTTCATTGCAACATCACCATCTGTAATTACAGAACAAGGTGCTTTTCCTTTCATCGCTTCCAAAAATTGTTGCAACAACCAAACATATGTTTGTTCTGTCTCATTACTAACAAGAGCCGTTGCAAAAACAATGGTTTGGTTATGATGATTCACACCGGAAAAAATCACAAAGGGACAAAGGTACTTATTTTTCTTGTATGTAGCATCAAATGCAACCACGTCACCGAATACCTCATAATTCATACGACTTTCCCCATCACACCAAAACAGATGTTGGAGTCGCTTGTCATCATCAACGGTGTATGACACAAACAACAATGGATCTTTTGATGACAATTCCTTAAAATAATTGAAGGCACCATTAACATCAGATGAATGTTCACGTCTTTGTCTTGCGCACTGATTATAAATATCCTTCATGACATATCCAACCTTATGGTACCCCCCTGAATTGTTCGCAAAAGCAGCATATATATGGGGAAGCCTAATACCAACCTTCTTAAAATTCTCAATTTGCATTATATCAATTGCATCCATTTTCCTGTGTGCTGGTAGTAATGCTGAAAATTTTTCATCAAGCAATACATGCTTATGAGCAAAAATCCATTCAGACACATACCAACGACCAGTTCCAAAATCCACATGAACGCGAAACATTGCCTTACAACCACACCTTGTATCATTTTTCTTCTTACGCCTCCTACGCTCCACATTGACACCCTTATCTTGTCTGTAACCTTCACGTGAGCAAAGAAATGTTTGTTGGACTGTTTCTCCCAACCTATTTCTGACAACATGGCTTTTGCGAACTGAAAAACCCGTAATTCTTGAATACCATGTGTAAAATAGGTAAGCAACTTCAAGATCAACAAAATCTAACCTCCTTATTTCATCATTAGTTAAATTTGCAATGTCCAGCAATCTTATATCAACTGCTCCATTTATATATATACGATCCTCCATATAACTAACTTCATCATGCACTTCAACTGAATACTCTGTCTCATCAACCAAATCATCACTGTCATTTTCATCTTTTGTCTCATTTCCATCTTCTGTCTCATTTCCATCTTCTGTCTCATCAACCAAATCATCACTGTCATTAGCATCTTCAGATACATCACTACATCTCTGCTGAGTCTCATCCATATCTGTTGCTATCTCCTGCAAACCCTGCAATAAATAAATAAATCAATAAAAAAAATATTATAAACACTAATGTTATCATAACAATAAAAAAATACATACAACAAAAAACATACAATAAAATAACTTCAGTAAACACTTACTATGGACTCCATACAATCAAGAAAAAAATATTCCTTCTAAGTCCTGACAATTTATGTTGCAACCTACCAACAAATAAATATATCCATCACAATTAATAATACAAAATTTTAGCTATGTAACAATCATAAAACTGCTACCGTGTCACCAATTCTGTCAGCGGCGGAGATTGAAGAAAAATAAGATTTGACTAAAAATAATTATTCATATTTTATTTTTTTATAATTTCATCTAAATTCCCTAAGTTTTTTCAAGTTTTTGTAAAAAAGATAGAAAAAATTATTCTTAAAATAAATTATCATGTAATAATTTACTATTAAGTTAATATATATATATATATATATATATATATATATATATAACGAAGAAAATTTAACGAAGAAAACAAATGTATACATAGATATAGTTCTTGCAAATGTCACTTGATAAACCACATTACTTTGCACAAAAGAGTTGTTGTTGTGCAAGAAGCTGAGAATCAAGATGGAAAAAAAAAATAAAAATAAATCATCAATTTCATTCTTAAAGTATTGCTCCCTTTTTTAATTAGTCTATAGTCTTTGCTGTCAAAAAAAAAAGTCTAGTCTCTAAAATAAACATTATATAAGTAATCTCTAGAGTATTAGAAATCATACTAAATACTTTCTCAAATATTGAAAAATTCTTCAAATTAATCCATAAATGTTTGTAAAATATATTAATGTAAGAACTAAGTTGATAGATATTCTATACTTTAAAAATTACTTATATAATTTTATTACTTTAAAGACTATTTTGAAGAGAATATAATACTTGAGGGACCGAATTGATGATTTACTAAAAAAAATAAGATCAAATAAGAAATAAAAAAGGATCAAATTAAGGTGAGAATAATAAATATTGATTATTAAATTTTATTATATATAATCAAAATTAAAACATGATTCTTTTAAAATAGTCACATCATATTAAATTTTCACTATTAATATATAATTATATGACTCATTTTTTTTTTCACTCTCCAATAAAATACTCTTTCACTAAATATATTATTAAATATATAGGTATTGTAATTATAAGTATATACGCACACTATAAGCATCTTGGCATCACAAAAAGTCCACAGACCCATGCATCAGCATGACCATGAAATGAAAGTCCTTAAACCACCCATGGTCTCACACGACTTACTAAACTAATCCAAAATGAATATAATCATGCAAACTCATCACTCGCAAACAATCATGAACCAACCACACAAATTAAGACTAGCACTCATCACCCCTGATGCAGCGAGACACACCTATATATATAAATTTAGAAGCTCCGCCCCTGAATTCTGTAACAACACAACTCACATTACAAATACGAACACAAAACCAAATCACACGGTTTTTTTGAAATGTCATAATAAGTAACAAAATTGTGACTTCAATTTTAACAATTACTGATGCTACATCAAGCATTAACAAAAATTAACCAGACACCTCAATTCAACAATCTGCTTACCTCAACACTAAACAGCCACGACTGAAAACTCTTGAACGAATCTCGTCAATACTACAACATTGTCGGCTGAAACAAAATCTCAGTCTCTTCGGTAAATCGTAATCTTGGTCAACTCAATAACTGCGTCACAAAACACAAATGAAACAATGAAACCCAATGATATAAAACTGTTCCGCAAATGCAGCGTTGTTACAAATACACATTTAAAAAACCTGGAGATGTCGCCACGCCAGCCACGCCTAGCTGTGACCCGACGAATTTGAGCTATCAAAGCTTAATCATAGACAGGATCAACAAAATCGAAAGGGGGAAACAGGCGAAACTACAAGATGAGCGGCTAAATCGTAAAGGGGACACAGGGACGAACACAACCAGCCACACGAAAGCGGCGAGCGGCGGAGAGGAACAACAAACTACCTCAGCGTCTCACTGTGGACAGAACCCTAAGTGCTTCGTAAGTGAAAGGAGACGTCGTGAAAGGAACCAAAAACTGAATGACGAAAAACACAACACTCGAAACCCCTTCCACGCTGGAAATTACATGTCATATTTATTTTTAATAATTAACTTAATTGTACGCTTCCCATCCGGTTCCAGAAATCAAATCCCAACCACACAATTTCAAGACCATATATCCGACGGACCAAGTCACTTTCGCACGGTGAGTGACCTGTGGCACTTTCGCACCTTAGATGCCGTCTTATTATAATATAAAAAAATGTTCTAGACTGATATGTGACAGCTTTTAATTTGCTTACTTTCCTGCCACTTTTCTCCTATTCCCGCACACCCTGTGAGTCTCAATTATTCCCGCACACCCTAACCCCCCAACAACTGTATCTTTTTTTTTTTTTTTAACCCAAACAGCTGTTTCTCTCACTGGTTTCAACAATAACGAAAAAAAATTTGAACTCCTCATTTTCACTTTTGCGTAGCTGCACCTTTTTCTCCTTTTCTTTTTTAATCTTTTATTTCTTGTAATTAAATACTAAAAGCACTCAATTATTTCTCAATTTTATCATTTATTGCATAACTTTTTTAAAACTAAAATAATATTTTTATAATTTTTAGAAAAATAAATGTAATATTTTCTCAAATAAAAAACATCATTAAAACTCAATTGATTTCAAATATATTAAATTTGAGAAATACACTTTTTTTTTAAGTAAACTAAACCGTAAAACAAAATAATAATATAATACTTTTTTTCTAAATCAATTCAATGTATGTGTATAATCTAATTATTATAAAATTACTATATTAATATAATATTAAAAAATTAGTATGAAAATAATTTTCACTGTATAATAAAAAATATATTTAATGCAATTTATTATAAAAATAAATTACTAAGTTAATAGTCGAGATAATATTTTATTATTATAATATATTTGTAAAAGTCAACAAACTTATCATACATGATGGATTGTGATTATAATAATGTAAAGTTGTTTTACATGGTCAATGCATAGTCTATTTTCTCTATATAAAATATTTTGTTATAATTTTTTATAGACTTTATATATAATTATAATATTATTATTTTATAATTTTATGTACAACCAATCAATTATTATTATTTTATTAATATATATTATCATAAATTTAAATAAATATTATGTATTTTTTTTATAAATTTAAATGTTTTACATATTATCAATGACAAGTAAATATTTTTTGGTAATAATCGTAATTAGGGTCTTTGGCTCCTTGGTGGGTCTCCGAGCTATTACAAGTTTCGATCCTTTGGACTAGCTATGGGACTAATTCCTGGTCTAGTACTTAGTCATACTTAAAACTCTTCACCCCTCCCTAAAGATGTATTAGGTGGGAATTGAACTTAAGTCCTTTCCCACAAATTATTTAGGGTGTGTTTGGATTTCTAGTGGGAGAGTTTCAAAAGTATGTTTGGGAGTAAAATTAGTTTGTGGTCATGTTTGGTCATCCCTCAAAAGTATGTTTGAGAGTAAATTTTTGCCTTGAAACTCAGTTTGAGAGAAGTATGACTTTGGTTACTTTTGCAAACTCAGTTTGCATACTTAAGTGTGATCCAGTTTGCAAACTTAAGTTTGATCCAAACTTAAGTTTGCAAACTTTAATCAAAACATGCACTTAGTGTTTGTTGCAAATTGAGCTACACTCATTAGGTAATGACAAGTAACTATACATGTGTATATACTCCCTCCGGTCCTTTTTATAAGAAACAAATAACTAAATCATCAAGACCAATAAAAATAGTTAAGTTAGTTAGTTATAATTAATAATGTCATAAATTTTAATTGTATTCTAAAAGTACCCTTTAAATTGATTGGTTTAAGTAGTGGTTACATTAATGACATTGCACTTCCATCAATAAGTGTAACTTGTATTGTTAATAGACCAATAAATGCATGAGAAATGAGTAGGTGTCTCATTAATGAATTTCACAAGATGAAGGGTAAAAAAGAAAACTAGCAATTAACACATCTTAAAGTGAGTCTATGTTTCTTATAATTAGGACAAAAAAAGAACATCGTTTTGTTTCTCATAAAAAGGACCGGAGGGAGTATATGGTCTAAGTACTTAATTATATGTCTGTAACAAGAATTTGTAGTTGCAACATGATGGAAAACGTATGACTAAGACTTTGATGTTTAATTATCAATGAATAAATAATGTTGTCTTGATTATATTATCTCTAATTATATAATAATTCCAAAATTCTTATATTATTTTCTTTTGACTGAGTTTACGTCAATCACCTGTCTTAAACTAAACTTTTGACTCTAAATAAAATATCACATAAGACTTAAATCATCAATCCAAAATTACCTGAAGAATAACTTACATACATTGTTATATATTTATTATTTATTATGCTTTATAAGTGTAGCTTTTTGTTTAAATTTCTACATACAAACTACATGTTAACAAATTTTATTTAATATTAAGAGAAAAATCAACTTAATTATTATATTACAAATTATTTTAGTACATATTTAAAAACAATCGTACAATAAAAAAAGTAAAGTGACCCGTGCGAGTGCATGGGACAACCAGCTAGTTAAGTTTAAATGTAATTTTAATCCTTATAATTTATCTCAATTTAAGGTCTATATTTAAAATTTTGATTTTTTATTCAAATAGTTTCATTTTATTTAGGTTTTGGTCTTAATTTATGGCCTATACTTAATTAACCTGAAGCATAATTAAGATATGATAGTGGTCAAATATAACAATACCTATCTCAAAATTATATCATGTTCCACAAACAAGGGTTGCGGGAGGTATAAAAGTGCTAATTGAGTTAATTTCAGTATAACACGTGATTCACTAGACATGGAAGAGGTCTAACAATTAATCATATGGGCTCCCCCCTCGTTTTGTGCCATGCCATCAAAGAATTCTCACTGTTATTGACAAATGCTCCATGAAATCTGATGCAATATATACAAGTGACAAAATTGAAACTCTTGGAACAAGTGAATGGCTTATTAGTTAATTAAATCACGTTATCAAGAGAGATAGGAAATGCACTTGAAACTGGGTCACTCTCTTTGGCTGTCAGTAAAGATGAAACATTTTGTCTGTTTGTACATATTTTATTATATTTTGTCTCTACTTGCAATCTACCAAAAGTTACACAATCTGTTTAGAGTATAAAAAATTGAATTTTTTTACGGAACCTTTGGTTTTGGAACCCTCATCTAGCTGGACAAATAGATTAAAGACACCTCATTTTAATGATGCCATGTCAGGGTTTTATGAAAAGTTTTTTAAATTGCAATGTAGTCCTTTATCTTTTAAATTAATTATAACTAAATTGTTAACATTAACATTAATGAATATTTTTAGGTAGGTAATCGTATGAATTAGGGTTTTCATCAACCGTATCATCAGACAAATCTCAAAAATCGAATCCACTGCCTCCGCCTTCAAGAAGCTGGTGAATGAACACAGTTGTGGCACCTTTGACGTCGTTTTGCACCACGTTCTCCCAACGTCAGTGGTGCCTGAGCTCAGGAAGCCATGACCCAAAACGCACTCATTATTGATGCCGTCAATTTGGCCACTCACTTCTTAACCCCCAAAGGCATCTTTGTAACCAAGGTAATCACCTCATTTTCCTTCGACTTAATTATGCTCTAATAACGTAATTATTTTTTATTTTGATTATTATCATTACTGCCTTGTTGTATGATAGATTTTTACGTTGCAAGATTACAATTTTGTACTGTATTTCTTGAAGCAGGTGATGTGGTGATTTTTATTGAAAAAATCATGATATTCCTATTTTTGTCTGGTTTGATGGAATTGTTGAAATTTGGTTGTTGTGGTGCTGGAATTTTTGCGTTGCAGTTGTTTGAAAAGGTTGAGGTGGATTAACTTGCAGCTAGTCATTCTGAATGCGTTGAGATATATGTTTTAGGCCTTTGCAAGATTGATCAGCACCTGCTTGATTTGAAGCACCTCTTTAAGGGATCTGTGGAACCACAACCAACTGTAATTCAATCTATTATCCAAGATGCTGGTTGGCAATTTTGTTTTTCTTTGTTTTTGGTTTATTTGATTTGATTTTCTCATTTCATGAATCATTCATGTAAGGTTGCAGGTGGTGGGCGTACTTAGAGAAAATAAGCAGAAAAGGCATTATGATGGGTAACTACTGCTTCTTTGAAAGACTTGGTTTTACTTTTAATTTGTATTTGCTTTTTGTGGCATGCTTTCTGCAAATTATTTTGCTCATTATCTTGCAATGAATTATCTTAATTTTTATCTGCTATATTCATCATGAGTGGTCTTAATGATTTCCAAGATTGTTAATGTATCCTGAAAAATAGAACATTATAGACATACAGTAGGATTCATCATGAGTAGTCTTTGTGATTGAACTGTATCAGAGTATAGAAATATAACCACTGAGATTTCAGTAGATTTATAGTTAGAAGTCAATGGATAATTGTTAAGCGCTGCAACATTTCAAACATATCTATTGTGCCTTTAAAAAAATCATACTTTGATCAATTTTTAAGCTGCCCAATACTGCAGAAACTCGCTGATTCTCCATTGCCCTTTTAATATTTTCCAATTGTGAATTTATTGGTACATGAACAGATGAGGTAGTTCTAGCAGAACTTACTAATAACCAAATTGTAAAAATGGATTTGAATTGAATTATTGAGATGTAAGCAAAAAGTAACTTATTGATGAAGTAGTTATCCTTTTCCTTGAACCATTATATTCATATTTCTAATTGTAGGGCCAAAAAAAAATACATACTGATTGCTTTTTTTTTTTTTGGAAGGCAAAGAAAATATTATTAATATATATAAAGAGGGTTTGAAATTGAGTCACAAGATGTGGTGAATTCAACCCGTTAGGTACATATAACAGGTATGCACAATTGAAGTTCAGAACTGTGGCCACTAGATGTGTGCACAATGCACACTACCCCTCTGTTGCCACAACAAGCCAAACCCCACCACTAGATGAGTTCAATTGGGAAGTTGGGTGATCGCAGCTCTGGAAGGATTGTTTTGAGTGGCTCAAAAGTACAAATCAATATTATGGGAAAATGTATTGCTTATTTGCATCTGGTTTATTTCTTTGTATTGATATGATATAACAATATACAAAAGAGAAAGACATGACCTTATGTTGCTTGTCAAGCGATCATGTCTCCGTTGGTAGAATAGTATATGCACTTAATTAGGAGCGTCGTGACTAATATATAGTTATATTATTTATATAAAATTAATTTTTTTTATCACATCAATTATTTTATTATATATTTTTCTTATTTTATTCAGTTTATTGTATAACTTGTAAAACAATTTTATAAATATAATTTCACGTATAAATAATACAACTCGGACATGATCATGTCATGTGCCACAAATACACACACACACACACACACACACACACACATATATATATATATATATATATATGATCATTAATTTAGTGTAATTATTTATAATAGTTGTTTTTATAGCTATTATAAGTGCAATACTTGTCAATAATTAAATTTTCATACCCTAACCCAATAAAATATTTAATTAAGACTTTTGCAAAATGCAAATTGAAGAGTTATATATATATATATATATATATATATATATATATATATATATATATATATATGTGATCATTAATTTAGTGTAATTATTTATAATAGTTGTTTTTATAGCTATTATAAGTGCAATACTTGTCAATAATTAAATTTTCATACCCTAACCCAATAAAATATTTAATTAAGACTTTTGCAAAATGCAAATTGAAGAGTTACAAATTCATTATAAAATAATATTTTTGGTTAAAAACCTTATAGTAGGTAAATTCAGTGCCTCATCCGTGAAGCACTTGCTTTGCTGCTTCACAATAGATTGCTATCTAATTTTAATCCAATGTTACGTATGGACAATGTTTAAATATATGAAATTTATTTACTATTATCTAAATGGTATTTTAAAATAATGTATAATCTGTTTCTTTGTTTAGATAAGATTTGATTTGGTATTAGTATAAGTGTCGGTATTTTGTTAGTAACATATGCTAAATGAAATTATAACATATAGTCCTTATTCTTTCTTAAATTTTACCAAAAATAAACATTATTCAATTTTTAAATATTTAATAATATAAAAATAATTTAATATTAGACAATTTACTAATTTACTAATCTCATATAAAAGAACAAACTGAAATGCCAAGTCCCTGATCTAAATGTCATTTGGAGACGACCACTTCCAATATTAACTATCATTTTTTTAACATACTAAAATAGTACACAATTAGAAGCACAAGTTAATCATAATCAGCAACAACTTTGATTAGGAAAGCAAAAGCAAAGAGGAAGCTTTCAATGGCCTTGGAATGGGAATGACACGACCACACTGCACATACCC
This sequence comes from Pueraria montana var. lobata, assembly GCA_026413185.1. NCBI lineage: Eukaryota > Viridiplantae > Streptophyta > Magnoliopsida > Fabales > Fabaceae > Pueraria > Pueraria montana. Next base: position 24,201,996 of record CM048654.1, read on the forward strand.
CACCATCTGAATCCCTTTGTATTCACCTTCAGCCAGCATCTAATTCCCTAAGATGGTGAGGCTTAAACGGCTTGGGGAGTATATGCTGCCTTAATGTGATAAGCAAAAACCAAGAAATATACACATTGGAAGAGTGTGAAGAAGACTATGTATCTGTAAGGTACTGAGCCAACAAAGGAAGCATGGTCCCCTTCCAAAATACTGCAAAAAATATATAGGTTGGTGTTAGAAAGAGAATTAATTGAATGAAACCATCGACAATTATGTGTCAATTAGCTTAATTGGACAAGGGTAAAACAATTGAAGATTTATACTTACATCTATACAGTTATCCATTTCTATAAACACTGCTTGCATCTTCCATAGATTACAGACTTGCTAGCTTTCTGCCTTATGCTTTCCTTGACACTATTAACCATTCTTCTTCTGATCAACTACCATTAAAAAATCACCATATCAAATATCCAATTCAATCATGATAGTTACTACAAATCCAAATACTCATTTATCCACCTGCTTCTTGAGAACAACCAGGCTTTTGGTGTGCATAGGGGATTGAAGCAGAACTCCATTTGAAGGGGGTAAACCAATTAATCCACAAAGCAAAGTCTGAAATTATTTATCCAAAGCAAATCATCAATTCCAATTGGATCACTGATGTGAATGACAATTAAAACTCAGTAATTTACTGCATAGTATTTTAAATTCTTAAAAAAATTGAATTGCTCCGATAGATTGACCCATCCAAACACAGGGTTAGTTTTTGTGTTAATTTTAATATTTTACTCAATAACCTTATTAAAAAAACGGCAAGAAAAACAAAATCCATAAAAAAATCAACCCAGGAAGCTACTCACATTCTGCGAATAATTTTGAAAAACAAAGTATTAGAGGCCAGGAGAGGAGCAACAGAGAATACTCGGAGAAAGTGCTCGACAGCTTCTAGAAGTTATGATCAGGCACGACGTCCTTCTAGCAGCTTCTAGTGCTCGACAACTGTGTGCATCTCAGTTTCGACAAAATCCTGCCAAAGACCAATGACAACAACAAAATCGATTATTATAAGCGTTGTTTGGGATAGGAAAAGAAACGAAAGTCTTAGGGTGAAAGGAAACCTGATCAAAGCGCGAGTATTGAATTTAATAGCTAATTTTATGGACGAAAATGATTTTCGTTGTGCGATTCTGCTGCACGCTGAAGCAATTGACATGAGATCATATCGGAGGAGGAACGACAACAGCGCAATCAAGGGTTTAGGATTTTGCTTTTGGAATTTGAAACAAGGGCGTAAGTGGGAGAAATCATGGTGCGTCCCGACTCCCGAAGTTGACTAATGATTCCAAAACTCAAAGAAGGTAAAGCTGAGGCTTATCCCTCTCATCCACTACAGTACACATTCACTCCTCCCCGCCAAGAATTTGGCCTTGCGGGCGCTGCGCCACAAAAATATTGAAATCCAAATTCAAATTTTCTCAAAGCGGGATTCAAATTTGTAATTATATTATTGTTCTTTTTTTTTGGTACATATATTATTATTGTTCTTAACTCAACTCTATATTAGGAATTTTTTGTTAGAAAATAATATTTTTTGAAAAATTTAAAAATTCAAAAAAATAATAATAGTAAAAATAATAAAACATAATAAATTAAATTATAAATAAAGAATAATAAAATATATAAAAAAACATATTACAATTTTTAACTAATATTTTGTAATTTAATGGGAAAAAAATAATTAATCTAAAGTGCACAATCCAAGCTAGGTTTTTACATAATTTAAACATAACAAAATAAAGTTATAATTATTGATCGAGTAATTAAGGTGGTGCATTGTAGGATTTCAAAGAATTTTAAAAGACTTTTATTTTATAAAAAAATCTTGTAGTATTCAATTAAGACTTTTAGATGACATAAATAAGTCTCGTGGTATTCAATTACGATTTTTTAAGGAGAATAACAAAGTCTAGTGGTATTTAATTAAGATTTTATTACAACTTGTAAAAGTTTTTTGGTATTCAAAAGTATATAATTTTGGCTTAATTGCAATTTTTAATCCTAACTTTTTACTTTTTGGCGAATTTTACCCCCAACAAATTAATTTAACGCATTTTACCCCCAACTTTTTAAAAAACTTACAAATTTTACCTTTCATCATTTTGCTAACATGACATGTTAAAATAATTGTACTTTTTACTCCAAATTTTTTATTTTTTGGCAAAGTTTACCCTTAACTTTTCACTTTTTGGAGAATTTTACCCCAAACTTTTTACTTTTTGGTGAATTTTACCCCCGTTTTTTATGCTTATGTCAGCATGTCACATCAGCACAACAGTAGAAAGTAAATTTTGCAAGTTTTTTAAAAAGTTTGGGGTAAAATGCGCTAAATTAATTTGTTGGGAGTAAAATTTGTCAAAAAGTAAAAAGTTTGGGGTAAAAATTACAATTAAGCCTACAATTTGTTATGGATTATTTTTTAGGATGTATTTCGATAGATTTCATGAAACTTTTCAGTAGAATATATAAATATCACACCCATCAAACAATCCCACACGAGACTTTTTTATGTCAAATAGCCAAATTAGGGTTATAGGATAGGAATAAGACTTAAGGCTTCAAGTTAGCCAATTTAGGGTTTTGCGTTAATAATGAGACTTTGGGCTTTAAGTTAGCTAAATTAGGGTTACGAATCAAGAATGAGACTTTGGGCTTCAAGTTAGGAATTGTGGTCAAGAATGAGACTTATGACCTAAAGTATGTGAAGTTTGGGTTCTTATAACGTTAAGACATTATGACGTTAATCGATGGATCACTTAGGCTTCATTAGGTCTAGGTTAAAAACCATCAATTCATTTAGGCTTTAATGAGTCTCGATCAAACATCACTATATCAATTAGGCTTCATTGGGTATGGGCCAAACTTTACTATATCACTAGGCTTCATTGTTTTATGGGTAAAGCATCATTACATCACTTGGTTTCATTGAGCCTAATCAAGACCATGTGATTCAATGGTGTTTGACTTAAGCCTAATGAAACTTAATTAATCTAGTTATGTTTAATCCAGACCCACTGAAGCCTTGTGATTAAGTGATATTTGACTAAGGTCCAGTGAGACTCAAATGATGTAGTGGTGTTTGACAAATGCTCAATGAGGCCCAAATAAACTTGTGGTGTTTGACCCATGCCCAATGAAGCCTAAGTGATATAGTAATGTTAGACTTGGACTTAATGAAGCCTGCGAGATTTAATGATGTTCAACCCTTACTCATTAAAACTTAAGTGATTTAATGGTGTTTGACCAAGACCCGATGAAGCCTAAGTGATCTAGTGATGTTTGACGTTGTAACACCTCGGGCGAATCACACTGGAATAAGAGGGACTATGAAGTTGAGGATGACTTAAAGGAATTAATTAGTACTACTTATACCAACAAGATGCATGTACTTTTCGGTAGCTCATCACTTAAGAGCTCCATAGTTAAGCATGCTTGGTTTGGAGTAATTATATGAGATAGGTGATATCCTGGGAAGTTTCCCAGGAAGTGTGCGAGTGAGGACAAAGTATGCAGAGAAGTCTCGCGTGTTTGTTTATGGGGACAATCAACAATCCTGAAAGCAATCAGGTTGGTTGTCGATGTTTCGGAAAGGACTACCTACGGAGGGTTCTGACCGGTGGCTTGTAATGATATATTTTTAATATTTTTTTTCATTTAGAGGTACATTTTATACTTTATTTTTGCAATTATAAAAAATATCTCATAATCATTTCAAATATTCATACTTTTATCTTTATTATTTAATCTTGTTTATTTATTTAATTTATTATTTTATTTTTAAATTAAATTTCAATAATTTTTTACCTAAAGAAGATAAGAAAATACATATAGGGGGCATTTGTTTCACAGATAGTTTTTTTAATCCCGAAAATATTTTTTCCTGGGAATATAACATGGGAATGTTACTCCCGGGTATAAAAAATGTGTTTGGTTAACTATTAAAATAGGTTGAGAATATTTTTTATATTTCCAGGAATAATTAAAACATATATTTGATTTAGTTATTTATTCTTGGGAATATATATTATAATTACTAAAATAATCCATTTCCGCAGAGGAGTTACATTCAGATTGCCAATATATAATTAATTTGCCGAAACTACAACTCTGTAAATCTATAACATGTAATCAAAAAACCTATATAGTAAAGTAACATCTTCATTCACATGTAACATTCATTTCTTATATTGCCTACCCCAATCAATATATCTATCATAAATTTAAATTTGTTGCCAATCTCCTCAAGAACGAAGAAATAATAGCATTTAGAGGGTAGTGAGGTAATGGGTACAAAAAAGGTATATTTGGATTTTTACTCATAAACACAGTTCATGTTCCATGGGAATAAATTTTCCTTACCCCCTCTGTTGGGATTGAATATTAGTTGAAAGTGAGATTATAGTTTACCGAGGAATAAAATATGCTCGAGATTAAATATTTTATTACTTCGTAACAAACGTAGAATAAATTTTTTCCTCTTGTATTTCTGCAATTAAAAAAGTTATCCGTGAAACAAATGTCTAATCATGTAGAAGAAAAAGAAAAACAAAAAAATTGGGTTGCTATAGAGCTTCAAAGACGAAGTTTTTTTTTTTTTAAGGAAAATATGGCTCTATTATTCAGACAAAATAGATAAATTCTGTACTTCAGATCAGAGATCACCAGATTATGAACCTGGGCAGGGACCTCTTCAAGCCAAACATTTTGATATACCTCTTTCACACTACTATATTCAAGATTTTGATTCTCGTGCATACTGTCAAACAATAGTGTAATTAATTTCGCACTTTCCAAGCCAATACAAGTAGAGCGCACACTGCTCTAAACATCAATATTAAATTCTTCTATAAATGCACTTACATTTTTAAAAGTAAAAGTTTATAAAAAAAAATATTTTCCAAATTTTTTAGCTCTCAAATTTCCCTCCTTCAAGTTGGCCTAAAACTTAACCCAAATTTCCTAATTTTTCGCCGTCTCCCTGTTCCCTCTTTCACTCTCCCACTACCCCAAACTTCCCTTTAGGCTCTGTTCCTCCAATGCTTTTATTACTCGTGGCCCTCTTCGTTCTTCAAGGTCTCACACCCTCGCACACACTCTGGTCTTCGGCATATAGGATTTGATTTGATTCTTTTTCAAGTCTCGCTTCGAGTTCCGCATGAGCACTCTCCAACTCCCATTCGAGTTTTTCGCCCCAACAGCGCTAACGTCGGGTGCATCTCTTCCTACTGCAACGCCTTCTTTAGGACCTCAAATGGCGACGCTAGGAGGAAGGTTGCTGGGGTGGAGAACGCACTTCCGTGTAGCTTGAAAGACCTTTAAAAAGCAGTATGTGATATTGTTTTAGGCTAGTTAACCTTGTTAGAGTAGCCACAAAAGAGTCCATGGAGAAGCTCTGTGGTAGTGTTTAAGTTGGAATAGAAAACCATCAAAGTCTCTACCCTTGGATTATTGACCTTTGTCTTTTTACTTGAGATATTGTATGGATTATTTGGTAGGTTGTTTGAAGGACAAGTGTTTCACCCCAATATCAACAGCAAAGAAAGCATTTGCCTTTACATGATGAATGAGCAATGGAGCCCCCCACTGACTATATCAAATGTTTATTCAGATTGTCTTGTCTCAGATACAATGCTTGAATTGTATTTAAGGGATGGTTCCTTTTAGATTTAACTCACTACTCCCAATTAAATTTATTATTATTATTGCATAAAATGATCTAATAACAAATAAATTGCTTGTATAATCCAATTTTATTCTAGGCGTGATCTGACTCTAGTTTATTTAGAAGAATGTGATTATGAGGAAGCAAGAAGTAATAAACCAAAATGTTGATTTATCATTAAAAGATCAACTGTTAAACAATTGGCAATGGTATAAAAAAACAATGACAGAATTATTTCTGCCCTCAAACTCCACTTTCACTCAATTTACTGTTCTAACAACATATAAACAATTTTTAAGAAAAATCTTCAATCATTACAAGTTGCTACTGTTTTGCCAAACGAGGACACCGCACCTATTCCAACCCATCTACTGCATTTAAAAGCATTTAAAATCTTTTGAAAGACTTGACTCATCGTACTCAGACTTTGCAATCCACATCTGCATTTCAAAAAATAAGTTTCCAATTAATATCCCTAATAAATTGATCATATCCAGTTCAAAAAATAAAAGGTTCAATTCACCTGGGATCGGCCCAAAAGGACACTTTAGCCAGTTCAGGAACTATAGTCACCATGTCACATACTACATCTGTTAAGTTACAAATGAACAAACAAAAGCACAAGATGAACCACTCACTGTTGTTCTCATTTGGTTCAGTCCTCCATTGCACAAGACTGTATCTGTTGTTTTTATAAACCCCGGGTGACAACAAAAATATAGTTAAGGTAACATGAACAGTTGTACACTGAATATTAGTAACCAATAATTAGAAGATACACATGTAAATTATAATCTCAAATTCATTTAGACGGAAAGTGGACAAGAGTTTGAAACAGGGGTCAATACTTAATATTCAACTACTAGCAATAGTAAGAGATCGGCAGTAGATTGATTAATGTGCCCGTAAGATATTGTGGGCTGGAAACGTGAAATGGACTTCCACTAAAACAATTCTCATTCATGAATCATGAGTATTCGTATTGTGTGTATATGGTTGAATCCAAGCCTAGAGACATGGCATGCGGTGCTTTGGACTGTGATTACATAAAAAATGGGCTAATAATCCAATGGTTTAATTAATTGAAAAAGAAAAGAGCTGCAATTCTATGAACCAATTAAGAGAAAAGAAAGAAAATATCCAAATCCATTTTTTCAATCATCAGAACATGCTATTACAGAGTACGATGTATATTTATTTATTATTATATTTTTAACATAAAACTTTTATTCTACTAATAAGATCTATTCTTAATATTACTAACTTAAACTATTCTACACTTTTACAATTTTTAACATTCTATAATATTTTTTTTTATTTCTTAAAATTTTTTATTACAAACTTAAGCCAAACTAATTATTTATTAGCTTCATTAACTTGACTACAAACTTACTAATTTAATTAATTTAAATATATAATATTATGGCTTCCTTTGCAATGTTTCCAGCATTCCTTTCCTGATATAATAAGTATACCAGATACCAGACATGCTATAATTCAACCATTGGATAATAGATAAATAAGGTTAATAAATATTCCGGTCTCCCCCATAGTTATACCATCTCAACTAATATGACAATATCAGTACAATTGATAATAGATGAAATTTTTTAAGCAATAGTGATATCAGTTAGACTTCCTCTAACACTTATGTTTTCGGTTACATGTCCAATTAGAAATTTCTACCTTGCATTTGTATAATCCTCAAAAAAAGAACCAGATAATAATAAACTAATGTGAATAGAATCATACCTACAACTTTACCAATACCAAGGCATAGTTCAATTATTGTGTATGTTAAGGACATGACAACAACTAAAATAGAGAGCCACCATAACTCATGGCAGTTTGAATTTCAATTGTGCATACCTGCTCAAAGCAGATGCAGCATAATTCAGACTCACTAACCTGCACAATATCAGATCCTACAATCAGTATGTATTTTTTGTTGGCCTTACAATTAGAAATATGAATATAATGGTTCAAGGAAAAAGATAACTACTTCATCAATAAGTTATTTTTGCTTATATCTCAATAATTCAATTCAAATCCATTTTTACTATTTGGTTATTAATAAGTTCTGGTAGAACGACATCATCTGTCAAAGTAGCAATAAATTCACATTTGACAGTTGGAAAATATTAAAAGGGCAATGGAGAATCAACGCATTTATGCAGTAGAGGGCAACTTAAAAATTGATCAAAGTATGATTTTTTAAATGAGCACTAGAGATGTTTGAAATGTTGCAGCGTTTAAAAATTATCCATTGACTTCCAACTATAAATCTACTGAGTTCTCAGTGACTATATTTCCATACTATGATACAGTTCAATCGCAAAGATTACTCATGATGAATCCTACTATAAGTCTATAATGTCCTGTTTTTCAGGATACATTAACAATCTTGGACATCAGCTTGTTATGCAAGATCACTCATAATGAATATAGCATAAAAATTAAGATCATCCATTGCAAGATAATGAGAAAAGTAATCTGAGAAAGTAGGCCACAAAAAGCAAATACAAATTAAAAGTAAAACCAAGTCTTTCAAAAGAAGCAGAAGTTACTCATCACAATGCCTTTTTTGCTTATTTTCTCTAAGTACACCCACCACCTGCAACCCTGCATCAATGATTCATGAAAGGAGAAAATCAAATCAAATAAACCAAATACAAAAAAAAAAAACAAAATTGCCAACCAGCATCCCGGAGAATAGATTGAATTACAGTTGGCTGTGATTCCGCAAATCCCTTAAAGAGGTGCTGATCAATCTTGCAAGGGCCTTGTACCTAAGGCCTAAAACATATATCTCAACATATTCAGAATGAATAGCTGCAGGTTAATCCACCTCAACCTCTTCAAACAAATGCAACGCAAAAATTCCAGACCAAATTTCAACGATTCCACCAAACCAGACAAAAACAGGAATATCATGATTTGTTCAAGAAGAAGAATGGGGTGATTACATTTACCTTGTTTACAAAGAAGCCCTTGGGGGCTAAGAAGTGAGTGGCTAACTTGACGATATGATGAAAAGTGCGCTTTGGGTCATAGCTTCTTGGGCTAAGTTGACGGATGGCCACCTGCATCCACCCGCCGGGGGCGTGCACAGGGCCAGGACGGCGCGAGCTGGGATTCGGTTTTTGGAATTTTTCTGACGATACTGTTGACAAAACCCTAATTCATACGATTACTCATCTAAATTTATTCATTAATCTTAATGTTGACAATTTAGCTATAATTAATTTAAAAGACAAAGGACTACATTGCAATTTGAAAAACTTTTCACAAGACCCTGACACGGCATCATTAAATGAAATGTCTTCAATGTATTGGTCCATGTGGATGGGGTTCCAAAACCCCACAAAATGCAAAGGTTCCTGAGAGTTATTCTAAAAAATTATGTTCTTGTTATCATTTTGACCTCTTTTACTCAACTGTTGACAAATCAAAGACGAAAAGTATTTATCCACAACCACTTAGAATTTATTGTTAAGTATCATAGAGATCCAGAGTTAGAGTTGTCAAGGATTGTAGGATTTGATGTTAAACCATTCAGGTTGTATTATAATTTTCTTCCACCTTATTGTTAAAATAGTTTTGTGCTTATCTCTTAATTTCATGGTTAATAATACTTGTACATTGAAATTATTCCTATGAATTTAGTGTAAAGCATGAATATGAATTCAGTGTATTTTTTCTTCTGGGCATGGAGGCTATGATAATCTTGCGACACTTTATTGTGATACTCCTTCTATTCCAGTTTATACGACGTTTAAAGTTTTGACACAGTATTAAGAAATATAATTAATTTGTTGAATTTTCTATAAAATATTATGTAACTTTTTAATATATCTTTTATCTCTCTAATTAATTATTCATCATACACTATTTTCACTTAGGAGTGGGCAAAAAAAAAGATCAAACTGAACTGAACTGATGCTGAACTGTATTGAACTGATCCAAAAAAAAAACTGAACTATTTTTATTAAAAACTGAACTGAATTGTTGTTCAGTTCAGTTGTTAAAAGCTGAACCTTTAGAACTGTTAACTGAACTGAACATTTATGCTGAACCATTATTAAAAAAATCACGAGACAGTAGCGCACTGCAGAAGGGTCTACTCCTCACAATGCTTCGTTTTAACTTTTACGATACTGCTTCATTCATTCCAAATCTGGCGTTTGGATCCTCTGCAGCAGTGCTGCACCTGCAGCAGTAATCTTGGCCATTAAATTCAAATCTAATGGTTGTTAAAAATAAGAGAATAAAAAATATATTTATATAGTTAATTTTGATAGGCTTTATATGTTGCTGCAGGGGCTGTAGCGCTGCACAGAAACCAAACCCCCAAATCTGGGCCCACTTTCACGTTAATTTGCTTCGTAATAATTTGGTTCATCCAAAATTATTACGTTAATTTGTAGGAATATATATCAAGCTTTTCGTTTTCTTATATGACACAGTTAGTAGCAAGAATTTGTGGTCTGGACACTCATTTTCCTTTGATTTTTGAACCTTTCTATATGCCAGCCAAAAATAAGGTGACAAAAATAAAATATTCTTCTATCGTAATATAGAAAATAAACAAAATTAAAATATCAAATAATACAAAAAATTTATTTCTTTATTTTTAAAATATTAGATTTGGAGGAAGTTATTTGAATTTAAGTAAATAATTTCTTATTTGTATAAGATGTTTTAGTATATTTTGGATTTAATTACATTCTATTAAATATTTTCTTAAGACAAATAGTCCTTAAAAACAATTCGGAGTAGTTCAAAGCTGTTCAGAGCAATTAAGACCACTTCGGAGAGTAGTTCCGTTCAAACCGATTCAGTCCAATTCAGTGCACCTCTAATACAGTTCGGTTCAGTTCGCTCGAACTGTTTGACAGTTCAGTTCGGTTTGGGCGAACTGCATTTGCAGTTCGAAACAGTTCATCACAGTTCAGTTTAGTGAAGTTCGAATTGAACAACCTTGATTCCACTAAGTATATATTGATTAAGGAAAGTCTTGGAAAAAGATATTTAATGCAGCATTGATTTTGTAAAACACATCTATTTTGGAACAAATTTTTTTCTCTAAAACGTCATGTAATATGGAACGGAGGGAGTATCTCCTAGTACAATCAATTAGAGACACAAGAAGAAGCCCAAGAAGAGACAGGATGGAAACTAGTCCATGCCACATGGGGATGTATTCAGGCATTCATCAAACTCAGACTTAACAATACCCTGTGTATATGTTGGAACAAGTGTTCAGTTTTTTGGAATGATTCTTTGTCACCATGATCTGCTGCCTTTGGATTTTTGTCTCCCACAATCTGTATCATAATGTACAATTGGGAGGGAACGTGTATTTGAATTGTACATTAAATTTCTTTTAAATACACGTTCCCTCCCAATTGTCTCTGAACAATAACTAATATTCTTTGGTCTATACAATGTTTGTCTATACCATGATCCTAGAAAGTGAATAAATTAATACCACATTTGTGCTGTTTGAGTTATTAATGAAAAATGCACTTGTCCTAAATTTAGGTGACTGAGAAAGAAGTCAACTAACAGAAAGATCCTACGAATGAATGCATAACAATTATTGTTTCTTTCACGTTTCTCATGCCTTTCTTCATCGTTTTAAATTCATCTCCAGATCCACATACATCTTATTTCCCATGAGTTCTCTTTGGAGATTACTTAAATGATAATTAATGATTATAGGTTGTGTCGCTCTCACCCTCTGCCTTGATCATGATAAATTGAGACTGCTATGCCTCTAAATCAAACTTGAATTGTGCCACAGCAGTGAAAAGAAGGAAGACAAACTTCTGAAACTGAAAGAAGGAAGAAGGAAGAGCCTAGGGCAGAAAAGAAGAGGAAGATCACCCTGATCATTGACGTAAGAAAATTTGGTGTGAAGAAAGAAAGAGCAAGAAAGACCTGAAGGATTAGTCTGGTGACTACTTTACTCATTTTTTATTTTTTATTGAAATATTGTAAACAGTTGGATCTATTTAGATTAAGAGTTTAGATTTGGTCTAAGTCTTTAGATTTACACTTGGTGTTAACAAATCCTAACCCAATTAAAATTAAATTATATATAAGAATCTAATCTCAAATGAAATGAAACTATAAGGACTAAAAACTAAACTCTTAAGATATATGTAAGTATCAAAACCAATATTGAAGTAAACTATAGAAACCAAAAAATGGATTTAAATCTAAGTTTAACATGAAGCATTACTCAAAAACATGAGGAAAGTCCATCAACTACATACAGATTAACTTTTGCAATGAGTAATTATTCGGTAAATTAATTTACATTGATTCTCTTGTGAAGGAAGAAGTCATTTCTTCTGTAGAATCAGTAAATAACTCTTTGGAAGATATTATCCCATCATAGGTCTCTCTTCCAATACAGAATGCAGGTCTCTGAGGCAAGGTAATTGTTGCAGTTTTGTTTGTTAACATTGATATAATGTTTGACATTGTTGGTCGATCTTTTGCATATTGTTCTACGCATAAGAGACCAACATGTATGCATATTTGTACTTCATCAGGGTCAAACAACTCATTTAGTGATGGATCCACTAATTGTACACTCATACCTTTGTTCCATAAATCCCATGCCTGTTAGTATATTTTTAGTCAAATTAGAGAAAAGGAATAGTATTAAACAAAAAGAAGTTTGTAAGACTAACTTTATTACTTACATGTCCTATTAGATTTAGTGGACCATTGGCATCATGAAAGCTATTGTTTCTTCTTCCACTTACAATTTCAAGTAGCAACACTCCAAAACTATAGACATCAGACTTAGTAGAGAAAATTCCTTCCATGGCATATTCTGGAGACATGTAACCGCTGCAAGAAAAAATAATAGATAACTTGATTAAATAGACTTTTATATATTCAACAGCAACACTTGGAATGAAGAGAGTTTAGAGAGCTCACTATGTGCCAACAATCCTATTGGTATTTGATACGGATTCTTGTTGGCTACACATTCTTGCCATTCCAAAATCTGAAATTTTTGGATTCATGTTCTCATCAAGAAGTATGTTACTAGCTTTCAAGTCCCTGTGAATGATTTTGAGTCTTGAGTACTTATGAAGATAGAGTAATCCTTGAGAAATTCCTTCTATTATGTTGAACCGCTTCTTCCAATCTAGTAACTTGCTTCTAGTACAATCTTTCCAATGAGAACATATATAGTAAATTAGTAATCTATGTTAGAATACAAGAATATCAAACCAAAATGACTTTTCTTTGATAGTATGGTTGATAAGTTAAATAAAGTATGATATTTACATATGAAGAGGGATTCACTTAATCCAAGAGTAACTTTAAGAGAGTTTAGAGTTACTCTTCATCCTCACCATTTATTTTTTTGAAATCTAATGGTTAAGATTTGTTACTCATTACAACCATTAGATTTCAAGAAAATGAATGGTGAGGATGGGGAGTAACTCTCTTATAGTTACTCTTGGAATAAGTGGATCCCTCCTATTTACATATAGCTAAGTTCAAGTTAAGAAAAGTTAATAATATAGTTAATTATCCACAATGATCACTAAAAAATTCATTTGAGAAAAAGTTTCCCAACATATATAAGGACTCTATTTTCTGCAAACTAATGAAAGAAAAGTTTTCTTCATCCTCCAAAACATCACCTAATTAATTAAAATAGATTCTAGCATATATTCCTCACCGAATAGATAGAAATCCAAGCTTTTGTTTGGCATATACTCATAAATTAGAATCCTCTCTTCTTCATGAATGCAGCAACCAAGTAGTTGTACAAGATTCATGTGCTGAAGTTCACATATGAGTGTTACTTCATTTTTGAATTCCACAATTCCTTGTCCAGAAGCTTTTGAAAGTCTTTTTACAGCAACTTCTTGCCCTGTTGGTAGGATTCCCTGAAATAGCGATAAAAAGAATCCTGAGACCTCTAATTGAAACTTAATATAATGCACAACTTCTATGGTTTCATATTACCTTGTAAACTGGTCCAAAGCCTCCCTGTCCTAACTTGTTTTCAGATGAAAAACCATTTGTGGCTTCCACAATTAATGTATAGTCATATGCTTTTAAACCATGTCCCTTTAAATCATCTTCAAGATCTTTGATGCCAGAGGATCTATTTGAAGCTGCTAAATCTAACATCTTAATCTCCACTCCTTTTCTTTTCTTATCTGTTTAGATGAAAATATTAATGATAAATATTGAGAATCAAGGGATTATGTTTAGTATCTAGAATAACTATAATGTTTTTGATGTATCCAGCTAACCTTTAAATATATATTTTCTTTTCTTTAAGGCCAGACATAAAATGAAGAGGCAAATTAAGAATAGAGCAATTGCCATTACAATGCTTATCCATATCCATTTTTTTGTACCTGCATACATTGAATACATATAATTAGTTCTATTAAGTGCAATTCCCAGTTTTCACTCACTGTATGTGTGATTAAAAGAAGAGTTTAAAATGTATGGACGGAGGGTTTTTATACTATTAACTAATTAGAAATTATGTTAGGAATGACTTTTAAGCTAATTATTGTAAAAGTCAACAAAATTACCATATATGCCAATTTCTGATTGGTTGACCGTATAAAATCTATTTAAATTGTTACACATGTTCTATTTACTCTTAAAGTAAAATATAATAACCCTTTTGTGTATTATAACCCCAACAACCAATCATTTTCTCACGAGGTGCAGTTAACTACATGAATCATGAATGGAAATATGTGATAAATGATCTATTGTAAATAAATTGATAGTAAACTTACCTTCGTGGTGGTTGTTTTTTACCAACATGTAGAAGTTTTCCCCACCACTTGCAATATTAGTACCTTCCATTGAATCCCAATGAAAGAAAATACAACCAGTTCCATTTTCATTATATTCTTTGAATCCAGTGCAGCTACAGTTGCTCCAGCAAATAGCCCAGCAATCACTTATGCCATAACTCAAATTTGCTAGATTGCTTCCCAGGTTTGAATCGGGGAAACCTTGCACAATCTTAAATACATCACCATGGTGCCTGCAGATGGGTATCTCCTCCCATTTTTGGCACCCTCCATCAGTATTGTAACCATAACACAAATCACCCCTTGCAATATCACCTCCTTCCTTATTTATCAATTGCCCAGTTTCCAATAGCGTCCATTTTATGTGCTCATCATTTGAGAATGTCAATCCAAAGGAATCTTCATCTTCATTTGAGACAACATTGTACTTGGCCTCCCAAACATGCTCAAATCTTTTGTTGTCTCTAAGTTCTCCACTTGTCCAACAAACTTTTCCTTGTCTCTTGATGGTCAATTTTTTTCTTTGGGGTTCCCATTCAAGCCTGAAAGGACCCGGAGCTGGGATGGATTGACTAAACCATGAAACTAGTGACCAATTATGACCACTTTTGTGATTAACTCCTAACTTCATCCCCGGGATCAAAGTATCACCAAGGTGATCAAAGCTTTGCCATAACAACACACTTTTTGACCCATTGGAGTGAAGTTGTTGCAACACAAAATTGCCTGTGTCCAACAAGGTGGCCACCACAGTGTTGTGAACAGGTTGAGGTGGAGAGTAAAGGATTATTGGTTCCTTATGGTTGGATTCTATTTTTAGTACACCAGAGTGATCTAGCAATAAAGCTGCTGAGAGGTCAACAGGCTGGTTTGCATTTGCAACCCACACTACCCAATTGTCTATTACTTGGGCACGTATGCGCAAGTAGTGATCATAATCACTATGCCCAATTGGGCCAAAACTCATGCAATATTTTCTATTTTCAGAACATAGTTCGGTTGTGTTATTCAGTGCATCACCTGGCTTCAAACTGTCATTTGCTGCTTTAACATGAAAAGAAATACTTTGCCACAACCACATGTATAGGAAAACATGCATTTTCCCTAGTTTACAACAAACCATGATGGATACTACTAATATAATACATCAAATATGGAAAGACTCAACTGCAAGAGGGTCTTTGGTACGAGGTGACAGGTATTCTCAATGGAAGTCAATCCTGCTCGAGCTAGATAGGACTACTATGAGCAACAAAACTCTCTTTCCTCCAAATATTTAATATAACTACATACCCAAAGTTTGAACTTCATTGATTAAACTAAAAAGTTGATTCATGAACACGGTAGTATCCGTCAGAGGGTTTGCTCTAGAGTTGATAATATGTTTCTCTCTGGTACATGAAAACAAGAATAAGGAAAAAAAAAACTGCTAGAAGAATACTAGCGAAGCTTGAAGGAGGGCCATTCAATTTGTTACAAGCTTTTGAGCTCCAACTTCAACACTAACAATGCAATTTCAAGAAGGCACTATCTTTATTTCAGCAATGTCAAGAAAACCAGTTTTAGAGTGCCTTCTCCAATCGTGTGTCACAAGTGAATCTGTCATTTAACTACGACCAACTTTTTCTTTTTCAAAAGATAAGGAAAATATCAGTTTCCTTTATTAGAATAATTGAAGGAGTTAATTGATAAGTTGATTACTCTTTAGTCCTTATTATTAGATTAATGATGAGATCAGTTTCTCACATATATAGTTGAAAGTTGAAACTGGAAAGCGATTTATTTAAATAACACTGCAAATCATGGAGACTTTTCAAAGTGTTTAACCAGAGACAAAGACATATGAAGTGTAGCGCTAGCGCATTTACCATAGAAAGCCATCGAATTGTAATAATTGAAGCTTTTCTTTAAACAAATGGCCGACACAAACCTTTTGTTTTGGGACCTACTTCAGTACTTCTTTCCTTTCCTTTTGTCTTGAATCATCCATGTTTTGTCAATTATGATTGAAATTCCGAAGATATTATGGAGAGTATGAAATTATTGAAACTAGAAGCCCATAGCATAGCATTCTTTTGTTCTGGTACATTGAGCTAACTTTGCAATTTTCATTGCAAAAAATAAAGAACGTACATTTTCTATCCTTTTATTTCTGTAATTGATGTTTGATGATCTAGAACCATCATGGACCATGAAGTTGATTCATTATTGTGCAAAATGTTCTTTAGTTCAATGTGCATATTTTTTCAACCCAACAGCAACCCACTGCTTTTCATTGGTTAATTATAGTTGACAGGTAAGTAAATTAGCTTAAGTGAAAATTAATTGTGAAATATTGCATGTATATTTTCACTTAAATAAATAGCTGCACTAGATTTCTGGACAATTTTACCTATCAGTTACTTAAATGAGTAAGTGACCATAGCTAATATTAGACATTTGTGCAAAAGCAACTATAGTTAACTTGGAACTCCTTCCTTAAAATGGATTCACGTTAGACTTCAACTGTTTATAGAAGAAGAAGGATAGAAAGACGAGAGATACTTACCCAGGCACAAACCCAACACCTCACATTTACACACAATGTAACAGAACAAAAGAATGCTATGAGACTGCGACACTACTACAAAATTGCAAATGTAAAATAAAAAGAAACAAACACACAACATATGCATGCATGAGACTGCGATCGATGAAGTTTTTATTCACCGCCTGGGGTCATTTTTCTTTGCTGACAAAACCAGTTTCGAAGCTCCATTCACTGTCTTTTTTTTCTTTTGAAAGTTGCAGCTCCTTACTGATCTCTCAGCTTCTACAACACCATTTAATGGGTAAGTGATTCAACTCTTGTCTGTTTTTGTTCTCAACATATTATTTCTTTATTTTTTAATACCTGATTGCATATTGTACCTAAGATGTGTCTTGACAAAGCTGTGTGGTTTGAGAGCCTTTAAAACAAAACCATTTTCATTGATATTCTCCATTCTTTTTTAGATAATTATGATTATGATGTCAAGCTGATGACACAGACATAGGTATACATTCTTCTCTTTCAACTTGCTTTGAGACACTTATTTGTTGTTCCTAGTCATCACATGTGCTTGGTTTGATAACCAGAAAAAAATTTGTATATTGAAATAATCTTTTTGAGTAACTGTTGAATTTTATACGTGTTGGAGTTAGAGCTGTTCATTTTTTTTTCTTGCTTTTTAATCGTACTATACACAAAGAATGTGAAATTGTGAATACATTAGAGCTCGAGGCAACTAGTATAATGTTTGTGATGCTTTACTCATTTTACAATTTACATCCTAGTTATACTTTTTCTTCTTATACATCACTCACCCCTGGCTGTGTTCTTTTTTTAAGGTTTAAAGGAATTGCAAAGCTTCGTGGACAGCTTTAGAAAATAAGTCGGCACAAGTCTTTTTAATTTTGGTTCCTTGTTCAATTTTCTTTTTGTACCACTTGTACTAGTTGACAAAATAATGTTAAAGAGGCACTCTTTTGTGCATGTTTATTATCAAAATCTTACCAAGTGGAACTTAAAAAAACCAATGCAAACTGAAATTTCACAGATACGTACCTTATTCATATTTGCCCTTTAAGTGTGTGTTTGGATTTATTTTAAAATCATGGTAGAGCATGGTGAAGTGTGTCAAACTGATTTTGACTAAAATTTTATATGTTTGGTTATATTAGTAGAATTAATTTTAAGGAAAAAAATCATGGTGGAGTTGAAGCAAGTAGGAATAGTTTATATTTCTACCAAAATCAATTTTAATTGAAATTTGTCTAATTTATCTTCAAATCAATACCCTCATGCATATGTTTAAACCCATATTGGGCATTATACCTTCAAAATCAATTTGGATTCAAAGTATCCAAACAACATTCTCTTAAAAAAATCACTTTTCTGATATGTTATCCAAACAAAAATCATGTTACTTCATAATCAATTCTAACTATAATCAATTTTGTAAAATTAATTTTATTCGAAATCAATTTTGTCATCGCTAATCCAAACACACACTAAATCTATTTGCTTTTTGTGTTTATATGATGTCAACTTCTCCCCCTCAAGACTCCCTGATGAATAATAATGATAGTGATAAAGAGCATTAATCTAAAGATCTATTTTGCATACATAGATCTTTAGTAAGCTCAAAAAGGATTTCTACTCTTCATGCATATACCACTTGTCTTTTAAACTGAGTCATTTTAGTTCACTGTAATGGGTCTTCTGTTACTGTTACACTCATGTATGTGTGTCTACATGCAAGGATTCTTCTTCTATTTTTTTTAACTATATTTTTATGTAACTCTAGCTAAGTTATGGTTAAGTTTGGAATTCAATTGGCAATTGTACGGTTACTATTGTTAAAAGTTTTCTTCAGGTCCATGATTTTCATATCCCAAGCCTTTGGTTTTAATAACCTTATTTCCTTCACGTCATGATTATTCTGAATATTCCTTCCTAATATTACTTCCTACTATTCATCATTATTCATTGGTACCAAATATACTAATTCAATTTAATTTCAGCACAATAATACTTAGGAACAATGTCCTATCATGCGACCCACTATCTCATGGTTTCGGTCTCAACATTTGTACCAAAACACACTATTCAGTCAACATTTCAGAGCATCAAGTCTATTGATTCATGACTAACTATCATATATTCCACGGATCAATAGCTATGAACTTCATGCAATTTTTATTCAAAAACTTTGTCACAGTTTTACGATCCCACCAAAAGGAAAACACATTAGTGTCACAGACATAAACAAGAATCAAATATTCATCATTGTTCCAACGTGACCAAAATTACGTGCATAATCAATTCCTGAGGCATCAATTTTCGTACTAGCACCAGAGATTTAATGCTGACCTGAACACATGTGCTCGAGAGAAATACCCCAGGAGAGAAAACCATTTTTCAAATCCAATTATAATCAGTAAATTAATAGAATAATTTACCACTTAACTAAACATCTGAAATATAAAATGTGATGTATTAATTATAAGTATTCCTAGTTAGACCTAATAATAACAATAATAAGAATGAAAATTGATAAGTTCAAATAAAATCCAACAAACAGTCAAGGCTTAATAAAAAGGGAGAAAATTTTCCAAGATTATTATTATTTTTTCTTAAAATAAATGGACTCGTAATCTGTAAAGAAAATTTAAGTATTCTAAACCTATACAATTTATTTTACAAAAAATATTTTTTCGTAGAAAATTAATCTTCCTAATTAAGATCAAAATTTCAAGACATTTGTATCCTCTTCTTCACTTTCTTAATTTTTTTTTATTGAAATTTCACAATTTAAAATATTTTCTGTTAAAGAAAATTTTCTAACTTTTAGAAATAAATTTTTTGGACCTTACACTATGACTTTCTTGGTTCACACTAAATATCTTTTGAGATATCATATTCACACAATAAAATTATACAATAACTTATATAATTAATTATAATAATTAGAGTTTTTTTTAAATATATTTTTAAACAATATATTTAGCATTTTCTTATTAATTTAAATAAATAATTTTTAAAAAATATATCATAGAAATATATATTTTTTAATTACGTACCTGCATACACGTTATATCCTCTTCCACTTATGCATATTGTTTGGAATGAGGGAAAGAGGAAGGAAGGGAAGAAGAGGAAAGGAATACATGTTTTTTTTAAAAAAAACATAGACAAAAACTAATAATCTGAGAGTTCTTCTAAGAGTATAGCTAGTTAAAATTTAGTACCTTATTTATACGGATAAAAAAAAGTTAAAATTTAGAAAGAAAAAAAATTATGGTCTTTAATTAATGATTATACTTAACTCGAGTTCCAATAAAGAAACTTAAAAAAAAAAAAAAAAAGCATAACGACCGGGATTGTTTTTTAATTTGGGTCTAGTGTTTAGTGAGGAGCCCAAAAGAGTTTATTGATGGGCCTATGCAGAAATGGGTGAAGGCCCATTAAAGTGAGAAAATCCTCGGCAACAAGAAACCTTTACCTTTCTGTGTTATATGCTCCAAAGTGGTTCTTCCTTTAGTTTTCTGGCACCAGCAACACTCTACACTCGCGAGATTTTCTTTTCATTTCCGTCGTAGTTCAATCCCCTTTCGTTCCTCACTTTTAGGGTTTCCAATTTCTCAGATGGCTCCCGATCCTAATCGTGCCGGCACAAGCGCCAGCGCCAGCGCCAACGCCGCCAAAGACGACGCCGTTGCGAAGAAGAAGGTCGAGAACGAAGATCTGGTGAGTCCAAAACCCTTGCTTCAAATTTTCACTCATTCCATAGCTCAATTTTCTATTAAGCTTTCTGTTGCAGAAAAATGAAAGTCGATTGTTTCTGTGGTAATTTGTGCAGTCCGATGAGGATTTGGCTTTGAAGCAGCAGTTAGAGTTGTACGTGGAGAGGGTTCAGGATCCCGACCCGGGATTGCAGAAGGTTGCACTCGAGAGCATGAGGTAAACCTAGTTTTATGCTCGAACTGAACAAATTTTGATTTGAATGGGGTTTTTTAGCTATTTATTTTAGTTATAATTGTATATTTGAAATTGGAATGTTTGGTTGTGTGTTATAGGCAAGAAATTCGAACTTCAACGAGCTCTATGACTTCGGTTCCTAAGCCGTTGAAGTTCCTTCGGCCGCATTATGGCACTCTTAAGACGTATTATGAAACTATGGCGGAGTCTGATTTGAAGGTACTTTTATTCGTGTGTTATGGATATGGAGTTCTGTTGGTTAACCTGTTTGTCTTTCCTCAATGCAGAAGTACCTGGCAGATATATTGTCGGTTTTGGCACTCACAATGTCTGCTGAAGGAGAACGAGTAAGTTTGCTGTGTTAAAAAATGAAAATCTTTTTGGTGATTGTCTTGGTATGGTTGTGTTCTGGCTTAGTGTTGCTCCTTCACTTAGAGCCTTTTAAGATCTTTACAAATCAGTTTTTGTATTGACACTTTCCTATGGCTCTGGCAGGAAAGCCTCAAGTATAGATTATTGGGTTCAGAGGGTGACATTGGTTCCTGGGGCCACGAGTATGTTAGGTGAGAATAATGTGTTTTTGGGACATATTTTGTTTTTTAATGGTTATAGAAGATAATTACTTGGAAAATTAGAATTCTGATTAAGTCTGACTGAGGAGTTATCATCAATCTTAATCTTACTAGTTATGTTTTCTTTTGTTATCAGGAATCTGGCTGGAGAAATTGCACAAGAATACACAAAACGACAGGTTGGACATCTAATTAATTTAAATGTTAATATTTACCGCTTCAAAGTGCTTTTACTATGGATTTTTGTGTACTATTAGCCTAATGAATAAGCATGATTGCATGAATCACCTTCTCTAGTTCATTTAATAATTTACTAATATGTATGTCTTCAACCATAGTCTATTTTTGTAATTGGAGAAGTAGGGTTGAAGTATAACTGAAATATCAAGTGCATGTTTGAATTAAAGTTTGCAAACTTAAGTTTGGGTCAAACTTAAGTTTGCAAATTGAGTTTTCAAAAGTATCCCAAGTCTTACTTCTCCCAAACTCAGTTTCAAGGCAAAAATTTTCTCTCAAACATACTTTTGGGGGGTAACCAAACATAACCTCAAAGAAATTACTTTTGCAAACTTAAGTTTAGGGTCTCCAAACGGAGACCCAAACATGCACTAAATCTATTTGCAAAGTTGAGCTTGGCTCTCCATTGTTATAAATTAAGAATTAAGAATAATGTGTGAAATAAGATTAGTGTGTACTGTTTAGTATAATATTGATGCTTTGATATTGAATAGTCTTTGTGATTTGGATTTTTCTTGAGTGGTGTTAACTGTTAAAATTTATCTGATTGTTTCCCACTCCAGTTCCAATTTAATTTGAAAATTGCTGGCTTTTTTCGTGCTTATACAGAGTGAAGAGGCCTCCATTGATGATCTCATGGAACTCGTGCAACAAATAGTTGCTTTTCACATGAAGGTACAATATATTGCTTTCATTTTACTCAAAAAATTGTACACTATGGAATATAGATGCTAAAAATTGTACACTATTATTTTTTATTTATTTATTTTAATTAATTTCAATTGTGCTGCAGCATAATGCAGAACCTGAAGCTGTTGATCTTTTGATGGAGGTAATATGCCAGATCCTTTTAGGTTATTGCTTAGCTTAGCTACTTTAGTCGGTGAACTAAACTATGTAATATGTTTTATTTTTAATGTTAGGTTGAAGACCTTGATATGTTGAGTGGACATGTTGACAAAACAAATTTTAGAAGGACTTGCCTATATCTCACCAGTTCAGCAAGGTAAGTGCAATCAGGGCTTGGTTTATGTAGAGATAATTCAATTGAATTCATAATATAATAGTGACAAAGAAAGAAAAATAATAATTTATCATTACATATGAACTTTTGTATCTTTTGTGGTTTAATGATATTTTGTTTGTTTTGCAATCTCGTACTCTTTCATTTGATTTTTCTATTTCTATGGTATCTCTATATTTATTTCTAAATTCATATGCTTTAATTATTTAATAATTAAGTGATCTCAGGTTATCATCCTGAACTCTTCTAAGTGATAAAGTGATCCGATGCTTTAGGAATAAGAACTGCTGTTAGCTTAACTTAGTTGGATCTCTTACTACAGTTGTGGCTGAGGATACTGAAGATTGGGAGTTCTTTGTTTTAGTGACAGAATAATTTGTATAGTAATCATAGGCCTGGTTCTGAAGCTTTCTAAGTTTGGTTTTGAAAACTTATTTTAGAGTGATATTTTATAATGTAAAGGCTTACTGATGTAGTTTGACTTGCAATGGGAGTGAATATTCTAAAGATTTCTTTAGGAGGAAGCTATGTTGACTTGTAAGCATTTTGCATGATAAATAAGATGCCGCTGTTTTGGTTTTTGCTTTTATACGTTGTTTGGGGTAAATTGACTCTCTCTGACAAACATGTTACATTTATATTTATATTTATTTTTAATTTTTATGTAATTGTGCAGATACCTCCCGGGACCAGATGATATGCTAGTTTTAGACATTGCATATTCAATCTATAAACAATTTGAAGAATATCCAAATGCACTCCAAATTGCGTTGTTCATGGACAACATGCAGGTTTGACACAGAAATTCTTTGCAGTTTCTTTTTTAACACTGTAGTTTGTGTTCAATTCTCTTATAAGTGTGTGTGTGTATAATTCACAAAATAATTTCTCTCTTTTGTATCTTCAATTCTTGTGGCTTGAAACTAACTAGTTGTGGTGTTGTTGACAGCATGTGAGGGAGGTGTTCACCTCTTGTAATGATGTGCTGCGAAAGAAGCAATTCTGTTACATGCTTGCACGTCATGTAAGTTCTGGATTCTGTGTTAGTAGATGTTATCTTGGCTCATGTTTCTTTGTGTGTGAGGTAGCTGTGACACATAAGTTTTTTAACAGTGAAGTTATGCACCCAACACTTTTTAGTTGTTGATGTTGACAAATGACAAAGCTAGCGGGACATAGATACTGAGAAGATTCCAGTATCAGATTTATTTGGAGACTCTCTTTTGATGGTCTTGTGACAGATATTTATTTTGTTGATTATTGTTAACATGCAGGGAATTACTTTTGAGCTTGATGAGGAGATGGCTGCAGATGATGAGGACAGAGAAATGTTGCAGGATATCATAAACAATTCTAAGTTAAGTGAAGGATATCTCACCCTTGCTCGTGATATTGAGGTCATGGAGCCCAAGTCCCCTGAGGATATATACAAGGTTTGATTTTGTTGATAATTTTACTTATGCTATAATGAACTCTGTTCCAGATATAACTTCTGTATAATTTTACATCTAATGCCCTGAGATTTAATTTTTACTTAACTAAATTAAGGTTCAAATTGATAAAAGAATATATAAGTGAATAATTTTTTTTTGTATACATTAGTTTTTTGCAGCTTTACAGTTGCTTGTCATATCTAAGAATTTTTTGTTGACAGTTATGTGTATTGTGTACCAGTGGAGTCTGATTTGTTATATGCTCGTGGGAATTGAAATAATGCCTTGCTACAGAATTGCCCTATCACGTTTTTTTTTAGTGTTTTGGTACATAGGTTACTTAATCATTTTCTAATAATATTTCATGTGAGATTTTGTTGCTAATTTATGAATGGAACAATTGATTCTGATGATGTGCTGGTTTCTGTCAGTCAAATTTGGAGCCTTGGTATAAAAGTGCCTAGGTTAGTAACTGAAATAATTTATGTCGGTCATAATGATGTGACATAAAATGTTTGAATTATTTGTTTGAGGTGCCTTCCTTGCTAAAGCAGCAGCTGCATGTTCTGATAGATGCTTCTAGTACTGGATTGCTTTATGTTGACAACAATTGTATTAGCAATGAGACAACTCTGTGATTGTGCTTGTATTCCATGTATCAGAAAAGAAAGTTTCTAGATGTGCTAGTTTTTGTCTCAAGTGTGCCATTTTGTTGATTAGCTGTCAACCTTATGTTTCACTCTGCTTGTTTTCTTCTAGGCGCACTTGCTTGATGGCCGGGCTAGTGCTGGTGCAAGTGTTGATTCAGCTAGACAGAACCTTGCTGCAACTTTTGTTAATGCATTTGTAAATGCTGGCTTTGGTCAGGTACAACGTATTTTATATTTCACGATTCTGTATGCTGTATTTGTTGTGATTTTAAGTTAATGATCTCTTCTATTCCTCAATCTTCTACTTCCCTCACTTCCCATTATCATTGTGCAGGATAAATTAATGACTGCTGCTCCATCAGATTCTTCAGGCAGTGCTTCTTCTGGAAATTGGCTTTTCAAAAATAAGGAACATGGGAAGACTAGTGCTGCAGCTAGTCTGGTATGCATTTTCTTAACAAAACAATTTTTCTTATCTATGGGTGGACCATATAAATTTCCTTTACAGCACTTGTGTATCATGACAGGGTATGATTTTACTCTGGGATGTTGACTCGGGACTTGCTCAACTTGACAAGTACTTCCATAGTAATGATAATCATGTCGTTGCCGGTGCATTATTGGGAGTTGGAATTGTCAATTGTAGTATCAAGAATGACTGTGATCCTGTGAGTTTCTTTTATCCTTCCCTTTGCTCGATATGAGAGAGTATGACACATATCTTAGTTTTTATATTAGATCTTATTTTACTCCTTTTCAGGCAATGGCACTTCTAGGTGACTATACAGATAAAGAAGACACTTCAATCAGGATTGGTGCAATTATGGGTTTGGGAATTGCATATGCTGGTTCCCAGAATGAGCAGGTGTTCTGTTTCTCTCTAAATTTTTTGAAATCTTGTTAGTAATATTATTTGTTGAGATACATATTACTTACTATTTGCAAATGTAGAAAGTTTTTAATTTATTCTTGCTTCTTTCAGTTACGTGAGAAATTGACAGGTGTACTGAATGATTCTAAAGCTTCACTTGATGTGCTTGCTTTCGCTGCTATTTCTTTGGGCTTGATCTATGTGGGTTCTTGCAATGAGGAAATTGCTCAAGCAATTATATATACACTAATGGACAGGAGTGAGTCAGAGTTGGGAGAGCCCCTTACACGTCTTTTACCTCTTGGTCTTGGTCTTCTATATCTTGGAAAGCAGGTAAATAGATGTTCGGCAGTTTATTGTCTCTGTTTGTTGAATTATAGATTATTTTCTTTTCACCTCATTAATCTTCTTTAATTTCTGAATAACAATTGATAGTGAGAGGAGGGTTCTGCTATTGTTAAGCATAGTAGTCAATCGTGCGCGATAGCGCTGCGATCGCGGGGTAGCGGAGCGGAGTGGCCCCTTGCCGCCCCTAAGAGGCTCGTCGCGGAGCGCCTGGCTCTCGCGGCCGTCACGGTGCCATTCGCGGGGCAAATCGCGGAAAATCGCATTGATTTGCGGCTTTCGCAGCCGCTCCTCCGTTTGTGCCGTCGTCGGACAAGGCGCCGTGACCTTCGAAGTTGCCGAACAAGGCTCGACGACCTTCGCCGATGCCGGACAGCCTCTACAACCTCCGCCTTGCTGCCACTGACCTCCCACTCATCTATCTGCGTTGTCTTCCATAGGGGCGGCGCTAACTAACAGTGCAGTAGATTTTGGGTCGGGTTTCAGTTGTTTTTCTTTTTTCTCTTGTCTGTTTTCATCTGTTGGGCCTCAATTTGAGTCCAATAGCTTTTTTTACCTTACTAAAAACATAACATATATAGTAACATAACATATAATCAACTAAAGAGTCCCCTGGTGCGCCATCTCTTTAGCCTAGTGCGCTAATCAACTAAAGAGTAATAATAATAAAAAAAATAATAGTATTAAAAAATATATAAAAAACTATTTATATATAATATAATAAACTCAATAACAACAACAACAAGAATAATAATAATAATAATAATAATAATAATAAAGCATAATATATGATATAATAACTAAATAATAATAATAATAGTAATAAAAACTAAATAAAACATAATATGTAATATAATAAATTAAATGATAGTAATAACAATTTATAAATAATATAACAATAACAAATATATATAATAAGTGAAAAGAATATAAAATATTATTAAACAAGTACATATATTGTTATATAATACAAACTATACATATGTAAAAACCTAAAAAAACTATATATATATATATATATATATATATATAATTTTCAAAATAAGTATAATAAAAAAACAGAATAGTGGTCATCCCGCTACGGCTACCGCTATCCTGCTATAGCGTTTTCGGGGGGGTGACTGCTCCGCGCTGCTATCTACTATTGACTACTATGTTGTTAAGGTGTAATATTCACTCTTTACATTGTGCTTTGTTACTGCAGGACAGTGTTGAGGCAACTGCTGAAGTTTCAAAGACTTTTAATGAAAAAATTAGAAAGTATTGTGACATGACACTACTATCATGTGCCTATGCTGGAACTGGAAATGTTCTCAAGGTACAATCTTGTGATGAAGTAGTTATGAAGTTTTTTAAAAAAGAAACTTCTGCTGCACTTTTCTATGTTTATAATTGCTGATGCATCTTTTTATGTTTATATTATGTTTATATTTGCTGATGCTTCTTTCTTGCAGGTTCAAAATCTCTTGGGTCATTGTTCACAACATCTTGATAAAGGTGAAACTCACCAAGGTCCTGCTGTGCTTGGAATTGCTATGGTAGCTATGGCTGAAGAATTGGGACTTGAGATGGCAATTCGATCATTAGAACATCTTCTACAGTATGGAGAGCAGAATATTCGCCGAGCAGTTCCTTTGGCACTTGGTCTACTTTGTATATCAAATCCAAAGGTAAAATGGACTTGCTTCCCTGCATTTTATCACTTTGGCAGTTTTATTATTTAACAGTGTGAAACACATTACCTTGCTTTGAAAAGATGACTTACAGTTAAAGCTATTATAATTGTGGGGTGCAAGAATAACTTGCTAACCTTTTACTAAATCATTCCAGGTTAATGTCATGGATACCTTAAGCAGACTTAGCCATGATACTGATTCAGAAGTAGCTATGGTAAGATGTTAAGAGTCTGTTTACTTTGAACATTTGGGTCTATATCTTTCCTATTTGTAGCTAAAACAATTTATATGCTTCAGGCGGCAGTTATCTCCTTGGGTCTAATAGGTGCTGGAACGAACAATGCCCGAATTGCTGGCATGCTTCGCAACCTTTCAAGTTATTACTACAAGGATACCAGCCTTCTATTCTGCGTAAGCTTTCTCTAAGTTGTCCTCCTTATTTTCTAATTTCTACTGTTTCTATGGTCACCCATTTTCTTTTACCTTATCTACAGGTGCGGATTGCCCAAGGTCTTGTACATTTGGGAAAGGGCTTATTAACGCTTAATCCATATCATTCTGATCGCTTCCTACTATCACCGTAAGTAAACTTTTACCAGCCTTTCTGACCGAGTTGGTGACTTTAAAATAACATATACAGCTTTACTGTAATATTTTCTAATCGACATTCTGTATCATTTTTACAGGACAGCACTTGCTGGACTAATTACCATGTTGCACGCATGCCTAGACATGAAAGCTATCGTGTTGGGGAAATATCACTATGTTCTTTACTTCCTCGTTTTGGCAATGCAGGTTTGTTTGAGTTTCATTTCCTCTTTCCAGTCATAGACCCTTCCCCCTTGCCCCCATTTTAAGCCATTCCGAGTCATATTTTGTAATTTGTTGCAACAGCCAAGGATGTTGTTGACTGTGGATGAGAACTTGAAGCCTCTCTCAGTTCCTGTTCGTGTTGGCCAAGCAGTAGATGTTGTTGGACAAGCAGGTCGTCCTAAAACAATCACTGGCTTTCAGACCCACTCCACCCCTGTTCTCCTGGCTGCTGGGGACAGGGCAGAGCTGGCAACAGAAAAGTAATGTACCTGTGCCTTAAATTTTTGAAACTGGCTTATGTTATATTTCTAATACTAACTTTTTTTTTCTTTTTTTCTTCAGATACATTCCACTATCGCCAATTCTTGAAGGTTTTGTAATTTTGAAGGATAATCCAGATTACAGGGAAGAGTGAGAGGACCCACTGTGGTGATGTTTTTCTTTTGTTCCAAGTGTCTGAACAGTAGTTAGTTAAAATGTACTTGAAATTGTGTCAAAATGTAGAAGAAATTATTTAAAATCATTTCTTCGTTTGGATACGATGGTCAGAGAATCTTTTAGCTCGACGGTTTTTTATTTCGACTAATATTAATATGAGCATATTCTTGCACTAGTGTAACCAAAAAAAATATTCTTGCACGAGTACTCTGGTCATGTATAACCATGATATATCAATTGATTCGAAAGATAAAGTCTTGCGGTGCTGAAATGTTTTTATTTTTTAATCTTAATATTGTCGATTATCCTTGTGTAATTGACACGAAAAGCATTATATTTAACCAAAATTCATAACTTGTCAATTTTCCAAGGTGTAGAAGTAAACGTCTTGTGCATTTGAGTGTTTTTTCGGCAGGTATAATGCAATGGTATGGTAATGCTATTCCTATAGACATTCATGCTTGCCTGGTTTAAAGGAGAGGGAAGGAGGAAATTTTAGTGGAGGGGAGAGGAGAAATTTTGACTAAGGAGAAGGATACCTTGGTTTACAAGGAGAGCAGCGAAAAAAAATTGATTTGGTTTCAATAAAATGAAGTTTAGATTAATTTGGTATAATTAGTAAATTTCTCTCGTACAAATTTTTTCATCTTTAGAAATCATAATTCATATAAAATTTTGAATTAAACCACAAAGATTTATAAGAAAAAAAAGTCCTTTTTTTTTTATATTTCTCTTCAATTAACCACTACATAATGTAAAGATTTTATTCAAATAAGAAATTAATAAAAAAAATAAATTTAATAGTAAGAACAAGTATTTAAAAGTTCAGGGATCCAATTAAAAGAAAAAATAAAATTAGAAACCTAATTAAAAATTTGGTAAAAATATAGGAATCTGTAGAATAATTAAACCTATTTTAAAATATCCATAGGATATTATTACATTTTACAAAAAAAAAAAAACTTAGATTTTTGTTGAAATTTGGGCCACGAACACATTGGGCCGTGACCAAGCCCAATGACCGTGTAACAGCCACAGTTTCAATCACCCAAGAGTAAGGGTTTTAGACTTCGCAAAACCCTACGCCTATCCCAAACGATTCCGATCACGAAAATGGCATCCGCTGCCGCCAGATCGATATTCCGATCATGCTCCGCCGGCCGGTCAGCGTTTCGCGTCGCATCGGAAGCCAAACCGGTTCGTTCTCCGTTCCGCATCGCGTCCAATAAGCCTCTCTCGCAGTCCCAATCCACTCTCAGGTAATAACCAACACACACGTTCATGCATTGCACGGAAGCTTCTTTATCGTGTTACTCTGTTAGTAACTAATTGCGTTGTGTTGCGCTTGTGTGATAAGGTTCCCTGTGGAATTGAGTTCGTGTGTGGAATCGATGATGCCGTACCACACGGCCACTGCTTCAGCGCTCATGAATTCCATGCTTTCAATTTCAAGCCGCACGTGCGCTTGGATTCCCGAAGGTATCGTCAATTGTACTTACACTTTGGAAAATTCAATGAGTTTGTGTGAAATTTCGAATGGCTTTGATTTAGTTAGTGGAACTGTTGACTCTATACAAATTAGAAATGATTCATGACGGGTTATTCTTTTGGATTTGAGTCCTCTAGAATGAGAGGTGCACGAAATTGGAAAATTAGGCAATAGATTATAACAAGAGTTTAATTTTCATATTCTGTCAACCAAATAGATATAATTTTATGTGACTCTTAAAGTAATCATTGTAAAAGTCAACAATCTTACCATGACAATTTTAATTTACGATTGAATGGCAGTGTAAAAAACTGCATTCTAATTAAATTCTTTAAACAGTTTCATAATTTGTCATATATATGTGTCATGTGTGTATTTTAATGTAATCACAATGGTTGATTTTTTATTATAATCAACGGTCTTGTCTCTGAACATTTTCCTCTAAAATGCACTTGAAAGAGAATTTAAATCTTTTTGCATTTCAAGCTGTTTGGTGTATCAATGTGGACTAGATATTTTGTTGGAAAGGGATTCAGAAGATATTTTACAGGTTTTTTCTGTGAAAAAGTATTAGAATTAGAACTGGGGGGAAAATTGTGTTATGTGTCCCTCTCTTTAGGTGAACTCATTTGTGTTCGTAATGATTTCCTGACAATTGGATTTTTCTTCTGAATTAGGTAGCTAGCATCTCTAGGATTCTTGATGTTCTTTCTACAATTTATTTTCGGGTATGTTTTCTTTCGATTCTTGAGTCCTGAGATTTAATATATGATGATGATGCTTTCAAGATAAGATATATGCATAATCTAATATTACCATATTAATAGACAAAAGGCATGTTGTCTGTCTGATGCTTGACCATGTGTTTCTATACTACTAATCCTGTATGTAGGATTGATGAATTAGTTTATTCTCTGCTTCATCTGCTTGCCCCCACCTATTTAACTAAATAATTTATGCTTTATTTGGTTGGTTGGAAAGAAAGTGAAGGAGAGAAAAGTTTGAAATTTGAATTGTAGAGAAAGTGAAAGGAATTTTTGTTTATGGAAGTTAACTTTTCTCTTCTTTTTCTTTTCATTTTCTCTCCAACCAAACAAAAGAAAATGCATCATTATCGGTGTTTTTGAATTTTGAACTTTTGTTTCTAGAAATTAACTTTTCTCTTCCCCTTTTTTTTTCATTTTCTCTTAAACCAAACAAAAGAAAATCCATCATTATTTATGTTTTCTTTGTTATCTTTTTCTTTCTTCTCATCCAAACATACAATTAGTGAAGCCATACCCACTCCTTTTGGTTGTAGGCCAAAAGAAGACTACTTGAAGATCAGGAAGCATAGATGGGATTGCAGGGTCTTTCTATGATATGATGTTCAGCTTGAAACAAGATTTTGTTGTTGCTAGGAATAATTGCTACGCATCTATAACTAATTATTTAACATTATTTAGAGCACGTTTGTGTGCTCTCCTGGGTTTGTCGCACAGCATTACACAGAACACTTTTTAGTTTACATTGCAGGTTTTTGTTATCTTTATTTATGAACTATATTGTCCAATGTTTATGAATCTTGAAAACATTTTTCATTTATCAAGGAATTTAAAAAGAAAAAATGACTTTGTTTTCTTGTGTGTCCTTATTTTACATAAAAACATCTCAATGTACGAGAAATTATTGATGAAAAGATTGAGACAAAATACTCCTCCATACTCTTGTAAGGGATGTTGTAGAATTCAGTTTATTAGCCCATACCTTCCACAATTACTTAATTGCAGACTTGGAGTATTGTATATATCTGTCTTGTGTGATTGTGCTGCTGAATATGTTATAATAACCATATTTCTATATTTAATTTATTTTTTCCTGATTTGCTTGCATGTTGTGTCAAGCATTACAGGGTCAATCACTAATTAAGGAGTATAATATACTGATCTTTCTTGTTTAATCAGATTGCAATGATGATGTTTGATAAGGGTCAAGAAGATTGAAGCAAACTTTTACATAAAATCTGCAATGCATGAAAAAATGTCTGCCGAAATAATTAGGAGAATTGACTCTGCCATTGTAGGGGCAAGTTGACTCCCAAAATGGAGCTTTAAAACCTAGACCACCTGTACTTCATTTTCTTTCTATTTCAGATGCATTAGAGGCTTGTAATTTTATCCATATGAACTTTAGTGCCTAAAGGCAAGTAAGTTGGAAATGTACTGCAAAGTACCAATGAATTTTCATTTTGTTTTTCCATGTTTTATTAGAATTTTCATATTTAATAGTCTAGGGATGCTTAATGAATATGTAGTGAAATTTCTGTAATTCCAAATTTCCAATACAATGATGCCTCATAAATTTGAATCTCAAACTAAGTCAAATATATATTCCTTTCCTTGACTCAATATATACTTTCTCCTTGTCAATGACTTGGATCTAATGAGTTGGCTTTGTGCTCTTGGCTGACTAGATTCAGATACTGGCATTTTTTCATGAGAAATTGTATTGAATGGAGGACTCTTTATTTCTGTACTGTTATCTTTCTGTATATAAGGAAGGGGTCATGATGTGTGATAACTACAGAATGCAATAAAGATTATGCTCAAAATGTACTTGGTTACCAAAGTTGGACTTTTTTTTTGCTTCAAATTTAATGTAATTTAAGTTTGAATACTCAAATTCTTAAATTGTAGGTTTCTGCCAAATCCCCCCTCCCCTCCGGCTCTTTCAAGTTCTGATTCAATCAATGTTTTGCTTGTATAGGTCTGTGAACTCCCCTAAAAGCAACCCTGGCTTGCAGAATCATGCTTGTCACTTTAATTTCCAGAATTTGTTTGCCTTCGATATTGGAAGAGATTTGCCACCAGTTATCCTCAGAATAGTGCTTCATAAATATTTTAGCATCTCGATCATGCATGAGATTACGTTTCGTACGGAAGTCTGAATTCTATGAAGTTACCCGATTAATATATTTTTACATCGAAGTTGATTGGTACATGTACCATGGATAGTCTTTCACTTTTTCTTGTGGTTGCATAGAAATTTAATTTTGCAGGTATTCTTTTCAACAAATTATCACATCAACAAATAAGTCAGGCCATGGTTCTGCCCATTATCTTTTTCAACCTGATGCGTTTGCTATTTAGTAGCTTTTGAACTTAACCATGTACTTTCCATGAAAAGAATATTTGGCCAAAACAAGTCAGGTTAAGATTTATGAACACATTTAAATTAACTGTTGCCTAAATTATGATTGATTAGTATAGTTGATGACTCTTGAAAATACTCCAAGTTTCATAAGATCAACAAATAAATTAACAGTTCAATTCGAATTGTAACAACCACACCATACTACATGCAAATAGTGCACTTATGTTAATTTCATGGGACAAAACAGAGTCGAATCTGCTTAATTCATAACCAGTTGCTTCCAGAAGCAAGACCAGTGGAGACAAGGTTCGGAAAGATATTAGCATGACAAATTCCAAATGATTTGTTGCAAGACCACTGGATTAATGATAATATTGAGTAAATGAATAGTGAACACATGCCAATATCTACTTTGCATGTCAAGCATAATCACAGCACATCAAATTGTCTAATAATGCATGCTTAAATATCTTTTAATCCATCAATTTTGGGTCAAATTTGTTTTTTGTCTTCCAAATTAAAAAGGAATTTTTTAGTTCCTGTAATTTGAAAATAAACCTCTTTTGGTCTTTATTTGTGATCATTTTAGTCCCTTGATAAAAGCTAAAAAAAAAAAGGGTTATTTTCAAACATGCATGTTGGATGAGTTTTCAAATATGCACTTGCATATTGAGTTAAAAAAATATAGGGACGTTGAGTTTTTCATATAGGGATATGTTGAATTTTAAAAATAACCCACTTTTGATCTTTATCAGGACTAAAATGAGCGCATTGGACGAGTTTCTGAACATGCACTCACATATTGACTTTTAAAAAAAAAAATGAAAGTCACCAACCTTATGTTTGGCTTATTATATGAATATTGAGAATTTCAAGAGCTCGTGTATGTCGGAGGGTGTGAATAAAATATTAAATCAAATTTACACCGTCTACACACTCCAGCTAAAAGTAGTGGAAGGTGGGATTGCAAAGTATATTGCATGTGATAAGCACTGCATATTTGTATGGTCATGGAAATAAAAGGCATTGTTTGAACCTGTAGTGAGGTATCCAACTGAAGCAAAATTTGCAAGAAAAGAATTTCTTCCTCTCCTCTTCTGTGTGTGTGAGAGAAAGAATTAGAGTTTTATCCTGTATGTCCAATAGATATCAGAGGGATCTCAAGAGAATGGAACGTGCATCAACTGGAGTTTGATGGCTTGATTTTTAATGGATCTCAAGCGCATGGCTGTGCATACACTACTTAAAGGGTGACATGCATTTGGACCACTAACTGTGGAGATGCTTGGACGTGCATAAAAGGTGACATGCATTTGGATAATAAGAAGAAGAAGAAGAAGAAGAAATGATATAAAGTCATTGATAAATGAAAGTGAAAAAGCTTTCTTTGGGAGATCAACACCTTGAAACAGTCCAACTTGTGTGAAAGAAGAAATGGTATAAAATCATTGATAAATGAAAGTGAAAAAGCTTTGTTTGGGAGATCAACACCTTGAAACTGTCCAACTTGCCACACAAGTTAAACAAGAAAGATTTGGTCAAGAGAAAAAAACATTTCAATTCTTGATTTGATTTCTTAAAACTCCTTTGCCTCGCCAAACTGTCAAATATGGTGTTTCACAACATGCCACGGGCTACTATGACAAGAGAAATGGAACATATAATGGTATTGTTCTTTCCAATGTTGCCTGTGTTTAATGATACTGCCTCCTATGTTTATCATAAATTTTTACTCTTATTTTTTTTATCCATCATTATATCATACAAATTAAGAAGTGTAATTAATCTTATCATTTTCATTATATTTATAATTTTTTAATATATTATTTATCTCTCATTTATCACTTTGACATTTCATATACTATCTTTCTTTTTTTATAATGATATAATTAAGAAAATAATAATTAATATATCTTGAAATTTAAAATGACAATAAATATAAACAAAAATTTTCTTCTACTGTGACACAAGAAAAAAACAGTAGTATGTGTTTAGTTGATAATTCCCATATTTAATTGATACTACTGGTAGATTGCCTATACTTACACATGTACTGCATGTATCTGCATCTGCAGTGTTCTGAAGTCAATTATTGGATTTAAGAAAAAAAAAATTGCAGAAATGAATGATTGGATGAACATAAAAGAATACCTAATACCTTGCACCAGACCTGTTGTGCTAATGCTACTGGTTACTTTTTATTTTTTATTTTATTTGTTGAATTAATGAATCCTGTATCAACAATTTAAGGATATTAGAATATAACCGCATAAAAGCATCATGTATAACAGCAATTCATACTTGTTTTTTTCGATACACTTCATATGAACACGATCTTCTCTTTGTATTTTTGGATTGGAAAAAGTGGTAAGAGGGTATTCTAACACACAAACAAATACAGATACAGGTGGTGGTGGTTCTGCAGTCCTAAAGAAAAGCTTCAACCCCACGTCCTGCTCTTACATCTCTATATATAGCAAGTGCTTCTTCCATTATCTTAGCTTGGGCCAGCAATTCTGCTCTGTGTATTCCAGAAGGATGAGTAGAGAGATAATCCCCAAGGGTAGAATCACTAGCAAATTTTCCCAACTCCTCATACACTTTAGGTGCCACCCGGGGATCATAACCAGCTGATGCAATTAACAGCAACCCGATGTAATCAGCTTCTATTTCCATCCTAAAAATTGTGAATAAATTAGACTGTGTTACAAAATTTGTAGTCCAAAAAAAATTCCATTAAAGATATATTTCCATTATTGACCCCTCCATAATCAACATTGCACCACAAAAGTTTTTTTATAATTACAATTCCATTTCAATAATCTTAAAGGTTTTACCACGACAGGAATCCTATAAACATGGAATTAATGCATTGAATTATGTAGTATGTCAGACCTATCTTAAACACTCAGACCATCTATTTATCACTCACTTATTTGCTAAAGTCATTCACATATTAACTCATGTAGATGTTAATTATTAAGCACTCATTTGCCTTCATAAAAGATAGCATAGTGAATGCAATGTTTTTTTTTTTTTCTCATTTAGTCTCCAGACTAGTTGGAATCGTTGCAAAGAACTGGATTTTAGTGATACTTTCATGAATCCCATGTAGATTGTTCAAGAAATCAATCATATGTTCGTATAATCTATTGTGACTAAGAAGCTCACTGGAAAGGATGATATTGATTATACAAGTGCAACTGCAACCAATATCAACAGTTCCATTCAACTTGTATCCATCAACTGGATTCATCTTACCATGGTACAAAAACCATACATCAGGATACAAGATATATTGAAGTTACAGTAAAACTAATAGTAAGCATGCAATTTGCATATAGATTCCAACTAGTAATTAAGTTTGAATTGGTTTCTGTTTTTCTTTACCCTCTTCTCCTGTAATGCAATAGAATCTTATTCGATTAATTGATATCATAAGCTCAAATTTCACATGTAAGAAAAATGTAAGCATAAGGTTCAACAGTCAAATTGAAGGAAAATTGTGATAAGCTATTAGTTCTGTTTAGTCTAGCAAAGCAATTTATTTGGAAGGCCAACAATGCAGCAACATTGCTCCACAACTTAACATATTTCAACAAGTTGTGACAAATATCATCTTTCTATGAAATGAATACACTACAATTAAAGACCATACAGAAAATCAATTGGTTAGAAAGAGACAGCAAACAAAGCATACCGCCTGGAGAAAGGTAGGTGCAAGAAAAGGGATGACATTATGTTGACAATATCAGGTATGAAAAGTAGATAAAGTATCAATTGTAGAATAGCAAACCACAGGTTCTTTGTAATCCCCTCTGCATTGTGTCTTGCCACAACATGCCCAACCTAATTAACAAGAAAATCTGTATAAATGACATGTCTGCATATCATTTGTGCAAATAACAAATTAGCAAGTTGTAAGGTGGAAGCTATAGGTCTCCTATGCTAGGCATATTAAACTGCAAAAGCAAGGAGTTAAACTTAAACCAAGCACAAATATAATACCTCATGTCCAATAATAGTTGCTATCTCTGCATCATTTTTAAAATGCTCAAACAAACCAGTGAACACAACTATCTTCCCACCAGGTAAGCAGAAGGCATTAACAACCGGCTCATTTACCACCAAAATTTCCCAATTCAATCCAACCAAATGTGATGTAGCTGTTGGTGACCCTCTTTCCTGACCATTTTTCCGGCTTAGTCGAACCCATTTGTCATCAAGAATCTTATCCTCCTTGTGCCAAGTCCCTTCAACCTTCTCTTCACTACCAACCAATGCACTCAATGTCTCCCTTCCATCTCCTTCAACCAGCATAGCATGCTCTGATGCATACCCCAAATCATTCCACACCTGCTCCTTCCTCAACCCTCTCAGCAATGCATCAATTATTTCATTAGCTATCATTGTCACCCTCACACTTTCAGGATGTATAGGAGGCAATATCTTCCCCTTAAAATCAGCCTTCATTTGTTCAAACTGGCTCTCCCCAAGCCTCCTCTCCATGGCTTTTGACAACAGAATCAAATGGGTTCGCTTGGTGTAAGGAACTGTTTCCAAGTTCCCAAAATACACAGTGATTAAAACCCCTGAACCAACCACCACAGCAACGAAAACGTGTCTAGAATTCTGAAGCCAACGCCTTGGCCCCCTTGGCTTGAAATGGTGCACATTGTAAGGATCAACATAGTAAAATCTATTAGCCCCCAAAAGAAACGGATTGTGAAAGTTCCCGTTAACACCAACAATACCTTGTGAGCCTAGTCTCTGAGAAATTGAACAAAACCAAGAGAACCCATTAAAGCTAGCTCCTTTTGAACATGAATACAAACACGCAGATTGACAAATCCTCGAACTATGCTGAAAAATTGGATTTTGAGGCACAACCCTTGAAGCCAAGCTGCAAAAATGATCAAGAGCGAGCTTTCCCCTTCTGTACCACCCCATGATCTAGAAAACACCACATCCAAACCAGAAAAAAAGAAAAAGAGGGAAATTTGAAGTTCTAGAGAAATTCAAAATTCAGGGTGTGTTGAATCAAAGCCTCAACATAGCTGAATGAGAGTGGCAAAACATGGAAGGTTTACAAAGACATGAGAACATAGTACTGTCAAGAAATAGAAGAATCCAGAAAGAGAGAAACGTGACGTGTCATGTTTAGTTGTTTAAAAAAACTACCATGGAAGCAAAACCACACTAGCTAGTGCACCACATACGAATAGCACCATGGCAACACACTCCTCAGAATCACGACTTACTCCAATTTGATAAAAAAAATAAATTGAAAGCTTGCACCATTCCACTAAATTTAAAATCAATTATACTATTTTGGTAATAAAAAAAAAGTGTAATAAATCAGTCTCTACTCTATTATAATGAGTCATAACACTGTTAAAAGACTGCTGTTTTGAAAAAAAATTATTTGACCTAAAAAATATAAACACAGAACATGATGTTAATGAAGAAAACATTGGTTAAACTCTTGAAGATAATAATTTATGACACTAAACACGATTGAATATACCACGGAATGAAGAAAACTAAAGAAAGGAATGGAAGGAGTAGTACGGTGATTATTGGAGAAACATTGGGATTTGGATGGATTGAATTGGGAGATTTTGGTAGTAAATGAGTCTGTTGTTAATGCCTCGATGTTGTTGTTGTTGTTGATCTTGTTTAGTTCACCACATTCCAAGACCCTCTTCTTCTCTGAACCCTTCTTCACACTTCACGGTTAGCTCTGCTTGCGTAACTAACAACTGTTACGTTTTGATTTTTTATTTATTTATAGAAATCGAACACGGTATCAAAAGATTTACAATAACTAAACCGTTAATGAGTAGGCAAGTAAATCTCAACTGTGGTGTGGCTACTCGTTCAACCTTCATCCAACTTTTATGCTTTGACTGACTGGATTTGGGTTTGGAATTTTTCTGACTTTCCTACACGTGTGTGTGTGTGAAAGAGAGAGAGAGAGTTAAGATTTTGTTTTATATTTTAATTCTTTTATAATTATTAAAAACATAAATTAATTATTTTAATAGTTAAATCATTTAAATTATAATAATAATTAAATAAAAAATTAAAATTATATATTTAACTAAAAATATACTTTAATTTTTAAATTTTATTTTTAATTTATTAATTTTTATACCTTTTTTTTGTATTTAGACATAATTAATAACTTAATATATAATTTATTTGAAAATAATTTAGGGATGTTCATAAACTATCCAAAAAATCGAAAATTGCGTAAACTGAACGACGAAAAATTGAAAAATATTTTTTTTATTGGATTAGATCGAATTTCAAATTTGATTTTAAAAACTTATTCAATCCCATCTAAATCGAACTTGCACATATGTATATATTGTTATTCATAAATTTATAAATCACCCATATTTATATTTTTATTTCTTATATGTTTGTAGGTTATCACATAACTTATACCTATTTATGAAAATTATATTTAATTAAAGATAATTTTTTACTAGCTATGTGAGTTAAGAGCATAAATATAATTATCAAGTTGTGTAAATTTATTTTTGATATAGTATATACTTAAAAAGTTTTACTATTATTAGTTATATAATGACATATAAATGAAATATTTAATATTTTAAATTATTTGTTATTATATTTATTTTATATCTTACCATTTAGTATTTAATATTTTCTCAATAAAATTAAAGATTAAAATCAAAAATCAATCCAATCCAATTCAAATCGCTTTAAATTGGATTGGATCGCATCGGATTACAATTTTGAACCAAACTAATTAGATGATGAACTAAGAAAATCAAAGTGATTGAATTGGATGATTTTTCTCTTCAAAATCGATCCAATTCAATCTGCGAACACCCTTAAAATCCAATAAATAAGGTAGATTTCCCTGAATCCAATGAATCCAATAAAATCTGGCGAGAATAGAATTGGGTTTTAAAATTTTAAATTTGTCTTTTTAAACTCAAACCTAAACTCTAATCAGAACCCATTATGACTTTTGCAGGGACGGCGAGAGTCAAGCCTGCATCCAACCCCTCCTGTTAATCATGACTATCAAATCAATTCACTCTTAAAATAACATGAATAACTAACAAGACGTGATCTTCGTATAATGCTCAATTAAATTACCTTACCTTTCCTAACTAAAAAAATTAAGGGTAAAATATGTTTTTATCTCTCATTTTATCTTGATTTCTATTTTTAGTTCTTCATAATTTTTTTTTACTATTTTTAGTCATTCATAAATTGTTCTGTTATGTTTTTAGTCCCTCATAAATTGTTTTGTTCTATTTTTAATCCCTGATGTTAATTTCAACTGTTAAGTGATGACATGATAGACATAAACTGTGTGTGTGAAAAATTCCTAATTAAGTTTCTAGTGACTTTTAACCGCGACAAATTTTTTGGCGGTTAGAAATGTTTACTTTTGTAACATTTCTTGTAATTTTAGAAAATCTGGTGTTCGAGATTTTGATTTTTTTTAATTATTTTTTAACATTTCTGACAGTTTTAGTTTGTCAGAAAATTTGCAGTAGTTAAAAATCGCTAGAAACTTAAATAGAAATTTTTCAAGCACAAATTATGCTCGTCACGACATCACTTAACAGTTAAAATTAATGTCAGGGACCAAAAACAAAAGAAAATAATTTTTGAGGGACTAAAAACACACAAAAAAATATGAGGGACTAAAAATAGAAATTTAGATAAAATGAGGGACCAAAAACATATTTTACCCAAAAATTAAATTTCTTATCTTTCTCTCTTATTTCTTTTCTATTTAGTTATTTAAGATTAAATTACAAATTAGTCACTTAAATTTTTGGAAAACTTGTATTTACAATTGGTGCCCATCTTATTTATAAAGAAAGTTTGTATAACATGACATCATTACTTGCATTAAGCATCGTATTTACATATTATTCACTAATTATGACATGTTACATCCTATTTTAATATAGGATCTTGTTAACCAGATTCTTTAAGACTCTGGTTAAGAAATCATTGATAAAAAAAATTCTATTAAAAATTCTATTGAGAATACATTAGAAATCACAATACATGCATCTATAATATTTTTTTGACAAAATCTTTCTGCTTTGCAATTTTTCTGGTTGAGAGGTTTTGTAGTGTTGATACTCTTCTACGTCAAAGCAAGTTGGTCCCAACACCTAGGTAGTTTGTCTTTTCATCATTGGTCTTGTCTTCTAAAATTATCTCAGTTATCTCAACAGCACTTGTACCAACACGGCAACACCTAATGACATTTCTTAATCCTCTTGTTCTTCTACTTGTGCAAATTATCAATTACCATTTAGCTTGCATTTTCTTGATCAGTAACTTGTCAACTTGTGCTAGTTTGGTCAGTTTTAGATATTGAATTATCTTGTCTTGTACTGGCTCCGTTTTGGTTAGTGTTGAAGTGAGATCAGAGTCTGATGAGAAGATTATCAACCATGTGTATTTTTATCTTTTTTTTTTTGTAGATAACCATGTGTATTTTTATCTTGATTACGGATATAGTCATAATGGCTAAGTTGTTATGACATTTTTTGTTGTTGTTGTTTATATTCAAAAACTGAAACTTGATTTACTAAGTATTTACTTAGTTTTTTTTTAAATGGGTTTGGAATAAATAATGTAAACATTTTTGTAATGAAATATTGTGAAAAACTAATGTATAAAATCCAAGCAGCAGTTAAATTCTAAAAATTAATGCTTAAAAGAATAATTTACCAAAAGATGAAGTAAATAATTTACAATTTAATCTTACTTAAATTCAGCATTCTCTCCGATTTTCACCTTTTTTCTTTTCAATCCGATTTTCTTTTTATATATATAAAAAAAACACTTATTTTTTCAGTTTATTTATTACCCACATGTATATGATTTTTACAATGTCAATCTAAGATTTACACATTGCCTTCTATTTCTTTTGTATAAAAGGTTTTTTTTAACTGCATTATACAAAAGTTAAACAAAGTGGAAAAAAAAATTATCTAACAAATGGAAAAGGCCCAAACGGTTAGCTAAAAATGAAAAATTGTCGGGAAATGGTAACATCCAAGCTTTGTAATGCCACTCTACAAGTGACACTTAAAAAAATGTCACGATGCACATTATTTTGGTCTTCTGATATACAGATTCAAGGATTCAACAATTATCCATAACAACATACACAAATTATCCACAAAAAAAATTATTATTCATCATTCTTGAAAGCTAACACTATACTACTTTTCATATGAAAGATAAATATTACAATTGTCAGCAATGAAGGAAAAATGTAATAGTTCTTTGATATCATAAGCTAACACCTACACAAATGGTAACATCCAAGTCATAATAACTCATCCTCCACAACTTTCCTCACCCAAAGCTATTAGACTTTTTGATTAATCTACAAAGACAAGGCTTGATGTTATAAGTTGTAACCACCCAAATTATAAAAGGTGAAAAATAATCACGTATTCATAACATACCTCAATGTAAAAATTGCTGGCAAACAATGCAAATTGCTGGTAAATAATGCATTTTACTTGGTCATTGTTGATGACAAGTAGAAATTCCAAAATATTGAGCCCATTAACATGAAAGCCACTCGGGCTTGAAGAGGCACCACCCTATACATACACCATAAAAATAGCCAAGGAATGTAAGACT
Organism: Pueraria montana var. lobata; assembly: GCA_026413185.1. Lineage (NCBI taxonomy): Eukaryota > Viridiplantae > Streptophyta > Magnoliopsida > Fabales > Fabaceae > Pueraria > Pueraria montana. The sequence continues at coordinate 24,245,385 of CM048654.1, forward strand.
TGCAATCTAAACAATTCAAACCATAAATAACTAGATTATTATTGAGATATTTGAAAGCTAGAGCAAGTATGATCGAAATAGTAAAGTTCATCACAGTTCTCCCTGAAGAATAACATCACAATCTATGGATTTAAAAAGCGGAGTATAATCTGTTACTTATATTCTATAAATCAAGAATTACGCACTATGGATTGGAGCATTTCTACACATGAGCATTAAGAAACCAAGACAACAGGTATACTTATAGCATTTTGCTGTTAAACTGTTAATTAAAAACTGAAAGACCCTGATATTGTCTAACTAGGTAAGATCCTACCACTTTAACAAGCAAGGCTGTCTATGAACTGCAACTGTGAAACACTTTAACAATATCCTACCATTTTAACAAAGGGACAAAATAGCATATCCAACCTGTGAAGCACAGATTCTAACTGGGACACCAAACACAACATGGACACTCTCTCACACAACTAATGTCCAAAATAGAAGTCACTGAGACATCAAATATACAAGGTTATCAAACTCGAGAGTCTACGTAGACTCGTGGAAGCTCCGTAGACTTGACTCGTAAGTTTCTACTTCATATAAAAATAATAATAAAATACTTATAAATAACATACCAATTAACATTTTAACAACATAATAAAGCAAAATAGTAAACCACAAATTTCACAATACTAAAATAACTAAGTCTAGTAGGGCATCACTACTAGATAAGTTCAAACTACACCAAGTTGCAAACATAAGTAATGAGTCCATACAATTACAAAACATGAGTTCTTAAAATTATAACATTTAAATAACTAAAAAATGAGTAAAGGACAAATGTCCATGTCCAATTCTCTAATGACATCATCTCTAAGATCATCATCACCATCTCCATCACCATCAAGGTCTTCCTTAGATGAAAAGTGTGCATCATCAACATTAGGATCCAACAAAACTATATTATTTAAATCAAAAGTATCTAAAGTTGGATCACTTGAACTTCCTCCAACCAATTCAACATTTCCACCATCACCTTGAGATGCTCAACCTCAATATTGTCTCCCTCTTCAGTTATTCATTCATCATCAGACTGAATATCATCAAATGGAAGAGCAATAGTTTCTAATTTGTTTACTTTTCAACTTCAAGTTATACATCACATACACCAAATCATTTATTTTCTTTTGATGCAAGCGGTTTCTTATCTTTGTATAAACCTATAATTAAAAATAAAATTTTAATTATTATCTAAACCAAATAAAGAAAATTAATAGCAAAAATAAAGTCATAAACTTGAATTACCATTTCAAATGAGCTCCAATTACGCTCATGCCCAGAAGAGCTACAAGTCAAGCTCAAAACACGGATAACAAACCTTTTCAACTCCGGAGTTCCATCCCCAAACATCTCCCACCATTCTACAGGTTGCATAGCCTTCCTAGAGCCCTTTGCATCTTCCATAGAGAAATGCCCTTTAGCAAAATGAAACTCAATAAGTTGCAAATCAATTTTTTTTCCTTTCTACAACATCCTTGACCAATCTTCTCATACACATGTACAACCCTTCTTTCATTGGATACCTTAGACATCTCAAAAACAATTGACAAAGTGATTGACTTGTCAAGGATGTAAATGACTCTAGGAAAGGAAAAAAAAATTGATTTGCAACTTATTGAATTTCATTTTGCTAAAGGGCTTTTCTCTATGGAAGATGCAAAGGACTCTAGGAAGGTTGCAAGTAGAATGGTGGGAGATGTTTGAGGATGGAACTTCGGAGTTGAAGAGGTTTGCTATTTGTGTTTTGAGCTTGACTTGTAGCTCTTCTGGGCGTGAGCGTAATTGGAGCTCATTTGAAATGGTAATCCAAGTTTATGACTTTATTTGTGCTATTAATTTTCTTTATTTGGTTTAGATAATAATTAAAATTTTATTTTTAATTATAGGTTTATACAAAGATAAGAAACCGCTTGCATCAAAAGAAAATGAATGATTTGGTGTATGTGATGTATAACTTGAAGTTGAAAAGTAAACAAATTAGAAACTATTGCTCTTCCATTTGATGATATTCAGTCTGATGATGAATAGATAACTGAAGAGGGAGACAATGTTGAGGTTAAGCATCCTCAAGGTGATGGTGGAAATGTTGAATTGGTTGGAGGAAGTTCAAGTGATCCAACTTTAGATACTTTTGGTCTAAATAATATAGTTTTGTTGGATCCTAATGTTGATGATGCACACTTTTGGAGGAAGACCTTGATGGTTATGGAGATGGTGATGATGATCTTGGAGATGATGTCATTAGAGGATTGGACATGGACATTTGTCCTTTACTCCTTTTTTCATTATTTAAATGTTATAATTTTAAGAACTCATGTTTTGTAATTGTATGGACTTATTACTTATGTTTGCAACTTGGTGTAGTTTGAACTTATCTAGTAGTGATGCAACTACTAGACTTAGTTATTTTAGTATTGTGAAATTTGTGGTTTACTATTTTGCTTTATTATGTGCTTTATTATGTTGTTAAAATGTTGAATTGGTATGTTATTTATAGGTATTTTATTATTCTTTTTATTTATAATATCAATGTCTTTGAAGTTTCCATGCATATGGAAGCGGGCTCAAGTGTATGAGCGATATATGGAAGTGTCAACTTAAAGTGTCAAAGGTGACAATATAATTTTTTAATTAAACATCTAGTGAGGAATATCCGACACGTGTCATATGGGAGTTGGGGAAGTGTCAATGTCAAAGAACTAACATTAAAGCCTAAAAAAAGAACTATCATGTCATTGATATTGAATTCAATTGAAAAAGAAAAAGCAACCTTAATAATAAGAATCAGTCACAGATGGAGGGTAGATTATCAGTGTTCAACAAGGTTATAAAAATCTAAGCAGTCAATGAACTGGTGAAGGTACTAGTTCATGTTTCATTATCTGACTATGGTTGAATGATGGTTGTACTAGTGATAATTACATATATATTTCTAAAAAAAATAACTTTCTGTCACAAAAAATGTAACTTGGCATTGAGCTTTTATTTTTGTAAAAGAAAAATGTTTTGGAATTGAATTAAGAAAGAAAAAGAAAAACAATCGGTTCAAAGTTCAAACTAGTTCACCACTAGTTTTCACTGGTTCTGTGATCATTCAATTTTTTTTGGTTGAATGGCTTGGCACATGATTCACTAGTTTTCTATTCAAACTGGGTTGTCTGATCTGGTTTTTACAACATTGGTAATTTGGTATTCAGTAAAGCAAGAGAAGGGACTTCAAATGCATGATATAAAAGCATTTTGCAAATCTAAATATGGAACTACCTATTTGACACCATTATTCATCATGTTACATAAATTCAACATGAATTAATTTAATTGTTAGAACTTGCAAGTTCCCTTAATAGCAATTTCTATTTCTACCAAGTAAGGCATTTGGAATAGCAGGACATATATGTATTAATTGGGATTAAGTAGTAATATGATGGTGTAAAAGAAGTATCAATCTTCCATCTTCTCCTGGCATTAATAGGAATATTTGATAAGTAAAAATTATCTGTTCTACAAAGGTGTCTAAGAATGAATTTGCTCAAATTGCTCAGGTCTAAGATTTTATGGTTTTAACAGGATGAAAATGCCTCTCTCGTTTATAAAAGAGCATTTTTTTTATGGCAATTTGGCAAGGGAATGTTTTTTGTTTTTGCATTGTTATTGGGATTTCCAAAGCCGCACTTACTCAATAGAAAAAGGAAAATGGTAAACATAAGTAGAAGATTAATTGAAGGATATGAAGATGTGCACCAGAAATTTAATACACAGACAGGGATCCAGAATCTAAATCCTGAACAGATAAATTAGACAGAAAGGCTAGCATCAACCAATATGAAATATGCATCAACAAGTTATGATAAATATCAATTAGGAAACAAGGTTTGTACCATAAAGTAACGTTGGAAGAGCATCTCTTCTGTATTTTTCTGGAAGCTCAGAGAGCTTCCGTAGCCATAAATTATTCGATGCAAAAACAACAGCAATGCCACATGGACCTAACACAATCTAGTTTAGTAAAACCTGCCATAAGGGAAGAAGAAGAAACAAAGATAACAAAGAAGGTATCACTATCCTTAACTCCTGCTTGCTCCTATAAATTAAATTAAATATAATTATAAATGAGGCATGGTACCTTTAAGATTAAGTTTTGGACTGTTGGTTTGGGGAGAAAGTGGTCAAGGCACTGGTACCAGGCATAAGAACCAGGGCCATATAAAAGGAATCCATATGAAGTCATTCGCAGAGCACGTAGCCAATCATGGTCTGAAAGGTGTCTCCACAATTCATCCTATAACAACCCTTTTTGGTTAATAGCAAAGCCCTAAAGTATGTTTAATATGCATTATTATTGCAAAGAAAAAACATAGCAGCTCTCATCCACCATCTCAATGTGACCAAAACACATTGCACAAGGTTTCTCACCTATGAAACACATACTTTTATTTACTTCACATATCCACATGATACGTATCTGATACCAATACTCTTGCATACTTCATCAATACGTATATCTATAAATTATCCAAGCCTTTAAAAAAAATTATGAAAATCTAATATAGATATATATGAGACATAGATGCATTTATAATGTAAAAACATAGAAGTATTGTCCCTTAATGAATCAAAAACTGAAAAGTGTCCTCTTTATGGATGATCTCAAGAAAGTAATGAAATTGATACTATTTCTATTTGCAGACAATAATAGGAAGAATTTTATTTGCAGACACAAAATTTTATTGTTTGTAGTAATGTTCAAGAAGCATGTTCTTAAATTGGATTTGCACAATTGTAATTATCTATTTATTATGTTTTATAAATTTCTATACATATCTAGATATATATCTTACACATTGTATACACATATTTTAAAATAATCGTATCACCAAATTGGATATGTATCATTTAATACATGTATAGTATCTGTGGATCATAGTTTCTGACCAGACAAACCAGTAACAAATTGTGACCAGAAAAACATATATATAGTTCTCAACTTGTTAATAAATTCATCTATCTGAAGTTTGTATCGATGAAACCAAATGGTACAAACAGTAACACTACAAAGAGTGGTAGATTATTGAAAATGCAAAAATCAAACAAATTTCAGTCAGGAACCTTGAAGCATTGTAATTTTACATAAAAAAAAAAAAAAAGCTATGAAAATGTAACAATTCTTCCAAAATTCAAAGAAGCAACAGATGATACTAGATTCATGTAAAATTAACCACCCTTTACAAGAAAGTATCATAATTTTTTACGCTCTAATTTTCACACACATTTTATTTTTCCCTCTTCCTTCATTGAATTAACAATTTCCAAGTTACAATCTTTGTACTCACCTGAGAGACATTGTCACCACCATCCTTTGCTTTCCTCCAACGGTTGCTGAGCTGGGCGATTGTGTCGCCGGTGAGGGCGAGGGAGGTGGCGGTCACCGCCTGCTTCACCGGAAACCGGTAACCACCTCCGCCAGTTGCATTCACTGAACCCGAATTGGGGCGAATACGACGCCGTCGAGACTGCGGTAACGAATTCCATTTCCACTGCCCCCCCAACTACCACTCCCAATAGCGTACATTCCCCCAATATACCCTAAAAGCACGTGATTTTATCAATTTTATACTATAAGAACACGAACGTGGGACCAATCAAACGTTAAAACGCACCATTTGGTGTTCAACAACTTTTCTGGTTCTAAATTAAATAATAATTATTTTCTTTTTACAAAACGTAATTCAAGGCCCAAAAACTAGAAAAAAAAAAAAAAACAAACAAACAAAAACAAAAGGTCCTTTTTCTCCCATTGAATTGAAGAATTGGAGAAAGCTTTTCATTCTTTTTTAGGACTGAGGAATTAGAGAAAGCTTTTTTAAAAAAATAAAATAAAATAAAATCTCCAATACCTCAATTGGGTCTCTAGCAACTAGCATGAGTGACAATTTTTTTGTTCTCTCAAAATTTCACATTGTGATTTTTCTGGTTTCAGAACGCAATTCAAGGCCGAAAGCAACAAGCTTTTCTCCAATTCCTCAATTGGGTCTTTACCATGAGTAGCACTTCTTTTGTTCTCTCAGAATTTCACGTTGTGACCTTTCCAAAGTAAAAGTTCTCGAATTTTTGCAGTTTCAAAACGCAATTGAAGACCAAAAGCAACAATCTTTCTCGAATTCCCCAATTGGGTCTCCAACTTTCTGTTGTTGTTAGTGTTATGGGTTACTCAGGTGAGTTTTTGTTGCAACTTACACATAGGTGCAAGAAGCTTCCAAAACAAATGAAGCAAATCCATTCCCTTATAATCACCAATGGCCACCTCCTTCATCACCCAAATGCTCCATCATCATTATCCCATCCATGGATGCCTACTCTTCTCTACAATGCCCTCATCAGTGCCTATCACATTCACAACCACAGGGCGCTTCTCCTTTTCACTCACATGCTTGCAAACCAAGTCCCACCCAACAGTCACACCTTCCCTCCTCTTCTCAAAATTTCCCCTCTTCCTTTGGGCACTACCCTTCACTCACAAACCCTCAAACGTGGCCTTTTGTCTGACCCCTTAATTCTCACCACCCTCCTTGCCCTCTACGCAAGAAACCACCTCCTTCCTCGTGCACGCAGGGTGTTTGAGGAAGTTCCCATGTTTTGCATTGTTGCGTGCAACGCAATGCTCAATGCTTTCTCCATGAATGGAGACATGGAGGCTGCTGAGGCACTCTTTGAAAGCATGCCCCAAAGGGATGTCTTCTCATGGACAACTGTTGTGGATGGTTTTGCTTTGAATGGGAATTTCGGTGCCTCAATTCGGTTTTTCGGGAAGATGATGAGTCATAAGGATGTGGTGGACGGTTTGGTGAAGCCTAATGAGGCTACTTGTTCTAGTGTGCTCTCTTCTTGTGCCAATTTAGATGGTAAAGCGGCTCTTGATTGTGGAAAGCAAGTTCATGGATATGTAGTGATGAATGAGATCAAGTTGGGAGTTTTTGTGGGAACTTCATTGATACATCTTTATGGGAAGATGGGGTGCTTGAGTAATGCTGAGAATGTTTTCAGAATGATGGTTGTCAGAGAGGTGTGCACATGGAATGCAATGATTTCTTTATTGGCTTCCCATGGTAGAGAGAAGGAGGCTTTGGACATGTTTGAGAAGATGAAGTTTCATGGATTGAAACCAAATAGCATTACCTTTGTTGCAGTTCTTACAGCATGTGCTCGTGGAAATTTTGTCAGGGAAGGATTGGAGTTGTTTCGATCAATGTGGCATGACTTTGGAATAGAGCCAATAATGAAGCACTATGGATGCGTGATTGATCTTTTGGGTAGAGCTGGGCATATTGAAGAAGCAGCAGAGGTCATAAGAAATATGCCTTTTCAACCTGATGCATCTGTTTTGGGAGCCTTTTTGGGTGCATGTAGGATTCATGGAGCTATTGAACTAGGAGAAGAAATAGGAAAAAAGATGCTTAAATTGCAGACACAACACTGTGGCCAATATGTGTTATTGTCAAGCATGAATGCGGAGAAGGAAAGATGGGATCATGCTGCTGATCTGAGGAGAGAAATAATGGAGGCTGGAATTCAGAAAATTCCAGCATACAGTATGGTTCACTTGACATAACTATTTTTTTTGTCTAAACCACATGTATCTTCTACTAGAGGCAAACTCTCCCTCTAAATATTTAACCCAGCTGCATACCCAGTCTCAAACTCGAGATCATTGGTTAAGCTGGAAGCCTGGAACAATCCCGTGCCAGTTTATCCACGCACTCGGTGGTTCACTTGACATAACTATGTTTCCCTTCTCTATCCACTTTGTGTTATTTTTTCTTTCTTCTTTTTTTGGCGAGTAACCGAAGCAAGATCAGCTAACAAAGGATGGGAAATAAAGGAAGGAAATCCATAAAAAAATCCTAATACCAAAATGTTGCATCAGCTACTTGATTGGCCTCCCGGAAAATATGATTCCATCTGATGATACCTCCTCTTTGAGAAAACTCGTGTATATGACAGACCAGCATCAAGGAAATGAAGAGCTAACTGAGAATCAGATTCAACAAAGATATATCTAAACCTATGCCTCCACGCAAGACGTATTACCAAAAAGAATACCCAAGAGCTCCGCTTCTTCTGTAGAATAAGTGCCTAAATTACATGAGAAGACTGCAATGAAAGACACACAATGATCCCTTAAACCCCACCACCACAAGCAGCCTACTGAGCGGTAGCAACCAAGGAGCCATCAGAATTTAAAGATTGAGATATTTAGTTATGGAGATTCCTCCATAATTAATAGAGCCATCCCATGCATAGGTGTTACAAAGATGTAATGGATTGTGAGGAATTAGTCACATTCAAGATAGGAGTTACAAGGACTGAAGGACATGAGGTGTTACGAGTTTATCATTATTGTCATCCATTAAGGAATAGAAAAATTCATTCCATCCAAGACAGCTGAGTGAACAGTGAAAGTAATTCTAGTAGTCCACTAGGGAGAGTTCTATTTTCACCGTCATATAATTGGTAGACGATTGATAGATCCTCTTATATTATGAGAGACTTTGTAATCCTACTTTCATTTATGGAGATATTCTACTGGATTAGATCTCATACTTTTTTGTTTTTTTTTTACTCACATGGAGAAAGTTTTCCAGTTGAAATTTTGATGATATTTTCCCCTTATCTCATTTACATTTAATTTTGAGTTAATAGGAAAAAAATTTGAATTGTTGATTCTCAACATTTAGTGATATGATTATTGTCTTAGTTTGACTTAAATTTCCTTTTTCCGGTGTGCAGTAGCAACAAGATTAAAACCTAATATATTATGCATACTGCCCAAATCCGTAACCACTAGACGGTCGGGTTTGACTCAAATTTCTATTCTTAACTAACATGGAACATATTCTCCGAATATCAGTACAAAAAGATCTTAGTGTAGGACACAAATCAATGGGAGTAAAATAGTCTCTGCAAGCGAAGAAAAAAATAGAAAGGCAGGTCCATACGTTCAATTTAGTTCACCCAAGCTATTATGCAATTTAGTTCAGTTCGTCTAAACTACTTTTACAGTTCAGTTCTATAGCAATTCAGTTCAGTTCATCTATTTTGCTCACCCCTAGCCATATTGTTGTGGATACAAATTGTTAGGAATAGGGTAACTCTCAAGTCTCAATTCAGTAATCAGAACTGGAATGATAATGCAGCAAATATGAAGCTTCTCACTGTTGAATATCTCAGTCAAGTGATAAATTAGACGTCAACTGGATTTCATTGTATATGAATTAAAATTAATATTAATTAATATTTAATACATTTGTGCACTAACTTGAATCAATTTGTGCAATGAAAGAACATTTATTATTTTTCACCTAGCTACAAAGAAATGCCACGTCTATCGGTGCAAGATACACATTCGTGCAAAGTGTCAACAAATGAATGAATACATGATTTAGACAACAGGTTGACTATGACTATAGAATGCCTTTTGAACATTGGCTGACTATGAGAGCACATTTTTATTGTTAAGAATATTGAACATAAACTGCAAAGAAATGACCCATCCGTGCTCAGTGTAAAGAAATGGCCGGATGAAAAGTATCTAGCATTGGCGCTGTTGTTCAGCAACCACTAGTGCCTGCTGCGGTTCCTCTTCCTCAGGTTCTTCCACCACCACCAATGCCTGCTGTTGTTCCTTCTCTGCTACTTGTGCTTCACCATCACCATCTTCTACATGTTGCATTATATTTTGCTGGAAATATCGGAGTATTACAAGCACTATAAATGCTGCAAAGAAAATGTACATGTCACATGTTAATTAAGCTATCCAGACCTTAAGACAGAGAATGAGTCTTTTAAGGATCACTATCCACCAAGGAAATAGGTAAGAGGAGCAAAAATCTTTCTTTAGGTAAACATTGTTTTTATACTCAACTTAGATGAGACTACTACTACAATTTTGGAGACTGATGATGCTTATTGCTTAAATAGTCATGCATCTTTTTGAGAAAGACTGTGAACTATGGTGAAACTGAAGTTAGAATTACTTAAACAAGTGGGTTACTGGAGAATTAATTACCTGTGAAGATTCGAGTCTTTATGGTAGATAGATTCCAGAAGGCAATAAGCACCGATGCGACTACTATCTTCTTGTGAGTGCAAGCACTCCATGTGTCCAACAATCGCAATTTCAAGCACTCAACTGCATGACAAAATCTTGTCTTAGCATAAAAATTACAAATGTGGATCAACCTACAAATGTTAATAAGAGGCTGGAATTATACCCCGCAGGTTTATCTGAGCAGAGTAACAAGAATAAAGCTTTGGCACACTGAAGCTGACGAAAAATCCTGCTCATATGTATATTTAGCAATTTAGCAAGATATGCATTATCAGAACTAAAATATAATAGGAAAAAAATGATAATGCTAAACATAATAGAGTTCATGATGTCCTCACCAATGGCACAAAGCCTCCAAATTGTAATAAGATGACCATACTCCGCTCCTAGTAGAAGGAAAGGAGCCACCTGCAACAAAAAAATTAAAATAAAATCTAATGGTATAAACTAACTAAAAAAGAAATTTTGCACACAATCAAGAAACCAGGATTTTGGTTTAAGGGATTACTTTCAGGGTCATGCACGGTTCTCCTGAAAACAGCTCTCTAGTCTTTGAAATTGCAAAATTTAGTGCAGGAAGAATCAATTTTGCAAGATGTAAAATGTCATCTTCTTTCAGCTTGGCATAACTTCTTTTCTCAACCTGGTTTCTGAACACATTAACAAATACAAATTCGTTGAGTACATCCAAGTCCAAAACTAGGATAACTTAGAAGAAAAACAACATCATGACAAACTAAACTTGTATTACCTTTGACAAACTGAGTTTGAGAAGAACGAAACACCCAACAAGAGAATTGCCAATCGCGATATGGCCGAGAAAATGCTGAAATGACAAGCACAGGAGTCTCAGACTCTTCTACTAGAGAGACACACACAAAAGGAGAAGAAGCACAAAGAGAGAAGCTGCAGACCTAAAGTTGACCCCTTTAGTGAAGCAAGAAGACAAGAAACAAAGACACCCCAAACCAAACCAAAGGGTCGATTTCGAAACATCTTTCCACATAATCAAATCAGTGATCAACGCCCCAACACGATCTAAGTCACCCCCATTCTCTTCATCAGCTTCTAAACATAAAACCAAAGTAAACACATCAATCCATATATGCTATGCTTCAAAATAACATTAGATGAAATCAAATAAACAGAGCAACAAATAAGAGTAATAAACCTCGAAATGTAGTTACACAAGATTTAGCTACGGATTTCTGACTCGAAGAATCATAAAATTCAGTTAAATTAATTAATCCTCACAATCACAAAGAACGCCCAATACTTAACGTGCAATCGTGTAAGAACTTGTATATCATAAATTTATCTTCGAAATTCACTTAAATAATTTAAAAAAAAAATACAGATTTTAATAAGATTTGCAATATCTTATTAAATTAGACTTTAATTATATATAAAGTCAGTGTAAACCATTTTTATCCAGATATTCATTAATATTTGGCTATTTTACCATATATCGTCTAACTTATTAATGTGACTATTTTACCATATATAAAATAAGAGGTTAATTTTAATGAGTCGTCTATACAACTACTTTTCCACTACCAATTAATAAAAAAAATCAACTTATTGGATAAGATTGTAAAAAAAAAAAAAAATTAGATTGTGAGTTCATTCCAATTAAATTCATAGATTAAAATGTTAAAATAAGCTAAACAGAATTTATATGAGCATCATGTCATAAATTCACATCCCCAAATTAACCAACATTTATGATCATCAAAAACGGTAAAACCTAATTAATAACTTTGCATTTTGGAATTTATGCATACTTGGAGAAGAAGAAGTTGAAGGTGGTTGAAAAGGCACCAAGCTGAGTCTCTCCTTCCTGTGTCTTCCACTGTGCCTCCTCTTCCTCTGCTTCACAACCTCCTCCACCAACACTCCCTCCTTCTCCTCCCGCCGCCACCTCCGCGAGCTCCGCGGTGACGCCGTCTGCGCCGCCGCCCGGCTCTTGCACCGGCGCCGCACTCCGGCGGCCTCCGGCAGCACCTCCTCGTCGAAGCGCGCCTTCGACCTCCGCGCAGCCGAAGAAGGCGACAGGAGGAGAAGCTCCCTGATCGGAAGGGAGCTCGTCGGAGATCGGAGGAGAGACAGCGGAGACGGCGGTGACGGAACCGTGTCAAGAGAAATTTGAATAGGCTCCACCGTTCCGTTTTCGGTTTTTCGAGACTTTGTTCGAGACCGGTGGTGGTGGCGGTGGTGATAAGGCGAAGAAAAACAATCCATGAATGTGAATTTGAATTTGAATCTGAATGTGAATGTGAATTTAAGAGTGAGTTATCGAGTGTGGTTTATTGAATGAAGAGACAGAAGAGTAAATGTAAACTGGTGGTGTTGGGAGCCGTTGGAGAAAGACGACGCCGTTTATTTTTGTGACTTTTTTTCAAATGTAGCGGTGCGGTGGTAGTGGAGTGGGACCGTCAGCTTCAACGGTTAATGTTGGAAAAAAGTTAAAAATGTGACTGTCTTGGTTACGTTGGAACTCGCCACTTAGTGGAGTGTGACGTCACCAACTTATCATGGGATCCTCTTGAGAGTGAGTGTCTTTTATTATTTTCATGATAACTAGAAATTTTTAATGGAGGAAAATGTATGCTTTTTCTACATGTTAGCAATTCATTGTTTCTTGCAGCTACAAAGTTCAATGCATGACTTTATGATTGTAACTTTCGTTGCAAAACATTGATTGAGTTGATATTCCAGAAATATAAACATTTAATTTACTCATTTTTACTTTATTTTTTATTTTTCTTTTTCTTTTTCATCACACTACTTACTATATTTATTATTGAGCATATGAATATAATTGTTGGAATAAAATAGTGTGTGATGTCTAAATTTGTGAGAAATTAATCTGCACATGTTCCAGTCAATTTTGCTATTAGCTTCTCTAATCTAAAGATGATGTGATACATGTTTCGTGCTAAAGGGTAAAAATGTTTATTTTGTTATTATAACTTCTAGTTAAAAATTTTGACAAACTTTTTTCCGAATCTAGCTAACTAAATATCTTACTTGAGTTTTGAGACATGTTAGAACATCTTCAGTGGGAGTGTTTACATGAGTTGATTAATCATTGTTCAAAATTTCTAATACAATAAGATCTCTTTTTCTAATGACTAATGCAATATTTTGTTTAGTTAAAACTGGCTATTTGCATGATAAGTTGGGTTTGAATCAAAATAAACTAGTATTTTAGCATGTGCAAAACACGAGCTTATTAAAATTTTCATTACCTTATTTATATATAGTCAATAATAAGAAACTTGAAAAAAAATAAACAAAGAATTATATAACACATTGAAAGAAATTTTAAAAAAGAGATAATTATAAAAGAAATTAGAAACTATAAAATTTAAAAAAAAGAAAAAGATAAGGGAAGATGTAACAATGTAACTTTAATTTTTTTAATATTAACTTTGAAAATTGAAAAGTAAATTGAATTAAGGATTTAGAATTATTGACTAAAGAGAGAAATCTTTGGAATTAAAAAATAGAGTTAGAAAATCTGATAAAAGAAATATTAAAAAAACAATAGATTAGAGGGTATAAAATTTGAAAAAAAAAATTATATAATACATTGAAAGAAATTTTGAAAAAGAGATAATTATAAAAGAAATTAAAAACCAAAATTTTTTTAAAAGAAAAAAAATAAGGGAAGATGTAATGATGTAACTTTAATTTTTTTTAATATTAAATTTGAAGATTGAAAAGTAAATTGAATCAAGGATTTGAAATTATTATGAAAGAGAGAAATCTTCAGAATTAAAAAATAGAGTTAGAAAATTAGATAAAAGAAATATTATAAAAAAAGCCCAAAAAATTAGAGTATAAAATTTGAAAAAAAAAATTATATAGCACATCGAAAGAAATTTTGAAAAAGAGATAATTATAAAAGAAAATAGAAACTATAATTTTTTAAATATAGCATCAGATAAAGAAGTGAATGAAGGTAGTTATAGAAATATTGTGAATGTGGGATGGTTACAAAGATTGATGAGAGAAATTTTAGGAAAAGTATAAGAACCAGATGCATGTTAGGAAAATGAATTACACTACTCCATGAGATAAGAGTATTCAAATAAGAGAGAAAGTGAGAGAGAGTGGGAAGAGTAAAGTAAAGAGAGGAGAGAATCTCTTAGTCATTTATATATATAAGTAGATTTTGTACATGAACAAAGTTAAGTAGTAAGAATGAGTTGAGATTAAAAAGTCCTCCTAGGTTTAATTTACATGTAAATGCAAAACAAAAACCTGATATCAAAAATATTTGAAGTGGGTATGATGTGAAGTTCTATTTCACAATACTAACTTGGAAGGCCCAAAGCTATATTACTCTTCCACAAACCGAGCATGACCCAGCTTTAATGGGCCTCAAAACTTGTTTCTGGGTTATATTTTAAAGGAGAAAAAAAATTACTATTGGATTTTTTTTTTAATACTATTGAAAGTTGAAAGCCGAAAAAGAGAGAGAAATTCAAAGATCAAATTTCTCAATAAGCATTTATAGAAAGAAAAAACAAGAAGATAAAATGAATAACGTTTCTACAAGTTAAAATTAATTTATACATAAACTAATTTTAATTTATGGAGAAAGCTTAATTTATTTTATCTTTTTATCTTTTTTTTATAAGTGTTTATTAAAAAGTTTATTCAAACAGAACAAAACGTAAGGGTAATAGGATATAATTATATAAGGATTTCCATTTCTTGACATTCACATAAATTGGTTCCTACCTAAAATTTAACTATGTCCAGCACAAAAAAAATAATAATAATAATAATTGAAGTAACACACAGAACAAGTATTATTGTGATAAAATCCCTTGCCATGAATATTAAATAAAAATTAATTTTGAAACCAAAGGAAATAAAATTGAAATCTGAAAAAAAAAAAAAAAGTTACGCACATGAATAAGGCCAATGAAAAGAAATACGTAATTTATATTTTTGGTCCAACTTATTTTGAGTTCTTCTTATAAGAAGAAATAAAACCAAACACATTGAAACTATTAGAAAACTAAATAGCTTAAATTCTATAAGAAAAGAAAACAAGTAGTCCTTTTAATATATATATATATATATAAAAGTGAAGAAGCGCGTGATAGTGATAGTAAACATTTCAACCAATTTATTGAAGACATGGAAATGGAGGATGTGCCTTTAATTGGAAGAGGTTTTACTTGGTTTAGGCCAAATGGGAGGTCCAAAAGTCGTATTGATAGATTCTTAGTGTCTAGATAATGGTTTGATGTATGGCCTCAATGTACTCAAACCATCCTTGATAGAAGTCTCTCGGACCATTGCCTTATCATCATGAAGAATAAGGTGGTAGATTGGGGACCCAAGCTGTTCCATGTTTTAGATTGTTGGTTTCTTGATAAAAGCTTTGCAAAATTGGTTGAAAGTGAATGGTGTGACCTGGATATTCAAGATAGGGGAGCTTATGTGCTTAAAGAAAAATTTAAAGCTTTGAAGGTGTAACCCCCTAATTTAGAGCGCACATATATTTCTATAAAATGCTATTTGTAAGAAAGGATATTCATTTATTATAATGAAACTATTTGTGTAATCAATTTTCATTGGATATTTAAAAAAAATCTTTTTTTTTTAAAACATTTTTTTTTACTTCAAAATACCGCACGCACGTCATCATGTACTTCTAAATCCGCACAAGTTCAATTTAACGACACAGCAAAGAAAACGCCATACGCATGATTTACTGAACATACATCGTGATATCATAAATACTACTGCCAGATAAAGTACTCTGTCAGGATCCGCATACATCGCCATATACAGACAGGAGATAAAGTATAAGTATGTCAAAAGGCGGAAATAGATAACCATTACTACAGATGCCATATCTAAGCTACCCTCCCCTGAATACATCAAGAAAGACAAAACCTAGATAAAGCAGTTAACTATTCCCTAAATTACTCCAGCTAAGCAAAAGATCCTAACTACCTATCCTACATCTAGGACGAATCCTCAGATGGATCCTCCCCCACAGAGTCCTCAATCTCCCTAGCAGCAGACTCAGGTACAAGCGCTCGGCTCCAATGGATGAAATGTCCCGGCAAAAGGAAACCCGTCATGGTAGTGGGGTCGAAAGGTGGGTAAGCTGAGAGTGGGATCTCCTCAGGTGGGGACTCAAGAAGCTGCACTTCAAATTCCATCTCCGCGTCTGGGAGAGTCCAGTCGGAAGACGACGATGAGTCGGATGAGAATGGGTCGGATGACGGAGCAGGAGAAGCTGGGGGAACGCGAACGTATCCCGGAGTCTGATCTCGAGTGAGGATAATTGGTAGTGGCACTTTGACGGGCGGTGTATGTGGTCCAACGATAACTGACATAAAAGAAAGCAAAACCTCGCCATGGAATGTGTCCTCCTCAACGAGTGGGTCATGGACCCAATAGCCATTAAGGGTCTTTAATGGCTATATGGATCACCGGCTCCCTTGGTGGCTCCATTTGCGTCTGAAAAATTAAGATGTATGGAGTGAGTCCCTCTCCTCCACTAAACTAACAAACAAACGACCTTACGATCTCAAGCAAACATACAACAACAACTACCTCACAGTGGTGCTCTCACGGATCTCACTCGGAAGTTCTTAATCCTTTCCTCTATTTCTCTAACTCAAACATCTCATCACAACTCGGGTCCGCTGCCACTGGAACTCCCAGAACTCAATGGACTTACACATTTTAAGCTGGATGACTGGCTGGGAGTACACCATTCACTACAGTACAATGGTAGGGCTCTCACCAACACGGTTATGTCTCGCATTTATCGGGATTGCCAAGTCGGCACTGTGGAAAACGTGACCACAAACTCGGTGCCTGATCCCTAAGAAACCGCAAGTCAGCAAGCATACCTCAGGTACCACTCTGTGTGGTCATCCAATCTTTGATGACTGACTCCTCAACCACTCACTTCTATCGGAATTTATCTTCTACAGGTCTATGTAGACTTCTCTGCCAATGGTACCAGACGGCGGTCCTCAGAAGCGTATGTCCCAAACATACCATACGGAGATCCAACTCCCCACTACCACAGTGGTTAAACACTTCGACCCCGTTCCTCACAAGCACATCGCTCACCGCAGACGAAGCCTCCACACAACCTCTCCAACATTTATCCGTTCGATCTTTGATCGTGTAAAGTCATCCTCTTCGATCGACGTGTAGCCTTTATCCACGAACAATTTCCATTTCAACGGTCACACACGACCCAACGGTAGAAGTCATTTTGCCTCCTTTCGTTTCTCGCCACGTCTAGAAGCAAATAATAACTTTCAAAGCACAAAGCACACGTGCGTAAACGCATTCTACCCAATCATGACCCACTTCATGATTTTCTCTGTCTTATTACATCTTATTGAATCCTCGTTCACCCTCAAGTTTTATGCTTGATTTAATTATCGGGTCTTAAGTCCATGCAACGGTCCTAATTATTTTTCTAAGTCTAAGCATCCAGCGTCCTCCATGTGCACGAGTACTTATTAATTGCCAATCCATAATATTATTAGGTTCACACTCTTTAATTGTAATTAATTCACTATTACTCATAGTGAATATTATTAGCTACTAGTTTAACATTTTAGTATTCACAAATGCGTTCCATTTGGAGTTCATTTTCTCCCATCCAAGAATGCAAGATTCTTGTTCTCACAATCAACAAACCATCACAAAATTCACATGCACATAGAAATTATCCAGCACTCATTGTCCGAGGAATACATTCCTCCCGGTCTCCAATTTACAAGTATAATGAGATAAACGACAACAATCAATAAATCACAATTCAAGCACAAATCATCTACACTCACATTTATATGAATTTTCCCCTTTCTAGGTGGAATACTTCATCATTAACACAAACAAGTCAAAACACATCACTTATGCAATTATTTCAAGTATATTACAATTATGCACATAGAGCTGAATTTACGCATCATAAATTATTAGACAAACTAAATCAACTTAGAATTTCATAAAAATTTGCAGAGATACTCATTAATATACATATTTTTTTCACATAAAATTCTCAGGAAAAAATTCAATTCTTAAGTAATTATTTTGATTTAAAAACAGTAGCTGGACACACTCTGTAAAATGCAATTCGAGATTTTTAGAAAATATAATATCAACTCCGTTTTTCGCCAAAATTTACAGAGAGCATCCTTAGCTTGTGGAATATCACATATAATTTTCCAGAATTATCCAACTACGAAAATTGCCCTTTTTATTTTTCAATATCATTATTGTTCCAGAACAGAGTTTACATTGAGAAAATGAAAATAAATACAAAAAGTACTTGAAAAATTCTGGAAATATTCATGAACACTCAAAATGATCCAAAATGTGACACGTAATTTTTTCAAAGCAAAATTCCAACAAAAGGATTTTAGTTTTCATTTGTTCTCTGCACTGTCCAGCTTTTCATTTTTCTAAGGATTAATTTGGTAAAAATACTTCCCACGTTTTAATGAATTTAAAAAAATTATGAGATGGTATAAATGATTTATAAAGTGAACCTGTGGTTCCAGTTTTCCAATTTTCCATCCCAAAATTTTTATAAAATTCAAAACAGCCCATTTTCCGGTTTAACAGTTCTTGAAAATAATTCCGATAAAAATAGTTACAGTGCTCGAAAAATTCAGAAAAATTTACCACGACATCTAGAGGCATCAAAACATAGAAAAATGTATTTACTTCAACAAAATCATCCACAAAAGCCAAGACGAAAAATCAAACACAGCTGCAGTGCAAAATAGCAACTAGCTCATTTAAAGGTTTCCAAATGTTCTTGTGACACCCATGGTGTCTATAGACTACCAACAACAGCCACAATCAGTATTCAACAAGAAAAAAAAAAGAAAATAGCTTAGGAAAGAAAAGAACCCCTCCATACCTTAAGTGATGAACACAAAATTCCCAAGCAAGTCAAGAAATAGACACTTGTTGTGTCTAAAAATTTTCCTAGTCACCAAATGAAAAATCAAAACCATAGAATTGTAGCTCTAGAAATTCTAGAGAGGAAAATATAGATGAAATTAAATTTTGAGTTTACTTACCCAAATATTTAAGGTCAAACTACCTAAAACAAGCTACAACAATGCTTGAAGAACAAGAACCAAAAGCTCATCCCTTTCTCTCTAAAACTCTCGGCCAAGACACATATAAGGCTCTTTCTCACGTGTTTTTTTCTTTTTCTTCCTTTTGAAATAATGCTATAGTTACACGTTGGGGAGGGGGGTGCAGGTCATTGGTCCAAGGGTGTTAAAAATCCAAGAGGTTAAAAGTGTGGGAATTGAATGAAATTGTGGGCAAAGTGAGACTTTGCTCATCCGGCCAAGAAAAGCCATTTTTGGCTAAATTGCTTTTGAAAATTTTAGCCATTAATGGTTAAAGTAGGATTAAGTAAAAAATGATAAATTTGCTTTTACTAAAAATGGTTAATTTCTAGTTAATTAACATAGGTTATTGTGCTAATTACCTAGAACATTATGTAATTCAAATTAATCTCACTCAGTGTTAATTTACACAATGTGAATTTACACTGTCTAATTTTGTACAGTGTAATTTTATACATTGTCAAAATTATACAGTGTAATCTTGCACAATGCGATTTTACACAGTACAAAAATTAGATTTTAATTAAATTCAAATTTTACTAAAACTTGTCACATAAAATAACATTCATATAATTAAAATTTTCTTAATCAACTATATTAAAATTTTCATTGTAATTAATTTTAACATTAATTAAATATTCACAAAGCACACAGACACAATATTTACTATAATTTGAGTTGCAAATTTTTAGGGTGTTACAAAAGGAAAGATTGAAAGAATGGAATGTAAAGGAGTTTGGTGGTGTGAATAAGATGTATGAAGACTTGGTGGCAAACTTGAACGCGTTAGATGTAAAAGAGGAGTTGACACCACTCTCGGAAGAGGAGATTAAGAGGAAGGCACATATCCAAGAATCTTTGCTAAAGGTTACTAGGAGGAATGATAGTCTCTTAAGGCAAAAAGCAAGATCAAAATGGCTTATGGAGGGAGATAGCAATACAAGATTCTTCCATTCCACAATTAATTGGAGGAGGAAAAAAAATATGCTTAGAGGCTTGCACATTGATGGGAGGTGGGAGGGTGAACCTAGAATCATTAAGGAGGAAGTGAGGAATTTTTTTCATGAGAGATTTAAGGAGTTAGAGTGGGAAAAGTCGAGTTTAGATGGGGTGAAATTTGCACAAATTGACCAAGAGGCAAGATTGGGGCTAATTGCGACTTTTGAGGAGGTGGAAATTAAGGAAGCGGTGTGGGAGTGCGGAAGTTTGAAGAGCCCCAGGCCTGATGGATTTAATTTCAAATTTATTAAGGCATTTTGGAGTAGCATCAAACATGACATAAAGAGATTTCTTGACGAATTCCACTCTTTTGGAGTTCTCCCTAGAGGATGTAACCCTTCCTTCATCTCACTTATCCCCAAAGTAGATGAGCCACAAAATCTTGGCGAATTTAGACCTATATCCCTTGTTGGATGTATGTACAAAATTCTTGCTAGGAGATTAAAAAAAGTGCTACCCTTGGTTATTGACTTGAAGGAAAGCGCTTTTTTGGAAGGGAGAAACATCTTCCATAGCGTTCTTGTGGCAAATGAAGTGGTGGAAGAGGCAAAGAGGAGAAAGAGAAAATGCATGGTCTTCAAGGTAGATTATGAAAAGGCCTACGATTCGATAAATTGGAATTTCTTGTTCTATATCTATATGCTACAAAGATTAGGCTTTTGTTCAAAGTGGATCGGATGGATTCGTCAATGTCTTGTATCTACCCACATTTCGGTGTTGGTGAATGGAAGCCCCACAAATGAATTCATACCACAAAGAGGACTTAGACAAGGAGATCCTTTGGCTCCTTTCTTGTTCAACATTGTAGTAGAAGGCTTAAGTGGACTAATGAGAGAGGCCACATCAAAAAATTTGTTCAAGGGGTTCCTTGTGGGAAGAAATGAAGTGGAAGTAAATCTCCTCCAATATGCAGATGATACTTTATTTTTTGGGGAACCATCTCTTGAAAATGTTATGCTCCTAAAAAGTTTGTTGAGATGTTTTGAATTGGTCTCGGGCCTTCTTAAAGTAATTTTTTTTAAAAGTAGCCTTGGCGGTATTGGGTTAGGGATAGAAGCACTTGAGAGTTTTTCAAACATGCTAAATTGTAGATTGATGCCCATTCCTTTTATCTACCTTGGTTTACCGGTTAGTGCAAATCCTAGGAAGGAAGCTACTTGGAATCATGTGGTGCAAAAGGTTAAGAAGAGATTGTCTCCTTGGAAACATAAATTTATGTCCTTCGCTGCAAGAGTATGTCTTATTAATTCCATCCTTTCATTTATTCCTTTATTTTTTCTATCCTTTTTAAAATGCCTAAATGTGTGGTTAAAAAGATAGTGAAATTGCAAAGGGATTTTCTTTGGGGTCATGAGGATGGGAAAAACAAAATTACTTGGGTGAGTTGGGAGAGAATTTGTCAACCTAAAAACAAAGGGGGTTTGGGTGTGAAGGATATTAAAATTTTTAATGAATCTCTTCTTGCTAAATGGAGGTGGGGTCTTTACCATCAAGAGCAATGTTTGTGGGAGGAAATTTTGATCTCTAAGTATGGAGGATGGAGAGCTCTTATCGATGAGGAGATTTCTTCACCCTTAATTTGGTGGAAGGATTTGAGAAAAGTGTGTGGTGGTGAAAACGTGGAAAAGTGGTTTGATGGTAGAATTGAATGGAGTATTGGAGATGGGGAGAAAACTGTCTTTTGGATTGATAGATGGATGGGAAATCAAAGTTTGGTGGACATGTTCCCTAGACTTTATTTGCTCTCGGAGGATAAATCCAAAAAAGTGAAAGATTTTGGGGTATGGGATGGGGACATCTAGACCTGGCAGTTTAAATGGCGCAGAAGGTGTTTTGAGTGGGAAGTTGTACAGATTCAGAGGCTGGAGGATATGCTAAGAGGAATACAAATAAAAAAGGAGAAACCAGATAGCTGGATTTGGTTGCCGGACGGAACAGGGGAGTTCACAGTGTCTTCAACATATAGATATCTATTATGTGAGAGATTTACTTATCAGGACAATGAAGCGTTATCTTTGTTATGGAAACTCAACACTCCACCAAAAGTTGCACATATGATCTGGAGGGCATTCTTAAATAAATTGCCAACTAGGGACAATTTGAGATCTAAAAATATTCAGGAAAACAACAATGATTACTCATGCATTTTCTGTCATGAACATGATGAGTCCAGTGGTCACCTATTTTTGAGATGCAGGGTGGCGAACAGTATCTGGAGGATATGCCTCAGCTGGTTTAGCTATGACTCAGTTTTGGCTAGAAACTTGGAGGAACATTTTTTGCAGTACCCGATGGTTCTTCACAACAAATCGCAGGTTGAAAGATGGCTGGTTATATGGAGTGCAGTTGTATGGTGTATGTGGAATCAAAGAAATTCTTGCATATTCAAAGGGGAAAGTTTTAACAGAGAAACTCTGATGCAGAAAATAAATTTCACTGCATGGTCTTGGATGCACAGCAGAATGGAAAACTTTACATATTGCTTCACTCAATGGTCTTAAACCCTGCAACATGTGTTGGTTTTTTGGTTGATTCGAGATGATGATCTTATGGAAAGATGCTCAAAACGGATAGGAAGTATGCTCTTCTCCACCCATTAATGCAGAATCGGGTAGGTGATTGGAGGGTAGGATGTTAAGAAGACCACATTGTAGTGATGAAGGCTTGTTGGATGTTTCAATTAATATGTATTTTGTTTTCTGACAGTATGGTCTGCTTGTAGTTGGTTACACTTTATTCATATGTTAAGGGCATTATAAATAGTGTGTAACCCTGTAGTGACCTGTCATATACGAACGCTTGGTGGTGTATGGATGTACTGCTCTATGGTACTGTTGGTACCTATTCTAAACGTATAAATATACAAACTTTCTTTGCTGGTTAAAAAAAAAATAAGTGAAGAAGTTTTTAGAAGAGTTGAAGCTTATTTGTTTCTCTTCTTAGTTTTTTATTCTAAACACTATTTTGCACACAAAAAAATGAATAAATGCTTGAAGTAAGCTTAAAAATCACCACAAAATAGCTTCCTTGAAACCCAACCACCAACATTCAAGCTTCTTAGACCAAAAGAACAGAGAAAAACAAAATGAGATAATAAGATGTGATATGTGCACAAGAGAAAAAGAAAATAAGTGAGGAAAACGCTTACCAAGTCATTTGTTCTAGTGGAAAAATTTGTTAAAAAACGTTGTTTAACTTTAAACAACTCATGTAAGCACCAACTCATGTAAGCACCCGCGTTGGAGATGCTCTAAGTGATTTTAGCCAACATTTATTTTCATTGAAGCAGCGTGCTTTCTCAAAACAAAAAGATTAAAAAATTTAATAAAAATTTTAAGAGTAAGAAAGAAATAAAATATAAGAAGTTAAAAGTTAAAAACTAGCATTTTAAAAAGTTATTTGAAGTAGTGTCTCAAAAATATTACAAACTATCAAGTTTTTTAGTTAATAAAAAATTTAGAAGTTATCTAGAAATGCTCGTCAAACATACACTCTTACATATAAGCTTTTAATTGACTTATAAATGTTTTACCACACATATTCTTAGATTTCAAGAAAATGAATGATCAGGATGAAGAGTTAGAGTAAGTGGATCCCTCCTCTATATATATATATTTTTTAAGGAAATAGGTGATAGGTAGTAAGTATTTTTTAAGGAAAATCCCACATTTGAAAGCCTTTATCCCATAAATAACCATGTGTCGGCTTGGATGTAAGCAGCTCGGTTACGTTAGCTGCCCTGTAAATACGCCCAATTTCAACTGCCCAATAGCAGTAACAACTAACAATGGAGAAAATTTGAAAAGCCATGGAAGTAAGTTTACTTTCTTAAACCATTCCCGTAATCCATGTACCATAAAGAACCCAGTCCCGTAATCCATGTTACCTTTTCGCGCACCACCCACCCAAAAAAAAATCTCACAAAATTTCAATTACGGTTTTCTACTCTTTTTCATGGCTTGAGGCTTTTGCGCATAGATCTAGCAAGATTTCGATTCAGTAACTCACAACCTGCTTCACGCGCCGTGCGCGTCCGTCCCGTTCCCCCTCCCCCCCCCAAATCGTGCGGTCAGAAACTAGCGATTAAATATCGGGTAGATGCACGCGACACGTGGCGCGTGGGAAAGGGAGAGTGAAGCAACTCGCGGCGCGCGTACACACACACACACACACGGTGTTTCGTTATTTAACGAGTGGGAGAGGGACATGACGCGAATTCGGATGCGGGTGTGTGAGAGGGACTGCGTTACGAGTTTCAAAGGACGCGTCAAGAGGAAGACAGTGACGCGTGTACACGTTCCCATTGCCAAGGTCAGGTTCACTCCCCATTCACCAAACTGTCTCAAAGAACCATTCAAAAATTAGTGAAAATTAATTTAATGAATATGAAATTGTATGAGAGAGTGTGAGACGGCCATGTATGTACCCATCAACACTGACACTTGTTAGCGAGTTTATACTCGGTCATTGCTATCCAAAATATACCACTATTTCCTATTTTGCCTTTCACTTTCACCCCCCCTTCTGCCAAAGCGCGTACACCAACACTTTATTTTAATGAGAATGAGAATATATGTTAGCACAATTAAAGGATTTATCACAACATATTCTCAAAATGCAAACGTATTATTGGGATAAGGATGTGCCGACCGAATTCGTTCATTTAATCAGTAGCATTATCGCTTTTTTATGCGAATGGAAAAAAAAATGCAAAGTTTCTTTTATGTTGTGAGATTGTCATTTGAGATTCAAAGTATTTGATTTAATTGTTGCAACAAATATAATAAATTGGCGTACTATTTATTAGCGCTTTAAAGCAATAATGCAACATTCTGCAATACAGCAATAGCCTGTGGCCTCTTTTAACCTCTGCCTGTTGGCGGTGAAATTAGGTGAAGAAAATAAATAAATAAACTAATTTTTTTTTTGTCCTACGAGGAGGAATTTTCCACCGTCTGCACGAGACGAAGACTAGTCTCTCGCAGGAGTTTGTTCGACACCTCGATGGGTGGCATCCCTCCCAACTGAGATTTTTTCCATACCCAAGACTCGAACCCGAGACCTTGGTTAAGGGGCGAGAGACCTTAACCACTCACGCCAACCTCAGTTGGTAATAAAGAAACTAATTAATGAAAGAAAGAAAAAAATAAGAGTTAAATTGATAAATTTGATTATTTACTTACCTAATATTATATTAAAATGGTATAATAGGCATTTTTTTTCATCATATCCATAAAATCCATTCTAAAAATTAAAAATTAACCATAAGAGGTAAAAAGTTTTTCTTTATAAAAAAAAAAAGAAGAAGAAGTAAGCGCGTGTAACATTGAGGAAGGTGGGGTAGAGAGTGAAAGATTAGAAGAAAATGAGGCTGAAAATTATGTATATATCTATGTTATATAAAAATGTAAATATATTTAAAGATAATATTTTTTAAATAAACCTTCATATAAATTAAAATAATAAAAGATATATATATATATATATATATATATATATATATATATATATATGTGTGTGTGAATATAAATTATCTTAATATTTATAATTTGTTGATATATTTTTTAATATTTATAAGCATATTTACTAATATATTTATATAAATTTAAAAATAATTAAGAAATATATTAAAAAATATATATACATTGTAAATTTAACAATCTTACATGACACGGATTATTATACTGGTTAGGTTAAAAAAGCCGGCACACATGAAAGTCCCACCTTCGCCGCTTGTCTCGAAATTCCCGCGTGCCACGTAACCCCCCAAAACAAAACACAACACACCATTATCCTCTCTCTCTCTCTCTCCCTTTCCCTTTCCTTTGGGCGGCGTCTCTCACTCACAACAATCACAACTCACACGTCACACACCCTTGTTTGACTGCACCTTCCTTATTCTCCCTCTCTCACACAATCCCCTTAACTATTTTTCATTAATTAATTATAAAAAAACCCAACCCCCTCGGCCCTCGCACCGCATGTTTATGTTTATTATTACTATATATATACCCCACCCCTCCCCACACCCCCCCAACACGTAACTGCGTGCACTCTCATTGCCTCTCCATTCAATTCACTTCTTTGCATACATCATCATCACGATGGTGAAGGAGAAAAACAACGTGACGAAGCACAAGAAGCCAAACAATGCCGACGAGGTTCACTTCCGCGGCGTCAGAAAGAGACCATGGGGCCGCTACGCCGCCGAGATCCGTGACCCCGGCAAGAAGAGCCGCGTCTGGCTCGGCACCTTCGACACCGCCGAGGAAGCCGCCCGAGCCTACGACGCCGCCGCTCGCAGCTTCCGCGGCCCCAAAGCCAAGACCAATTTCCCCCCTCTCCCCGACAACAACAAAAACAGCGTTAACGTTAACTACGACAGTCCCAGTCAGAGCAGCACCGTGGAGTCCTCCACCCCGGAGCGTGAAGTCACGCGCCGCGCCGCCCCCGCCATCGACCGCTTCCCCTTCCTCCCCATCCAGCAGCAACTCCTCGTGACCCCCGTCGCATCCATGCGCCCGGTTTTCTTCCTCGACCGGGCCCACTTCATGACCCAGCCGTTCCCTGTCCGCTTCGAACCCGGTCCGGTCCAGAGCGACTCCGACTCCTCCTCCGTCGTCGTCGATTGTCAGCCCAAAAGAGAGCTCAATCTCGATCTTAACCTGGCTCCGCCTAATGAATATTAAAAAAAAAATTAACCTTTTTTTAATCTCTAAACCGTACCTAGAAAGAAAAAAAAAAAAAAAAAGGAGCAGACAGCAGAAAGAAAGGAATGGAGAGAATTTTTCTCTTTTTTTTTTTTTTTGGAAGATTAAACTTCCATTAAATTGTCGTAGATAGATATGATGTTAATTACATCCGTTGATGTAAATAGGTTAATTTTCTCTTCTTTTTTTTTTTAGGTCTTTGATATTAACAAAGGACATGATCTGAAATTGTCTAGATTTAGTATAATTTTTATGTAAACATCTGAATATCTGATGTAATTCTGGCTAATGTTAATTTTCTTTTAATTCAAAAATAATTTCTGCTATTAACTTTTTTTGCATTTTCTTTGACGGTGCATCCTTTTTTTTTTAATATTGTATTATATTAATTTTTTTTTGTCTTGTAATATGGTTAGTTTGAATGTAATTGTGAATAATAAAAAAAAAAGAGAATATAATTGTGAAAATATACAGGTATTGTAGAGGAGTATACCGATTTTGGGTTTTGTTATGTAAATCCGAACGTCAAAACTTGGTCTGGTCTACGCAAGTTTTTTCTTTTCTTGGAATTTTGCGCGTAAGTTAAAATTATAATTCCAAGGTTACACTACGGACGTTTTTTATTGACTGTTGTCATAAAATTTGATACTTGTAAAATAAAGTATGAATCAGCAATGCAACACTGGAATACTTTGAACACAGGTTTGGAGGGTTCATGGTAGCAGCGTGGTGCAGAAGAGTCTTATATGAAACCTTTCTCTGCATAATCAGTTGATGGGTTGTGTGGGATAAGATGGGTGGATTTTGATTTACTTTGTTCAGTTGTAGAACTGCTGGTAAGATTGTAACTTAAATCCTATGTTCTGTAACTTTGGTGGGGCATTTCTTATGAACCACCTTCTGTTTTCTTATTAATATATTTGGCTTATCAAAAAAAACTTTGAACACGGTTTACAAATCAAGGTTTGAAAAATAAATGACGATTACTAAAAAAAAATTAATCAGTTTTTTATTTTATTTTTTTTATATGGGTGTAAGTTTGAATTCTTTTGAATTTATTTGAAACTCTGTTTGATAGACATTTTTTAAGGAAGTTTTTAGTGCTTTAGGACAAATTGACTAGTTGTTATTGTATAAATTCATGGTTTAAGCTTATTTATTCTGTAGATATTTTAAGAAAGTCTTTTACCGTTTGAAGACCAAATTGAATACCGTATGAAATTACGCTTTAAGCTTGTATAGTAATATTTAGTTTGGGCCACTAATATAAGCGTTAGTTTTGTCAATTATGATTAGTGTTATCTCTTTCTTGTCACTTTTTTCTATATATATAAGAGTTAAGCACTATCAAATCATAGTTATTTCTGTAATTGTAATAAACAATCATCATAAATCAATAAAATACTACTATATGAAGCAGCATAGCTTTAATATTTATTAGGAAAGCATGGCTTACAGTTAATTAGTTCTTTTCATATTTTTTATGTAATTCCAAACTTCATTTGTAAGTCGTTTCATGCGAATAGTATAGATTTTTAATGAAACTTTTCATTTATAAAAAAAACAGAAAAAAAAAAAACATTGCTTTAATATGGTTTGCAACTCAATGTTTGACTTATTTTAATTTTCAATAAGACTTAATTATACATGTATAAACGTAATTGATTATAATTATTAAAATAATTAAACATGGATTGATTGCTTAAATATAAAGTTTAATTTACTAAAAAATGATTGATTTGAGTATAAATTCTTTTACAAAAGTGTTTTGTGTGTGTGTGTGTGTGTGTTTTTTTTTTGGTTACTTTACAAAAGCTACTCTATCAATTTAAATAAAATTATTTCTTATAAAAATTCCTTTAAAGAAAAAGTTTGATACGTGCAAACTATAATTCAAAGTCCAAGTATGCTGCTACTAATTATCTCAAGCAAGCATACGAGGCATTCATTTTCTAATAATTGGAAAGATACCAACCCATTCATCATAAATTATCACTTTGTTCAATTAGTGGGATACAATAATAGTATATTTAAGGCAGTTTTACTTTGAAAAATAACAGTAGGTTTCTAGAGTCATCCTAATGATATCCCATAGCCTACTGTCTCAGGTTGAAAACAGCCAATTTCTCTTTAGTCCTTAATGGGGTATTTATTTTCTGTGGACATGCAACATCCATTATTCATTCGGATTGAAGCATACCGTATGATTGAATAAAATTGATTTTGAATAAAAATAAGCATAAAGTAATAAAGCGACTTTAAAATAGTAAAATTATTTAGACAATTATGATTAAAATACTTTTAGATAAGAAGCAATTTAAAGAATATAACATGACCCAATGTTTATTTGTAGTCATGCTTTATACTCAAACCAACTACCAAAGCTACTCTTGTTCGCACATTTGATTAGTTATGCACACATCCTAAAGCACTGTTTTGTGATAAACAAACAATTGTAGTCTCCAAGGAAATGCTTGCTTAGAAATTTTATAAATTTTAATTATAGAAGAATGGTAATAAATATATAAGGAAGGCAATAAATATTCTCATTAGCTAGAGGTACAAAATTTTAATACGTTTTAAGTTTTTATATATATGATTTTATTTAATTTTGGCGTTATAGATTTTTTTATTAATTTTAATCTTAACAAAATTTAAAAAAATATTTCTTATCTTTATTCTTTATAAATGATTTTTGTAAATTTATAGATGTATTATATGTTTTGGAGGAATAACAAGATGAACACCTGAGCTCGAACCTTAACCTATCACAACACCGACTTCTCCTAGTCAACCACGTGCTCAATCCAGTTTGAATGATTACCACAATTTGGCGGTCAATCACCAACGGTTACATTGCTCTCACAATCATGTCACACAACTTGTGAAGTCACAAAACCCACACATGATAAGACAAATGTTGTACCTTGAGACTCACCACTAATCAAACAGATAAAATCATCGTTCACAAAGGACTATAACTCCTCAATCCACTATCTTTAAGTACCCCCTTTGCAACTTCAAACATGTACGCATTTAATACACAATGTCGTTACTATGCTAGGTTCTAACTTTTTGGCGACCAATCATCAACAGTTACATTACCCTCACTGTCTTGTCAAAGCATATTGCGAAGTCTCAAAACCCACATGTGATAAGACAAACGTTGAACTTGAGACTCACACAACTAATCAAACAGATAAAATCATTGTTCACAAAGGACTATAACTCCTCAACCCACTATCTTTAAGTACCCCTTTGCAACTTCAATCATATGTACGCATTTAATACACAATGTCGTTACTACGCTATATTCTAACTTTTTGGCAGTCAATCACCAATAGTTACATTACCCTCACTGTCATGTCAAAGCAGGTTGCGAATTCTTGAAACCCACATGTGATAAGACAAACGTTGTACCTTGAGACTCACACAACTAATTAAAGGGATAAAATCATTTGTCACTAAGGACTATAACTCCTCAATCCACTATCTTTAAGTACACCCTTTGCAACTTCAATCATGTATGCATTTAATATACAATGTCGCTACTCTGTTAGATTCTAACTTTTTGGCGGTTAATCACCAACAGTTACATCGTCCTCACTACCATATCAAGTAGCTTGTGAAGTCGCAAAACCCACACATGACAAGACAAAACATTGTACCTCAAGACCTACACCACTAGTCAAAGGGATAAAATCATCATTCACAAAGGATTATAATTCCTCGATCAACTATCTTTTAGTACCCCCTTTGCAACTTCAATCATGTACACATTTAATACACAATGTCGTTACTTTCCTAGATTTTAACTTTAACGTCAGAATTCCCGCAAGTACGCATCCTTATCATGGACTCGAAATAAGAAGGCATCTTCATCCCTCAACATTCATTATATAATTACATTGACCACCCCTGATTCTTCTCATAATATTATATAATTATTGTCTCAATTTAAGATAATACATACATTTTAAGAAATCTATTGATTCTATCAATTTTTATTTGCCTAAATAATCTTATTTCATAAATGATTAATTACACTATAGTTGCAAATTTTAAAGGGTTTATTGAGTGGAGTAAAACAGGATCTCACATCTGACAGGTTTGCAAGTTTGAGACTTCACTCATCTCTTTAAGGTAAGGTAAATATAAGTAATTATGTAAGTGTTCTTTGTGTTCAAAGACTTTTCTTGTCTTGAATTGAAGCATCATTTCCTCCCTTAAATTTAAATTTTGATATACCAAAAAAAATTGTAATTGCAATGATATATTCACTCATTCATTATTTCTTGATAATATTAGAAAAACAATTAATATTTTTTTGATATTTTAAAATAATAAATAGTTTTAAGAAAAAATATTTAAAAAAATTACAATTAAAATTAAACAATGAGATCACATTGAATCAACAACTGTTTTAATGTATCATTTGTATAACGCATGACTACAAAATAGTAATAATATTATATTATTAGTATGAAAATTAAAACTGATAAAATCATTTTTAAAATTAAATTTACAATAAAAATGAAAAGAAATTAATATTTAGGGTGACAGAAATGCGGATTAGCTAGCATGATTGGCGATGGAGGCATTCCGCTGGTGTTCCCAGCAGGCACGAGGAAAATTAATTGTCTTAATTAATTAGGTTAGCAGCGTTGGTGTTGGTGCACCGACGGCAAAGAAAGAAAGCACCAGATTTTCGAGTATCCTCTCTGGGCCCCACAGAAAGCGCTCCGTGTTGACGGCTATGTCTTCGCGTTGGACGCCACGTGTACTCCCTTGCCGTCCAGAGTCCTGGTTTTCTCCTTATTTCAGCGAACTTTATTTACTAGTATTTCTTTTGGCCCGTTGCAAAAGTGCGTGTCAGTTTTATGCGGTTGGTTCCTTGCGTTGCGTTGCGTTGCGTTGCTTCCGAGTACTTCAATCGAAAGAAAGAAACAGCCATCACATGAAATAACGAAGTAGAGGATTTAGGATTTTTTAGATTATGTTAATAAAATCTTTTATAATATACACATGGTATATATTTAACTCTTAATAATATGCTTATAGACTCTACTAATTATGTATCTACCAACTGTTGTAGATTTAGGAAAATAAAGTACAATAATTTGGTACTGGTATAGTAATAATCAAATTCTTGAATGTGTGGGTGGTGCGTAACAAAGAGAAGAGTAAGATGGAAGATACAATGAGTGTGAGGGGAGGAAGAGAAGCAACCAAGTATTTTGATTTTGATCTTGAAAGTAGTGAGAGGTGTTGTTAGTCTTAGATGCCGCTTTTGGTGGGACCCGCTGCGTGCGTCAGCGGAATCTGTGGGGAGGATATTGCTTTCCTTTTCTCCTTCGGTTCTTTCCCCCCCTTTCCTTTCGACACGCATGTATCTTTCCATTTATTAACTTCATTTTCTAAAAACCACTTTCAAATTAAAAATGTAGTACATTTTATTGACACACACATATATATATGCTTTTAAAATAAGTAAAAAAATATTAGCTAGCAAGGTTCATATTTATGTGTGTAGGAGAAAATTTTCAGTGTTTCAGGAATGTTCTGGAAGTATAATAACAGGATTAGGCAACCATGTTAATACATAATAATGTATCTAAAGTAAATTATCAAAATGACACATTATAAATAAGAAAAAATTAAATGAGTTTATTAGACATGTAACGACGGTGTAAAGTAATTTTATATTATCATTAAATTACAAATTATCATTGTTATATTAAAGAGTTTTAACTTAATAGGTTGAGTAATGTGCGTTAGTTATTGAAATTTTTTTGTTAGAGTTCAATTCTTATGAATAATTATTCATTGATATAAATTTTAAGATAAATATTATAAAGGCCAACAAATTTATCATACAAAATGATTTGTAATTGGATAATAATATAAAACTATTTTACACTATTAGTATATAGCCTATTTTTTCAGATTAAATGGAGTAAAAAAATTAAATAATTCTATGTTAAAAAATTAATAGAGTAAAAACTAAAATTTTTAATTAATATAAACATATTTTTATATAATTTATTTATTTATTCATTACTCTCTACTCTTTTAAACAAGTAGAAAAAAAATTTCTTTGCTTATTTTCTTCTTATTTCTATCCATCCAAATATCACATGTTTTTTACTCTTTTTTTTTTTATTTCTTCCTTTTCAATTTTACTCTTAATAGAAAGAGAATATTTCTGAAATTATAATAGTGGTTTATTATATATGCTGTGGTTAGTGGCTGAAGATAGGTGACACTGGAATCAAACAAACTCAAAAAGAAAGATAGGTGACGCGCCGAGGGGTGGGTGGTGGTGAGTGTGAGGAGTTGATGCATACAGTGAGAAAGTGATAAGAATCGAGGGAAGTTTCAAGTTTCAGTTTCGCCGCCAGAGTTGGAGACGCGTGACACGTTAATCGCAGTGTGGGACCCAGACAAGGTTTCATGCTAAAGCGCCACGTGACGCGTTGCAGGAAATATGAGATATGCTGTTGTGGGCGGCTATATGGTATGCCGTCACGAGTCAGAACCGCCAATTTTATTAATTAATTAATTAATTTACTTGCTTATGCCATCATCAATGAATGTTGAATAATGCGGCAACGATGTTTCCAGCCGCATCATTAACATTAACCAGTGCGAGGGACAATCAAAGAGGAAATTTCCAAACATTTTACATGTAAACTCCATTAGTATACTCATTTACGTAACTCATAAGAGTAGCACTTTTCTTTTTAATTAAAGAAGATTTGGATTTGGGAGACACCACACCAGGGTGGTGCTGACCTTTGTAATCCGTGTAATGCACGCCATAATTAATAGGATCACTAGTAGTACCTGATGATTCAACATTTTATTTCCCAGTACTAGTATGTTCCTAATTATAAACTGTAACTATCCTTAGATTCGGCGTCTTAGCAGTTCTACTCTACGATACTTCACACAGTAACACTTCACTCAATTCCTCATTGGTCAAAACCCTTCACCGATTAGAACCCTTCGTGGGTAGCCCTTTCTGAAACATCCTACTGCTGTCAGAATTATTAACTGTCCCCACAAATCAACATGAGACTTTTCAGCGTGCTTTGTCCTCACTCACACACTTCCTGGGAAACTTCCCAAGAGGTCATCCATTCCATAATTGCTCCAAGTCAAACACGCTTAACTGTGGAGTTCTTAAGTGATGAACTACCGAAAAGTAGATGCATCTTGTTGGTATATGTAATACCAATTATTTCCTTTAAGTCATTCTCAACTGTATAGTCCCACACCTATATAGCCTCTGGATCCCTCCGGTGTGATTCGCCTGGGTGTTACATAAATCATTTTCAACAAATTTTATAATTATATATCTCATGGCACTTAAGTTATTAAAATTATTAATTATTTTAAATTGATAAAAAAAATAATGTAACTTTTAAAGTTGTACTTATTTTAAAAAGTTTATTTTGTTAAGAGTTGAATATGTTTTCATCTTTATTTATTTTAATTTCTTTCATTAATTTGATTCTTTATATTTATGAAAATATTGTGATTTTGGTTCCTCACTTAAGTACTTATTGGAGAATAAAACAAGAAGATAAAATAAAATATTTTTTTATAAGTTAAATTCAACTTAATTATGCACTTCAACAACTGTTTTAAAAATTCTCACATCTAATTTCTTCAAAAATTGAAGTATATGAATGGAGTTTAACTTATACAGGAAAATTTAAATTTATTTTATATTATATTTTATTCTTTTATAAGTACTGAAAAAATCATTCAAACTATATATATTTTTTGTCAACCACTCTTAATTTTAAAAATTATAAAACAAATACATGTTAACTTGTGTTCAAGACATAAATTCAAAACACAGTTAAATAACCGAATTTTATACTAATATACGATCACAATTGCAATTATAAGTTTATAATAGGTAACACAATTTTCTTCAAAGAATAAAATTTGAGTCATATTTAGACATATTTTTTTTCAAATAAAATTAAAGTTTTCCTTTATTTTAAGAGTTTAATGGTGATGCACTGACAGTGTAAAACTATTTTAAACAGTCATCTAATTACAAATGATCGTTGGTATGACTTTTAAGATAATTTTTTAAAAGTCAACAAACTTACCATACATGGTACATTGTGATTGGATGACGATGTAAAACTTTTTACACTGTCAGTACATAACCCCTTTTCTCTGATTTTAATTCTCCCTTTTTTAGGACTTTAGTTTTTTTTTCTTTAATTGCATTACATAATCAATTCACCAGTTTATTGATTGAATAAATTGGCCAATCATACTTTAAAATGAATGCTGGTGATCATAAACCACTTTGCGTTTAATTTTTATCAGTAATCTTATTTATATATTGCTTTGCCTACAGAATCTAAATTATTAATGAATAAGATTGTATACCAAACAAAAAAGAGCCGCAATCGTGTTCAACTGGTGTGGTGCGGGTTCGTGGTTGGCACGGCGACAGAAAATAATACGGAATAATACGGCACATGTTAAAGGAACAACGAGCTAGTGATCAATGATCATCAATTAGCAAAGGACTTGTATCTTCTCTAGCAGAAGTTTCCTACCATCTTTTCACTTGCTTTATTTTTTCCTAACTTTTTATTTTTCTATTATCGCTCTTCATTTTTCACTCTCTTTCCTTTTACTTTTGATTTTGATTTTTTTTTTTACTACACAGACGTGTACGAGAGGATTCGTTTTCATGAGCAAATTATCACTATTTTAACAATTATCCAACCTAATTACCTGCCAATTATCACATCTTTGGATGAATTCCCATTTCCCCTATTGTGTAGAAGTACCATTAGATAAGAAAAAACATGTTCACACATGTGTACCTGGGCTATCATATGCTGTGAGGATGTAATCATAATATTGATCCCAAACTCGTTTCAAAGCTTCATCCTACCACTCAACATCTAACAATGTTTTATAAAGAAGTTTTGAAATTAGATGAATAATAGGCGAAGCATTCGTCTTATGATCAAACAACGTGCATTAACACATGAAATGATTGTTGTATAGTCTATCTTAAATGCAGGATATTTATGAAGCACATAATCTGATGTTCTCTTATGATCTTCATAAGAAAGTGCAAAAAAAATGTTAACAAGAAAATCTACCTATTTTTTTTTCTCAAAAGGCATGCCTTCAGACAAGAAAGAGAATAGTAACACAACTTTATTACACAAAAGAAGACATGTTTTCTGCCATAAGATCTCGAAGTACAAGAAGGGAAAGATAAACAAAATGTTACATTTAATGCTTCAACGAGTATTTTTCTCTCTTTTTGTGAAAGCATAATGAAGATAAATCAATAGAATCTTTCTTTCTCTACTAAAAACAAATTTTTTTTTAAGAAGCTTCTATATATACTAGAGAATACTTGTTCAACACATATAGAAGAGATTACATTGAAAGCCTTAGTGAATTCTCTTAAGCTCAAATTATCTTGTATTAAGTTGTAAATTCTCTTTGTGTAAAGACTTGTGCTTATTTTTGTACATTCGTCTTATAAGATGATAGACAATCAGTAAGTCTTACCCTTATCCAATTTCGTAGTGATCCTTGTAGAAGCCTAAAGAGGCTTTGCAATAAAGAATACTTGGGTTGATTATTTGGAAAGACAACTGTGAAAATTATTTGGGGTTGAGCCAAAAGAATACTTGTAACAATTATAGTGAAACTTTGTAGTTAATCAAGAACTGAACGTAGTCTCAATGGTAAAGACGAACAAGTGTAAGATCTCTGTTTGTTCTTTGTATTGCTTTTATTTATCTGTATTACTAACTTTGTGTTTCAAACTTTCTGTTTATCCCAGCTTTTAACAAATAGGTTTTATTACAAAAGCTCTTATTTTAGGTCTTTATGATATTGTTTAATAATCAAATGAAGCTTTTAAGTCTTTCAAAATATTTTGTGAAAATTGTTTGAAACACAATTCAACATTTCTTCTTGTATTTTCCTGTGTCTTACAACAATGAACCTCTTAAAAGATTGCATAAAGAGGTTCAACTATAGGGCTATGCAAGTAAAAGATACAAACCCAAAAATCCACCTTCGACTTATCATCAAACGGATTGAAGGACTGTCCTTTTGCATATAACCATGCTAGACACCCTAACCAAATTTAGAAAGAAAGTTGCAAGAGAAATCGATATAGAAGAGGTTGTGATTGCTAAAGACAATAGAGAGAGATGTTGACTCATACCTATATTGATGTTTTATTCTAAATCTATTGATATTTTACAAATTTCAAATTTTATTAATTATTATTTTCTTATGCTCCATTTAATGATTGCTATAATAGTAATTTAAAATAAGTAATGAAATATTAAATAAGAATATTTTAATCTAAATATCATAATATTTTATATTCATTAAATGTTCCTTAATAGATATGAAACATAGATAGTGGCTTCAAGAAGATTGGAACTCACCCATAAAAAAAGGTAAAAATTCATATTGGATCCTTAATTATTTATGCCTACCCGCGTTAATAGATATGAAGCATAGAAAATAGTAAATAATTTATTTGAATATGTGGTGAGTTAATATACATATGATAAAATTTGTTTCCGATAATTTATGTTGTTTTGGGTTTTGAAAGTGTGTATGCAGAGTAGTCCTCAAAAGTATCAACTTGTTAACAAGTTTGTACTTTCAAATTCCTAACTTATGGAAAAAAAAAAAAAAAATCCCTCATAAGGGTTAGTTTGTATAAACATAAACGAAAAATTTAGAAATTAAAGTAACACAATTGTCACTCTCAAGTAAGTATAGGAAATTGAACAGAACCATCCTGTTGATCCTGAACTACACGCATAAAGTATTCTACTTACATTTATGTAATTATCTGTTGACGTAAGAAGAATATAATTGAATAATTGGAACAATGTGACGAGGTTATGATAGCATTTTGTCTGTACAATCTATATATGTCTCTAGAATCTCTTTTCCTCTATATATGGGCAATTATGCTGAAGAATTCTGTCACGGGATTTAAATTCTTTGCATTTGTAAATCAATTATATAAAATTCCATCTGTTATAATTGTGTCATTTTATTATAAAATCTAATTATAAAAGTCGAAAATGAAATTAAGATCGTTAGATGTTCAAACTACATGCTTTGCTAGCTGCACCAGCTACAATTCCCCTGCGATATATGGACCTGTTTTGGTGGCATTTCTGTCTATTCATGCATGGACAACTATGGTGAGGAATAATGCCATTTGAATTTTGCTGCATTTACTTAAAACATTCTCTCAATTAATTTATTTGCGTATAATTTTTTTAATATAAGCTTAGAGGATTATATGTATAAAAGTTCAGAAAAAGTTAAAACAGATGGAGTACTACATTTGTCTAAAATAATGATAATTGTACACTCCAAAATGGATTCAGATTTTCTCCTATCAAAGTTCTTTCTAGTGATCTTTTTATCTCTCTCTATTTTTTCTTTATTTCTTTGAACGTGTTTGCTTTTACCATGATTACCGTATACTTTCACATCTTTGTGTGTTTTATGTGCATTTCAACAAAAACAACAATATCAAACTTCTGGTAATTGAAAGGAGATAACATAATTTTGCTAATATATGTGTGTGGTACACGTGTGTCCAAATTTGCATTTTATTATTTTCTTTTTTCTTGCAATCATGTATTTCTATTTTTAATTTTTTGGACTGCAGGAGTATGAGAAGATTTAGTTTACCACAAAATGGATGAATTGAAGTAGAAAAATAAGAGAAATGGAACGAAAAGAGAAAATGTAAAAAGAGAGAAATTAAGCAATAAATGTTATATGTACAATGTGATAGAAAATAAAGAGAGGGATAAAAAAAAAAGTTGGAAGAAAGATGATGGAAAAAAAGTGGATGAATGTTTAGATTTTTCATTTTCCATAAAAAATCAATTACTAATAAAAAAAGGCTTAAATATTTTTTAAGTCCTTGCAATTTAGTATTTTTTTTGTTTTTCGTCCTTGAAAAATTATTATTTTTTATTTTAGTCTTTACAAATTATGTTTTTTTTGTTTTTCGTCCTTAAAGTGGTTTATATAACGCTTTGAATAGTGAAAAAATGCTATTTAAATCGCTATAAAGACGAAAAATAAAACAAACATAATTTGTAAGGACTAAAATAAAAAAAAAATTTGTAAGGACGAAAAACAAAAAAATACTAAATTACAAGGATTAAAAAAGTATTTAAACCTAAAAAAAAAGAAGAAAAATCATCTATTCACTTTCTTTTCCATCCTACTTTCATTCTATTTTCTTTTCATTTCTCTCTTTCCTTTATATTATATCATTTATCACATTTATTACTTTCTATCTCTCTATTTTTTTCTTCTCTGTATTTTTTTTTCTTTCCATCTCAATCTACCCTCAAAAAGGGGTGGATGAATATCAGGACTAAAAAAAAAACCTAAATGCATACTCTATGTTTAAGGTGTACCCGAGGAATAAAAGGATGATATAGAAATAAAATATAAAAGAAGAGAGAAAATGATTGCTGTGATAAATAAATAATATAATGAGAAATAAAGAAAAATAAATATAAGATAATAATAGCAGTTATAATTAAATACGGGTTTTCACAAAGCATGTATAGTGTGAGAGGACTCAGAATACTTATCCTGACTTCAAATGGAATTAAAACTCAGAAGTCAGAAGTGATATCATATTGCGTGACAAGAAAGCTTAATTAAATTACATTTGAATGGATGTTGAATCCGACAAAGAGGGTTCACACCAATTAGTCAAGTTTATAGCATAAATTGACCGTTACAAACAGAAACTTTCGTCACATGCCCGCGTAGTCCAGTTTAGCACACAAATAGTGCTGTCAGATAAAGATTATCAAAATCTTAACATTTTTGGTTCTCTAGTAAAGCAATAAAAAACATATTATTTGGGTTAACACTCTGAAAAACCAGGGTCAGAGCATTTGGATTGCGTTCACTTTGTCCATATTCCCCACACTTTGTCAGCACTTTTTTATTTGATTAATTAAAAAGCACATATCTAAAGCATATAAAACTAAGGGCAAAATACCTTATGCTCCTTCTAAGGCTGCCCCATCTTGTTGTATTTTTCATTCAATTATTTCACAAATGGATCTAATGATCTATCATGTGCAGTCCCCTCACTTGTTTATGCAACTCATGTTTCCTTACATAGTGTTCAACTGTTTCCTCACTTTTAGTGTTCCTTACTAGAATAGAAGAGTTCATGCACGCTATATAAGATAATATTTTAATATTATTTTTATTTATTCTTTTCAACTAAGTTAAAATTGGCATTTTGTATTTTAGATATTCTAATAACACTAAATCTAGCAGATCCCCGGCGTTGGCTTTAACTTTAAAATTGCACCTTTGTAAAGAATAAATATGTAGATTTTGTTCCACGGCACAAAGATTTCTTGAGCTGAATTGGAGTCTTTGTATTTTTTTTTTTTGGGTAATGCTTGTTCTCAATATTACTTTTTAATTCATTTCTATTTTGGATTGGGCTCTATTAAATGGTAGGTTGGGTAGCTTTAGAAAGGAAACTCAATATTATTTGCTTTTTCCCACATTTTGACTTTTCCAAATTCCAATAATAACCATATACTGTAAAAAGCAAAATTTTAAGTCCCTTAAAATTAATAATTGGTAGATGGACCAATTCAGTACATTTTTGAGCAATCTATGATAGACAAGCCCAAACTAGTTGGTCTGCATTTTTATGGACAGCCCAATTAGCTAGTAACTACAAACTGGGGCTTTACTTAAGACACCTCCTTTTTTGCTCGGTACACCCCATAATTTTTAATATTCCCGTAATATCCTTACCCTTACTCTTACTCAGTTAAGCTGTGTGTCCTTCGTCCCCATTCTTCTTGACTGCATCCTGGTCTCCTTGGCAGCCATTCCATCGTTCTCGTTGCTGCGACTTCGAGTAAAGTGTCTGGTTCCTCCGCACATTCGTTCTCTTTTTTGGATCTGCCGCCTTCATGGTAAGCTATTAATTTTTTTTAGTTTAACTACGGAATGATGGATCCGTATAAAATACATTACGGATTGAATAATCCGTAATTGTATAAAGCATTACGGATTATACAATCCGTAATACTATTAATACAATTACGGATTATTCAATCCGAAAACATTGTAACACATTACGGATTGTGTAATCCGTAATGTATATCTACATATACATTACGGATTACACAATCCGTAATGTGTTACAATGTTACGGAATGCCTATTCCGTAGTACAACAGAAATGTATTACGGAATACCCATTCCGTAACATAACAATATATTACGAAATGGGTATTCCGTAATACATTTCCGTAATACCCTAAACATTCCGGATTTGATAATCCGTAATAAATAAAAATTGTATGATTTAACACCCACGGATTAGACAATCCGTAACCACCACCCCTCCCTCAATCCGTAACCCCCCCGCCCCCCAAAAAAAAAAATGCCCCCACCCAACCCCCCCCCCCCCCCCCCAAAAAAAAAATGCCCCCACCCAACCCCCCCCCCCCCCCCCCACACACCCAAAAAAAAAAAAAAATGCCCCCCCCCCCCCCCCCGCGAAAAAAAAAAAATGCCCCCCTCTCAATCCCTACCCCCCCAAAATCAAACCCCCAACGGATTCTCTCAATCCGTAACACGCCCCCCCCCCCCCCCCCCCCCCCCACAATCAGACCCCCCAGTCTAACGCCCCCCTCTCAATCCCTCCCCCCCACCCCAAACCCCACGGATTCTCTCAATCCGGAACACTCCCCCCCGGGCTACGGATTAGACAATCCGTAGCTTTATAATACACCTCCGCGGAAAGACTTCCGTAGCTCACAATCAATATTCATTTACGGATTATATACGGATTGCATAATCCGTAATTGTATTAATATTATTATGGATTGTATAATCCGTAATACTTTATACAATTACGGATTATACAATCCGTAATGTATTTTATATAATTACGGATTGATGAACCGTAATACTATATACAAGAAAAAAGGGTAAAATAGTCTTAATTAATTTTAATGGGGTGTACCGGGTAAAA
Organism: Pueraria montana var. lobata; assembly: GCA_026413185.1. NCBI lineage: Eukaryota > Viridiplantae > Streptophyta > Magnoliopsida > Fabales > Fabaceae > Pueraria > Pueraria montana. Next base: position 24,287,495 of record CM048654.1, read on the forward strand.
ACGGGAGGTGCCTTCAATAAATCCCTACAAACTGTAATGTTGGACTAAAAAAAAACAAAAACCTGTAATGTATATATTATTTAAAATATTGAATAATTGCATGTGGACCAATGTGCATCATCTCCTCCACGCTGCAAAGTGAGGTCATCCATAGCTTAATTAACCTGTGGACCAATGTGCAATTTTAACAATTTCAAGCACTAGTACTTGTTCAATGGATTGCCAAACGAAATCACAAGCATACATGATTTTTATTAATAAATCAACAGATCTTATTGTATGGTATGGACCATCGATGGACCAAAACTTATTGAGACCACTATAGAAGTTTCGTTGAAACAGACATGCTGGAAATGGTGCAGAAGTTGGAAGTGAAAATCCTCAGCTAAGAGAGAAGCAGCGAAGTACATGGTGCTGTTTTTCAATTAGAATTGGAGTTTCACATCGATAATTTGTATAATAATAGATTTCATTAAATATCACCACGTATTATCGAGATAAAACTTTAACACTAATCAGAGAACAACAAACATATACTGTATCCAAGTTTTTTTCCCTTCTTTAATGGCATGCATGTGCATTAGCAAGATGCTCTTTTTTTTTCTTGTTAGTTATTTGAGCTTTTAGAATTATTTGGGTAAAAGAGTTTTCTTATTATTAAATGTATGTTTAGCATATTAGCATGTTAGCTCAAAGGTTAATAAATTATAATCCATTATAGTCAAACCAATTTAATTTACATTTGAGTGAACCTGCAAAGTGTCTAATCTTAATAGTACATATTGCAAATTAAACGGGCCAACCAGAGTGTTGAATATCCCATATATCTTTATTTAGAAGTGGGGCAATGCTGCGATTTATAGTAGAGTATAACAGCTTATGGTCTTGACAAAACAAGAAAAAAAATTACTCTCAGGTGATAGCAATGCTATTAAATCAAGGACAACGACGTGTAAATTTCATGTGGCGGCAGGCGGACCTATATTGAGTTCAGGAAGTGCACTTGCACCCTCTCATTTTTTAAGAATTACACATAAATATTTTAAATATGTATATTTTATCATCCTAATTTTATATATTTGAACCGTCTACCTCTAATTTTTTTACTCCTTTTATGTATTTATTATTTTTATTTAAGTATTTAATTTAAAAATTTAATGTTGTGTTTTTTCCAATTAACTCAACATGATAGGATATGATAAGATAAGATAACTATATTGCAATCTGTTGTTTGCTATGCCATATGATAACGCTATCATATCCCTTATTTTATTTTGAATGTGTATATTTTGTCCCCCTCCTAACTTAGGATCCTAGATCCGCTACAGAGGCAGTTTTATTATTCCTTGGTAGGTTCCGGAACGTGCAATTCGTGCAGAGTACATACGAATAGATACATACAAAATTGGTGACCATTTGGATGCCATAGATAGAAGGAAGGGGACAACTCATTATTCAGCCAAGACAATAATGTAGTTGAACAACCCTCGTCAGATCTCAAGTACAAATTGAATTGCAATTCTAGCATTGATTGAAATATACCAAAGTGCACGAGCATTGAGAGTCTCTAGAAGTGTAGCATTATGCATCAAAAGTTGTTGATACAAGTGATTCGACATTTTAAGTCCCTTAACAAGGTTCGGATTTGATTAAAGGTACCATTTTACTTAAAATGGACCGACCTAATGAAAGAAGAATTAGTTTGGTATCAAAATAGAAGTCATAGATATCTCTTGATTATAAAAAAAAAAAGAGTAGTGTAGCATTATGCACCAATTGGTCTATGACAAAAAACAATGTACCCATTTCACAGGTGTCGGTAGTTTTTCCCAAATGAAGAAAGTTACAAGCATAATAAGGGTATGGGCTGCTTGTCCCACAAAAGCTGCTGTTAAAGGAACATCAAATTGTGACACAAAGTTAAGGGCACAGAGGGGACCTCAAACCCCAAAATGGGTCATTTTAGCATGGGGTGCTCCCCCATCCCACACCATTAGGTGTGAGTTTATGGCTATCAGTACCTAACTCCAGTGCCTCACCAAACCAGCAAACCCCACCAAAAAGACTTATTCCATACACACCCTTATGGGTCTTTCCCTCTATCACTGCCTTACCTGTCTTTCAGATAAGTTTACCTCCTAGGAAACAAATGTTACACTATCAAAGAATGGCACACTATCCCACTTTGCTCTATGATTAATTTAATGTTGTTCTATATATAGAGTAATGGATAGCAACACCCTTCTATGTTAATTGCCCCACCCGTTTTGGATCTAAATTCAATTAAGTACTTTGTGAAATTGGAATATTCATTCACTTGATACCCACTTAAATTAAATATATTCTTCAATATCAGATTACATTTCACATGCAAAAAGACTTCTTGATTACTCTTATCCCAATCTTAGCAGTTTATGAAATTAAATCCGCATTGGCTAAAGCCCAACTTAGCAAGCAAACAGTTATCTATAATTGCAAACGGTAGTAAGGACTTCTTTTTTCAACGCGAGTACAATGTATCTACACATTTTTTTTACACTTTGGAAAAATGCAAGTAATGAGTTGAGTGTGATGGGTTGTGTGCTCTCCTTGTTTAATCATTTAAAAATAGTATAAAATTAATGTTAGTGAAAATGACGTATAAATAACATGTACTACTACTAATAATAATGAATTAATGACTAATTCGGATACTGCATTAGTCTTTTTTAAAAAAAGATAATTAATGCTGGATTTGAACAATGAGTAAAACCCAATTAATTAGATTATGCAAGCCAAAATAGAACAAATACAACCATCTTAGGCAAGCTAATATTAATAATGTCTCGTACGCAAAGTTCCCTACATATGAATATATGATTCTTCCAATAACGACGTCTATTATCAGAGCAATGAATATCTCCAACTCACAGCGCACTGCATTGAAATAAAGACACTAAACACATCTATAATAGGGGGAATTTTGCAACAAAAATACATACGTACACTATTGAAATTACTCTATTGTTTTCATCGTTATATACTTCCGTATGGCTTCAATTTTATTAGATGCTGTTTACGAAGAAGACAAGTATCCACTGTTTATATAAACTATTTGTTCAGAATATATAATAGATGCTAAGAAATTCGTTGTCGCTACCCATCAGACCTAAACCTGTATCAGACTGAACAAACGAGTTGTGATTAAATGTTCATTGAACCTTGTAAAAAAATGGAAGATATATAACAATCAATCACACACATACGAACTAAAACACAAGAAAATCAAAATTTATAGAAATACACAAATTAAAAACTAAAAATTTTAAAATATGAAAACCAAAACAAATTTAAATAAGACTTTAAATAAATATGAATCGATAACCCTTCTTCCTCTCTAGGCATTTTGGTCTCTTTCTTTTAAAATATAAAAAAAAAATCAAAATAAGATGTAAACTAATTTTTTTAAAAGAATCTTTAAGCAAATTTTACTTAAAAATCCTAAGCAACATTCTTACACGTACAGTTACACTTTCTACAAAAGAGAAGTGGGAAAAGTATAAAATAAGATGAGTAAACTGACTTAAAAGAGATGGAAAAAGAAGAAAGCAAATATAAAATAAAATGTGTGATGTGAAAAAAGAGAAATATTATAAATAAAAAAATTCAAGTAAAAACAACAGTATTCAGTAAAGTTAAAGCTGATTTAAGACTATGTGCCAACATTTTATTTGCAGCAATAAAGGTTTTTGTTCTACTCGTTGGGTGTCCAGAATTTCAATTTTAAATCATTTTCTCTTTTAATAGTTGAGGAAATTTTATTTATAGATAAAAGAGACAAAAAGAAAAGAAGAAAGACATGTAAAATTTACAAAAGTTTTTTTTTTATTCAGAATGTTACAAAAGTTATACAAAACAAAGAAAAATATATAAAAAAAGAAAATGCAACGGAGAGAGCAAAATTGTATAAAATTTATTGATTTATTTATGGATATTATTTCCCTTAATAATTAATTTGGGGGCCCACTTCGTGATTCACGAAAAAATCTTTATCTGGGTGAAGAGTGTGTTACAACAATTTTCCAATTAGCCCCCAAAATCAAGTATACGGCATCGCATATAATAAAATTTCCGAGAATATTATCTTAAATTTGGTCACGGTAAACATTGCATGCTTGCCATGTGTATCAATTTGCTGAATTTGCTTTAGTACCAAGGGCCAACACAACAGAATTACAAAATATCTAATCTTGATTCCACGACAGAGAATGAGCTTAACACACGTAATTATCACAATAGAAAGAAGACAGAGCCAACGAAAAATCCAAAATAGAAAAGAAAAATTCAACATCGCATTGCATGAATCAATCAGTTTCACTTTTCTACAGAATCCACGGAACAAAAGACCAAATTTAAATAATGGACATAAAAATTACAGAATTAATTAATTTTGACAACCTTAAACAAAATCAGAAAGCAATAAAAGTACTTGAAACAATAATAATTAACAATAACAATACTATAAGCCAAGGATATGTTGCTTGCTCCAACATATATTTACACTTGGTAAAATCCTCATCACAATTCCCACCATGCACCACTTTTGTCTTCATCATCATCTTCAAAAGCATATAATAATCTACATCAGCAATTCATTCACCCACGCGAGATCTGGGGCAATGACATCATCAGCAAACCCACTTTCTTCCCTCAAAAATCTTCCATTCCCATTATTGGAAAAGCTTCCACAAGCAGTGATGGTTGGTGAAAGAATATTGAACTGTTTTTGATCCTCAGAAACATCAAGCCAAGGCAAATTGTGAGGCTTAGAAGCCTCACCAAAATTCAAACCCTCCATGGAACACATAAGCTCAGAGAAAACATCCTTGTACTTCACAACACCAGGGTGATGGTTGGTCTCAAACATAGAAGGGGAAGAAGGAGAAGGTGGTGATGACAATGTAGGAGAAAAATGAGACATGCCAAACAAGGTAGAAGTTGGTGAACGAGTAGAAGAAGAGCGATGACAAAACAAACAACAATGGTTGTTGTTGTTATTGTTATTATGAGGACTTATATTGGTGCACTTTTTCTTGTTGCTATTGTCATTAGGAGGCAAAACCCTGAGTTGGCGAGGGGTGTGAGCAAAGAAGCAAACTTTTCGCTTGCAATTCTTCCCATCCTTGCAAGCCTCGGTTCTATACCTTGAAGGGTGCAGCCAGCACTCAAACACCCCATGGGAAAACTCACATGCATCACCACGGCCGCACTGGCCGCGGCGAAACTCTGGACAGATTGTCCCAGAGTAATGAAACCGGCGAGGGTCGCGGCGGCGGGCCTTCTCGCCGGGATGTGCGAAGGGACAATCTGTCCAGTCATGACTCCGGCTGCGAGTGCAGCGCCGGACCTTGAACTCGAACATGCGGAATTCGTCGGAGGAGTAGGGGTCGCCGGAGTCATCGTCGGAGTCGGTGGAGCCATTCTGGGGGAGGTATTTGTGCCCGTCGGAAAACATGTCGCCGGAGCCGTCGTGGACGGCGGCGGAGCGGCGGGTGAGGAGCTTCCTTGGTGGGATGTCAATGTCCCTCAGGGATTTCTTGAGGGAGAGAAGTTGGTGGGAGGGTTGAAATTGGAATTTGTGTTCTGAACAAACACTACTCATTTTTGTGTAGTAAAATAGAGAGAGTGATGGAATAGAGTGAGTGAAGATTGGATATTGTTAGAGGGGAACAAGGGGTGAGTTATATAGGGTGGTTAGGTTAAGGTGTTGATGAGAGAGAGAGAGAGAGAGAGAGAGAAGTTGATAGGGATAGCTGATGAGGATGGGCGTGGCTGCATAGTATTTGGTGTCACCATGCAAAAGAGGGTATGTGGCAGTTTGACAATTCGTTGCAGTCATCAGATTTGGCTATGTGTAACTATGCTACAAAATTGTTGGTTTTTGATGAAATATGCTATGCCAAGTTTTGGATTTTACTTTTGATTTGGGTTGTGTTGGCATCATCACACGTGGATGCATGACGAAAATTCTAGATCATACGTGGGGATGTACCATAAGGGCTGAGCCTTCACACAGGGAATTACTTTAATTTGACTAAATAACCAAAAGTTAGATTCATTTCACACAGTTTGATTGCATTTAATTTACCTTATCCTTTCCCCTGTATCCCTCTTGACTTTCAAGATATGTTTATGGAAAAATAAAATTGAAATTAATGTCCCTGGTCAAAATCTTTAATGGAATGTTTGGGGCTTCTTTTCCTTTCTTGGCATTTCAAAATAAATAATAATATTACAAAGGCATAATTATTTATGAGCCTAAGACAAAGAAAAAAAAAGATTTTTTTAATATATATCTATATATTGTCAATATAATTTTTGTTATACTATTAATTAATAAGAAATTATAATAGATATAATTTTAATGTAATTATTTTAAAATTCAATAAATTTATTTTACATGAAAATTTATAATTAAATAAAAATATAAAAAGTCTTTACATATATTATATACTCTTAAAAAAAACTATAATTCTCTTCTTTACAAAAATAAAGAAATGTTTGGGGATTATTTTCCTTTCTTGGCATTTCAAAATAAATAATAATATGATAAAGGCATAATTATTTATGAGTCTAAGACAAAGAAAAAAAATAACAAAATTAATATATATATATATATATATATTGTCAATATAATTTTTGTTATACTGTTAATCAATAAGAAATTATAATAGATATAATTTTAATGTAATTATTTTAAAATTCAATAAAATTATTTTACATGAGAATTTATAATTAAATAACCATATAAAAAGTCTTTACATATATATATATATATATATATATATATATTATATACTCTTAAAAAAGACTATAATTCTCTTCTTTACAAAATTAAAGAAATGTTTGGGGATTATTTTCCTTTCTTGGCATTTCAAAATAAATAATAATGTTATAAAGGCATATATATATATATATATATATATATATATATATATATATATATATATATATATATATATATATATATATATGAGTCAAAGATAAAGAAAAAAATTTAAGGAAAGAGTTTAATATTTAGGTATTATTGTTAATGTAACAAATTTATACCATCAATTTATCAGAAATTATGATAGATATAATTTTTAATATAATTATTATAAAAATTAATAAATTTATCATATATGAAAAATTATAATTAAAAAATAATATAAAAAGTCTTTACAATATTAATATATATTATTTACTAAAAGAAATTATATTCTCTTAACGATGGTTTAAGTTTAAGAAGGGAAGCTATTGAACCCAGTGTTGTCAAAATTGAATCGGACCGGTCGGTTCGACCGGTTTAACCGGGAATCGATCAGGTGATCAGTCCGAATACTCTATAAAATCGGAGGAATCCAGAACTGGTCAAACCGGTCTAAAACAGGACAAAACCGGTCAAGAATCGGTGCAAAAAATCGGTTTGAACCGGTATTTTTTTTCTTTAAATTTTTAAAATTTAATATAAAATATTTTAAAGATAAATAAAAACAGATATTTAATAAATATTTCAAATAGATATAAATTGTTTTATCAATTATTATTAACTTTTTTCTTGTAAAACATATAATTTGCTCATTTAAATTAATTTATAATTTTTTATATCTTGATTTTAGATAATTTTATATTTTATTAATTTGTCATTTTCTTTTTTTATTCTAAATGTAAACTTGTTATTGTTAATGAATATTATTGTATTTTATTAAAATTTGTACTTAAGTATTACGGTATATTTGATTAGGCTTATATATATATATATTTGTTGAATGTTAAAAACTTGTAAAATGATGTTTTAAGTTTTATTTTAGTTTTTAATGTTATTATATTTGATGTTATTTGATTAGGCTTTTATATATATAAATTTATGTGATATTATATTTATTTAATATTATTTTATTATTATTTTTTTATTAATACCGGTTCGACCACGGTTCAACCATTGAACTTTGAACCAGTGTCTTGACCGGTTCAATCACCGGTCCGATTTTAAAAACATTGATTGAACCTGTTATAATATATTAGGGATAGTCAAAGTAACTCAAAATAGGATATTGTTATCATGCCTTGCAAGTAAGACATAAATGGCTATGCTTTCTTTCAAAAAAGAAATGTCTATGCTTTCTTTTATGACAGAAGTTATAGTATGCCAACAAAATAAGGCATTGTAAGCACGAATCTTGTTCAGTAAAATCTTATACTTCTTCAACCAAATCCCGTCACATGTTAATTTTTTTTTTCTTTTTTCTAATCTTGGAAAAAATGAATAAAAGAAATTAGGCAAAGGCTTATCTCTTCATTCCAGATTGCTGACCAAATCTTAACAACTATACTGAATAGGGAAAAAGGAATCATGTTATATTAAATTAAGAAAAATAGTGATTGTGTTATTTAAAAATTGACCACTAATATTCAGTGGGCGCATCTGAAACTTACCTTACCTGAAAAGGAAATGGAGTATATAAGTAAAATATTTATGAGTTGTTGACTTTTTCCAAAAATAGGCAAAGATTTATATGTAATTGTTGACTGGGTTAACAACATTAATTGATTTGCCATAAAAGATAAAGAGAAAAAAGACTATGTACTGATAGTGTAAAATAATCTTACATATTAATAATGATTTTTGATTATGTTTGGTAAGTTTGTTGACTATTACAAAATTATCTTAAAAGTCATATCAACGGTGATGGTGATTTGTGATTGAATGACAGTGTAAAATTATTTTACACTGTCAGTGTATCACCATTAAATTCAAAGATAAATCATTTCTTTGAAAAAAATTTCTTAATTTTTTTGGTGAAAGTTGAAAATTCAATTTGTAAATACTTTTATACAACTTTTTTTTTATATATAATTAAGAGAATGATAAACAATATTATTTATATACTAATTTTTTATCTTAATTTTTTGGTTAAAGTTGAAAATTCAATTTGTAAATACTTTTATACAACTTTTTTTGTTTATTTTATAATTAAGAAAATGATAAACAATATTATATATATACTAAATTTTTACAACAATTCTGATACATTTTTTTTTTCTAGATTACATTTATTATTAGGCTCATTTAATTTATTTTAATATAAATAGTGTTAAGCCCAATAAAGAAATTAACCCCTTTTCCATCATGGTGACCCAAACCAAACTTTTAGGACCATCACTTATTTGAAATTTTTCTACCGTAGTTTCTTTCCCTAGAAAGAATATTCAATCAGCATGATTAAGGGGCAACGATGACACTTGTTGAATATATATTGGACTTGCTGCTCAATTTCATGTGAAATAAGAGCTAAGTTCAAGGTTAGGTAATTGCATGGGGGAGGAAAGAAAGTCAGAAGTTTTTGTCATTTTTCTTTCACTTCATCCCAATCATTCCAAAGACAACAAAAATAAGCATATTCTTTCTCCTGTGCCAACGTTAAGATTGAATAAATTGATGTCACTCCATCTTTAGGAATAATTTTAGCAAAATGGAAACTTAGTAAAGGTTAAGAAATTTTTATTAATTATTTGAAAAGGTATTATTAATTTAAAGTTGTAATTTATTTTAAATTTTTTATTTTACTTTCACCATATTTCTTAATATTTTTATTAAGGAAAATGAAAAACATTAATATAATAAAATTTTAATTTAACTAAATATAATTATATTATTAAAATAAAAAAATTTAACAACTTTTTTAACATTTATATGAAACTTTAGAAAACACAAATAGAGTATATGTAATTATTTTATTAAAGAATTTTTATTAAATTAAATATGTTTTTGTTTCTATAAATAGAGTTGTCAATTCAGGTTAGCCGATTCATTCAAGCTTATTCATTATACGGCAATATTTTTTCAGGTCAAGCCGAGCCAATTTGACATTGGTGTGAAATTTCCTAGCCCAGTCTAGTTGTTAGTGGGTTAGGAGCCAAACCGACAAGTCCACGGGCCAATAATTTTTTAAAATATAAAACATTAAAAATTATTAAAATAATTTTTTTATATAATAAGTTAATAAAATATTTTAATCACTATAAACTTAAAAAAATATAAATTGTTATTTGTTCTATAAAATAGCAAAATATAACACATAATAATAGAAATAAAATAAAGTGTATCAATTGTAACAATAAACAAGTGATAATCAAGACTCAATATGCATAGAATATTAACCTTAAAATTGACATTAACAACACTTGTAGTATTAAATCTATAATATATGATTTTATCAGTTATAAAAAAAAATTAAATAATAAAAAAATAAATCTAGCCCACAAGCTAACCCAACCTATCATAAGCTAGCCTGCTTCGGGCAAAAAAAAATTTGGGTTAGGCCGAGATGAGTTCAAATAAGCTTGGGCTTGCCTTTCAAAAAAAAATATATATTTTGACTTTAATTTTTTTTTATTTAAATTTTTTATTTTACTTTCATCATATTTCTTAATATTTTTATTAAGTAAAATGAAAAACATTAACATAATAAAAACTTAATTTAACTAAATATAATTATATTATTAAAATAAAAAATTTAACAACTTTTTTAACATTTATATGAAACTTTAGACAACACAAATAGAGTATATGTAATTATTTTATTAAATAATTTTATTAAATTAAATATGTTTTTAGTTTCTATAAATAGAGTGTTTAATTCAAGTTAGCCGATTCATTCAAGCTTATTCATTATAGGGCAATATTTTTTCAGGTCAAGCCAAGCCAATTTGACATTGGTCTGAAATTTCCTAGCCCAGTCTAGTTGTTAGTGGGTTAGGAGCCAAATCGACAAGTCCACGGGCCAATAATTTTTTAAAATATAAAAAATTAAAAATTATTAAAATAAATTTTTTTATATAATAAGTTAATAAAATATTTTAATCACTATAAACTTAAAAAAATATAAATTGTTATTTGTTCTATAAAATAGCAAAATATAACACATAATAATAGAAATAAAATAAAGTGTATCAATTGTAACAATAAACAAGTGCTAGAAATTATAATCAAGACTCAATATGCATAGAATATTAACCTTAAAATGGACATTAACAACACATGTAGTATTAAATCTATCATATATGATTTTATCAGTTATAAAAAAAAATTAAATAATAAAAAAATAAATCTAGCCGACAAGCTAACCCAACCTATCATAAGCTAGACTGCTTCGGGCAAATAAAATTTTGGGTTAGGCCGAGATGAGTTAAAATAAGCTTGGGCTTGCCTTTCAAAAAAAAAATATTTTGACTTTAATTTTTTTTTATTTAAATTTTTTATTTTACTTTCATCATATTTCTTAATATTTTTATTAAGTAAAATGAAAAACATTCACATAATAAAAACTTAATTTAACTAAATATAATTATATTATTAAAATAAAAAAAATTTAAAACTTTTTAAACATTTATATGAAACTTTAGACAACACAAATAGAGTATATGTAATTATTTGATTAAAGAATTTTTATTAAATTAAATATGTTTTTAGTTTCGATAAATAGAGTTGTCAATTCAAGTTAGCCGATTCATTCAAGCTTATTCATTATAGGACAATATTTTTTCAGGTCAAGCCGAGCCAATTTGACATTGGTCTGAAATTTCTTAGCCCAATCTAGTTGTTAGTGGGTTAGGAGCCAAACCGACAAGTCCACGGGCCAATAATTTTTTAAAATATAAAAAATTAAAAATTATTAAAATAAATTTTTTTATATAATAAGTTAATAAAATATTTTAATCACTATAAACTTAAAAAAATATAAATTGTTATTTGTTCTATAAAATAGCAAAATATAACACATAATAATAGAAATAAAATAAAGTGTATCAATTGTAACAATAAACAAGTGCTAGAAATTATAATCAAGACTCAATATGCATAGAATATTAACCTTAAAATGGACATTAACAACACATGTAGTATTAAATCTATCATATATGATTTTATCAGTTATAAAAAAAGTTAAATAATAAAAAAATAAATCTAGCCCACAAGCTAACCCAACCTATCATAAGCTAGCCTGCTTCGGGCAAATAAAATTTTGGGTTAGGCCGAGATGAGTTAAAATAAGCTTGGGCTTGCCTTTCAAAAAAAAAAAAATTTTGACTTTAATTTTTTTTATTTAAATTTTTTATTTTACTTTCATCACATTTCTTAATATTTTTATTAAGTAAAATGAAAAACATTCACATAATAAAAACTTAATTTAACTAAATATAATTATATTATTAAAATAAAAAATTTAACAACTTTTTTAACATTTATATGAAACTTTAGACAACACAAATAGAGTATATGTAATTATTTGATTAAAGGATTTTTATTAAATTAAATATGTTTTTAGTTTCGATAAATAGAGTTGTCAATTCAGGTTAGCCGATTCATTCAAGCTTATTCATTATAGGACAATATTTTTTCAGGTCAAGCCGAGCCAATTTGACATTGGTCTGAAATTTCCTAGCCCAATCTAGTTGTTAGTGGGTTAGGAGCCAAACCGACAAGTCCACGGGCCAATAATTTTTTAAAATATAAAAAATTAAAAATTATTAAAATAAATTTTTTTATATAATAAGTTAATAAAATATTTTAATCACTATAAACTTAAAAAAATATAAATTGTTATTTGTTCTATAAAATAACAAAATATAACACATAATAATAGAAATAAAATAAAGTGTATCAATTGTAATAATAAACAAGTGCTAGAAATTATAATCAAGACTCAATATGCATAGAATATTAACCTTAAAATGGACATTAACAACACATGTAGTATTAAATCTATCATATATGATTTTATCAGTTATAAAAAAAATTAAATAATAAAAAAATAAATCTAGCCCACAAGCTAACCCAACCTATCATAAGCTGGCCTGCTTCGGGCAAATAAAATTTTGGGTTAGGCAGAGATGAGTTAAAATAAGCTTGGGCTTGCCTTTAAAAAAAAAAAATATTTTGACTTTAATTTTTTTATTTAAATTTTTTATTTTACTTTCATCATATTTCTTAATATTTTTATTAAGTAAAATGAAAAACATTAACATAATAAAAACTTAATTTAACTAAATATAATTATATTATTAAAATAAAAAATTTAACAACTTTTTTAACATTTATATGAAACTTTAGACAACACAAATAGAGTATATGTAATTATTTTATTAAAGAATTTTATTAAATTAAATATATTTTTAGTTTCTATAAATAGAGTGTTTAATTCAAGTTAGCCGATTCATTCAAGCTTATTCATTATAGGGCAATATTTTTTCAGGTCAAGCCAAGCCAATTTGACATTGGTCTGAAATTTCCTAGCCCAGTCTAGTTGTTAGTGGGTTAGGAGCCAAATCGACAAGTCCACGGGCCAATAATTTTTTAAAATATAAAAAATTAAAAATTATTAAAATAAATTTTTTTATATAATAAGTTAATAAAATATTTTAATCACTATAAACTTAAAAAAAATATAAATTGTTATTTGTTCTATAAAATAGCAAAATATAACACATAATAATAGAAATAAAATAAAGTGTATCAATTGTAACAATAAACAAGTGCTAGAAATTATAATCAAGACTCAATATGCATAGAATATTAACCTTAAAATGGACATTAACAACACATGTAGTATTAAATCTATCATATATGATTTTATCAGTTATAAAAAAAATTAAATAATAAAAAAATAAATCTAGCCCACAAGCTAACCCAACCTATCATAAGCTAGCCTGCTTCGGGCAAATAAAATTTTGGGTTAGGCCGAGATGAGTTAAAATAAACTTGGGCTTGCCTTTCAAAAAAAATAAAAAAGATTTCGACTTTAATTTTTACAACTCAGCCCAACCCATTTGTGGGGCTAATCAAGCCAGTCCATTAAGTTAGACCCATGTTGACACCCCTATATGTAAATATGGTGAATTTTTGTCTTAGTTCTTTTAAAAAATTTGTTAATTTTGATCCTTATAAATTTATTTATTTTTTAAATTTTCTCTATCACCATCTACTAATAACATAACATACATTTAAACATACCACATTAGCGATCTCTTTAAGATGACATATGACACGACATGTTTAGATACATATGTCATGTCATTGTTAGCTTCTTTGGTTTATTGTCATTGAATTAAATGACAAACTGAATAAGCTAGCCCATAAATCTATAGTTTATGTAGATTTATAGTGCAACATCACATGATTTTGACATTAAGCTCATAGGAAGTTTGTGAGAAAATGGACCAATAATGAAGATTTCATGTAATTGATGTTTCTAGAGTTTTTATCCCAAAAATTGCCTAAATTGTCTTAATTATCTTGGTTTGTGAAAGGTAAATGAATGAGCAGGAAATGAGACATAATCTACGAGTAAGGAAGGGATTTTTACAGGTCAAAAAAGTCCCCAAAAAAGCAAGAATGAAAGGTAAAACCACACAGGGGACCCACAAATGCAAAATCAAGCAAACAAAGGACAAGAAGATGCAAAGAGGATGGTACAACATTGCATCGGCTTAGCGGGCTAGGTGAGCCGCTTGATAGTGCTTAGGCCTCACCCCGCCCCACGGATGATGTGGTTTAAGCATTTGGATGCTATGCTGTTGGTGGGTAGGGATGATAATGAGTAGGATCTGGATAGGGTCTTATAGTACCCATTCTCATACCCACGTTTAAAAAAAATACCCGTATCCGGTCCCATATCCGCGCGGGTAACAACTTTAATCTCCATCTCCGTACCTACTGGGTACCTATATATCCATACCCACACTTGTTACCCGCACTTTACTTTTGTATGAGTTAATAAAAAAAAAAAGGCTTAAATACAATTTTGATCCCCTATTTTGCACAATCCGCAATCTTGGGTCTTCTATTTTAAAATAGAGATATTTAGTCCTCAGTTTTGTAAAATCCGTAATTTTAGTCATTTCATCAAATTGAAAGCATTGATAATTAAGAGATTAACGTTGACCTTGACGTGACTCAAATATAATGACGTGAAAATGAGATTATTTATTTATTTATTTTAATTATTTTAAATACTGAGTAATAATTATTTGTTTATCTACGTCACTAAAATACATGTCACGTCGATTTTAATGGTTGGGATAGTCGTGAGTCCTAATATAAAAATCACAAGTCTTAATCATTTATTTTAAACTAGTTCTACGTTGTTGAAGTACATAGCACAGCGTAGTCAAATAAATGATATTACATTTTTAAAAAATATATTTCCATCAATTATTCTACTAAGTATTTAAAATAATTAAAAATTAAATAAATAATCTCATGTCACGTCACTATATTTGGACCACATTAAGGTTAACATTAATTTCTTAACAGTCAACGCTTTTAATTTGATGGAAGGACCAAAATTACAGATTTTACAAAATTTGGGGACTAAATGTCTCTATTTTAAAATAGGAGGACCAAAATTGCGGATTGTGTAAAATAGGGAGACTAAATGTCTCTATTTTAAAATAGGGGAACTAAAATTGCGAACTGTGCAAAATAGATGGACCAAAATTGCATTTAAGCCATAAAATTATTAATTAAAAAATTACTACAAGTAAATTAAAAATTCACACTTAAATAATTCAAACTTAACATTAAAAACATCCACACATGATATTAAAAATATAAAATTATTGTAGGTTATAACATAAATCTTTTATTGTTAATGTTAGTTTATGGAAAATATAATTTTTTTTTACAGAAAAGTATATATATATAACATAATTATTTATTTAAGTTATTATATATATATATATATATATATATATATATATATATATATATATATATATATATATATATATATATATGGTAGGTGCAGGGCAGGACAGGTACTATAGTACCCGTACTCACGAAAAATGCTGGTAAATACCCGGTCCCAGTCCTAGCCGCAATAAGCGGATATTTACCTGACCCGCTTATGGATATTTTTGCAAGTACCTATAGAGTTCGGATACACTTTGTCATCCCTGCTGGTGGGTTGTGTAGTGGCAAATTTGCAATGTTGGTGCATTGCATCTATGTGGGTGAGTGTAGATCTAGAGAAGAAGGAAGAAGAAAACAAAAAAGGGTAAAAAGAGAAAGAAAGGGGAGGTCGTCGGAAATCGTCTATGGCAATGATGTATAGTGGTTTGCGGTGACAGATCTAACTGAGAAGGGTCTTGCTTGAATAAGGGTTAGGATTAAATTTGGAAAGTAAGAAAGAAAAAGAAAAAAAATAAAAAAAATTGAACCATTGATTTGAAATTGAAAAAATCCAACATTATCAGAGTTGTTTCTCATGATGAGAGACCTAATAATATTTTTCACCCTAGCCTGCATCATGAAACCGATTTTTTGTTTAATCTAACCCAAAGCTTGAACCTATCTACCTAAAAAAACTTATTTTTAAACCAGATTTTTCGAGTTGCGAGCGGGTCAAGTATTTTTGTTTACCCTAATACATATATATAATTTTAATATTATCTTGTTCTATTAACAAACTAACCGGTTAAATCAATTAAATCTTGATGTGGATTGGCTATAGGTTGGATATCAACATATTTTACTTAATATTAAATATATATATATATATATATATATATATATATATATATATATATATTATATTTACAAGTCATTTTAAGACATGTATAAAAAAAATAAAGGTGAGCCATATATTTACACGGATCAACTAACTAATATATTTTTTTTGATGCAGGATCAACTAACTAATATGAAAATAAAGCTATGCTTCAACTAATTATAGTTTTTGACGTAATAATACATACTTGATAGAAAATTTATAACTTGGTACTTGGAGTATCTACTAAGCCACTATTTAGAGGTAAGTTCCTAGAAACCAATGTACTATGCTAAATTCAAGATCTTACGGTAAATGTTAACCAATTCAAAATATATGTTAAAAAAAAGTGAAACTTTTTATTAAAAAAGAAAATATTCATTTTATTAAGAATAAAATTACTAAATAGATGAATATAATTTTGACAAAAAATTGTATTTCAAGATATTTCGTGATTTTCATCAAACTCTTGCACTGTTTTATTATTATTATTATTATTATTATTTGGTCATGGGTCAAAGATCACGAGTGTTCCCCAATCCACTAGGTCAGAGGCTAATTCTGCCAAAGAAATTTTGCACACGGAGGGAATTGAACACGAGTTCTCCCGCTAAATTGATCGTTCCCTCACATGTGAACGCAACGGGACCTTATACCACTGCACCAACCCTTTGAGTTTTATTATTATTATTATTATTATTGTTGTTGTTGTTTAACCAATGAAATTAAATCATTTTTTTTAGATAACATTGAAATTAAATCATTCTCACTCATATTGTATGAAATTTGTCATAGAATAAAGTTATTATGTAGTTAGAATATAAAATTCGTCAAAAAAATATTTAGAATGTAAACATCATTTAATACATATTTCTTTAAGCAAATAAAAACATTTAATAGATTTTTTTAGTAATGTTTTTCATTCAGTATCTTTTTTTTTTATCATTTTCAATCAGTATTCTAAAACACTAGTTAGGAATCCTCAAATTTCAAATAACCTTCATTATTTATATCAATGCTTAGTTATTTTTGGGTAACTATAATATTGGTGTAAAATATTAATTGATTTTGTTGATGACTAATTTCCGCTGTAGACCTAGCTAGCCAGCTTTAGTGAGTCTTTTTTCGATCACATTTTTTCCATCCACATAGTAGATCTAAACTCAGTTTACGAAGCAAAAAAAATATATTTAAACTCAATTTCACTCGAACCAATGACTTGCTGTTTATTTATGCTCAATTTGACTCGTCTTATTCTCATTTATTTTTCAAAAAGAAAAATAAAAAAATGAAGATTGAATTGAATAAAAAAATCAATGTCATTTAATATTGGTATCATTGCCATGTTTAGTATGGGACTCAAATTTTTTAGTTCAGCGGTCAAATAAATTAAAATGACTTATAATATGAATTATTTAATAAATAATAAAATAACTAATTATTTTGCATTATCTAGACCTATACTGATTTACCAAAAAAAAAACCTAGACCTATACTGGTCAAAATAAAAAAAACTAAAATAAAGATATGGTATAAGTAAACGAGAAATTAATAACAATAAAGATGGATGATAAATCCTTCAACATATGTTGACCCCGAGTGACAGAGGGACTTAGATTCATTGACTATGTTATTTTTGGATTCAATCGTTTTTTTAAATTTTTTTTTTTTACCAATTTTGGATTCAATCCTAAAAGTCCATGTACATGAAAAAAAAATGTAATATTAAAATAAAAAATATTTTTGACACTCAAAGTGACACTTAATGAGAGAGATAAAAGAGAAAAAAAATAGATATAATATGTGATAGAATGCTATAAGAAAAAAGATAGAAAAAAAAATAAAAAAATATATTAATGAAGTGTTTAAAAAATTGGAGTATTCCAAAATCATTATCCTATTTAATTCTCTCATCTACCAGGTGAGAAGATACACTTATACATAGACCACTTGAAATTGTGGCACCTGACAACTATTCATTTAGAAGCAAACAGTTTAAAAAATCTCATTAAAAAAGCAAAAGTTATTATTGGATCATTTATACATGCAATCATTGCTAGCTTGTGAAATTCTACAAGCATTTAGCTTAGGAAAGAACATCAAGAAGTTCATCTAAAAGATACACATCATCAAAAATTCTAAATGTCCACTAGAGCCTTCTTGGTTTGAGAAAAGATGCTCCACTTATCCATGAACATGTCATTGGAACCTCACAACTATGCAAGATATGTCATCCTTACTTTTCTTGGAAACTGCCTCTTCTATCAAGTGCTTTGCTGCAGCTTGAGCATCCTTTATTTGTCTAATAGATTCCACTGCTTCTTCGTTTGACATAACCTGAAAACATCATGGGAAAAAAAAAATAGTCATAAGGGGATTACTAAACAAAAGTAGAAAATGCAAAAATCCATCACTGAGATTTGATAAATTGCTAAATCCCCTAACTCCCCCACCCTCCCTACTACTTTTCTATTTAGTAGTATCTACCATGGTAGTTGAATCGGGATTCAAATTGTGAATCGGAAGGCTCATTTTCTAAATCGTGAATCGAATCGTATCGTGAATCGTAAGATTCATGATCAATAATAAAACATAGCATATACAACTAATAAAAACATATTAAAGCACATATTCATGATCAATAACTAAAAAAACATAACTCTAGGAGCATGAGATGCATGAGTTCTGTTAAATTTGAGTTTGTGAAGCTTTTATTTTGGTAGAATGAAAACAAAGCAATTAAATAGCTAAATAGAGTTCATGCATTAAATGAGTAAGCAACAAATAAAGTAGTGGAATAATCAAATAGGATAAGTTCAGAAGTGTTCTTTCAATTCCTTTTTATTAAATAATTTAAGCATATATGACTTTTCAATTTTTTCATGAGAATTGGTGAAACAAAACTAAAAAAATAACGAATACTTGAATCTTGTGAATCGTAAGATTCAACATGATTCATTCATGAATCGTAAGATTCACATGATTCATTCATGTATCGTAAGATACAAAGTCTTTTAAGATTCATCTTAAGATATGTATCGATAGGCAGTCAAATCGTATCGAATCGTAAGATTCGAATCGTGAATCTTAAGATTCTGATAACTATGGTATCTACTAAATTCATTAAGTAGTGTTTGATTAAGTTTATTTTGAGCTTCTCTTCTCTATAAAAGAATTTAGGCCAAAAGAACTTCAAGAAAATTTTAAAACAAAACCCTGTTTCAAGGTAAATGCTAACACGGGTTTTAAAGATACTAATACATCACACCATGATTTCCAATGAAATCCTATCATGATTTCCCATAAAAACTTCTTACTTTTAACAAAATCATTTTTTTAACAAAGAAAATTTTGAAAAAAAGTGTTTTTAAAAAAGCTAATTTTATGAACTATTGACTTATACTTCTCATTTTCCTTTCAAATCTCAAAATTTAAGAATAAACTAACTATACAGGACATTTCAACTTAGAAGTGTCTTTTAAACTTAAGAAATTATAAAATTATCGAAGATTTTTTTTTTTTTAAATTAAAGTAGCTTTTATTTCTAAAAACTAAAATAAAAACACTACCAAAAATGAATATAATGAAGCGGAAGAGAAAGAAAATGGTCAAAAAGCTAACCTTCCATATTCCATCACTAGCCAGAATAAGAAACTCTGTATGTTGATCTACTTCCTCTACAAACACATCAGGTTCTGAACTAAGATGCATCTTCAGGCTCCTGTCACCAAAAGCCCTTGCTACTGCCAACTGTCCATCTACTCGAGGCACATCTCCTGCAGGAAACATAAATTCAGATGTTCTATTTACCAAATTTTGCTCATAATTTCTAATGGAATTCTATTTGAAACCAAAATGAATGTATAGCTTATAGCATACTTGCGCAGAGCATGTCCTTGGAAGTAACTAATAAGAGTTATAGAAACTCTAAAAATCAAATGATTCTTAAGACTAAAGGAGCCTTTGAAAGAGATTATTTGAACTTGTAAAAATGACTGATGAATTATAACATGGTTATAAGTTCATTTAATTTGTTTCAATAAGCTTCATAGGGAAGCTTAATAAAAATAATAAACTTCACAATCAAACTTAGAAATAACTATTCATTTAATGAGAATTTATTGCTTAAGTAATTTGTTTGCACAATCACATCCAAAATCCAACATTTTAACACATGCAAATGTTGCACTTTCTGTGTTACAACAACCTCAAAAGCTGGTTTTACCTGGAATGTTTGACACAAAACCCCCACGCCTCTCAATAGATTTTTTTTCCTTGCTTGGTTCATGATCCACAGATAGTTGTCTTGCCTTTCCATTCTCACAAATAACAGCTCTTGAGTCACCAACATTTGCTACTACAAGCTTCTGACCATCAATCAGTATTGCAGTCACAGCTGTTGAACCTCCTCGTCCCAACACAAGTGCTTGTTCCAATATTTTCTCATCTGTTTCAAGGTAAGCTCTCTTCACTGCACCTTCTGTCTCAGTCCAAAAGTCATGCTGCTTGCAGAAATATGAGTCAAAGAAGAACCACTTGAAGCAGGTTTAGAAGAAGGTATCATTTTAAGATGTTGTGAAAAGTGTTACTTATCAAACATTGCAGGGTTACCAATTATTTGGACAAAACTTAGATACAACTTCTTAGATGTTGTTAGCGTTGTTCTTTAATCAGAATTGAAGTTTCACACACCTTGATAAATCCACGTAATAAAGATATTATCCATTAATAGATTACACGAATTATTGAGGTGAAACTTCAATTCTGATCGAAGATGACACTAAGTCTATACCAATTTTCATGAAAAGGTGACCAAATTGATGTAATAGGAAAGTTACCTTACCTGATTCAAGATGTTTCGAAAAAGGTGGTTCTGTAAATAGCTTGCAACATCATGGCCTAAGTGGCCATCAAATATTGCAAACAAGCCTAATTCTCTGTCCTTTTCTTGCTTAAATTCTGAAACTAAATAATCTTCCATAGGATGCGCTGATTTGCCCTTCATCAAGTGAAAGCCATGAGTAAGGTGTTTTGATATTTTGCCTTTTCCTTTCCCTGTGTCCGGTGTTGATGTTCCAAATGCTTTCACCTAGACACATCATCAAAGTATATCTTCAGTCTCATTTTTCTGGAAGCTAGCCAGACCTTGAAAGTTGAAACTAATAACATATTTGAAAACGATTATTTCTTGACAAATAAAAATAAAAATGTGGAGTTCTAATTTTAATTAAAATGAAAAATAATTGATATGTTTCCCAATTGAAAAGTCAACACATCAATATCTTAATTAATATCAGCACAGCACAGGACAATGGCCATCGTGACCATA
Source organism: Pueraria montana var. lobata (assembly GCA_026413185.1). NCBI lineage: Eukaryota > Viridiplantae > Streptophyta > Magnoliopsida > Fabales > Fabaceae > Pueraria > Pueraria montana. Next base: position 24,309,392 of record CM048654.1, read on the forward strand.
CCATTTCTGCAATCAACAGTTTTAGATGCCATTAAGCGCACTCCTAATTGAATCTCCATATATTTGATGCAATGCATTGAAAAATTTCTGATTTATACTATCACATAAAATCTTTGTATATATACTTTCTAAGCAAGAGAAAGACATGGAAAGAAGATGTACAAATCAATACGTAAACAAAAACAAATTAAATTGTAGCCTATCAAGCACTGTTCAGAAAACTAGTTGAAAGAACATAGTTGCATTCCTTGCAAACAAATCAAGAAACCTCAAGATAACTCCATAATATTTTGCATTTGCAAAACACCCCGATGAATAAACTAAACTAGACTAGTTCACAAATATGCAAATTAATTTGGCATGCTTAATTTGCATAAAAGAATTCAGGGTTTTTTTTTCTACATACCTTTATCATATGGAGGATTTCTTTGCCAGCCATGATGCTGCAATGCTAGAAAGTTGTGTTGTGTTGTGTTGTGTGAAGAGTTGTTCAATGTTGTGAGTTGAAGAAAGAGTTTAGAGAGAGAGAAAATGAGGAAATGGGTATAAAGAAGGGGAACTTTGACTTTTTGCGCACGTGACTTGCCCGCAACTTTTATCTTGTAGCCCACGTTCTTTGACAACAACGCGTTCTTGCCGACGTGATCTTTTCTTTTTGACTAAATTACAGGACCTCCATGGAATTTATCCTAATTACACATTATATTTCTCTATTTTTGAACTTTTTTAATTTTTGAACTTTCGTTACACCGATTTTTTCTCTTAAGTTTAAATTGTTATACCGATCCTTTTCTTAGGTTTAAAATTTTTTACAATGACCCCCTTAGGAATATTCAAAGTAATATAAAAAAATTGAAAAGTACTAAATGTAATAAGAAAAAACCTAAGAGGAGATCATTGTAATTAACTATTTCTTTTTTCAAGTTGGTCTTATCTCTTTCACATTATTTACCATACTATATGTTGTTCCTAATATCACAACTTTCCCCACTTGATCTTTGTTCCCATTTGTATCAATGGAAAATTAAACCTCCATGACAAGGAAGGAAAATATATATTTGTCATTATGTTTTACTAAGTCATGGAGTAACAATTAAGCCCAAGGTTGGTAATAAAAGATTAAGATCAACTTTGATTGTTATATATTAATACTACCTGGCGCATAGATTAATTGACGCAGATTATTCTAATTTAATCAGTAATTTTCATTTTGAGTTTTAAACTGAACATATAATTGTGTTAAATATTTAGAGAATTTTTTTTTGTTATAATCTTATTCTTATCCTACTTAAATAAGATTTTTTTTTTTGGAAAATATTTGTATTTTATAAATAAAAAGGAAGAATTTAATTTTTATATGTGATAAATATTTGCCAATTTGAGGTTAAAGACATTTTCTTTTTGTTTTTGATTGGGAATTTTAAGGAAACTAAAATGGGTACATATTTGTGATGAATATGTACAGAGAAGGAACTGTTGGGTAGGTGAGAGGGAATTTTAAATTGGGAAAGGGGAAATTTTTTATTGAATTATTACCCAGAGGTGGTTGTAACTTGAATCATGGGATCATGCATGATTGATATGAATTGCAACTGAGTCAATCAAGAGCAGCCACATGGTTTGGAATGGATCAAAAGGGTGACTTTAATAAAGAAAAAGAAAATCACTGCTCTCTGTGATTGATGTGCCTAAATTGAATACTGGATCGGGTAGATTGATGAATGCATGCAAATTCTATTATATGGTTGTTTGTTATGGAGCCACGTTTTGCAATTGTATTAAATTGACACGCTCACGCACTCATTAAAGTAAAGTAGAGGTGCAGACCGAAGGAAATCAATAGTTTAAGGAAATCAATAGTTTTTAAATATTAATGTTATTTATTAGTAATATTTTATTTAAACATAATTGAACAAGCAAATAAAATATAAAATATAAGAAAAACAATTGACATAATTAATATTTGTTAATGTTGTTCGTTATTAATTGCTCTACTTCTCGTCAATTTAGTATTAAGGAGTAATAAAATACTTTTAACAAATATTTTATTATAACAATAATATTAAAGACAATTTTAGAAACTCTAACCACCTGTTTGTTTTGATGAAAATAAAGAAACGAAAAATGGAAATAAGAGAAATAAGATAGAAAAATTTCAAGATATGTTTGGGAGGCGAAATAATAAAAAGATTATAATTTTTTTTTGAGATCTAAAAAGATCATTCCCTTCCAAATCAGAATGAAATAAGAGAAGACCTAAAAAAAATTTCAGGATATCTCGTTTAATTTTAATTAAAAATACATATCTCTTCTCATTATTGGAAATGAGAGAAGAATATTAGTAAAAATAAATAATATTTTCATATGATTAAATAGATTGGTTTTTTTAAAGCAACTGATTGAATTTATTACTAATTAAAAATATTAAATTAAATCAGTTATAATAATTTAGTTAATAATTTTATATTTTTTTACAAAATAAACAATAATTTTCAAATAAAGTTACAATAAACTTAATAAACTATTATAATTAATTTTAAAAATAAATCTTATCTCAAAATTTATTTATTTTATACAGACCTCCTACACATCAATATATATATAATTTGTGAATCTAAAAACAGCTTCGAAAAATACGTAACGAAACAAGGTTACTTCTCAAGTATTGGATGAAACCTTGTTGTTTCTTAAAAATACTTTTTAACTACTATAAAATTTAAACTTTTATTAATTAATTGAGCTTTAAAAAATGTTTTAACCTAAATATCAGGAGTTGTCTAACTTATCCTTTATTACTTAAAGGAATATATACCTAGCAGGATGATTTTCCCCCCAAAAATTTCAGGAATAATCATATAATTTTATTAGCTTCATACGTATACACAAGCTACTGATTGATTCCACTTCTTCACATATCTTAATTCTTAGGTTATGCGTGTTCATTAATTATAAGCAAGAAAGTTATGAGAATGTAATTATGGAGTGAATGACCAAAATTGAAGGGCAGTGGGAATTTACTCCTCAAAATTACATTAATTAATTATTTTCAAATACTAAGTAGTTTTTTTACCAATATTTTCAAATAGTTTATTATTTTATATTTTGTTAATTAAAATGGTCTAAAAATTAAAGTCTGTAAAATAACTTTTTTGGTTCTTAAATTTTATTTGTTTAAGATTTTTTTCATTCAAATTAAGAAATATTTAATTTATATAAATTTATATTAAAATATCCTCATTTATCATTTTACAAATTTCTATATTATTCTCAACTACTCTATTTATAACTTATCCTAATTTATAATTATTGATATTTTGTTCTTTAAATTTGTAAAAAAAAAAAATAATATTTGAACACATACCCCAAGTTTATAATTGTGCTTTTGGCGTGTCCTTTGTTGGGATATTTTTCCTTTTCAATGCAAATGCAACATAAGAAGTTGTATTAATACTGTACTATAAATACCTTGTGAAATCAAACTTAATAATTTATCTTAATTAATAATTACTCTACGTACCATATATAAAGGTATAATTGAAATAAAGTACTGGATGCATAATTATATCTTAGAATTATAAACCAACCAAAATTTTAAAACAATCAAAATTTAGAAATAGAGTAAGGAATACTTATTTACCAGTTAATGGTCTCGTGTTGATTTTCACTCGAATTGTCACCTGTCAGTCTTTGGTGTATTTGGTTGAAAATAAATGCTAGAATTCTTGAGTCGACAATCCTCTATTGAATTCATTTGGGATTGAGTAGTTTTTCTAGCTTCTTTGTGGTGTTCTGCTATATAAATCTCCAGAGATTGGCATGCTATGTTTCATGTTTTCTTATTTTTCTGTTTGCTTTTTATTTTTCTTTTCTTTTGGTTATGTCATCTTTATTTCTTGAGGATTTCTTATCCTGTTTCTTTATCTTCCTTTTCTATCTTAATAAATTCCTTTTAAAAGTGTCAGTCATTTAAAAGTTAGTAAAAAAATATGAACGTTATAAACCACTGAGTAAAGAATTAATAATAATTTTTTATTACAATCACATTAAGAATAATAAGAATGTATTAATAATATATTTTAATAAAATAGTTTTACTTTTATTTTTTATAACATTTTTAAATAAAAAATTTCTTCTTTCGAATTTTCAAACATTGGTCATTTACTTTCAATTATTTAATTTTGCATACTAGTCAAAGAAAGGACATATTCTTCAATTTACAAAGAATAAATAAAGGAGTACTTTGTACTTATCAAAATATGCATGCTATCCTTAAGCATATATATATATATATATATATATATATATATATATATGCATGCTATCTTTATAATATTCTTATCTTTGTGATATCTCGTGAATTGTCTAAGAATTATGTTATGTTAAATTTTGGTGGAAAGATAAAATCTTGTTTGAATGGTTACTCTGTTTATCATATGAAGTTTGACTTGAAAAAAGGCAAATGATTCATGAGAAGGGGAACTGAATTTCAAATGCGTACGGTGTTAAACAATATCTACACTACACACTGAAATTGCTCTTTAGGGAAAGTTTGACTTTTAAGGCAGGTACTGTCTAGGGCATATTTCAGAAACATATTTGATGAAACAAGTGTGTATTTGGTGTAGGGTGGGTTCCTTTCAAACGTGATTTTATTAAAGCTGCAGTCTCTGTACAAAAAAAAAAAAACAACAACAACAACTGCAATCTTAGTGCATATTTAAATGAACATTGACAAAATTAATTTTGAATAAAATTGATTTTTAGTGTATTTGGATATGCGGTGGTGTCAACTCGATTATTTTTTCACAGTCACAACAAAGCAACTCTTTGTTGCTTCCAATTTTTCAATTATTCACCACAATTTTTAAGCTAGAATTGATTATGCTTGGTATCCAAACACACTATTTGAAGTGATGTGATTTATATTTAGATGTTTTTATTATAAAATCAAGTTCGGAGTAAAATCCAATATAAAATTTTTGATCTAACGCAAAAGTTACTTAAAGTTATTTCAACTCATAATTAATTATGAATTCATAATAAACTCTGAACTATTCTCTATAGTGAAACTAAATATGTGAAAATTTATCTAAAATCAATTATAGACGCAGAATCAATTCTTCAACTTGAAACCAAACACACACTTAGTGTGTATTTAGATTAACTTTTAATTTTACCAAAATTAATTAAAAAATCACGTTTAAGGTTAAAGTAACAAATAATTTCTTCAATTTTTTCAAATTTTTACCATAATTTTGGGGTTAAAATTGATTCTAAGAAATATCCAAACACACTATTATCAATTTCATTCAAAATCAATTTTGCAAACTCTCATTCAACACCCACACTCAAATGTTTAAGAAGCAATAATTGTAAGCTCTAATTCGTATATATAATATCCCCAAAAAAGAGCTAGAGAATATGGTCTGTCAAAAATAAATCACCCAAGTTGGTGTATGAATAGTTGGTATCTTAAATTTCTCCTCAAGATTATATTGTATAGGTGAGACATTTTAATCTTTAAGATTTAAAATTTTTCTGTTAGTCTCTAACTTCATAAAAAGCTATTTATTTTATTTTTTTAAACTTATTTTTTATTATCATTTTACACACACACAAATATTAAAGTGAATGTTTTTTTTTTAAGGATTAAAGTGAAAGCTATTTTATAAAAAAGTTTTTAAAAATTTAGAAACTAAAATGTTCAATATATACAATCTCAAAGACTAATTTAGAGACTCGTTCATAATATATGAGAATGTTCTCACTGGCCCAACTTCCCTTCAGAATATAACTAAAATTATTGAAAATCCTTCACACTTTATTTTAACTGTTTTCTTCCTCTTTCACTCCCTATTGTTTTTTATCGTGTCATTAATTACATTTATTAATTTTTCTTCTTCTTCGAAAGATTTATACACTTTTTCCAATTATTAACTCTGCCCACAGGGAAGGACAAGGTTCTCTTACAACAAAATCTTTGCATTCTAATACACAGTTCCAAATTTGATTTACTACTAGTATAGTTTCGGCGAGTATTTATAAATTTAGTTTTAAATGATCCTTATTTTACAAAATGGATTTTAATTAGAACTGAGTTTGAGATGAAGTATTTTACGTTTAAAAACTTTCTATTTCAAATTTTTACTCAATATATATATATATATATATATATATATATATATATATATTTGGTTTTACTCAAGTGCGCTTTTAGAAGTAACTTAGTTTTAAAAAAAGTAAAAACAACTAAATATAAGTTTGAGTGTGTCTCTAACTGTAAGCCAAACATAGGCCTACATAGACATGCGGCCATCCTTAATTTGGGAAAATGTCAAATGTTGAAAATTTGCATCCAACTAAGAAAACCCAATTTAATGCATCATTCTGACTTGAAGAATTGGTCATCTTAATTTTATTGGTAAGTTATCAGTAAGCATTTATAGATGTGTTGGAATACTTGACTTTGGATTTAGAGAACCTCCACTTCTACTTTACTTTATTTAAAAATTTAAAATAATTGAGGTACTGGAAAATTTTCAGATTTATATATATTGCTTGCATTCTATAGAGTTGAAGGGTAGCAGGGATTGTGTCATGAGTTTTAGATACTGAGCTGAGGCATTAAAAGTGGCTACTGAAGTCAATTTGAGTAAAAAATACAGGGACCGAATCTTGGAATTCCTTTTCATATTTATGTGTAGGAGGTCTACATAAAATAAATAAATTTAGAGATAAGATTTATTTTTAAAATTAATTATAATAGTTTATTAAGTTTATTGTAACTTTATTTGAAAATTATTATTTATTTTGGTAAAAAATATAAAATTATTAACTAAATTATTATAACTGATTTAATTTAATGTTTTTAATTAGTACTAAATTCAATCTATTGCTTTCAAAGAAAAAGTCAATCTATTTAATTATATGAAAATATTATTTATTTTTACTAATATTCTTCTTTAATTTTAATTAATTAAACGATGAAATTTTTTGGTAAGCTATTCAGCTATTGACCTATTTTGCTTCTCGCTTTCACTGTTGTTGTCTTTTTTCGTTTCTTTTTCAATATTTGTTGTTGTAGTCAATTTATGGATGGTGATTCGTCAATTTGAAAATACTAATTGCAAGAAAGAAAGGTTTTTAGGGGGTTAAATGAGTAATGACTGTCGAATCAAATTATATATGAAAAAAACAAAGTAAATAAGATTTTAGGTTGACGTGATAATTGAGAATATCCTTTCCTGAAAGGTGCAAGAATTAGCGTTTTATATGGTAAAGTAGATAAGATAATTTAGACCGTACCAAATATTTATGGATAGAATACAACGGAGTAGATATTTGTGATCCTTTGTTACGGTGAACATTATGTTATAAAAGGAGATTACGCTTACAAGATCAACTTGTTACAGTTCAATCAAATTGACAGATACACATAAAAAAAAAAAATCAAATTGACGGATTAAATATATAAATAAATGAGTACATTTGTGTCACAAACATATTTAATTTGTGTTTCAACTAATTCAACTAAATTGTCTAATTCAATTTTTTTAGCAATAATATTAGTCTAGGATAGGTATTTTTTTAGTGTTTAATTTTAAGTTAAATAAAATCAATTTTAAACTATTAAATATTAAATGTGCAAGCGGATGCATATTTAAAAAGAAAAAAATGAAAAAAGGGAAGTAATATAGAATTTAATCTTTATCAATTATTCGGTAAAAAAAATTATACTAGTGATTAATTAAAGATTTCCCAAATATAATTTTTAAAATAATTATTATAAAAATTAATAATCTTATCATATAAAATAATTTATAATTATTTATAATCTATAATTAAATAACATTCTAAAAATATAATAATATAAACACATTTAAATTGAATTTAGCAATACATTATGGTTTTGTGAAAAGGAAATGAACTATCTTTCCTTCCTTTGTGAGGTCTTGTTGGGTATGGTGTATCCAAATTAGTGAAAAAATAAAAAGTAAGATTTCCAATCAATGGTCAACTTTTAGATACTGAGCTAAGGCATTAAGAGTGGTCACTGAAGTCAATTTGAGTAAAAAATACAGGAGTCGAGCCTTGGAATTCCTTTTCATATTTATGTGTAGGAGGTCTATATAAAATAAATAAATTTAGAGATAAGATTTATTTTTAAAATTAATTATAATAGTTTATTAAGTTTATTGTAACTCTATTTGAAAATTATTGTTTATTTTGTAAAAAATATAAAATTATTAACTAAATTGTTTATTTTTAAAATTATTGTTTATTCCCTCTATTTTCTTGCTATTTTGCTACCACTTTCCATACATATTCTTTCTCTTTGTAGAGGAGGAATAATTGAATAGCCAACAAATCACGATGAATTCAATGCACCCTGGGTAGAGAGGAATAACTGGTTTTATATAAGAAGTTTGGTGGAATCGGTTTTAGAAACATCTATGGTTTTAATTTGGCAATGCTTAGCAAGCAAGGTTTGAAGTTCATGTCCAACCCAAAAGCTATGGTTTTACGGGTATTTAAAGCTACATACTTTCCAAGGCTGGAGTTTATGGACTCTGAGGTTGACTGGAAAAAAAATACATGTTAAACTATATTAAAATCATAACTCTGATAAAAAAAAAATAATGTTTCAGTCACCTTTTTTTCCAGTAAAAAAAAATGTATATATATATTTTTTCTAAATCATGTGAATAAACTTTTAAAAATCAAGTTCACGTGCAATATATAATTCACTCATGTTTGACATTTATTAATAATTGAATGCAATTTTTTTTTACAGAATAATTAAATGCAATTTTAAATTTTATGATTGAATATTATTATAAATGCAATTAAATTTTAATTGAATCAACACGGTGTTATCATGTGGCATTTTGCTATATCTCATTTTTGATTGGGAAAAAAATTTCAACCTCAATTACTTCAAATAATGAGATATTTTCTTATTTTTATGAAATTAAGTGTCACATTCTAGCTCATATACATATAAATATATCAATTAAATAATTACAATTTAACATACACTCTTCCTCACCTCACAAAATAATCCTCCAGTAAGAAATTCTTGCATGAACATAAATTCAATACCTCATCCTTACATATAACCAATGAAAAATTTACAACTAATAAAAAATATGGTAACATGTCAAATAAGATATAAATAAAAAGAATTTAACACTTATAATTAAAATAAAAACCCACGAACCTTTCCTCCATTTACATATAAAAAAGGAAACCCACGATTTTTTCTTCCATTCATGTATGTAAAATCCAAAAACTTAGAAATAATGCAATGAGATAAAAAAAAATTAACCAAAAATCCACAACCATATGTTTTTTTAATACAAATTCAATAACTTTTTCTTACAACTTACGACTATTATTTCAAACCAATACGAACAAAACTATTATCCAGGTACACAAAATTTCCTTACAACGCATATCCCAAATTGAAAAAGAATACTTCATAAAGAAACTATTATTAAGGGTAGTCAAGGAGTTATAAGGTTGGTGATGAAAGGAAAATGGAGGAAGGGATAGGTCGTAAATTCGAATTCTCTGCTGACAAAAACTAACAATTAACATTTGCACTTTTATCCAACCCAACAACTATTAAATACTATTTTCAAAAACCTGTAATCCTCTCTCAATAGTTTAAACATGGCATACCTTGTTGAGAATAAAATGTCGAACACTGTAGGCAAAAATAGATAAATGCAATTAAAATAAAACTCAATTAATGGAAAAATTTATATAAAAAAATAATGTATTGGAAAGGAATATTGAATACAACTTCACATACTCTACAAACAAATCAGAATGATAAAATTGCATAGTAATTATATTAAATTCACACAGAGCTTAAAAAACTATAGACATTTTGCATTTTTTTATTTTAATTTTAATATATAAAACTATTGTTTTTTAACAAACAATTCAATAAAAAAACAGGTTTAATGCACACCCAAATATGAGACATATAAAATTTGTAGAGTGTAAATTTAATATAAAAATATTTGCAGAGAAAAATGTAAACAAATTCACTTAACATATGAAAGACAAATTCGTGAATCCTACTTTTAAACAAATTAATGAAGACACTAATACAAAAAAAAATCTAAATATAATGAAAATTTAATATAAAAATCATTCACAAAGTAAACATAATAATTGTAAATATGAAACATAAAAAGATGAAAGACAATAAAAATTTACTTTTTATCATATATTGCAAAAAAAAAAATTACACATGAAAATTCTACTAAAAATAATTTCTTACCTTCCCTCATTGTTATTTAGATGATATGCAACACGGGAGAAAATAGGATAGGTTATTTAGTTAATAATGAAGCCTTTGCACCAAACATAAAGAAGAGAATGTAAAAATGAAGAAGAAGAAGGAATCAGTCCTCACCTTCCTTTGACCTGGGTTGCTACAATAAAGGAGATGAGTGAAGTTCACAATGTTCAATATATTAAAATGGTGCATTTTCTACCAAAAATGTGTGAAACATAAAATTAGGAATGCAATCAAAATTTATTCTACAAATAGGAGAATTTTACGCAGCTAATTATTTTGAAGGAAGATTTATCACCTTATTACTCGTGATGCTCAAACCGTGTGCTACAAAGAGGAAAAAAATTTCTCGCCCTTCCCAGAGCCATAAACACATGCAATCAAAGAACAAAGGGTAAACAAAGGCAAAAAAAAAAAATACAAATAGAAAGAGGAAAAGTAAAAAGCTGATAGAAACGAAAATGATTATACTTACATGCAATATATATAAATAGAAATAGAAATAGAAAAATGGAAATTATTATAAACGTTGTGATAAAAAACTAATAAAGAAAATTATTAATTTGATTGTTATCTTTTTAATGTGATTGGTAATTACCATATGAAATTATTAACGTGATTATTTACCATAAAGGAAAGGATTTTTATTTACATGATTGTTATCTTTCTCATAACATGATTGTTATCTTTTTAATGTGATTTTTATTTACAAATGAAAATTATGCAATCTTTTTTTTTTTTTTTTTTTTTGTGATAGGAAGCTAATAACGGAAATTATTATTTTACTTTTATATTTATTAATTTTACATAAATGATAATTAAAATTCTAAAAATTTATTTATTAATTTATTTTAATGCATTTATGACGGTAAAATTTCGCTACATTTATTTGATTTTAATTATCGTGACTCTTTTTAGAGCATAAAATTACATGATTATTCCTGAAATTTTTTGGGGGAAAATCATCCTGCTAGGTGTATATTCCTTTAAGTAATAAAGGATAGGTTAGATAACTCCTGATATTTAGGTTAAAACATTTTTAAAGCTCAATTAATTAATAAAAGTTTAAATTTTATAGTAGTTAAAAAGTATTTTTAAGAAACAGCAAGGTTTCTGTAAAAAAAAAAAACCAACAAGGTTAAGCCCGGTTGATAAATATCTGGATTCATTAATTAAATATGAATGGAGAAAACTTTGTTAGGAGAAGTAAAACTTACTTCGATGATCTCTACACCTAGAAAGAGATTAGTCTCTGACTATCGAATGGGTATATCCTGATGCAAAAAAATAATAATAAAATATCGGCCGTCAGATTTTAAAAAATTATTCAAGACTGCGATTTTTGCCTAAACGTCAAGATTTTTGGAGTCACCGCAACTACATTGCTGCCACGTTTACCTCCAATATCAAGGATCGCGACAAAATCACACCCACAACCTCATTTTTATACTTTAGTGCCACATAACAATCTAATCAAAACTATAGACATATGATGGTCTTAAAATTATTTAATAATTTCTCCTATTTCACATCATATTCAATTCTAAATGTCCCTATTAGCTATTTGGTAATAAGAAAAAAGACAACAAGAATGAAGAATAACAATCATTTCCATTCATTGCTATTGTGTTATTGCTTATTTTTTTGGACAAATATTTCTCTCTGTCTTTCCTTCCAAACGCACACTCAACTTCACCCCAAAAAAACAATTATAAAAATAAAACCAACAAAATGGAAAAAAATGAGTCACTGAAAATTTAGCTTAACAGGCAAACAATCATTAGAGAAAGGGGGATTGAGAGAGCAATACACTTAGGTCAATGTTCGATGGCAACAACAATGACGATTTGATTTCATGGCAAAGAAACACTGCCCATGGTCATTGAAGTTGGAATCTAGAGTGTGTTATGGATTAATGTCAATCTTATTGTAATTACAAACCGAGTGTGAGAAATGATGATAAAGCTAAAGGTGATAGCAAATTTTGGATTTAGGGTTGATCTCTAATTAATGGTAACTCATAGAACCTAGCAAAAATCTTTAGTGGTTGAAGAACATTATTGAGATGGAGAAGAGCAATGCCAGCGATAATGGCAATTTTAGTATGGATGAGGATGGTGAGGAATGAGGCAACAATGGTGCTATTGTTAGTTAAGTTTCACATGATCGAAAGGTGCAAGAGAAAAGAAGGATGCTACTGTTAGTTGAGTTTCACATGATCAAAAGGTGGTAGAAAGAGGAAGAACAATCGTGAGGAAGGTGTTGGAGTAAGCCCTAGTGGCTAATCCATTTTAGGCTACATTTGTATCATGACTTTGGTTTATATATTTTATATATACATGAGGCATGTCAATTATTATGTTATTAATTGTATAGCATAATAATGTCCTTAGAATAGGCGATTTGTTCGATGGCAAATCAAGTGAGACTTGATTGTGAGATTCATTGAACAATGAAATGCTATTCTAAAAGTATCCATAGTCAAGTATTATTGTTGACTAGTATGACAATAATGCATTGAGACTATTGTGTGAATAGACTGATGACCACATCTCACAAGTCATGGATATGAGATATCAAGTCAGCACACAAGTATAAATATTAGGAGTAATATTTATACTGGATAGACCTACTATGAGAAGGCTTCATAATAGTTATGTAAGTGTCATAAGCGCTTCTCATGGCAACCATAAGGTGATAGTAGTCCTTCGACTTGAAGTCACTACGATTCCTACATGTAGGGGTTGTAGGCTTTAATGTTATCAAACATCATTTGTAATAGGGTGATCATAAATATAGTACTTGAGCCTGCAATAAATCATGTTGAGGGATGTGAGTGGTGTAGATAGAATTTGTTCCTCCTACATAGCGAAAGTTATGTCTTTGGGCCTTTTGATGGAGTGGGATGCGCTATATACATGGCCACGCAAAAAATGGGCCAATATAAGATATTGGATTCGTTTGTGTTTATACGTCCACTCGGGTATCGAGAAATCAATTATTAAACTTAACGAGGATGACACTCTTATACCTTGTATTCAATCAAGACATTTGGACAAAGGGACAAAGGCTACATAGTTGATATGGTTGCGGTAAGGTTGAAATTGGATCACCGATTTTTCCATGGATTGGGTGGCAGCGATGCATTGCTAGATGTCAATTACTGTTTATAATATTTAATGTTATAAATATGATATTTAATATTATTACCAGTCTAGTAGAAACATATAGGATAACAAGCATATAGGATAATATTTATCTCATTTTCACTTCATTTTCTTTTTATTTATTTTATTTTTTTACTTTCTTATTACCTCATTTGTTACATTTGACACTTTCTCTTTCTACCTTTTCTTTTTTCTCTCTAACTCTCTCCCCTATCCACCAATCCATCTTATTTTGGTGTGGACATTAATTACCACTCCTATCGAAATGTCACACAACTTAGTTACCTTATTTATGTATAAGAAGAATTCTATACGTCAATTTTTTCTTTAGTAAATGGAAAATTACAGGAAAATTAGAAGCCTATAGAGAAATTATTAGTACAATCTAAATCTGCTCTTAAAACATTACAAATAATCTTAGGAGCAATATAAAAACCTGACCGTGAGAAGATAATTGCATCCCATGCTTTGCCATTAAATTCGCAACCTAATTAGCTTCTCTAAACATATCAACCCAAAAAATTTGGACTCCATTCTTATGGATATCATGGATCTATATTGCAATGATGACCATAGCAAGGATGAGAACAACCTCCTTTTGTGAACAACCTAATAGCATTTTGAGAATCTAAACAAGGATTCTACAAACCCCTTCCTCCTAGTCAACTTGAGCTCATGAAAAATACCCCAGGTTTATAATTGTGCTTTTGGCGTGTCCTTTGTTGGGATATTGTTCCTTTTCAATGCAAATGCAACATAAGAAGTTGTAGTAATACTGTACTATAAATACCTTGTGAAGTCAAACTTAATAATTTATCTTAATTAATAATTACTCTACGTACCATATATAAAGGTATAATTGAAATAAAATACTGGATGCATAATTATATCTTAGAATTATAAACCAACCAAAATTTTAAAACAAAAACAAAATGTTAAAACAATCAAAATTTAGAAATGGAGTAAGGAATACTTATTTACCGGTTAATGGTCTCGTGTTGATTTTCACTTGAATTGTCACCTGTCAGTCTTTGGTGTATTTGGTTGAAAATAAATGCTAGAATTCTTGAGTCGACAATCCTCTATTGAATTCATTTGGGATCGAGTAGTTTTTCTAGCTTCTTTGTGGTGTTCTGCTGTATAAATCTCCAGAGATTAGCATGCTGTGTTTCATGTTTTCTTATTTTTCTGTTTGCTTTTTATTTTTCTTTTATTTTGGTTATGTCATCTTTATTTCTTGAAGATTTCTTATCCTGTTTCTTTATCTTCCTTTTCTATCTTAATAAATTCCTTTTAAAAGTGTCAGTCATCTAAAAGTTAGTAAAAAAATATGAACGTTATAAACCACTGATTAAAGAATTAATAATAATTTTTTATTACAATCACATTAAGAATAATAAGAATGTATTAATAATATATTTTAATAAAATAGTTTTACTTTTATTTTTTATAACATTTTTAAATAAAAAATTTCTTCTTTCGAATTTTCAAACATTGGTCATTTACTTTCAATTATTTAATTTTGCATACTAGTCAAAGAAAGGACATATTCTTCAATTTACAAAGAATAAATAAAGGAGTACTTTGTACTTATCAAAATATGCATGCTATCCTTAAGCAAAAAAATAAAAAAAAATGCATGCTATCTTTATAATATTCTTATCTTTGTGATATCTCGCGAATTGTCTAAGAATTATGTTATGTTAAATTGTGGTGGAAAGATAAAATCTCGTTTGAATGGCTACTCTATTTGTCATATGAAGTTTTGTAAAGGCAAAAGTCACAAGAAGGGGGGGGGGGGGGGTGAATTGTAATTTATAAAATTTTCGCAAACTTTTATAAACAAAGTGTAGTGTCTTATCAGATAAAGAAGTTTTGAGAAAACGTTTCAACAGACGATAACTTAACAGATGAAAGTCTTTTAAATGAAATAGGTTTTAATCACAACCCAAAGTCAAATCAAAGCAGTTATAAGAGATGTAAGACAAAGAAAGACAACACAGGAGTTTATACTAGTTCGTCTCACCCCAAGACTACGTCCAGTTCTTGGCAAACCACCAAGTTCCAATAACTTATCACAAGTTACAAGTATTTTTCACTGCCACTTCTGGCTCACCCAAGTAGTATTTCACACTTAGCCTCTCCAAGCTAAAACCCAAGTATTCTTTACTACCAAGCCACTTCTGGCTCTAAAACAAATCACTAGATTTGTTTTGTAAAGGGCGCACAGACTTTTAGAGCTATCATCTTACAGACAGATATACAAGATTAAGAGCTAAGTCTTTTTCTCTCAGGACACACAAGGTGGTTTGAGAGCTTTTTACAAAGTAAAGAATAAAGGTTTGAAAGAATGCTTGAATATGAACTCAGTTCATGTGTTGCTAGCATTTCAAAACTTCTTCTATATATACACTTGCTGAGGAAGTAACCGTTGTCTCTAAACGGTCTTCTTTCTTGCGTCCGACCATCGTCTGAAGGAGGGTGGTTGAAGGCATTTAATGCGAGCATTAAATGCTTGTCACCAACTAGTCATTCTGAACTGATAAAGCATTCTGCTTATCTTTCTTGAGATATTGTAACACCTCGTTACATTAGACACAACTCATACTAATGTTTGATCTGTTTTAGTTACTATAAAATGAAGGTGAATTTTTTGCAATTAAGTAAAATATTCATAAAGTATATTTAGCATATAGAAAATATTTTATAAAGGACCATGATCTTCTTTTAAATAAACATCAGTTCATATCACAAAATAAATACAGAGAAATTATGTACTAGCTAATCCCAACCCATACATCAAATAATCCTAGTCAGAGCAGTACACAATTTCTACCCAAAAACAGGAATGAATAAAACTAGCCTTTAAGTCTCGTACCTTCTCGTCAATCTT
The DNA here is from genome assembly GCA_026413185.1 of Pueraria montana var. lobata. Taxonomy (NCBI): domain Eukaryota; kingdom Viridiplantae; phylum Streptophyta; class Magnoliopsida; order Fabales; family Fabaceae; genus Pueraria; species Pueraria montana. The sequence continues at coordinate 24,325,764 of CM048654.1, forward strand.
CGCAATCTCTGGAATAACCGTATCCGCAGGAGAGCTCGTTCGTTGGGCATGACCGTCATCTTCACGTATCCAATCAACAAGTACATACACAACAAGAAAGAGAAAGGAGTGAGACTTGATTCTAATATATATATGTATTACTAACGGTATAACTATCGTCAATTAATAATTGCGGGGGAACCTAGTATTCATCTAGTCATAACGTCCCAATTCTTATCAACTCAAACCTCTAGACGGAGTATGGATCCATACTCCTCGGTTGGAAATGATTGGGAGTACATACGCCTCAACCCATGACAAAACCTTCATCTTCCACAGATGAATTCAAATTATCTCAATTCAGGACATTCATAGTCCTACATAACTCAGGACATCCACAGTCCTATATAACTCATGCGTACTCTCGCACCAATCAGTGGAATGCTGAGCAGTTGTTGGAATTGCCAAGCTTGGTTAGATGAAGTCCCCGACACAGGGTGCTCTCCTGGCCTTTAGTTACTTCATCACCCGACACCGTACCCCCTAGACTTCCGTCAGTGAGTCCCTGCCTTTCATTCCTCAGCTTGCCAGGCTATGTCTTCCACAATAGGCAACATGCCGCTACATGTACCTCTCTCAACAATACTCACACCAGAGTACTCACAATTCACTTTACTCATCATCATTTGGCATAACATCTCTGTCCCTCAGACAAATAAATAATATATATCCAGTATATATCACCATTCACTATATCACCTTTAACATCACTGGTCTCCTTCACTGAGCACCAGTACAGGGTAACAACACTTCTGTCTTACAGACAGATAAATAACATTGTCAGAATACAATCATCATATCATGTCAACACATCAAATTCATCATATCTCATATGCATTGCACCACATCAAGGCATCTGATTACATATTAAGTATCTAATATAAAGATTTGTGTAATATTACAAGGTATTTAAGCAAGACATTAGATACTTAATTTTTAACTTTACTAATCATTAATTAGCTAATATTTAACTAATCACTATTTATATTAAAATATTATTTAAAACTTATCAAGTTAAATTTATTTGTTTTATCTTTTCCTTTGTCATTAAATTGTAAAAGAAAATGAATTTCTAACTCATTATAAAGTATTTCTTGTACAAGCTTAAATAAATTTTTAATATTGAAAAATTCCTTTTTGTTGTGGAAGATCAGATTAGACTGCAACCACAGAGCATAATCGGAGTTTTCTGCATATTAAGTTTAAAAGAAACATAAATATATTTTTAATATTGGAAAATTCCTTTTTGGTGTGGAATATCAGATTAGACTGCAACCACAAAGCATACTAAGAGTTTTCCATAGACTAAGTTCCAAAATATAATAGCAAGAAAATTCTTTTTCTGATGTAGAAGATCAGATGAAACTGCGACTACAGAGCATACTTAGAATTTTCTCTAATATTTATTCTAATAAATTTTTGTATACTTAAGAGAAAATATTTTCCTTCAAAGAAGAAACTTCCCATTTCAACTTTATATTTATATTTAAAATAGTAGTCTTTCTCTTTCTAAATAATTCTTACACACTTAACTTTTTAGTGAAATGATTAAATTAAAATTTAATGTAAAGAATTTCCCTATTTGTATAATAGGCCGAGAACCCAAAAGCTTTTAACTTAATCAAAATAGAATTATTTTAATAATAATCTCTTATTATACAAATATAATTTTAGTAAAATATTCTCTCAAATAGTACATGACAGCAAGCTATAATACATATTTTTAACTCAAAATATTTCATAGTATAAAATATATGTACTATTAATTATTGTGACTTAAAATTACATTTTTATAATTATTTTCAAAATATGTGAATTAGACTGATATTTTCAATCAATAATTCATAGTAATTTCGTTTTAGCTCTGTAAATTCCCAAATTTTACCAGAAATTATATTTTTATATATGTGACGTAAAAATGAACTGACTTTGTCAATTTCATCAAATTTTGATATTAATCCTATACAGGCTGACCTATTAGCAATCTGTCTAAAGCGTTCTGTAAAATTTTCTCAGAAGTCTTCTAAAATTTCTGAGAAAATTATCCTAACCATATTTAAGCTTATTAAACATGATTTTAAGTTCAAATAATTATTTATAATTATTTGAGACTTATCCTCATGCTTGCCATAAATATTGATAATCCAGTATAATTGTTGTTCTAATAGTTATTTCAGATTTTCATCTGGAATAATTATTAAAATTTTCAATTATATAGAATATAAAATATCAGTCACAATAATGTGATTTAATATTTTATTATCTTATTTTGGCTTATCAATTCTCAAAAACACGATTAAGAATAAACAAACAATTAATTACGGAAAACGAAAATGAGGGTGTTACAGATATACTCCAAATCCTTCTGCTGCAGTGGTCATATCGCTTGTTCAAACAAGTACTGATTGTTAGCTGTAGTACGTCTTTTGAGGCGTGGGAAGCTTAAGAAACTTTGACTCTTCTCATGCACTTCGACAGATCTTAGGAGGATGTTCTATGAACATTCCCTGCAAAACAGATAACAAAACGATAGTGCATTTACTATGCCTTTAAATGCTTCTTCAGACTATAGCGTCTGTCTGCGTATCATCTGTATCTTACAGACGCAGATACAATGTTTTTGTCTGTTGGCATTTGTAAGACGCAATCTTTTTACTTAATATTTGATTTGCATATAATCAAAATAATTGAGGGTCTTGATCCGTCTTATGACATAACAATCTCCCCCTTTTTGATGATGCCAAGCAAATATTGTAAAAAGGTGTATCAGAGCTACAGAAATATTGATTATAAGCATGAAGTTTAAACAGAGAGAAAAGAAGACTCAGGTTTGATGAGTTATCAAACAACTTGTTTTATTTAAAGAGTTTTCACATCAAGATGATGTGTTTATACAGATAAACTCCCCCTTTGATGTAGCTCCCCCTCGGATGTAGCTTAGCTTTCATATTCATTTCTTTTTACTCTTCCCTTCTCTCCTTTTTGCTTGGTGATCAGCAAAACCTAGTTCCCTAGGAATTGGACCGTCAGAGTCAGAGGTATCGGAGTCAGAGTCTGATGATAGCACCATAGCGGATCCTGGTGGAGTGGGAGTGTGTCTGTGGAGGCGTGCCTTGAATAAGGCGTTAATGTTGATCCACTTATTGATCTCAGCCTCCAGTGCTCTCCTGTCCTCCAGAGCTTGACGCAGGGCTTTTCTGGTTGCCCACAGTTCAACACATATATCATGAACTTGCTCTTCTGAGATTGAGGGTCTGAATGGTTCGATAACCTCGTCTGGGTCTTCCACTATACCCAGAATAAGCTTATCAAAGAAGAAAGTGGAAAATGGAAGTACCACGATGAAGGAAAAATCCTTGCCAGATTGATAGTAGAACTTGGTCTTACATGGCATGAGTTCGGAGGCACTGGATGTAGAGAGAAACCCTTGATGTCTGATGCACTGGTAGCCTCTGCCTATCTTCAAGTTGTATCCGTCTGTAGGAGGCTTGTCCTCAGGTTCTAGACCAGAGCAGAAAGCACCAAACTTCCTGATGCGTCTGATAGTCTGTAGATCTTCATATGTTCTTGCAGCAGCAGGCTTTTGATAGATGGCTTCAATCTCCTGTCTGAAGGGCCTACCTCTGGTACTCTAATATTCTTCTGAGGAGAGTCGTCATCTTCTTCAACTTTTTCTTTACCCTTATAATTCAAGATGGGAAGTATGGGGATAACCTTATCCACAACAAGCTTGAATTGGGTATGAGAGGAGGCCATATAGTGAAACTGTGTACCTAGGAAATTAGGCATCGTCTGTGCTCGACGCTAAATCTGCCTTAAAGAGTTCTGCCTCTTTTTGATTTCTTCCTTGTACGTCTGTAGCTTCATCCTTAACTCTGCAGAGTAGTCTGAAGATTCCCAAAGACTGAAGGTTGGACTTGCTTCAAGGTCATCCAAATTGATATCTTTGGTGTAGACAGAGTGGTCTGCCCCAGCATGATTCCAGGGAAGAATCACGTTGAGGTATGCAAGCAGACCCATCATTTGTTGCAAATTAACAGGGTCAAAGAAAGGAGTCTCGTCTATGAGTACTGAGAGTCTTCTCTGGACAGAGGCCTCATGAGGATAAGTACGTCTGCCTCGCGGATTGTGCTCAAAGATGAGAGAGTTGAGGTTTGGAGCCCTAGTCTGTCGAGGAGGGAAGATTCTGAATTGAGGCTCCTCCTTATAGCATGAGAGCCAAGATAGTTCCTCCTCTGATAGGACTTCGTAGTTGGGAAGATTGAAAGGATTGATTCCAGGGATGCCTTTCTTCCACAACTCGACAAAGTTGATGGAATCAAGTAGGAAGGCTTGATCCTCATCTGTGCAGATCCCCTCTCATCTCCATTCCCTATTGCAGCGTTCCAATTCATTGACTCTGGGACGCTTCCACCCACGATAGTAGTGAACATTGACATCGGGGTCTGATGGTGGTTCTACTAGAGGAAGAGGGATGTTAGGGCTGCATCTGATAATCCAGTCATAGCCTCTGTACTTTGGAGCAAGGTCTAGGGCCAGACTTCCAAAAATGTATCCCAACGAGAGAGTGGCCTTTGCAGCGTACCTCCTACGTCTAAACAACTCGTCTTCGGTCAAAGCTTGCAACTCTTCAGCTATCTGAGTCTGAGGTGCAGAGGAGGGTTCAAATGATGAGCCACCATAGATGACCATCTGCCTTGAGGTGCGATCTGCATCTGATTGTGCTAAGTGCTCATCTACTCATCGTTCATCTTCTTCAGTGACTGGTCTGTAGATGGCATGTGGGCCAGAATCATCAGTCTTTATAAGATCTTCTCCAATGTCCAGACCTTGTGCACTTGCTTCTAGTGCAGATTGTAGAAGGGCTTCATTTAGCTCTTCGATTTCAGCTTCGTCTGCATCGTCATCAATTGTGAGCGTCTGACGCATCAGTTATTTGTTGGCCTCTTCTGCAGATGCAATTTCAGCTATTTGAACTAGGGTAGATTCAATACGTCCTAGATCCTCTATGGCTGCTCTATTCTATTCTTCCTCATAAAGAGTCTTAATAGACTCAAGAATAGCTTCTGCCATGTCAGCGTCTTCCTTAGCTTCATCTGTTGGGATTGAAGCTTCTTCATTAGCCTTCCTTTTCAGCTCTTCAGCTAATAGAGTCTTTACGAACTCTACTACAGATTGCTCTAACTCAATATGTTCTTTTGCTTCAAGACATTTGTCCAACTTAGCCTTTTTGGCAGCTTCTTTCCTTGAAAGCTCTTGAGCTTTTCTGATGGCTATTGCTTCCTTCTTATTGGTCAGAGGAGGAAAAGATGAGGTTTTAGGTTTGGGTAAAGGCTTGGGTTTGGGAGAGGTGGAGATTTGGGGCTCAAAGGTAGGTGCATTAAGAATCTCAACATCTGATTCTTGAGTCTGGGAGGGGGCAGGTTGAGTTTCGGTTTGAGGTGTTGTTTGTGATGGTTCAGGTGAGGCGGTGAGTTTGGCTTTGGTGATGATGTGGATTTTTGTAGCTCTGGTGAAGGGCTTTTTGAGAGGTGGTTCAGGAATTGGTTTTGATGGAGTTTTTGAAGCCTTTCTCTTTAAAGATGAGGGAGGGTCTGAGGATGGTTGTTGTTTTGGCTTTTTGGGTTTGTCTAAGAGAGGTTGGGTGAGTCTGGTGGTTGGTTTCGTCTGTGGGGGTTTGGGCTTAGGTAGTGTTTGTTCCTTTGTAACAGACGCAGGTTCATCTGTTGATTCCTCCATGGGCTCCTTCTTTACTTTGGTGCCTTGATTCTTAACCCATTTAGGAAACTTGTGAGCTATTCCCATTCTCACAAAAGTTGTTCCTGTCACCTGGGTAACTCCTCCAGATGCTTCGAACTCAGACAGATTAACACCAGCACCCCTCATGAGTTGAGTGAACAACATGCAATAAGGGATGAGGTTCTTCTACTTCTTTGTGGAGAATCTGTCCTTGAAGGTCTGCACCAGATGATAGAAGATCAGATCTGGAAGGTTGATCTTCTCTCCTATAACAATGTAGTAGATGCAAAATCTGTCCCTTTCACTCACGTGATCCCTTGACCCGGTCCTTGGGAGCACGATGTTGAACAACATGTTGTGAAGGAGTCTGCACACATGAGTCATATTGGCAGACCTAAGAAAGCTCTTCAGTGATGCTGTTTTCTTCTTGGGTCTTTGTCTGTAGGCCTTACCTCGTCATAGAGAAGCTTGTCCACCGTTTCTTGGGTGATGGTCTTCTCCCAATCTTTGTCAAAGATCAAACCCTTTTCAGCACAACCAATAGCCTTGGCTATGGTTGCAGGGATGATCTCCATCTCCATCTGACCAATCTTCCCCTTGATGCATTGGTCGTCTTCCATCTTCGCTGTCCCCCCAGAAGAGGGCATAGGGACCATGGTACCAGATACTGTGTTTTCCAACAAAGTTGGTCAACCCAGCCCTGGTGAACATGTCCTGAACATCAAAGCCCTCCTTTGCAAGTTCGCTGAGACTCGCCCATTTTCCAGGAATGAAAATCTCTTCTGGAAATATTGCAACTGCTTCGTCCACGTTGCGGATGAGTGGAGTGGCAGAAGATGTGATTTGCTTCCTTGGTGCCATTGTTCTCAGAAAGATTTTAGGTTTTTAGAAAGAAGAGATGAGAAAGTTTTGATCTTTGAAATCTTTGAGAAACTTAGAGTTTTTCAAAAAGATCAAAAGAACCTTCTTCTTAAGGCACTTCGTCCTTTTATACCAGAAATGAGAAAGAAGAGAGAATGTCATAAAAAAAAGCGATTTTAATATCATTAAAAACTTTTTGAAAATTGTCTCATCATGGCAAAAAGGGCGGTGCACATTTCGGAAAAAAAAACGAAAAGACTTATAACCGTTTAAGAACGTGGGCACCTTAACGTCTGTATACTTGAACACACATTAGTTCCAACAGATTAATGAAGAGAAAATAAGACAAAGGGTATCGTCTGATGAGATGCAAATGTTTAATCTGAAAACATGTGCATATGCAGATGATTTCTTATACAGACGAAACAATCTTCAGACAAAGGTTTTGTAAAGATATCAGCCCATTGGTGATATGTATCTACAAACTTAATATCAAAAACACCCTTTTGAACATAATCACGAATGAAATTATATTTGATTTCAGTATGCTTTGCCTTAGAATGTTGTATGGGATTTTTTAGATAAATTGATTGCACTAGTATTGTCACAATATACAGGTATATTGTTTTCATAATTAGAGTAATCTTCTAATTGATATTTTACCCATAAAAGTTGTGAGCAGCAACTTGCAGCAGACACATATTCAGCTTCTGCAGTAGATAAAGCGATTGAGTTCTGCTTCTTGCTAGCCTATGAAATGAGACAGGATCCTATAAAGTGGCATCCTCCACATGTACTTTTTCGTTCAACTCTGTCTCCTACATAATTTGCGTCGCAGTATCCAATTAACTTGAAATATTGATTTCTCTTATAAAACAGACTAAGGTTAGTGGTACCAACTAGATAACATAAGATCCTTTTAACAACTTTAAGATGAGACTCTCTAGGATCTGACTGAAATCTAGCACACAGATAGACACTATGCATGATATCAGGTCTACTGGCTGTAAGATAAAGAAGTGAGCCAATCATACATCTGTAGATCGTTTGATCTACTGGTTTACCTTATTCGTCTTTACTCAAGGGACTGGAAGCATGCATAGGTATTTTCATTGGTTTAGCGTCTTCCATTTTGAACTTCTTAAGAGGCTCCCGTGTATATTTCTGTTGATGAATATAAATCCCTTTGGCATTTTGTTTGATCTGAAGTCCTAAGAAGAACTTAAGTTCTCCCATCTACATAAATTTGAACTATAATGGAATATTTCTTCACTTATTTTCTGAAAAGAGTAGTGTCTACTTTTCCTTTCATAAATCCATTTTCTAAGAGAAAAGAGCTCAGTCTGTTATACCAAGAATGTGGTGCTTGTTTCAGACCATACAGAGCCTTTTTGAGTTTGAAAACATGTTCTGTCAGAGTGGAATCTTCAAAACCAGGAGGTTGTTTAACATAAACCTCTTCCTAAATAAAACCATTTAAGAAGGCACTCTTGACATCCATTTGAAAAAGCTTAATGTTTTTATGAGCAACAAAAGCAAGCATGATTCTAATAGCTTCTAGTCTAGCTACAGGAGCAAAGGTTTCTGTGAAGTCTATACCTTCCTGTTGATTATAGCCTTGAGCTACTAATCTAGCTTTATTTCTAACCACTTTTCCTTGTTCATCTAGTTTGTTTCTGAAGACCCATCTTGTTCCAATGATACTTTTGTTCTTTGGTCTGGGAACTAGAGTCCAGACGTCGTTTATGGTAAATTGGTTCAATTCTTCTTCCATGGCTACGATCCAGTCATCGTCTGTCAGAGCTTCGTCTATTATTTTTGGCTCTATTTATGAGACGAATGCATAAGATGCTTGGTCTCTGAAGGATGATCTGGTCTTTACACCTTCTTTCTGATCTCATATGATATGTTCTTGTGGATGATAGGTTACGAATTTCCAGTCCTTAGTTTGTGGTAGAGAGTCAAACGTTCCTACAATATGAGGAAGAATTTTCTGAGTAGATTAAACTTCGTCTGACTTTGATGCTTTAGACGGGCCTATCTGCATATCTACAAAATCATCCTCAAGATCTGATAGTCTCCTATCAGACATTAGTCCATCATTGAACTTAATATGGATAGATTCTTCTACAACTAAGGTTCTTGTATTGAAAACTCTGTAAGCTTTAGATGTATCAGAATATCCCAGAAAGACTCCTTTATCCACCTTAGAATCAAATTTTCCCAATTGATCTTTGGTGTTTAAGATAAAACACTCACATCCAAAGGGATGAAAGTAAGCAATGTTGGGTCTTCTTCCTTTCCATAGTTCATAAGGAGTCTTTTCAATCATAGGTCTAATCAATACTCTGTTTTAAACATAACAAGCAGTGTTTACAGTTTCTGCCCAAAAGTGTTTAGCAAGAGAGTTTTCACAGAGCATGGTTCTTGCCATCTTTTGCAGAGTTCTATTTTTCCTTTCAACTACCCCATTTTGCTGAGGTGTTCTCGGTGAAGAGAAGTTGTGAAAAATCTCATTCTTTTCTCAAAAAGATCTGAACTTAACATTTTCAAACTCTGTTCCATGATCACTTCTGATGCTAGAAATGCAAAAACCTTTTTCATTTTGAATCCGTTTACAGAATATTTCAAAGACTTTGAAAGACTTATGTTTATGGCCTAGGAAGTATACCCATGTGTATCTTGAATAGTCATCTACAATGACTAAGCCATATTTCTTTCCGCCCAAACTTAACGTTCTAGTAAGACCAAATAAATCCATATGCAAGAGTTGCAACGGTCTAGAGGTGGAAACAACATTTTTAGATTTAAAAGAAGTTTTAATTTGTTTCCCCTTTTGACATACTTCACAGAAAAGATGGGTTTTCCAAGGAATCTCAAGCAATCCTCTTACTAGACCCTCTTTCAAGATTTTTGAAATGTGTTTCAGATTCACATGCCCAAGCTTTTTATGCCAAAACCATCTTTCATCTTCTCTGGATAGCAGATGCGTTACCTTCTGCTTGCTTAGATCTATAAGGTCAATTTCATACAGATTGTTGTGTCGTCTGGCAGAAAAGACAGACTTGCCATTATCTGTTTTGACTATGCATTTGTCCTTGTTGAAGGAGACTATATAACCATTATCACATAATTGGCTTATGCTCAATAGGTTATACTTCAAACTTTCAACATATAGGACGTTGTCTATGGAGGTTAGGGAGGACATACAAAATTTACCTACTCCTGAAATGCGTCCTTTTCCCATGCCTCCAAAGGCAACTCTGCCATTAACTGGCTTTAGGTCTAGGAACATAGACCTTTCTCCGGTCATGTGTCGCGAGCAACCAATGTCCAAGTACCAGCTCAAACCCTTGCCTTTTCCTACCAAGGATATCTGAAATAGGAATAATCTGAGATTTTGGTACCCAAATCTTTTTGGGTCTAGCAGCATTAGTACCCTTAGACATCTGCTTCTTCTTATGTATACATATGAATTTGGAATGTCCAGAATTTCCACATAAGTCACATTTGTCTGGGTCAGACTGAGTAGAAGCAGATGCATCTTTTTCTAAGCCTAAACCAGATTTATCATGGGGATGTTGATGATAATTTAAAAGCATAGTGAGTGTGTTAGAACTTTCAAAAACTTCCCAAAATCCTTGGTTAAGCAGATTACTTCTTCCCTTAGTTTTTCAACTATGGATGAATCGTCTATTTGACTAGGAGTACTGGTTTGACTTAGACTCTCTTCTAGAGTTTTGTTTTTTTTCTTCCAGTTCTATATTTGATTTCTTTAGCAATTCTACTTCACAAACAGATTGTTTATATTTTTGTTTAAATTTTTTGCACTGCTGAGAGATCATATGACAGTTCTGAAGTAAAACATCATAAGGAATCTATTCTTCATCGTCTGATGAAGAACTAGATGAGCTTTCAGATTCAGAACAAGTTTTTACCTCAACTTTTTCTTCTATTTCTGTCATCAGACAGATGTTTTCTTGTTCATCATCTGAACTACTGCTTTCCTCACTGTCTGAGTCATCCCATGTGGCCATCAGAATTTTCTTCTTTTTCTTGCCACCGAAGGACTTCTTTTTCTTTAGCCTTGGACATTCAGATTTCATGTGTCCTGGCTTTCTGCACTCGAAGCAGATGATCTCTTGACTGTCCTCCTTATCTTTCCTCTTGAATCTGGAATCTTTCTTCCTGGAGGACTGTCTGAACTAGTTTTTCTTTTTCAGCATCTGCTTCAATTTTCTTGCCATGAGGATGACTTCATCGTCTGTTGATTTGACAGAGCTTTTGTCTGATTCTTCTGTTTGAACTTTCAGAGCCTTGGGAGTTCTTTTCTTTTCTTCTTTGATATTGCTGGTTTCACTAGCTTTGAGAGTAGCAGAATTGTTGGTTTTGTTTGCAGGTAGTTGATCACGGTTCTGTAGATGTACTTCATGTACCCTAAGGACTCTTAACAGCTCATCCCAAGACAAGGTTCTCATGTTCCTTGCTCTTGGATAGTTGTGGCCTTTGGTTCCCACACCTTGGGCATACTATCAAACACTTTCATATTAATATGAGCTTTAGTATATGTGTGCCCAAGAGATTCTAGGTATGAGAGAACGACCTGAAGTCTTCCAAACATGTTATCGACACTTTCTCCCTCTTTCATGGAGAAGCTCTCATAGTGTCTGGTCAAAGTGGCAGCTTTCCTAAGTTGAACATCTTCTGTTCTCTCATAGTTGGTGCAGAGGGAATCCCATATCTCCTTGGCTAATTTCAGCCTACGTATCTTCTTGTACTCATTTCGGGTTAAAGCGCAGGTCAGAGTATATCTGGCCTTGTTGTTGAGTTGAAGAATGTTGTAGTCATCTTGGGTCCATTGATCTTCAGGCCTTGTGATGGGAATATCTCCATTTATGATGATGTTCCATAATTGATATTGATTGGATTTGATGTACATTTCCATGCGGTCTTTCCAGTAGGGATAGTCATCTCCAAGGAAGGCTGGAGGCCTTGTTAGAGAGGCTCCCTCAGGAATGAACTGATTGTCGTGACTTGCCATCTGGATCTTTTCCTCTAGACAGAGTCAGGTGCTCAACCCTTAGAGGCTGAGCTCTTATACCAAACTGTAAAGGCAAAAGTCACAAGAGGGGGGGTTGAATTGTGATTTATAAAATTTTTGCAAACTTTTATAAACAAAGTGTAGCGTTTGATCAGATAAAGAAGTTTTGAGAAAACGTTTCAATAGACGATAACTTAACAGATGAAAGCCTTTTAAATGAAACAGGTTTTAATCACAACCTAAAGTCAGTTCAAAGCAGTTATAAGAGATGTAAGACAAAGAAAGACAGCACAGGAGTTTATACTGGTTCGTCTCACCCCGAGACTACGTCCAGTTCTTGGCAAACCACCAAGTTTCAATAACTTATCACAAGTTACAAGTATTTTTCATTGCCACTTCTGGCTCACCCAAGTAGTATTTCACACTTAGCCTCTCCAAGCTAAAACTCAAGTATTCTTTACTACCAAGCCACTTCTGGCTCTAAAATTACTAGATTTGTTTTGTAAAGGGCGCACAGACTTTTAGAGCTATCATCTTATAGACAGATATACAAGATTAAGAGCTAAGTCTTTTTCTCTCAAGATACACAAGGTGGTTTGAGAGCCTTTTACAAAGTAAAGAATAAAGGTTTGAAAGAATGCTTGAATATGAATTCAGTTCATGTGTTGCTAGCATTTCAAAACTTCTTCTATATATACACTTGCTGAGGAAGTAACCGTTGTCTCTAAATGGTCTTCTTTCTTGCGTCTGACCATCATCTGAAGGAGGGTGGTTGAAGGCATTTAATGCGAGCATTAAATGCTTGTCACCAACTAGTCATTCTGAGCTGATAAAGCATTCTGCTTATTTTTCTTAAGATATACTCCAAATCCTTCTGCTGCAGTGGTCACATCGCTTGTTCAGACAAGTACTGATTGTTAGCTATAGCACGTCTTTTGAGGCGTGGGAAGCTTCAAAAACTTTGACTCTTCTTTCTATTCTCTTTTATGCACTTCGACAGATCCTAGGAGAGTGTTCTATGAACATTCCCTGCAAAATAGATAACAAAATGATAGTGTATTTACTATGCCTTCAAATGCTTCTTCAGACTATAGCGTCTATCTATGTATCTTCTGTATCTTAAAGACGCATATACAATGTTTTCGTCTGTTGGCATTTGTAAGACGCAATCTTTTAACTTAATATTTGTTTTGCATATAATCAAAATAATTGAGGGTCCTGATCCGTCTTATGACTCAACAAGTTTGACTTGAAAAAAAGCAAATGATTCATGAGGAGGGGAATTGAATTTCAAATGCATACGGTGTTAAACAATATCTACACTACACACTGAAATTGCTCTTTAGGGAAAGTTTGACTTTTAAGGCATGTACTGTCTAGGGCATATTTCAGAAACAGATTTGATGAAACAAGTGTGTATTTGGTGTAGGGTGGGTTCCTTTCAAACTTGATTTTATTAAAGCTGCAGTCTCTGTACAAAAAAAAAAGAAAAAAGAAAACAACAACAACAACAACTGCAATCTTAGTGCATATTTAAATGAACATTGACAAAATTAATTTTGAATAAAATTGATTTTCAGTGTATTTGGATATGCGGTGGTGTCAACTCGATTATTTTTTCACAGTCACAACAAAGCAACTCTTTGTTGCTTCCAATTTTTCAATTATTCACCACAATTTTTAAGCTAGAATTGATTATGCTTGGTATCCAAACACGCTATTTGAAGTGATGTGATTTATATTTAGATGTTTTTATTATAAAATCAAGTTAGGAGTAAAACCCAATATAAAATTTTTGATCTAACGCAAAAGTTACTTAAAGTTATTTCAACTCATAATCAAATAAGAATTCATAATAAACTCTGAACTATTCTCTATAGTGAAACTAAATATGTGAAAATTTATCTAAAACCAATTATAGACGCAGAATCAATTCTTCAACTTGAAACCAAACACACACTTAGTGTGTATTTAGATTAACTTTTAATTTTACCAAAATTAATTAAAAAATCACGTTTAAGGTTAGAGTAACAAATAATTTCTTCAATTTTTTCAATTTTTTACCATAATTTTGGGGTTAAAATTGATTCTAAGAAATATCCAAACACACTATTATCAATTTCATTCAAAATCAATTTTGCAAACTCTCATTCAACACCCACACTCAAATGTTTAAGAAGCAATAATTGTAAGCTCTAATTCGTATATATAATATCCCCAAAAAAGAGCTAGAGAATATGGTCTGTCAAAAATAAATCACTCAAAATGGTGTATGAATAGTTGGTATCTTAAATTTCTCCTCAAGATTATATTGTATAGGTGAGACATTTTAATCTTTAAGATTTAAAATTTTTCCGTTAGTCTCTAACTTCATAAAAAGCTATTTATTTTATTTTTTTAAACTTATTTTTTATTATCATTTTACACACACACACAAATATTAAAGTGAATGCTTTTTTTTAAGGATTAAAGTGAAAGCTATTTTATAAAAAAGTTTTTAAAAATTTAGAAACTAAAATGTTTAATATATACAATCTCAAAGACTAATTTAGAGACTCGTTCATAATATATGAGAATGTTCTCACTCTGTGCCCGAACTTCCCTTTAGAATATAACTAAAATTATTGAAAATCCTTCACACTTTATTTTAACTGTTTTCTTCCTCTTTCACTCCCTGTTTTTTTTTATCGTGTCATTAATTACATTTATTAATTTTCTTCTTCTTCGAAAGATTTATACACTTTTTCCAATTATTAACTCTGCCCACAGGGAAGGACAAGGTTCTCTTACAGCAAAATCTTTGCATTCTAATACACAATTCCAAATTTGATTTACTACTAGTATAGTTTTGGCGAGTATTTATAAATTTAGTTTTAAATGATCCTTATTTTACAAAATGGATTTTAATTAGAACTGAGTTTGAGATGAAGTATTTTATGTTTAAAAACTTTCTATTTCAAATTTTTACTCAATACACACACACACACACACACACACACACACACACACACACACACACACACACATATATATATATATATATATATATATATATATATATATATATATATTTGGTTTTACTCAAGTGCGCTTTTAGAAGTAACTTAGTTTAAAAAAAAGTAAAAACAACTAAATATAAGTTTGAGTGTGTCTCTAACTGTAAGCCAAACATACGCCTACATAGACATGCGGCCATCCTTAATTTGGGAAAATGTCAAATGTTGAAAATTTGCATCCAACTAAGAAAACCCAATTTAATGCATCATTCTGACTTGAAGGATTGGTCGTCTTAATTTTATTGGTAAGTTATCAGTAAGCATTTATAGATGTGTTCGAATGCTTGACTTTGGATTTAGACAACCTCCACTTCTACTTTACTTTATTTAAAAATTTAAAATAATTGAGGTATTGGAAAATTTTCAGATTTATATATATTGCTTGCATTCTATAGAGTTGAAGGGTAGCAGGGATTGTGTCATGAGTTTTAGATACTGAGCTGAGGCATTAAGAGTGGCCACTGAAGTCAATTTGAGTAAAAAATATAGGGGCCGAACCTTGGAATTCCTTTTCATATTTATGTGTAGGAGGTCTATATAAAATAAATAAATTTAGGGATAAGATTTATTTTTAAAATTAATTATAATAGTTTATTAAGTTTATTGTAACTCTATTTGAAAATTATTGTTTATTTTGTAAAAAATATAAAATTATTAACTAAATTATTATAACTGATTTAATTTAATATTTTTAATTGGTACTAAATTCAATCTATTGCTTTCAAAGAAAAAATCAATCTATTTAATTATATGAAAATATTATTTATTTTTACTAATATTCTTCTCTCATTTCCATTAATGAGAGGATATATGTTATTTTTAATAAAATTAAACGAGATATCATGTAATTACCAATCACATTAATAATTTTCTTTATTAGTTTTTTATCAAATAATTTCCATTTTTCTATTTCTATTTATATATATTGCACTGTAAGTATAATCATTTTCGTTTCTATCAGCTTTTTAATTTTCCTCTTTGTTTTTATTTTCGTTTCTATCAGCCATGGAAAGGGTTAGAAAATTTTTTAAAATTGTTTTTGCAGCATGCATGCCTAAAACTGTAAAGGAAGATGATGCAGCTTGCCCTGATAATGAAAGAAGTGAGAATGATTATAAAGGAGGTAGTGCATGCTTAAGGGTTTCATCTGGAGGAGCATCTGTTGAAGTAGCAAAAGATGCTTGCACACCAAAACCAGCATTACTGAATAAGAAGATAGCCACAAATACAAAACCTCAATTAAAGTCAGCAACCGTGACTGGGACTCCTCACTTGGCCCAAGAGAATCAAGCTATTAATAGGCAACGAGGAAAATCTACACAGGTAAATATATCTTCACAGTTAAAAGTTATTTTTTTGAAATGTATTCTTATTTATATTTATATTTTTTAACTTTTCAGATTCTGAATGTCAAACATCAAATTTTGCCTCATAATAAGTCAAAATTCGGTTTAACCGTGTCGTCTAGCACTAGTAAACCTCACAAAGAGGACAGAAAGGTTTGTTTTATCCCCTTAATTTTCATATATTAAATCAAATTCTTTCTGTTTCAAATTTTTTACTTAGTTTATTGAATTGTGTATTTAAAGGTTTATGTTCGTGAAGCACCAACAACACCAGCCTCTGTACCATTTGTATCAATGGCAGAAATGATGAAAAAATTTCAATCTAGTATTAGAGACCTGTCATTGCCCAGCGTTGTTTCTCATGTAATATATGGATCCAACTTTTCTACCCCCACTTCATCTTCTTATTGCACCACGTTTGAATAATTTTTTACTAAATATTCACAATGGTGCTTCTTTGATTCAGACAAAACCAAAACTTACATTGACTAGGCCTAAGGAACCTGAATTTGAGACATCTCAGCGGATTCGGCCAGCTAGGGTGAAGAGTAGTGCTGAGCTTGAGAAGAAATGATAGCTAAATTGCCAAAATTCAAGGCTCGACCATTGAATAAGAAGGTATTATTTCATTCTTCTTTTCTCCTAATTGATTGTTGTTCTATTTGTGCATAGACTTATGTGTTTTTTTCTTTTATATTATTATAGATTTTGCAAACTGCAACTTTGCCTCCTGTTCCAAGAAGTACACCAAAACTACCGGAGTTTAAGGTAAACCATCACCAAAGAATAGAAGATTGAATAGCTAATTACAATTGCAATATACATTAGAACTTACAATTGTAATCATTTTTTTTCTGGTGAAATGTAATTGTTTATTATTCTCATTGCAGCTTTCTTTGAAGTCTGAACCTGCACGTAATCACAACCCAATCCCAAGAAACACGATTCCAAATCCATTTCATCTCCCACACAGAGGTTCATTACTTTCCCTTAGTTGAAGAGAATGCAACAGTGTTTTAGTCTTGTTCTTCTAACACCAACATTCTTAACCATGACAGGAAAGAGGTGCTGAGAAAGAGAAGAAACTGGTCATGGAACTTGTTCAGAAACAGTTGGAAGAGGAAAACGCAAGGATTCCCAAGGCTAATCCATACCCTTACAGCACTGATTACCCTGTGGTACAGAATTTTATCAATTGGTGCATCTTTAATCTCTATTTGCTAACTGAAAAAATTATTAAAGTCACTGATATGATATGCAGATCCCACCAAAACCAGAACCAAAGCATTGCACAAGACCAGAGCCATTCCAATTGGAGAGCCTGGTGAGACATGAGAAAGAAATGCAAAGGGAACAGGAAGAAAGACACAGAATGGAAAAAGAAGAGGCTCAGATGAGACTCATGAGAGCGTTTAAGGCACAACCAATCTTAAAAGAGTGAGCAACAATCAAGACTTTTTTTAATGTGCAATATATGTTAGATTGAAACTACAAGTGAACTAAATTTTTCCATGGATGTTACTAAATGCAGGGACCCAATCCCCCTTCCAGAGAAGGTCCGCAAACCCCTCACACAAGTTCAGGAATTTAGTTTACATGTGAATCATCGGGCTGTGGATAGAGCACAATTTAATGAAAGGGTAACCAAAATTCCATATCTGTTTATTATTACTCTGGAAAAGAAAATTCAGAAAAGTATTCAGGGTTTTTACAGTACTCAAATGGCTTATTTTTTACAGATTAAGGAAAAAGAAATGATGTACAAACGATACAGAGAAGAGAGAGAAGCAGCAAAAATGGTATGATACCCAAGTTACTTTACTGTCTGCTATTTTTTACCACTAAAATTGGTTGCATGGATGACAATGATAATATTGTAAACATGAACATGCAGATAGAGGAAGAGAAAGCGTTGAAACAGTTGAGAAGGACAATGGTTCCACATGCTAGGCCAGTTCCTAATTTTGATCATCCATTTTGTCCCCAAAAGTATGCTTTTAAAACCGAACTAAACTTACTTCTCATTTTTTTTTTTACATTGTAGAATTTTTGAATGCTTATTATCTTCACACCACGTTGCTTTTAGGTCTTCAAAGGACACAACAAAATCCAAGTCACCAAATTTGCGTGTACTCCATAGAAGAAAGGAAAGACGCAAGGTATTCAATGGAACTGTGGTCTCGAGTCCAGCTGCGAGTCCAGCTGCTAGCATGAGATGACTCAATTTTTAAGTTCCAACTTGTGATTATTGTTCAAGAACTCTTGAATCATTGACCTCCCCCTAGGTGGTGTTGTGTTGTGTAACACTTACTCATAGCTCGCTATCGAATCTTAATTCTTTGATGATGGCATATGTATTAGTTTAAGCCATACAATGTGATGTCATCATTAATAGTGCTATTTTTCTGTAGATTAATAATGCTAATTAAATTATGAATTCCTCTGAAAATGTCTCCATATGTATTTAAATTTTGAAAAGTATTTTTTTTTTTGGAAGTCTTGAGACTTCCAAAAAATACTTTTCAAAATGTTAAAATTTTAATCCATTCTGAAAAGCAGTTTCATAACTTCTTTAGCTAAATTACTTACGTGATATATTAACTTCTTAAGTTAATTTAGCTCTTTAATTATTGAAAGTTATAAAAGAATTCCTTTCGGGGTGTTTGGTAGGAAAAGTTTTTGGTTTCCTAAGAATCTTAGATTGAAAATCTTGATTTCTCACGTTTGATATCAATTTTAAAAAATAACATTTCTAGGAAAGAATGTTTCCCACAAAAACTTTTCCACGAAGGAAGGTGGGGAATCTAACTTTTCAAATCATGATTACCAGGATTTATGATTCCAAGGAATCATGATTCTCGGGCTCTAAAAAAAACTTCTTCTCTATCAAACACTCCCTTTGTCTTATAGCACATTTATCTTTTTCGAAACACGGATTATTTTCAATTTTGAGATACAATTTTAAAACTTTTTACATGATTAGTGTCTTATAGCACATTTAACATTCGAAACATTGACAATCAAAGTTTTAAAATCAGTGTCTCAAAATTTTCAATTTGACAATCAATGTTACTTAAGAAACTATTCAACAGATTTTATAAAAAATCAAATTCCAACTTAAAATAAATTTAAGGTACCAAGTCACATGTAAAACCTCTCTGTGCTGTGCTTGATAGTTCAAGTTAAACGTGGTTGAAAATAAATGAAATTAAAACTGTAACAAATTTTACAGAGTACAACACAGCCTAGAATGTACCAAACTTACATGCAAGTTGAAACAAACTCTTGTGTAAATGACCTTTCGGGAGGTTCATATTACTTCACTATAGTTTTCTAGTTGACAATTTTCCTATGTACATACAGAATAAGTCCTGACATTCAATAAATATCAAAACTGTCTATAACCTTTCGGGAGGTTCATGTTATTTAACTATATATATATAGTTTTGTAGTTGAGAATTTTCCTATGTAAGTACAGAATACGTCCTGGCATTCATAAATCTCAAAACTGTCAATATAATGCTCATTCCTTCTGCCTGTATGCCAGAATCTGAAGCAGCAAAAAAAGGATAAAATTTAGTCAATACTTGAACAAGCAATAATATTGGGAAAAAGACGCTTCTTGGTACTCACCAAATGCTCCCTTTTAGTACCAAATGCTCCCTTTTAGATATGCATTTGGATTTAAGCCCTGCCAAAGATTCATTCCCTTACAAAGTTTCCAGTTCATCTTTGCTAGGATCTATAACCAGCGTAGTTAGCTCATCAGAGGATGAGGTTTCATCAGATGACTTCTTGTCACAAACTGTACTGCAGCACCCTCCTTTTACTGCCAATATCTCAACTTCTTCAACCGGCAAAGGTGTCTGTCGAGCAACATATTACACAGAAAAAGGACTAATATATTAGAAAATCATCATCAGGCTTAAAATTGGATCATTCAGAAAAGAGTATCAAACAATCATTTTCACCAATAAGAGAGCATTAGGAAATTAAACACAGTTTGTTATACATAATGATAAAGCACTAGAAACTAATTAGGTTTCTTCAGCATTTCTTCTTCTAGTATAAACTTTTCCTGTAAAAAAAATAAAAACTAGTTCTCGATACCTTTGTTAAAAGTACTGAGCTCTTAATTTTACTTTGACCAACCATAAATAAAAACTAATTTATTTTAAATCAAAGAAACCTTTTAATCTTTTAGTTTTTTTTTTTTCAGACGGATAGATAATCTGACAAAAATAAAGTAAAACAAAAAAAATGTGGTTTTACTGGCGGCTATTTTGTGGCGGTTATTATAAACCGCCAGAAATTTATACATTTCCGACTAATATCCTAACCGCCACAATTTGACCTCCACGTGTTTCGTGTTTGAAACCTATTTTTAGAACGTGGTGTACGCGCACTTCGCCATATGTTATTTTTGAAAAAAGAAAAAAAGTTCACGACTCTAAAATCCTATATTCTCAAAAGTCATCATCTTCTCAAAAGCCCTAGCTGTGGCATTCAAAGCCATTTATGGCATCTTACAGTTTCATTCTGATTAAATCCTAGCCTCGGTTTCTGTCAATTTTTTTCACAAATCGGAATTCTTAATTGTTATCATTGTTATTGTTGACGTTACGTTATGTTCTAATTGCGATTCAATTCAATTCAATTTCACTGCCACGCATATTGATGCCTTCAAGAACTTCACCGTCAAGATCGTATGCTGCTTTCTACTCCAATTTTTTTTTTTTTTTTAATTAGTGCAGTTTCAGCTTCGTTCACTTATTATCTGATTAATTATTGAACACTTGTTGCTTCGCTTTGCCATTAATCATCCATTCTTGCATATTTAGATTCCTAAACCCTTCTACAAATATATAGTATTAATTTGGATTGTAATATTTCATTTTCTTGTAGGTTCTTGATCCCCTGAGAAAAGATTGAGATGCTTGTGGATAGGACTGAATCTTTGCTCACAGGTTTCATTTTCTTCTCAATTTTGTGTTGACATAGCACATGATCCAACTCTGTTTAATAAATGAATTGACATATCTGTGACTTTGTCACTTGTTGCAGGCACAAGAGTTTACTGTAATGTTGCTTCTGGGTTTTCTTGAAAGCTGAGATTTTTTTTCAAGAAAATATGCCAAACTAAAATCCTTGCTGACCAAAGTATAACAAATAAGCATGTCTCAAGTAGTTTATACTTTATCCTGTCATCTTAGCAAGATAAATTATTTGAGTTCCTTTTTGACAAAGTTAGAAATCTGGTATTGATTATGAATTTTTATTTCTTGAAATGAATTCTTTCCCCAGCTTCTTTAAGATATAATGATCTGTTGATCACGACATAGATGCATTTGGATGCTAGTGTTCCATGAAGGAAGTTCCTAATATGCTAATACAAAAATTTTAACTGTCATATTGAATGTAATTTGTCATGCAGGAGATGAGAAAGAGCACTTGAAAGTGACTTTTTTGCACATTGACTCATTGTTGCAAGGACTCATCACTGTCAAGCTGAGTTTGACATGCACTTAGCTTCTACATCAAGTTTGCCAGGTTATTTCTGACTTTCCTCTGTTTGTATACAAAGGGCTACTCTTTTCTGAATGTTTTTATTTGTATGGTTTGGAGAAGCACTTCTCTGTTTTTAATTAGTTTAGCACTTTATCAAACTCTTAAAACTTTCTAATGTCCTTATTTTTTTTAATAGCTTTCATTTTCTCCTCCTTAATAAGCATAGTTTCTGCAACTTAACTATTTAAGTCAATTTTAATCCTATGGAATGCAATCTAATTGAGGCTTATGTCTTTTGCAGGTCGATGGCCACAGGGTTAGTCTAGGCACTCATAAGAACTTTGAAGATTTTGTCTTGAAGGCTTGGAGTTTTATTTTGCCCTTTGGGTGGAGATCCTAAAATTCCGATTGTCTTGTAAACAGTTACCCATTGAATGCGTTTTGATCTTGTCAAGCTAGCTAATTTTGTTTACATTCTGTGTCACTTGTAGGCCTAGGAAATAGCTAAGAAACTATGTGAGTCAATGACAGCAAGTCTTGAAAGCAAAAAAGCTAACTTCATTTACAAGGTTATCTTCAATGGTGTATACTAGTAGTTCAGCCCGATGTTGTCTGGGCATATTTTAACTCAAGTTTACATAATAAAAAGAGCACATAATAAAAAGAGCAAATTATTGCAACACTTCATGAGCTTTTATCAAATTACACATAAGTTTACTCTTTTTTTATTTTCCTACACTAACATCCTTTAAGTTTGAAAACATTACACTAGCACCTCCTTATATGTTTGAAAATATTATACTGGCACCTCCTCAAACCTTACACTAACACCCCTCACAAGGGAGGCGAAAGTAATGGTTAAAATAGCAAGGGGTGCTTATGTATTTACATAAAACCTCATGGGGTGTTGCTGTAATTTACTCTAATAAAAAATTGACTTTACTAAGGATTTCAACATACTAAATCACCAAGCTCTTTTGCAAAAAAACCTAAACCTAAAACAACTTAACATCTCTCACATTTTCATATCTATCATTTAAACCCGAGACAACTTAACCTAAATCAAATTTGGCATCCAGAAAATATTTAATAAATATTATATTTAATGATATTATTTAATTAGACCAAAATCACATGGTTACTGACTTTTTTTTAGGAGATGGTTACTGACATTTTGATGCATTTACAAAAATAAAAATACACTTATTTAAAAAAATTAATTATTTTTATTAACAAATCAAAGAAAATCATATTCTATATCATTTAACATGATATGCATATAACTAAGTATTGTTTTTTTCTTTCAAAAATATTGAGTATGATTTTATTCAGCATTAAATATTATAAGAAATAATAATTCGGTAATATTATAAAATAAAAGCTAATTCATAAATTAAAATTAAATTATTTACAAAATTGATTATTTAAAACAAATTTTATCTTTTAGAAAGGCTTCTTGTACATAATATTTTTAGTTGTTAAGATTCTTCAATTTTTTTATTATAAATAAAAATATTTAAAATTGAATTACTCTTCAAAAATACATGTTACACTTGTATACTACATTACATGTGATCATTAGAATCTAAGAGGACTTTGTTGTTTAACTTCAATCCATAAAATTAATGTTGTGTTTGGTTGAGATAATGGAAATAGAGAGGATGAAAATAGGAGATAAATATTTGAATTAAAGTAGACACAATTTTTTCTCCATTTCTCTCATCCTTCACCGTACCAAACACAACATAAGGGAATTCAAAGTGTTTCTTTTTTTTTTTTTTAGATAAAATTCACATGCTATAAGTGATTTTTAGCTCAAATATTTCCTTAATCATAGTTCAATTATTTACCATATATCATCATTATCATTTAGATTTAACGTTAATTTCCATACAGTAAAATATATATTTTATTTTTTATTTGAATAAATATAGTTTCAAATTTCTACGTTATGCATTATATTTTTATAATTTTATATAATCTTTTTATATATTTATAAAAAAAAAATTATTTAAGGATTACTAATATTGTTTAAGGTCAATATTATGTATTCTATAAATATTTTTGTTTTAATTATACCTTCATCTATTTAATTTGAATTATTATCTTTGTTCTACATTTTTTTACCCAAATTAATCCTTTTTTGTTTTCTTTAAATTAAGCAAACTTAAACCTGTCAATTTTCATATACTTAAAAGTTTTAAATTTTCATTTCTTTTACTCGTATTCTAGATTAATTGATTAGGCTGAAATGATTTAAACTTTCTTTCCACTAAATTTATAATTTCTATATTTTTAACTTTTTTACATTTTTTTTTGTTAACAACTTTTTTTACATTTTAAATCCCTGAATTTGATAAGAAAATAATAATTCAAAAGTTTTTAGTAGAGAACAACTTGACATCACAGGTATTTAATTTCAAAGTAAAAGACGTAATTAATTAAACTTATGGTATCAAAATCGCATAAAATTTTAACTAAAGAAACAAAAAAAAGTAATTCATATATTTTTTTTCTATCAATGTCCTTCACATATATAAAAAGTAAGAACAATAAATGAAACTTCAAAGTTAAATACAATATCTATTTCAAAAAATGATTACAAAGTTACAATCCACTATTGTTTATCGAAATATTTACACTGAAGAAAGAAATGATGGAAAGACATGTGAGTGAAGGCTGAACAATTCATGAGTTTAACAAAAATCTGATATCTTTATAATTGATAAGTTCCTAGGACTAGTAGAGGAGATTACTGTGTGCTTGGCCCATCAATGAATGGGCTTTTCTAGCAAGGACTTCAAAGGGAAGGATTTCAAATGTATGAAAAATACGAAGCAAAGTGGAACTGTGCCTAATGTATATGCTTACTGAATATTGTAATGGTGGGATGGTAGATAAAGCCTTTAAGGTGTTTGGTGAAATGTGTGAGAAAGGTATTGCATATGGTGCTATGACATGCAACATTTTAATCGGTGGGCTGTGTCGAATGAATAAGGTTGGGGAAGCAGTGAAGCTAGTTCATCAAGTCAACAGTGATGGCCTTAGTTCTAATATATTTACATACAACATACTAATCAATGGGTTTTGTGATGGTGGAATAATGAACACTGCTGTTAGATTATTCGATCAATTGAAATCAAATGGATTGTCCCCAACATTAGTGACCTATAATACTTTGATTGCAGGGTATTCTAAGGTTGGGAATATAGCAGGAGCTCTTAACTTGGTCAAGGATCCTTTAATAGTAGTTTTCAGTAGTGACATGAATTCAACACGTGGAGCACTATCATGCATAAGATTTTGAAGGGTAGTCGGCATAGGAACTGTTTCGGGGTGTGGAGGACAAATCTGTGAGCTTGAAAATGAAAGGCAAAGTTTGAAGATAATGGCTGAGAGTAGAATAATCTACCAATGAAGATACTAGAGACAGTGATAAACAAAAGCTATATTTTGCTTCAATTAGACCCAATTGTTCAGTAGAGTTTAAAGATTCTATGGTCTGCATATGATTTTTGTGTGTAGGGATAGATCTCATCTCATTACTGATTAAAGGATACTTCCAATGAAAGTTGTTTTAGGTCTTGCACCCAATTGGACTATGTAAGGGTGCTGCATATTTTAGACACTATACAAAATCGGTCTACTTTTTATTGGGTACCTATTGTACTCAATCTTTAATGAGTTTTCCTTATCCAGAAAAAAAAAAAACTTGGTCAAGGAAATTGAAGAGAGATGTGTTGCTCCTTCCAAAGTGACATATACAACTCTAATTGATACTTTTGCACGACTAAATTATAAGGAGAAAGCATCTTAGATGCATTCTTTAATGGAGAATGGTAACATCTGAGATGCATTCTTTAATGGAATGGTAACATGCATGAAAGGTCAAAGCTATTCAATTCATTGGATAAGCTGCACTTCAAACCAAACAGTGTCATATAAAACACATTGATTAATGGTTACTGTAAAGAAGGAAGCTCTTATGGGGCTCTTAGGCTAATCAATGAAATGGTTCACAATGGAATGGTTCAACCATAGAGCTTCTTTGTAGAGATGGAAGGTGGAAGGAAGCTAAAATTCTCTTAGGACAGATGATAAATTCAGGACTAAAGCCAAAACAGTTTCTTTGGACAATATGGTTTACAAAGTCAAGAGTGATGTTGAGAATGTTGAACTCGAAATTAAAATATTTTCTTTCTCTTGGTTCTATTTCTTATCAATAGAACATTATAATCATAAATAAAGCATAATAATACATCATATTTTTTTTCTATAATATTGCATATTTTCTTTCTCTTGATATTTTATGTCTTTCTAAGTTTTATCTACATCCTGAATGCATAATAATGCACCATATTTCTTTCTCTACACACGCTATCGAGATGAGGCCCAATAGATAAGCATAATTAGCCTGAAGAAATATGTAAGTTGTGCTTTTATTATAGAGGTTCAGAAATAAAAATCATCATAACCCAACACACAGAACTGATAATGGTTTGATTCTGTCCAAAAAGATAGTTTCCCCCCTACCATGCTTCTCTATAAACACAGAAAGAGAAAACTTATTTCTTGGATATAGGAAATGATCCTAGAACAGTTGAATTTTAAAATGCAAAACAAAAGCATACTCTGTACTCCAAGATTGACAAACAAAATGCAAACCTTTTACCACCTAATAGCCACCACATGCCGTGTAAGACAACCAAATTCTATGGTTTTTCCTAAGACAAACACACAAGCTGAAAATGGAAATGTACCCTTATATAGAAGAAGACATCCCAAAATAAATTGATGTGACAATGACTGATATTTTGACAGTATAACTGACTGACAAGACTAAAATATATAAAAATCATTTATATCTCACAAATTTACATATATACCACTACAATCTTATAATAACAATTATCTTTGATTTTTATACCTTTTTCTTAAAAACATTTATTTCTTACTTTGAATTTCATATCTCATCTCATCTTTATTTAATCTGTGCCTCCCTATTCTGGATTATTTATAATTGAGCATTCATATTCTTAATTTTTTTTAAAATATATATAAAAATTATTTACAATTGAGTATGCTGTTAGCAATTTCTTCTAATGCTTTTATCTGTATCTATATAAGCTTATATCAATTGTATCAACTTTCTGTGTACTTCCATTCTCGGAATTGATAATCAATCATTCAATTGTAAATGAAAATCTCTGACTTTGTTATTCCACTCATTAAATTTGTTATATGCTTCTTTATTTGTATTTCATTATAATTATAATTTCCAGTGCTATGATATTGGAAATCTTGTCATGATTAAAGTCTATAGCTCATCACTAACATTACTATAATATACATCCTGATGTAAAGTTTTATCTTGATTAGTAAAGGAACCATTGCCATCAGAGGGTGATAACTTCAGAACTCTCATCTTTTTGGAACTATGGTAACTGAAACAAAGGCCACTAACAAAGGTTGAGACAGGTGATGTTTTTTTTTACTGGTAATAATAGGTCATTTCAAATTTGTCCTCTGTTAAATTTTGATCAGGGAAACCTTTTACCAACTTATAGCCAATGAATTGCCTGTAACTGCAGAAACCTCAAAAATATACAATTTCTTTAATCATGTTGCAATATAGCAATCCAAATTGAAATGAATACTTTAAATTTCAGCTGACTTGCTATTCTACCCTTCTACCTCTGCCATAGTCAATGTAGCCTAGCTTTTCCACACTTCCTTCTTCTTGCAATAGCCGTAATTACCGTTTTTAGTCAGCCATCATGTTTACATTCTTGCAATTGGTGCCAATTCATGCATCTTACCCTTCCTAAGATTTATTACGGTTAAACTCCCATTTTATTAATATATTCTATGATCAAAATGTAAACAAATTGAGTACATTTGAATATAAAAGAAAAAGAGTATTCCTTTACCACTGAATTGAATTTTATAGTAAGGTGCACTTTGCATCAAGTTTGTGCAGTTGTAATTACAGTTTGTTACATAGCAGTGGTCCAGCCATGCCCCTCACTCTCTTGATAAATTATTAATATATTTGCTACTGAGAGTGCATAGTGATTAGTGAGAAGGATTTATTAGCATACCACTTGTGTGGCAAAAAAGAGAAGGAAACAACAGATAGATGGGAGGTGAGGTTTTATAGTAGTTGACTAAATGATCACCTTGTGCTCACATGTCTTATTTATGTGAATTATAAAATCTACCTTTTTTATATCTTCATGTGTAATGACTTGGGGTACCTATCCCAATTTTTCAGCAACTCATTCTTTCTCTTTGATGAAAAGAAAAATAGTTACCCCACAAACATGTCAACTTTAGAACCCTATAGTACAAAACAAAAAGAACACACAAAATCATATAACAATCAATTTGGGTAATTAACAAAGAACAAACATAAATTTTACTTACATTTGTGTCAAGAAGAACCATCTCAAACGCGTAAGGCTTCATCAAAGGGAACATGTGCCACGCACGGATGATCCTGACCTTAAAGCTCAAGGTCTGTTTCCCAAGATGAACATATCGGACCTCGTCAAACACTGCAACCATGTTGAATACTGAATCCCGAATAAGCACAACTTGATTTTGTTTGTGTGAATGATCAATGAATGAAATCTGGCTTTTATAGACATCCAATAGACGTATAAGATTGATTTGCCTATAGAATTTGCTTCGTTTTGATGGAAAATATCAAACATGATATGACAGTTAACTAACATGTCAATTATCGGGAATGTAATGTTTCAGACTGACAATATTTTATGCAAATACCACTTTTATAACAAAATCAGTTTCGACTGAACAAAAAAAAATAATACATTTCAGATTTCATAGTGCCCATGATTTTGGATCAGATCCGGCATCAGGCAAAATAAACAAAAAAAAATAAGAAACCCAAAAATAATAAACTCATTCAAAGTATACATCAATAAAAAATGTTTAATTGTAGGCCCAAGATTGTAATTCAATCCTATACAAAATATATATCATAAAACATGGTATTATAATAGTAAAGATGTTAAACAAAATCGAAAAATTTCCAAATGGACGTGTACAACGCACGGAATAAAAAATAAATGAAACTAACGATATTATAAGAAATAATATTTTCTTATAAATATTTAGTTAGTTTTTCATTCATTCACAAATAAATTTTATAATAAGATAAAAAAACTGTTACATTTTGAAAAAAACTAATACTCTAAAATATAAAGAAAAAAGCAAAATATATATTTTATCTTCTTTTAAAAAAACTCTATTAATAACACGTCAAATAATTACTTTTATACAATATATTTCAAAATTGAAATAAAAATAAATAGTTCTTCTGCACAAAAAATTTCACTTATTAATCTATTTAAAAAAATATACGTAAATAATTTATATAATTTATCAGGAAAAAAATTCAATGATTAATTATTAAAAAAAGGATATATTGGGACAATTTTATAATATTGATGCTTATATATCTTAGTCAACGTATAATATCACTAATTAATAAAAAAAAATAAAAAACCAGGTGAATATATAGATCTTAAATTAATAGTTAAACATGGTACAATAGTAAAGATGTTAAACAAAATCGAAAATTTTCAAGATACATTTTTTTTTTATTCTGTTCACTTTTTTTTTATTCAGTTCCCGATGGATGTGTAGAACGTACAGGATAAAAAAAAACTAACGATATTATAAGAAATAATATTTTCTTATGAATGTTTAGTTCGTTTTTCATTCATTAATCAATAAATTTTATAAAAAGATTAAAAACTGTTGCATTTTGAAAAATAATAATACTCTAAAGTATAAAGAAAAACCAAAATATATATTTTATCTTCATTTAAAAAACTCTATTAATAACACCTCAAATAATTACTTTTATACAATATATTTCAAAATTCAAATAAAAATAAATAGTTCTTCTGCACAAAAAATTTCACTAATTAATCTATTTAAAAAAAATAGACGTAAATAATTGTTATTCTTTATCAGATAAAAAATTCAATGATTAATTATTATAAAAAAAAAGTATATATTGGAACAATTTTATAATATTGTTGTCTTATATATTTTAGTCAACGTAAAATACCACTAATTACTGAAAAAATAAAAACCAGATGAATATATATATCTTAAATTAATAGTAAATGTTAATTATAATAATAATAGAAAAAATAATATTATTAATAATAATAACTTAAAAATGACAAATATAATAAACGAAAATTTATATAATTATTAAATTAAATAAACGGTGAATAGGAAATAAGAAATAAGAAATGTAATTTTTTCCAAATGAATAAAAAAATAAATAGGTGTGTCAATGTTAAATGAAGAAACGTGCATTGTATATCCTACTTTTAAGAAGTAGCAGAGAATATGCAGACCAAAAAAAAAAAAAAATTAACCTGTCCAAAAATTATATGTAAAAACAAAACAAAAATCACATGACAAGAAAAAAAAAAAAAAAAAAAAAGCACTCGGATCCAAGAAACACATGGCAGAAGAGTACTCCCACCCACAACTCTAAAAACCGGCCCACTAAAAAACAAACTCAGAAAAGAAAGAAAGCAAATACGAAAAGGGCACATAAGGTAAATTACTGTAGAATGAACAGTAATAAAGCAACAAATAGAACCCAAACAAATGTAAAGTAGTTGATTTGTTCTATCTTTTGCCCTATCAATATTTCATGCTTGATTTTTTTTTTTAATATGTATACTTCCTCTTATTGTAGCTATAGCATTAAAAGGTAAGCTCAAGCTTAAAGTTTTAAGTTATATTATGATATTGACTTTGAGCGCAAGTATGAGTTAGGACCACACATTTATCATTTCATGACAGAAGGATATACTGGAAGGGATCTTAAGGTGAATTTTGGTAGTGATTTACCTGCTTCTTGCCTCCCAAGCTTACTGAGTTATTAGTTGAGAAAGCAGACATGAAGAAGAAATGGTAAGTCTATTCTCATAATTTGTTACCACTCAACACTCATGTTTCTGGGTGGTGGCTATATGCTAATATGACATGCTAATTATTCTCATCCCTGTAAGTGCATAAACTATGTTATCTTATGCTCATTCTCTGTTACAGGCACTGTTATCTAGAGAACGTGCGTGAGCTGAGTTCCATGACTGGAGAAAAAGAGAAGAGGTATGGTTCCTTAAATTCCTTTCATTTATTATATTTTTATTATAGTATTTGTAATATGTTAATTAAGACAATTTCATATGTAGTAAGATCAAAGCAAGGTTAGATTTGAGATTAGATTGCATGAGGACATGCAAGGCTTAATTGCACAATGTATTTTTCTCATTGTTTTCTTTTTAAAGTGAAACACTTTTCTTATAACAAGTTGGACTTTTTGACAAGTTTCTCCACAGTTCAATCTTATTAGAGGAATGCTATTCAGCAGTCGCTTCAGTGGCAAACCACTGGCTTGATCTTCTTGATGTATGCTAAAGACATGTAGTTTAATTTCTACTCCTCATCCTGCTTATGTATTGGGTGGAGGCATTGGTTGGAAGGTAAGTTACAATGCACAAGTCATTTATTATTATTTAATTGCCTAGCTTATGCATGTGCATTAATTTGAATAGTTTCAAGACTTCAATCTTGTGACCACTTATTAAAAGTTAAAAATATTGGTGAGAGGTTGATATGACTGAGAGAAGGAATTTATATTGTTTGTTTTATCCAGGGGATTGGCATCTTACTTAACTGGTTCCACTGTTTCTGTGTAAGTCTTACTCTTCATTGAGTTTTAACTGCATCTTCTTCTTGTGTATGATCCATGTATCTTTCTATAGTAAAGGATAATACCTTGGAGTAGTATAGTGTGAAACTTTCAATATAAATATTTTGGCAGAGCGCCATATGTAAGTTTAGAGATGATAAGCCAAGCCAGCATATACGTTTGGAATTTGGCAACAAAAAAAGATAGGGAGTTCAAATATTTGAACATCTAGATATCCTTTGAAGGATTTATCCTTTTTGCCCTTATCCTTTTTCAGGGATAAATTGAAGTTGATTAGAGATTACTTTTTATTCTGCAGAAACTAAAAGTACATCCTTTTTGTGTATCTTTTAACCTATTTACATTGAAAACATGTTCTACATCTTATTATATGTTTAAGGCTCGTGACCTCATACTTATATTTTATTATTCTTAAGACTCAACCTGAGAGTGACCCTTTAATGGAATCTTTCTGGTTTAGGATAAAGGTGTAGCAGATAGATTGCATTGATATTGAAGGTGAAACTTTTATTTTAATTATTTAATTAATTATTTAATGGTTGCCAGATCAGGCATTCGAATAATTAGTATTCTCTTCTATGTGCCTTGACAAATTAATTATTTAAATTATGTGGTTTTATGTATGGAGGAAGAGAGATTGAAGAGAATGTAAAACTGTATTGATATTAATTGAAATGTATTACAATGTACTATTCATGTATTATTGTTGTGTTTGATATCTTCATAGTCTGCAGTTATATGGTCTCATAATATTTTGTTTGGCTTATCCTTGTTCCTTTTATTTTTATCTAGGGGAAAGTAGGCTAGGTATTACTTATATCCAGTGTAATTGTAAAAAACTATCAAATGTTCCAATTCCTTCCCACAGCAAATTTTTAAAAAAATTATGGATGCATTTTCTGGCGGTTATTAGCTGCTAGTAAATGCTAAATTAAAACTGATTCATAATGCATTTTCTGGCGGCTAAAGAATGCATTTTCTGGCGGCTTTAAACCGCCAGTAAATGTTGAGAATTTTCTGACGGTTTATTCAGAGTCAATACTAGCGGCTATTTAAAATCCATCAAAAGCTGTTTGTGACACGCGTACTCCTGACAGTTTTTTTAGTGTCAAAATTGCCATTTGTGGCGGCTTTTAGCCGCCAGAAACTGCAACTTTAGCCGCCACAAATCATCACTTTTTTTCGTAGTGATATACCTACTTAGCTTCCGCTTCCGCTCCCCACACACAAGAAACCCTTCCCCATCACATCTGGCAACAACAACTGTCTTGTCCTTCCCTCTATTTTCTTGCTATTTTGCTACCACTTTCCATACATATTCTTTCTGTTTTTTATTTTTTTTGTCAATACCACTTTCCATCTTCTGTCTGTATTTGATTTCCTTCAATGTCCATGCATGTTGATCACCACCTCATTCACCTGAAGGATCAGAGCCTGGGTCCTGGGCGTCGTCGCTCTTATCACCAAATTTTTATGTCTTGATCCAAATCATTTAGGAAGGTTTCTCTAATTGGCAAGGACCAGAATTATAGTATTTTACAACAATATAGAATCGAATTTACTCGTTGATATGAAGATTTTATTGGTGACTTTTGAAACTTACCTAATTTTTTTTTATATTTCCTAAAAAGAATTGCATTTTCAAACCTTAATCATGATTGCAATGACAAGTATTTTGAGTTTCAAAACCATGGTCCATGTCTACAACTTCCTAGTATTTATAGTATTGAAGGTTTTGAGTTCTTCTTGTTAGGATCTTAATTAATACTAGTAATTTAAAACCTTGTCGAGTCGAGATAGACTGGGTATAGGAGGAATAATTGAATAGCCAACAAATCACGATGAATTCAATGCACCCTGGGTAGAGAGGAATAACTTGTAGTTTGAGTCTTTGAAATGATCTTCCTCACGCAAGATGGCATCGTCCAAAATACTAAAAGCAAATAAATAAAATAAGTTCATTTAAGGGTTAATATTTTATTAAAATTAAAATTGATTTTTGAAGTACTTTGAAGGATTAAAATATATTTTACTCATAATTTTAAACATTGCCAAAAAAAAAAAACCTACCTTTTAGATTGTTTTCTTAACCTAGAGTATCTTTGACTAACCATTATAAACTAATTCTTTGAAATAATGAAATTAATTTAGAATGTGAGGCTATGAAAAATGTTCTTAGCACTTATGAGCAAGCATTAGGCCAAGCTTTTAATTCACAAAAATCTGAGATATTTTTTTTAGCAAGAATGTGTGTCAAGATATTCATGATGAAGTGTTAGGGGTGTTGGAAGTCAAGGAAGGTACAGGGATGAGAAAGTATTTGGGATTACCATCTCTCATAGGTAGGAGCAAAAAATGAACATTTAGATATATCAAGGATAGAGTTTAGAAGAGGTTAAGTTCTTGGAATGGTAAAATGTTATCTATGGCTAGGTGTGAGGTCCTCGTAAAAGTTATGGCACATGCAATTCCATCTTATTGTATGAGCATCCATTTGTTTCCTCATTCTCTTTGTGAGGAAATTGAATGTATGTTGAATTCATTTTGGTGGGGTTCAGTGAGAAGGGATGAACAAGGAATTAACAGGATGGCATGGGAAAAACTGGTTGTATATAAGAAGATTGGTGGAATGGGTTTTAGAAACATCTATGGTTTTAACTTGGCAATGCTTAGCAAGCAAGGTTTGAAGTTCATCTCCAACCTAAAAGCTATGGTTTTACGAGTATTTAAAGCTACATACTTTCCAAGGTTGGAGTTTATGGACATCGAGGTTGGTCACAACTTGTCTTATTATTGGCGTAGCATATACAAATCAAATGTATTGTTAAAAAAAGGTTATAGGTGGAAAATTGGAGATGGTGCATTGATTAAGGTTTGGTCTGACCCATGGTTAAGGAGTGAAAAGCAACCAAGGATCACTATATTACCAAATGGTGAGGTTTCACAACTCACAATTAAGGATCTTATGATCTAGGGTGAAATGAGGTGGAATACAAATTTAATAAATGTATTGTTTAATCATCTTAATGTGGAGGCTATGTAGACCCTGTTATTTTTATCTGTGAGAGAGGATGTACATGGAGTGAAAATTTGTAGAGGTGCACCTCCTATTTCACACCTTATTTTAGCTGATGATTTTCTCTTTTTTAGAGCTTATTTGGTGGAATGTGAGGCTATGAAAAAGTTCTTAGCACTTATGAGCAAGCATATGGCCAAGCTTTTAATTCACAAAAATCTGAGATATTTTTTTAGCAAGAATGTGTGTCAAGATATTCATGATGAAGTGTTAGAGGTGTTGGAAGTCAAGGAAGGTATAGGGATGAGAAAGTATTTGGGATTACCATCTCTCATAGGTAGGAGCAAAAAATGAACATTTAGATATATCAAGGATAGAGTTTGGAAGAGGTTAAGTTCTTGGAACGGTAAAATGTTATCTATGGCTAGGCGTGAGGTCCCCATAAAAGTTGGGGCACATGCAATTCCATCTTATTGTATGAGCATCTATTTGTTTACTCATTCTCTTTGTGAGGAAATTGAATGTATGTTGAATTCTGAATTCATTTTGGTGGGGTTCAGCGAGAAGGGATGAACGAGGAATTAACTGGATGGCATGGGAGAAACTAGTTGTATATAAGAAGTTTGGTGGAATGGGTTTTAGAAATATCTATGGTTTTAATTTGGCAATGCTTAGCAAGCAAGGTTTGAAGTTCATGTCCAACCCAAAAGCTATGGTTTTACGAGTATTTAAAGCTACATACTTTCCAAGGTTGGAGTTTATGGACATCGAGGTTGGTCACAACTTGTCTTATTATTGGCGTAGCATCTACAAATCAAATGTATTGTTAAAAAAAAGGTTATAGGTGGAAAATTGGAGATGGTGCATTGATTAAGGTTTGGTCTGACCCATGGTTAAGGAGTGAAAAGCAACCAAGGATCACTATATTACCAAATGGTGAGGTTTCACAACTCACAGTTAAGGATCTTATGATCTAGGGTGAAATGAGGTGGAATACAAATTTAATAAATGTATTGTTTAATCATCTTGATGTGGAGGCTATGTAGACCTTGTTATTTTTATCTGTGAGAGAGGGTGTATGAATTTAGGCACCAAAGAATAATGGAACCTATTTTGTTAAATCAACTTATAGGATTCTTATGGACAAAGTTATTGATTTGTCCCATTTGTATAGTCCTGGAAATTGGTCATTGCTATGGAAGTTGTAGGTGCCATCGCGGTGTGAAGGTATTCATTTGGAGGACTTGTAGGGATTGCCTACATCTACATGTTAGATTAAGATTGTGTTATAAAGGATTTGATTGTCAAGCAAGTTGTGAAATGTGTAATGAGGAATTGGAAAATGTTTGGCATTTCTTCTTAACTTGTGAGTTAAGTAAAAAATGTTGGTATAAAGTTTCGTTGCGGCAAGATATTCATCCTCTATTGACCTAGTTTAATAGCTTTGTAGATTTTTGTTTCCACTTTATGTTGAAGTGTGACCCCTATAAACAAGCTCTTTTTGCTACAATCCTCTGAAGTATTTGGAAAGGTCGAAACGACAAAGTGTAAAAGGGTCACTTGTTAGATGTAGTTCAGATTGTGATGCGAGCTAAACATGCACTTAGTGATTAGACTTCAACCTCTGGCATGCATAGCAACAGGCAAATACAACAACCAAACATGAGGATTGTAATGTGGAAAGCTCCCTCAAATAATTATTTCAAATGTAATGTTGATGCAACTTTTCCAAACTAGGGTAGCTCTACTAGTTGGGGGAATGTGTTTACGTGATGAAGAGGGTGAGTTTGTGTTAGTAAAATCTTCTTGGTTGAATACATGTTCCTTTTCTCGAAAGTGAAGCTTTGGGCATATTCCAAGCTTTCCAATGGCTAGTTAATATGGAATGTCACATGTCATTATAGAAATGGATTGTAAGACGTGGTTGACAAAGTTATGGACAATAATATTGACTCATATGAACTTTTATCATTATGCTCCATCTTGTATCTCTTTGCTTATTTATAATGATAATGATATGAATTGGTTTATGTTAAAAAAAAAATTACGTAAACAAAATATATTATTATATTAAAATTATTTAATATTTATATGTTAAGTAATACTCCCTCCGGACTAAAATATAAGAAAAAAAAATTATATGCGTGATGGACTAAAATATAAGCAAATTTTAACTAATTTTTTCCTATTTAGTGATACCATCTCCAAAATATTCTTCATTTAATTGGAGTTTTATTTCTAACAATCATTTTTTTTGTTATATGCAATTAAATATAAGGGATATTTTAGGAAATGAATTAATTTTTTTATTGAAACTATCAAAATTAAATGATGCTAACTAATTTTCTTATCTTAAAGGATGTGATTCAATTTTTTATTTTTTTTATATTTCAATCCGGAAGGAGTATATATTTAACATCCTTTAACTTATGCACTACATATTTATTTATTATAAATTTTAAGTTTTTAACTGCAATATAACTTATATATTTAAAATATTTATTTATTATAAATTCAATAAAGTTTAATTATATAAAAACAGAAATTTAAAAAATCTTGCTATACTCGTTAAAAATAAATGTAAATTGTTAGTATTGAATAAAATCCATTAATCTACGTAAAATTCACCTAACTACATCATCACACGCTGCAAGAGATAGATAGATATAGAGAGAGAGAGAGAGAGAGAGAGAGAAAAGGCATTGACACCAAAATCGCGAATCTCATTCTTGCGCTTCTGCTTCGCGTTGGTGATCCTCCTCTCCTCTCACTCCTCTCACCACCAATAGCAATAGCAATGCCTGCTCAGAAGCGTTCCTTCCCTGATTCTCCTAACGATCACCACCGCCACGCCAAACAACGCCACGAAGAACAAAAAACAGAAGCAGAAGAAGAAGAAGAAGAAGAAGCACAACAACAGCAACAAGAAGAAGAAGAAGAGGATAATAATAAATCAGATGGTTGACCTTTATTATTTATATATTTCCCTTCCTTTCTTCCTTCTAGATTCTTCTATTTTTCTTCTTCTCACCTTTCCTTCTTTCTCTTCTCAGATTCTCACCACGCACCATCCTCTCCCTCCGAAGACAAATCCGAGTACTCTCTCTCTCTCTCGCATCATACGCATTACTTACGAACTTCTATTTTCTCGTTTGTTCCTTTCGATGTTGCCGTTTTGATCCAGCTTGTGTCGTTCCACCTACGACGCACGCGGTTTCCGAATTCCCCCGATTTGATTCGTAATCGCTCGTTTGCATGCTTCGATTTTCCTCGTCTTCGTGCGTGTGTGCGACGCCGTCGTTTTTATTTGTGGCGTAGGTTTTGTTATTATTGGGTCCTAACTAATTTGACTCATAACATGTTTTTGCTTAGCAACGTTAATTAATTAGAACTGAAGATCTCATTCAACGTGGTTTTCGACTGTTTGTCATATGAAGTTTGACTTGAAAGGCAAATGATTCATGAGGAGGGGAACTGAATTTCAAATGCGTACGGTGTTAAACAATATCTACACTACACACTGAAATTGCTCTTTAGGGAAAGTTTGACTTTTAAGGCAAGGACTGTCTAGGGCATATTTCAGAAACATATTTGATGAAACAAGTGTGTATTTGGTGTAGGGTGAGTTCCTTTCAAACGTGATTTTATTAAAACTGCAGTCTCTGTACAAAAAAAAAAAAAAACAAACAACAACAACAACTGTAATCTTAGTGCATATTTAAATGAACATTGACAAAATTAATTTTGAATAAAATTGATTTTCAGTGTATTTGGATATGCGGTGGTGTCAACTCAATTATTTTTTCACAGTCACAAAAAAGCAACTCTTTGTTGCTTCCAAATTTTCAATTATTCACCACAATTTTTAAGCTAGAATCGATTATCCTTGGTATCCAAACACGCTATTTGAAGTGATGTAATTTATATTTAGATGTTTTTATTATAAAATCAAGTTAGGAGTAAAATTCAATGTAAATTTTTTGATCCAACGCAAAAGTTACTTAAAGTTACTTCAACTCATAATCAATTATGAATTCATAATAAACTCTGAACTATTCTCTATAGTGAAACCAAATATGTGACAATTTATCTAAAATCAATTCTAGACGCATAATCAATTCTTCAACTTGAAACCAAGCACACACTTAGTGTGTATTTAGATTAACTTTTAATTTTACCAAAATTAATTAAAAACTCATGTTTAAGGTTAAAGTAACAAATAATTTCTTCAACTTTTTCAATTTTTTACCATAATTTTGGGGTTAAAATTGATTCTAAGAAATATCCAAACACACTATTATCAATTTCATTCAAAATCAATTTTGCAAACTCTCATTCAACAGCCACACTCAAATGTTTAAGAAGCAATAATTGTAAGCTCTAATTCGTATATATAATATCCCCAAAAAAGAGCTAGAGAATATGGTTTGTCAAAAATAAATCACCCAAGTTGGTGTATGAATAGTTGGTATCTTAAATTTCTCCTCAAGATTATATTGTATAGGTGAGACATTTTAATCATTAAGATTTAAAATTTTTCCGTTAGTCTCTAACTTCATAAAAAGCTATTTATTTTATTTTTTTTAAACTTATTTTTTATTATCATTTTACACACACACACAAATATTAAAGTGAATGCTTTTTTTTAAGGATTAAAGTGAAAGCTATTTTATAAAAAGTTTTAAAAAATTTAGAAACTAAAATGTTCAATATATAGATTCTCATAGACTAATTTAGAGACTCGTTCATAATATATGAGAATGTTCCACTCTGTGGCCCAACTTCCCTTCAGAATATAACTAAAATTATTGAAAATCCTTCACACTTTATTTTAACTGTTTTCTTCCTCTTTGACTCCCTATTTTTTTTTATCGTGTCATTAATTACATTTATTATTTTTTCTTCTTCTTCGAAAGATTTATACACTCTCATGTGATGTGAAATGAAAATTTTCCAATTATTAACTCTGCCCACAAGGAAGGACAAGGTTCTCTTACAGCAAAATCTTTGCATTCTAATACACAGTCCCAAATTTGATTTACTACTAGTATAGTTTCGGCGAGTATTTATAAATTTAGTTTTAAATGATCCTTATTTTACAAAATGGATTTTAATTAGAACTGAGGTTGAGATGAAGTGTTTTACGTTTAAAAACTTTCTATTTCAAATTTTTACTCAATACATATATATATATATATATATATATATATATATATATATATATATATATATATATATATTTTGGTTTTACTCAAGTGCGCTTTTAGAAGTAACTTAGTTTAAAAAAAAAAAGTAAAAACAACTAAATATAAGTTTGAGTGTGTCTCTAACTGTAAGCCAAACATAGGCCTACATAGACATGCGGCCATCCTTAATTTGCGAAAATGTCAAATGTTGAAAATTTGCATCCAACTAAGAAAACCCAATTTAATGCATCATTCTGACTTGAAGGATTGGTCATCTTAATTTTATTGGTAAGTTATCAGCAAGCATTTATAGATGTATTCGAATGCTTGACTTTGGATTTATACAACCTCCACTTCTACTTTACTTTATTTAAAAATTTAAAATAATTGAGGTACTGGAAAATTTTCAGATTTATATATATTGCTTGCATTCTATAGAGTTGAAGGGTAGCAGGGATTGTGTCATGAGTTTTAGATACTGAGCTGAGGCATTAAGAGTGGCCACTGAAGTCAATTTGAGTAAAAAAATACATGGGCCGAAACTTGGAATTCCTTTTCATATTTATGTGTAGGAGGTCTATATAAAATAAATAAATTTATAGATAAGATTTATTTTTAAAATTAATTATAATAGTTTATTAAGTTTATTTTAACTTTATTTGAAAATTATTGTTTATTTTGTAAAAAATATAAAATTATTAACTAAATTATTATAACTGATTTAATTTAATATTTTTAATTGATACTAAATTCAATCTATTGCTTTCAAAGAAAAAATCGATCTATTTAATTATATGAAAATATTATTTATTTTTACTAATATTCTTCTCTCATTTCCATTAATGAGAGGAGATATGTATTTTTAATAAAATTAAACGAGATATCTTGAAATTTTTTTAGGTATTTTCTCATTTTATGCCAATTTGGAAGGGAATAATCTTTTTAGATCTCACAAAAAAAATATAATCTTTTTATTATTTCACCTCCCAAACATATCGTGAAATTTTGATATTTCTATCTTATTTCTCTTATTTCCATTTTTCTTTTCTTTATTTTCATCAAAACAAACAGGTAGTTAGAGTTTCGAAAATTGTCTTTAATATTATTGTTATAGTAAAATATTTGTTGAAAGTATTTTATTACTCCTTAATACTAAATTGACGAGAAGTAGAGCAATTAATAAAGAACAACATTAACAAATATTAATTATGTCAATTATTTTTCTTATATTTATATTTTATTTGCTTGTTCAATTATGTTTAAATAAAATATTACTAATAAATAACATTAATATTTAAAAACTATTAATTTCCTTCGGTCTGCACCTCTACTTTACTTTAATGAGTGTGTGAACCTGTCAATTTATTTAATACAATTGCGAAACGTGGCTCCATAACAAAAACAAAAAAAAAAATTGCATAATTTTCATTTGTAAATAAAAATCATGTTATGAGAAAGATAACAATCATGTAAATAAAAATCCTTTCCTTTATGGTAAATAATCACGTTAATAATTTCATATGGTAATTACTAATCACATTAAAAAGATAACAATCAAATTAATAATTTTCTTTATTAGTTTTTTATCACAATATTTATAATAATTTCTATTTTTCTATTTCTATTTATATATATTGCATGTAAGTATAATCATTTTGGTTTCTATTAGCTTTTTATTTTTCCTCTTTGTTTACCCTTTGTTCTTTGATTGCATGTGTTTGTGGCTATGGGAAGGGTGAGAAAATTTTTTAAAATTGTTTTTGCAGCATGCATGCCTAAAATCAAGACTGGTAGATCTACTACTGTGGATAGCTTGTGTGATTTTAGTGAAGCTGACAAAATGCAGAAGGTACTGTTAATTACTTCAATTTTGATGATATAGATATATACTTTAATTTTGACTCCTTTAACTGATAATCTATTGTTTTAATAGATGTTAGCTAGCGTTGATGATAATTTTATGGAAACCAATATACAACCACAGAGCACGACTACCAAAACAGAGGAAGATGAAATTGACAAGGTGCAGAAGGTACTACTGCTTCAATTTTGGTGATATACATGCATTATATGGATTTGGATCCTTTGACTGATTATATTTTATTTTACTAGATGTCAACAAGTGTTGATGATAAAGTTCTGGTTAAATTTTGGTTTCCAGAACTTTATCATCAACACTTGCTGACGTCTAGTAAAATAAAATATAATCAGTCAAAGAATCCAAATCTATATAGTGCATGTATATCACCAAAATTGAAGCAGTAGTACCTTCTGCACTTTGTCAGCTTCATCTTCCTCTGTTTTGGTAGTCGTGCTCTGTGGTTGTATATTGGTTTCCAATCTACCAGTCTTGATTTTAGGCATGAACTAGTACGATACCCGTGCAGACGCACGGGTCACATCCACTGTTAAGCATACTTTAAAAGGAAGTAAACATTGTAATATATATTGAATTGAGTGAGATGATATATAGTTTGTTTACAAAATGACATTATTTGAGAACATAGACCTTATTTGAGTTGAAAAGAGACATTGTTTAAGTAATTTATACTACTTTCCAAAAATGCGATGCTATTTGTTTCCAATTAAAACTATGTCGTTTTAAAGTATTGATTAGTTTTAATTTTTCTAGTATTTTAATAATAATAAAAAATTATATATATATATATATATATATATATATATATATATATATATATATATATATATATATATATATATATATATAACTCAATAGTCAATACAGTTGACGTTTTCTTTGCATCGTAGGTAATAACCATCTAAAAAGTTAAATTTAATTTGGTCACCATATGTAACAACGTTTTCTTTAAATTGTAGGTAATGTTTTTGGTTAAAAAATTATATAAAACTATGTTTATATGATATCATACACGTGAAATTAAATACTTTTGATTTTTATATGAAAGTCAATTTCTTTAAAGTTTTAAATTTACGTGTGCTCCCTCTTGTTTTATTTTGTCATTATTTGGCCTTACTTAACTAATAACTATGGTATAAAGGGAACAGGTTGCAGATGCCTAGAGCCTAGAGATTACCTAGTCATGAAAGTTGAGAGTTTGATAATCAATTCAAAAGTTGATGATAGTTTAATTAAAGAAATACGAAATGGTTTGGTGGTAGCATATGAGAATCTGTCGAGAAATGAGTGGGTTTATAGGTGTGATTCATATTTATGGGCCCATCCATCTTATCTCGTTCGCAGTCAATGCATTCAAGTCAAGTAGTGGATGTATCCAAATCCTAGTTTTGTTTAGATGTGATTATGTTTATATGCCAGTCACTTTTCTAGGATGAAAAAAAGAAAAGAAAGAAAAATCCGTATTCGACACTCTTGACAACATGACCCTTTATAGCCGGAATAATTTGAGATAGCTAACACATTTAAATGGATTTGCAATAGTTAGTGTAAAGAAATTGCAATAATGTCATATTGCTTGCGGCTACATCAGGAGCATTGTTAAGACTGCACATTAAAAAATGAGTATGAGATTTCAGTAGTTGGTAAAAAAATTTGATAGGAAAGGAAGTGTATGCTAAATAGAATGAGGAATATAAGGGAAATCAATGAATCAACCGAGATTTGAAACAACCACTTA
This sequence comes from Pueraria montana var. lobata, assembly GCA_026413185.1. Lineage (NCBI taxonomy): Eukaryota > Viridiplantae > Streptophyta > Magnoliopsida > Fabales > Fabaceae > Pueraria > Pueraria montana. Next base: position 24,368,945 of record CM048654.1, read on the forward strand.
TTGATAAAGGAAACGCACCAGAATCCTCATTAAGCCAGCAATAAAAAAATGGTTTGGTGATCTGTAGAATTTAATTGAATGTAAAATTATTAAGTACAGAATTGTCAATATTTACCAAATAATATAGACCATGAAAGAATAAGTACATACCAACAACAGTGGAGGCTGTTGAAATTCCTCAAAAATTCAAATCAATGACCTGTGGAGATGTATGAGGGAACCGTGTGTGAGACATCATTTCGTAAGTTCTGAGAGCAGAATGGAAGTCATACTTATGAATTCCAACAGCAACCCTTATACAGAAAGCAAGACAGAAATGAAATTGACAGCATACAAAAAAATTAGCCAAACAAAACTTAAGAACATGTAACATGATGGAACCAAATATTACAATATAGAGACACAATATTAGAGTAAAAAAATAGTAACTATACTAAAATAAACGAACTACAATCAGATACTCCAAGCTATACAACACCAGAATGCTTAAGTGGGTAATCCAATAGAACGTAAACCACAAATGCACCAATTACATGTGTTTTAACTTAATTTCAAATTCAATTTTGTTATGACTTGACAACAACACAGCCGTACTGAAACCTATCCGGTAAATGGTAACTACTAATATAAATATACAACACAGGGTGTACTGATTTCAGTTGTCAAGGTACACATTCTGATTGCACTTGTGAGGTCAGATAAATAAATTCCAACTTTGTTTCCTTAAATAAATTAAAAGTTTATATACAATAATAAAAAAAAATTGGATCAAGTTAAAAAATAATGAAATAGCACGTGCAGTTTGAAATCTTTCATTCATAAAAGATCTACAAAAAAAAAACATGGCACAAGCAAATCATTTGTTTCAAGACTTCCAAGAAATCATGAAGGAGAAAATCCATAGTAGATGTTTCTAAACCATTTTAATCAAAACATTCATATTCAAGTAGTAAATAAATACTTATGATCAAAGTATTACTTAGCATCATCTGCATATCAATAAGAGAATTTAGATCATTCCTTTATCAGCAGTGATCATTTCTTTTATCAGTGGGATTTAGATATACCTGACATGTGTGCAATATGTCTCATATGTCATATTAGATGTTTAAATGGTAAAGCATCTGCAAGGACATTTAGAGATTAGCAAGTTATACCTTTTATGAATAATTTGAATAGTGTGACAAAGTATAATTGTTAAGCTGATTTTAGTCATACCTTTGATGAATAATTACTTCTATGGCAAAGCTGAGTGCAGAGTCATATATTTGAAATTTTGAGATAAAATTTCAAATATCCATTATGCTAGCAGGCTGAGAGAGACTATTATTGGTCAAAACATAACACTAAAGCCATGATGGCAATGGCAACAATCTGCAGAATTGGAAAGAAATTTTAAAAGATAAATAAAAGTAATTTTAACATAATTTAAATTACATTGGTATGTATAACCCTTACCAAAATATTGTAGTAGTTGCTCCAAAAAGGCAAAAAATAGCTGATGTGTTCAAAAACTCTGTTACACAAGAAGCAATGTGGTTAATATTATATTGGGAAATATACCTTATTAATGATACATAATTAATTAGACACTAACCACAAGTTTTGGAAAACTTCCTTAAAGACAACATTGGTAGTTGTTTTTAAGGCTTTTCCTTCTTTGTCATGTATTAAAATCTTCAACCCTTGTTTACTCTGCACTCTAGAAAATGCTACATATAATTGGCCATGACTAAAGACAGGTCTAGGCAAATATAAGCCAATATTTTGCAGTGATTGACCTTGAGATTTGTTAATGGTCATAGCATATGAAACAATCAAAGGAAATTGTCTCCTCACAAGCTTAAAAGGCCATGGTGATTGGGAAGGAGATAAAGACATTCGAGGTATGTAAATTAAATTTCCAATGTTCTTCCCAGAGATGATCTTTGCTTCAATAACATGATTTGCCAGTCTTGTGACTATCAATCTAGTGCCATTGCACAAACCTTCAGATTGATCTAGATTCCTTAACAACATTATTGGAGTGCCACTCTTTAATTTGATTCTATGATTAGGAAGGCCTGATGTCTTTAATGTGTTAAGGAATTCAGGAGTGATTGCCTCTAGTGGTGCACTTTCAACTGTATCTGACATATCCACAGAATCTGAGCTAAGATACTCTCTCTCATCACCAGGAATCAATGATAGCACATAATCGTTTATCTAGTCAACAGTGTCAATATTTGATGCCAAGATAGCTCTAGATTGCAAAAAATCTTCATTGTTGTATTGTTGCACCAAATTTGGATAAGTGCTTTGCACTATGGCATGTATGGGATCACTAAAGTCAGTGATTAGAAACTCATCAGGAATTTGTATTTCTGCATAACCATCATTTGGCTCAGCTAGTTTTCCATCACCTACACGTAATAGCCATTCAGAAAATTGTGTAAGCTCTTCCACATTTGAGTTGTTTGCATGACTTTGTAGGCGCATGTTTTTTGTGAGTTTCAAAACTTGACAATATTCCCACATATATGAAGCATTGATAGTAGCATTGATAATATCATATCTACTTCCTCTTGGAATAACTGGGAGAATCTGTCTGAAGTCACCACCAAAAACAACAACTTTTCCTCCAAATGGAGAATCTGCATTATGAGAAAAACTCATGATATCTCTAAGGCTTTTGTCTAATGCCTCAAAACAAAACTTGTGTGCCATTGGAGCTTCATCCCAAATTATCAACTTTGTCACCTTTAATAGCTCAGCAAGTTCACTACCTTGATGAATATTACAAGTTGAGTTTTGCAATGTAGGAACCGGGATTGCAAACTTTGAGTGTGCAGTTCTCCCCCCAGGCAATAATAAAGATGCTATTCCACTGGATGCCACAGTCAATACAATATGGCCCTTTGAACGCAATGCAGAGGCTAATGTTTTCCACATAAATGTTTTCCCAGTTCCTCCATAACCATAAAGGAAGAAGATCCCACCATGTTGATCATTGACAGCCTTTATTATTTTCTCAAAAATATTGTGCTGCTCATCTGCATAAATGAATAGTAAAATAAAATATTAATCAGCATATAAAATGATTCATTTCATATGCAAAGAAGTAGATACTATAATAAACCATCAGCAATATATAAAATATAATATTATAATTGATTACATCACCTGTAAGAGAATTAAATGAAATTTGGAAATCAATGTTCAGTTGATCTATATCATAATCACGCTCTGCATAGATCAATCTATTTTCCAATTGACTTGTTACAGTGCCTTTTGGGAATGGCATTGATGGATAATCTTTTAATGATTTTCTATTAGATTGCAAGATATCCTCAATTTGCAAGAGAGCTAAGTTTTGTAATTCAAGATCATCCAACTATAAATCTGTAAAGTCACAAGGAAATATTTAAAGAGGCACTATATTTAAATAAAACGAAAAATGGCTAACAATATAGTAAAAAAGTGTGTACCATGAATGTTTGACAACTTTCTTTGCTCATGCAAAATACCATCTACTAAACACTGCCATGTTTGGTCCCACACATGCTCAGGTCTATTAATACTATTAGAGATAAGCATTGTCACAAATAACTTCCTTAAATAATGATCTGATCCCCATTTGTTAGCCTCTTTAATGGCTTCAATATACTCTTTATCATCATTAAGAAATCCCATTGCAAAGCAAGCCTCTCGAAAAGTAGGATATTGTATGCCAGCAATAGTCCTAATTTCTTCATAGCTACATGGGCCTTTAGCCACAGAAAGCATCATTCTTAAGTAAAATAACTCACCAGTGGTTGGAGGCACCCAATTTAGCCTCCCAATAGTGTAACCTTGTTTCCTTGGTTGCCAACATCTTTTCGAAGGTATGTAGACAAACTTTGACACAAACTGTGCATAGGTAAGATTTTTACCTTCACTATATGTTTTGTTTGCTTGCAACCATGATGTAAACATTGATTCCTTTATACTTGGCTTAGATAGCAAGGAATCCATATCCTCATAATCGTTAAAAACAACAGATTGCTCATTTGGGAGATGAAAGTATAATCTCTCAACTGCTGGTGTCCTTCCATGTATTGGAAAAGAAAAAATTCTCCAACAGGCCTCACATGGTGAGATGTATCTACAATCCAAATACTGCTTGACTTCATCAATGCACTGAATCTCAGGACCATCTTCAGGTTGTGTAGGAACAATTACAGCTGTTATTCGATCATATCCCTTATTGATGTACTTAAATAAGTACTTGATTGAAGTACATTGATTGCACCATTCAATGTTAAGATGTGCTTGGTACTTCAACAAAAGCTTTGGATTATAAGGGACAACATGACGATTGTCAAGAAATACACCATTTTTCTCAATGATATTTCCATTGTTTCTTCTCCGGTACAGAGGATAACCATCTTGATCCACAATAGTTAAGGGCTGGAATTTTTTTGGATAGAACCTTGAACATCTGCCATCTTTCATGCATGGTGATGACTTATTAGCTGAGCCACAAGGACCATGGATCATGTGATTTTTGACACACTCATATAAATTTGCATCCTTTTTCTGATCTGGTATCTCAGCTGAAATAATTTTGTCAATATCTTTAGGAGTTGGATACTTGTTTGAAGGATGTAAGAATATAAGAATGCGTGCATGAGGCAAACCTCTTTTTTGGAACTCAATTGTGTATATATCTGTGGAGACAAATTATATACATGTTAATATATATATATATATATATATATATATATATATATAATGTGGAGTATGAATGAATATATTTAATAATAGTTGGAATTAAACAAATAATAAAGTTAACTTACATGCAAGAACTTTGCCAAATATTTCTTTCTTTCTCAAGTCTATTAAGAGTTGATCAAGCTTTAGTTTAAATATTCTTGACACTATATCAAGACGATCCTGTGCTTGCAAATTCATTGGCCTTAACAACCTCTGAATTTCTGGCCAGTGTGGATTACATGTAAAAGTCAAGAACAGATCAGGAAATCCAACATAACTGCAAATTGCCATCCCATCAAAGTATAATTGGTCCATATATCTTTTCCCTCCAACAAAGGTAGAAGGCAAGATGATACGCTTTCCTAGATTTGATGGCTGAGATTGATTCTGATCATGGCAACTGTGTAAGCTCCTATATTTATCCACTCTTAATTGCTTCTGATGAGTTTTGATGTAAAACAATCTTTCAGACTCCATCATGGTGTAACCATCAACCACAAATTGTTGAAAAAGTCTTCGTGATCTTAACAATGTTTGTGCTTCATTTTTTCTGGTCTGGAGTCTAAAACAAAAGTACTCTCTTATGGTGACTCTATTTCTTTTTCTCTCTTGAGAGTCATTTATATGTCTATGTTGAACATCATGTCTGTATCCATCTTCACCATAGGGAAATAAAAGTGGATATTGCAAACCCAAATAGCTTGCATGCAGCTCATTGATTCTTTGCAGCTTACCGCTCTGTGTCTCAAGTATAATATCTCTATTCAATGGAGTGTCAATATCACCAACAATAAGAGCAGCTACTTCAGAGACAATAGGTAAGTTATATATTCTACCATCAGTGGCCCTATCAGAAATCAATTTCAACTTTAGATCACGTGTACTTGTGGTATCAAACCTTTCCTTAGCCATTCTAAATGATTTAGCAAATACATTGCGCTCATCAAGCATGCCCTTTAATTTAATAACAATTTGTGAATCAAGATGGCTTTTAAATCTGCATAAAAAGATTTAAAAATTATAAGTGACATAATAATACATGGATTTTTTTTAAAACAATTGTCATATATAATAATTAAAATGATAAAGATGAATAGGAATTATTAACCTTAAGCCTCCAAGTCTATTTTGAATCTCATTTTCTGTATCATAAATGTACAGTTGAGCAAACTTTGGTGTATGATCAGGCATAGGCAACAAACTACCAATAAGGTGACATGATTGACCATGTATTCTAAAAGAAGGTGGTCCTCTACCATTGTTAAATGATTTATCCAGCTTTGTCCCTGGTGATGTGAATTCAAACATCATGTTATAAGAACGGATATACTTTTGGAAATTTTTGCTATCACTTGAGTCTTGATCAAATAGGAGATGCTGAAGAACATTGGGTGGATTGGTCAAAAGTGGAAGTTGAACCTTTCCATCACCACAACAAAGATAAAAATTTGGATTTGAAGTGTTTCTATTTTTTCTAATTCTTTCTGCATACCACATATAAGCCCCACAATGTTGACATACATACACAGGATCTCCAATATCAATGTATCCTAAGAAAATTAAATACTTCATAAGCACATAACATTGGTTAGGAGATAAAAACAATTAGTATTGTTATATAAAATACCTGTAGTACCAATACCCATATTTTCAGAATTTGTGTTGTCAGTCCCCATATGATCATAGTTCTCGTTATCAGATATATCATCTTGATTAGAAGTTGAATGATAATCTGAAACCAAGTATTAAGAATGAGATGATGAATTCAATTTGTATCATAAAGGTACTTGATGTTAACCTATTCATTTGTCTAATAAGATGTATACCTGCTGTCATAGGGGTTTTCATTCTTGAACTGGAAATATCTTGGTTACCAAGTGAATTTCTCTGGTCATTAGCATTGTTTCCAGCATCTCCAGTAGTGACATTAGCCATGCAGCTTGTGTTTCCAAACTTATCCATGAGATTAACACGCATGCAACTTGTGTCATTAATTCTCTTTCTCCTATGACTTTCCAATGCACTGTTGTTTGGCTGGGTATAAGCATTTGAGTTGGAAGTGTCCATGTTGATAGACTGAGCATTGTTATTAACAATGATAGAGGATATATCAGATAAGGGTCTGACATTTATAGTTTGGCTTCTTGATTGTGTACCAATACCCAAATATGTCGATGGAGTGGCAAAGGAGTCAACTGTACAATATGATTACACAAAAACTATAAGACAATAGATAAAAATGAATATATAAACAAAAAATGAGTTTGATAGTTAGCAAAGTTGATAAATACCATTGTTGTTGTGATTAGAAACTTGTTGATTTTCATTTGAGATTCTGCTTCTGTTAACGCGCTTTTCGTGTAACAATAATTTCCGTTTTAAGCGTGCATCTGCTGCTTTCTGAATAGTATTTTGCTTTTTATCCATTTGTCTGCATCATTTTAAGAAAACAGGTCATATATATTATTTGGAATAAGCTGGTGTGAAAAGAACAAAGAAATATTATAAACTTTAGAACTAAAAGACATGTTAAGAAGTTCAATCACCTTCAGGTGCTTGCCAAAAGACATTTGCTGCAGTTTAAAAAACTCCTAATCTGAAATTACAGGAAACAAAATTCTGTTACTGATGCAAACACAGTGTATGGCCTTATTATACATTTGAAAATAGATAAACTGGTGTAAGAAGTACATAGATATATTAAGTAATGTTATATAAACAATAAGAGATACTTAAACTTTGATGTATCATTTGAAGTGGATGCTGAAAGACATATGCCTCTCTTAAAATTGCTGCTTAATCTGAAAATACAAGTCCAAAGATCACCAAAAGTCACACAAGTCTAAACAATATATGGTCTTCTTCATTAAATTGGTGTTATCACTGAAAACATAGCAAGCAAAATTCTTCTTAGTTAATGGAGACTGATAGAAATGAGGCTTAATTTAGATGCCAAATTTATAAAATTGACAGATGTCTTAAATTTGAGATACATTTAAATTAAGAGAATTATAAATAGTGGAAGTAAAGGCTGATTTTACATTTGAAATAAAAATTATTTTACTGATATTAGTGAATGGAGTCTGATACAGTCAAGACAGATTTTACATTTGAAATGAAACTTATTTTACTGACATTAAGACTATAAAATTAATAAGCTAATCATCAATTAATTAGCACTAAATAATAATATTGAAAAGTAAAGCAAAGAAAGGAAGCATTCGTAGTACATTAATAGGCGCAAGGGGTGAAGCTTATAGAAAGTGTGGCATAGCATATAGACACACAGGTTTGCATCGAATAGAAAAGTGTCCCACTAAAGGAGGTTAAAACCATGTTAATCAAGCATCAGAAAATAGATTCAGGATTTCAATAAAGCTCGAAAGATTAATATTCACTTACTTGAATGGAATCGCAAGGTATCGATGAACCATCTTACATAATGTGAGGCATCGCAAATAGAAGCTTACGGCAACTGGAAGTAGAGTCACAGATGGTAAGTGGACAATGGGAAGAATGACGATATGCTTTGGCGGGATTAGGAACCAAAAGTTACAAAGCTAAAGGTATAGGTAATAATATAATAATATTTTCACATTTGTTTTTTTTAAATATTTTCACATTTGTTAAGGCAACATTATACTGGGTTTTAATATATAAATTTAAGTAAAGAATAAGAAATACCTTTAGTGGGCTTGACTAACACGTGATATTGATACATAAATGCTGAAATTAACATTGCAATATTTAATTTTGAGAATAGAGGCAATTTCATCTATGAATAAATAAATTCAATTTTAAAAACATGCCCCCATAATAGTTGGAGAGGCACAACCTTGTTGCCATAAAGTTCTTAAACGGGTTGGAACATAATTTTTTTTTAATCTCAATTTTAAAATTAAAACTTATAATTAATACTATTCCATTATTTTATATACTTTAAATTTAAATAAATTAAATTACATAACCAAATTTAAATAAATTTGCTTATTAATACTTTATATAGAATAAAATTTGGTATATTAAATAATTTTTTTTAACATGATCCATTATTAAAATTGAGATTAATTATATAGTATTTATTTAAAGTATATAAAATAATGGAATAGTATTAATTATAAGTTTTAATTTTAAAATTGAGATTAAAAAAATTGAGATTAATAATTTGGTATATTAAATAAATACTATTCCATCAATTTTTTTTATTAAATGGACGTACTATTCCATTATTTTTTTAACTTGATCCAAAATTTTTTAATTATTCTATATAAAGTATTAATAACCAAATTTTAAATTTGGACGTCCATTTTGAAATCTTTCATTCATAAAAGAACTACACAAAAAACATGGCACAAGCAAATCATATACCCAGAAATCATGACAGATAAAAGATGCATATTAGGACCAATTTAATTCATGTCCAGCAGTACAGTACAAACAGAACAAAGACATAAGTTAAACATGTTCCTGAAAAGGTCATTACTTGTCTATTTTAATCAAAATATTCAGATTCAAGTAGTAAATAACTACTTCATGATCAAAGTATTAGTTAACATCATCTACATATCATCAACATAATTGATGTTATCATCAGTGATCATTCCTTTATCATAATCTATTTGAAGAGGATTGTATAAGTGCATTTGTAAGAAATTTGTATAAGAATCAAACTGAAAAATGTATGCATGATAAAGGTGGTACTATACTCTAAGTTAACATTAACAGGAAATTAAATGTAAAAGTCCTTTTTTCTATATAAAAAAAAAAGAAAAATACAAAACTATTAACTTATACATTAATAAAATTGTAAGAAATTTGTATAAGAATCAAATTGAAAAATGTATCCTTGACTCAAAAATCATCATAAGTAAAATTTAATTTTACATGAAAAAGAATAAAGTTTTCAAATTGGATATTATAATCTCATCAAAATAATTTGAAATTTTCAATATATAATGAAAATTTGATGTTATTTTTTCCTTAGTGCATCTGTAGCTACAAAATGAATAGGATTATGTTCTAAGAAGCATTATTAAATATAATATTATTATAAAAAAACTAAAAGTAACATTAAATTTCAAATTTATTTTGGAAATTTAATATTATTTTATTCTTATTGTATATAAAAAACCACTACATTTATTGGGATAAGAGGCAAACTTCAAAATAATGATATTATCAACTACTAAATTAGTTGGGTTTATCATAAATCTTTGAGTCTAAAGAATGGTATATGGCTCATGCTTCCTGGGCTTGTTATTTTTCATATATGACTTGCAAATAAAATGGACATTTAAAGAGTTTTCCTACCTTTCAAAAGTAACTACTATGGTGATTCGTGTTGCACGAAAATGTGTTAGACACCTCATAATGTCGTTCACCATACATCCTTGGATCCTTGAACCAATATGAAACATATGGGCTAAAGAAGTCTCATTTGTTGATGTAGAGATTGCGGAAATCCACGTTGCTTCCGTCCCAGTAAATCTAATTTGTCACCAACTTTGGTGTCTGGCATGGATCACATAAATTAATTTTGTGGCTTGATGAGTGTGCCTCTATGATCGTTGAGAAGTACGCCTCTTGTATACCTGTTCTCAAAAAGCTTGTGCCAGATACTTTTCTTGAAATATCATCATTCTCATGCCCACAATGCAAAGAGCTTGGAGTTAATATGTGTGATATTGAAACATATCAATAAATTGCATTAATGCTTACACATAAGAATATATTGTGTATGATGCTACCGCAAATCTCTCAAATAATATAAGATAATATCAAAATAATATCTGTTTAAGTATCTGAAATTTGATTTAGCAAAAATTAAGGCACGATGTCGAGGATATTAGGGAGTCATGCAATTTTTTTACTAAAAACAACCATGTACTTTTACTATTCACAATAAGCATCCAATGAAGGAATATGCATAATTAAGTGTGATTTAAATTTGGCACATTTCAAATTAATAATAACATGATAAAGAACCATAAAATGCTAAAACTCTAGCATCGAAGCTACATAAATTTCAAAAAATACTTTGTAATCTCATTTCACTGACAATGATTGATTTCAATTTCTTACTACAACTTAAACCATAATGGTATTGAATATTAGATACTGGGTCACAAGTACTAATTGATCCAAATTAAGCATTACATAATCCAAAAAATAGAACACAGCTGTATTTAGCAATTACAAAAGATTATTAAATAATATCCTTACAAATTCCAGCAGCATTTGTCATTGTTCAAAGACCACAAAATACATATATTATCCCAAAAAATGGACATATTTCAAGGATCAAACAGACTCAGTTTTGATGTGCTTGGATAATTTTGAAGAAGATAATTGTACTGAAGCCAAATCTTCACAGGCAACATCATCAAATTGAGAATCAGAGGATAATCTCTTAGCAGGAGTTAGAGATTGCAAAAAATTAGGATCATAGTCAGCTGTTGCAGACATTGATTGCTGAACATTTAAAAGGTATAAAATTAAATCAGAACATCATGAAATTTATCAAAAAACAAAACAATTAAATTACCAAATGATAGACTTTGACTTACACTCTCTACTACCTCATCCAGTTTTTGGACAAAAGACACTGATTTTTCTTTGTTAGTTTTTAGAGACTCCTGCCTAAATAAAGCAATTAATTCCTGAATTCAAATGCAAATATAGTCCAAATTGATGTTAGATTTTTATCGACAGCAAAGTTGATGTATACCTTATCAGTGGGAATTTGACTAAGTATTGATTTAATAATTTGTTCATCTTCACATACTTGAGCAACAGAAAAACGACTGCTTTTTGGTGTCACCTTGACTTTGAAAGCCAACATTTTATTCAAGACATTGTCAATGGCCTCAGGAATAGATTTGGGATCAAACTCTCCCTCCTATAAATTGTATAAAAGGGATATTATTACTATGAAAATGAAGAATTGAATTATGAAAGGAAAGGTAAAAAAAAATGCAGAGTGTTCTATTTATACCTCAGCAATCAATTCTTTTTTAATTTCAGAAGCAGCTTGCTTAATCAATTGATTACATTCTCGATCCCATAGTATAAATGTTGAAGTTTGTTCTTGGTGTGAAACTCTTACCTCCAGTCTAAACCTGTTTAAAAGACTATCATCTTACTTGCAAACATGACACAAAAATAAATAGACAGAATTTGAAAGATTTGAAACCTGGTTACTGTTGTTGAACTTTCACTGTGACATCCTGCACATGTGTATGGGGATGTTGTCGCTTCAATTTTCCTGTTACACTTAGGACATCCTTCATAGCTCCAACCATTGGCTACTAACAGCTTTTTAATTGTTGCAACAGTCACACAGTAACAATCCTAAAAATTAACAAAGACAATGATTGTGAACAACATCTATATGGTTCAAACTCCATAAATGGCAGAGTACATAATTTCAAATAGTACCTTTTCAATCTCACTAAGATTAGTTAAACTTTTAACTTGAGCATTATGAAGAAATTGTTCCTCTGAGGTAAGTTGGGAGCATGATGACAACTGACTGATTCGCTGGCTATATGAAACACCACTAATTTGACTTGATTCCAAACTACAAACAGGAACAACAGTCAATGATTTATGCATGTAGTTGACAAAATTAATTGTGTAACAACAAAGTTATACCTGTTCATGAACTCTTCAATCTCTACAATCTTTTCATTAATGAAAAGTTTTGAACCATACATTGAGTTCTGTATGGACACGGGATATTTTCCTACAACCATATTGAAGTACACAAATTTAAATAGATAAGAAAATTGAATCCAAACAGAAAACTATTAAAAAAATAAAACTGTTAAAAATTATGTGATATAAACTGAACCTTTAGCATCTTTGATCTTGGCCAATTGTATCAACAAAACCACCGGGCCAGTTTCATGCTTTTCCAAAAAACTCTTCAGTTGAAGTGCAAACAGTTCCCACAAAGTACATGTGATTGTACTACCTCTGACATAAAAAAAAAAAATAAAGACAATAGTTCAATATTGCTGTGAAAATTTTTAAAACAACAGGAGAAAAGATTATAATTTGAAATTTTCTCTATCATTTACCGTTGATTCTTCATGGTAAAAACAACTTTCTTTGGCTTACCATCAAGTTGCCATTGGACTATATCAACAAACTCACCAATGACATCTATTTATAAAAAAAGAAAAAATTGTATCAGGACAAATTGTTGAAAACAAAAGCTGATGAAAAAAACATTAATAATTTAGCACTATATACATAGACATGCTATATAAAATATGAAATTCTTACCTATTAATACATCAGCACAGGCAATTCCATTGTTAATTGCCTCAAATTGAGTGAAATGATATATGTTTTTAGGTATGTCTGGTAGCTCTTGTTCCTTCACTATGGTTCCTTTGGCAAAGATCAACTTGTATCGATGGTTGGATGCCTTATATTGCCCACCATTAGTCTCAACTTCAAAGTTTTGCACAATGTAAGAGCTACCTTCTTTTAGTTGACCTTTCCATTTTTCAGTGTCCATATTCTTCACTTGAGCAACAATTTTGTCCCCCTAGGCAATCAACACAACAAACAAAATACATTAATAATCGAATAAATATGAAAGATAACTTGAAGATCAACTTAGCAAATCACAGAAATATATTTTATTGGTTAGAGAAAGGCCACTTACCTCTTTGTCCATGAAAATAATTTCAATTGTTTGCCTTGGAGATCTTTGAATACTCCAAATATTTGTGATTCTCACAACTAATTTCCAAGTTTCTTTGGAGTCATCAATCTCCTTAATGCAGTTTACTTTTCGGGCCATTCTTAGTTGCAACCCCCAAAGGCATAAAACAGAATACAAAATTGACCATGTTAGACTATTTTTAACAGTAAGAAACCTAGCAAACCAACCTCTTAAAATTTGACAGACAATCCTTAGTTCTTCCCAACCTCCAAAGGCATAAAACAGAAAAGAAAATTGATCATGTCAGACTATTTTTAACAGGAAGAAACCTAGCAAACACACCTTGTAAAACTTGTCACACAATCCTTAGTTGTTCCCAAACTCTGAAGGCACAAAACAGAAAAGAAAATTGACCATGTCTAATTTTAACAGCAAGAAACCTAGCAAACACACCAGTTATTTCCAAGCCCCAAAGGCATAAAACAGAAAATAAAATTAACAATTCAGACTATTTTTAACAGCAGCAAACCTAGCAAACACACATTTTAAAATTTTAACACAATCCTTAGTTGTTCCCAACTCCCAAAGGCATAAAACAGAAAAGAAAATTGACCATGTCACAGACTATTTTTAACCACGATATCAGGCTATTTTCAACCAACATGAAAGGTAGGAACCAAAGTAAACAAACATTTGTATACATAATCGGTATGACAAACCAAACATCACAGGCCATATCAGTCGAATAACTAAACATAACAATATCATATTTTAAAAATAAAAATTTGGGATGAAGAAAACTTGGGCACATAAGAAAATCCCAAGTTCTAAAAGAAATGAAATGAGATATAATATGGAAAACAAAACATCAAAATACTAACTGAGAGTAAAAACAATAAAAATTCCAGAATAAGAAAATACTTACCCAGATAGCACAATTCTGAGTTCTGAAAGAAATGGAAAGAAAATGATTTTAACATATAATATGGAGAGCAAAACATCAAAATACCAAATGAGAAAAAATGAAACATACCCACACCGCACTGTTGTCAGTTCAGGAAAGCAGAACATCAAAATGGCAAAGGAGAAATGAAAATTACAAAGTTCATAGTAACCATGAGTTCCAAACGCACTTTTAGAAAGAAAGAAAAAAGGAAAAGGGACACAAATGAAGTTAAAAACATTTTAATATATAATATGGAATTTTCCAAATATATAATATGGAAATTACCAAATGAGAATCCACCAAAAAATACCCACACCACACCACAATGTGGACAGTTCACGAAAGGACAACATCAAAATGGCAAAGGAGAAAACATGACTTTGAAACACAGTTAAAAAATAAAAAAAGGAAAAACAAAGACAAAGGAAAATTACCCACACAAGAGTGTTATGAGTTCTACAAAAGAGAAGATGAAAACTCACCTACAGAACACGATTTTCAGTCCTGAAAGAATGCAAAATGAAAATTATTTTAAGATATAATATGGAAAACAGAAGAAGGAAACACCAAATGAGAATAAACGAAACTTACCCACACCACACTGTTATCAGTTCAGCAAAGAACAACATCAAAATGGAAAAAGGAGAAAGGAAAGTTAGAAACGCACTTAAAAAAAAAAAAAAGGGAAACGGGACAAAGGAAACATACCCACGGCAATGTTATGAGTTGCGGAAAGAAGATGAAATTGTGGAAAGGAAACCAAATAAAACTTTCCAACACCAGAGTCTTCTGATATTTCTGTGAAGGAGAGTAGACGCCAGGGCTGAAATTAGAAAATGGAAAAAATATTTTTGATTGATTTGATTTGTGCAGTATGGCAGAGTAGGCCAGTAGGGATTCATTTTTGGAGCAGAGAGATCAGACGGCTGGAATCCTATCTTTTGTTCTAGGGGGAGACTAAACATTATTTTATTTATTTGTAGCTTCTACTTTCTAGTTTCTCATAGAACCTGAACGCAGAGGTGAACGGAAAGAAATAAGTGGAGACCAAATATTATTTTATTTGTAGTTTAGAGCCTGCACACTTTTTTTGATTTTTATTTTATTTTAAAAGAATGTGAAGAGCTGAACGTTTTTTCCGAATTCTTTTTTTAAAAGATGGTGAAGAGAAAACAATTAGAAAATTGACACGTGTTATAAGCTGTACATTGTTTTAATAATAGATATAGATATAGATGCTGCAAAAACAATTTTAAAAAAATTTCTCACCCTTCCCATAGCCACAAACACATGCAATCAAAGAACAAAGGGTAAACAAAGAGGAAAAATAAAAAGCTGACAGAAACGAAAATGATTATACTTACATGCAATATATATAAATAGAAATAAAAATAGAAAAATGGAAATTATTATAAACGTTGTGATAAAAAACTAATAAAGGAAATTATTAGTGTGATTGTTATCTTTTTAATGTGATTGGTAATTACCATATGAAATTATTAACGTGATTATTTACCATAAAGGAAAAGATTTTTATTTACATGATTGTTATCTTTCTAATGTGATTTTTACGAGAAAGATAACAATCATGTTATTAGAAACATCTATGGTTTTAATTTGGCAATGCTTAGCAAGCAAGGTTTGAAGTTCATGTCCAACCCAAAAGCTATGGTTTTACGAGTATTTAAAGCTACATACTTTCCAAGTCTGGAGTTTATGGACTCCGAGGTTGACTGGAAAAAAAATACATGTTAAACTATATTAAAATCATAACTCTGATAAAAAAAATAATGTTTTAGTCACCTTCTTTTCTAGTAAAAAAAACATGTATATTTTTTTTCTTCTAAATCACGTAAGTAAACTTTTAAAAATCAAGTTCACGTGCAATAATTAACTCATGTTTGACATTTATTAATAATTGAATGCAATTTTTTTACAGAATAATTAAATGCAATTTGAAATTTTATGATTGAATATTATTATAAATGCAAATAAATTTTAATTGAATCAACACGGTGTTATCATGTGGCATTTTGCTATTTCTCATTTTTTATTGGGAAAAAAATTTCAACCTCAATTACTTCAAATAATGAGATATTTTCTTATTTTTATGAATTAAGTGTCACATTCTAGCTCATATACATATAAATATGTCAATTAAATAATTATAATCTAACATACACTCTTCCTCACCTCACAAAATAATCCTCCAGTAAGAAATTCTTGCATGAACATAAATTCAATACCTCATCCTTACATATAACCAATGAAAAATTTACAACTAATAAAAAAAATGGTAACATGTCAAATAATATATAAATAAAAAGAATTTAACACTTATAATTAAAATAAAAACCCACGAACCTTTCCTCCATTTATATATAAAAAAGGAAACCCACGATTTTTTCTTCCATTCACGTATGTAAAATCCAAAAACTTAGAAATAATGCAATGAGATAAAAAAAAAAAATAACCAAAAATCCACAACCATATGTGTTTTTCAATACAAAATCAATAACTTTTTCTCACGACTTACGACTATTATTTCAAACCAATACGAACAAAACTATTATCCAGGTACACAAAATTTACTTACAACGCATATCCCAAATTGAAAAAGAATACTTCATAAAGAAACTATTATTAAGGAGTAGTCAAGAAGGAGTTATAAGATTGGTGATGAAAGGAAAATGGAGGAAGGGATAGGTCGTAAACTCGAATTCTCTGTTGACAAAAACTAACAATTAACATTTGCACTTTTATCCAACCCAACAACCATTGAATACTATTTTCAAAAACCTGTAATCCTCTCTCAATAGTTTAAAAAGGGACATACCTTGTTGAGAATAAAATGTCGAATACTGTAGGCAAAAATACATAAATGCAATTAAAATAAAACTCAATTAATGGAAAATTTTATATAAAAAAATAATGTATTGGAAATGAATATTCAATACAACTTCACATACTCTACAAACAAATCAGAATGATAAAATTGCATAGTAATTATATTAAATTCACACAGAGCTTAAAAAACTATATACATTTTGCATTTCTTTATTTTAATTTTAATATATAAAAGTATTGTTTTTTAACAAACAATTCAATAAAAAAACAGGTTTAATGCACATCCAAATATGAGACATATAAAAATTGTAGTGTGCAAATTTAATATAAAAATATTTGCAGAGAAAAAATGTAAACAAATTCACTTAACATATGAAAGACAAATCCGTGAATCCTACTTTTAAACAAATTAATGAAGACACTAATACAAAAAAATCTAAATATAATGAAAATTTAATATAAAAAATCATTCACAAAGTAAACATAATAATTATAAATATGAAACATAAAAAGATGAAAGACAATAAAAATTGACTTTTTATCTTATATTGCAAAAAAAAATTACACATGAAAATTCTACTAAAAATAATTTCTTACCTTCCGTTATTGTTATTTAGATGGTATGCAACACGGGAGAAAATAGGATAGGTTATTTAGTTAATAATGAAGCCTTTGCACCAAACATAACGAAGAGAATGTAAAAATGAAGAAGAAGAAGAAGGAATCAGTCCTCACCTTCCTTTGACATGGGTTGCTACAATAAAGGAGATGAGTGAAGTTCACAATGTTCAATATATTAAAATGGTGCATTTTCTACCAAAAATGTGTGAAACATAAAATTAGGAATGCAATCAAAATCTGTTCTACAAATAGGAGAATTTTACGCAGCTAATTATTTTAAAGGAAGATTTATCACCTTATTACTCGTGAGGCTCAAACCGTGTGCTACAAAGAGGAAAAAAATTTCTCGCCCTTCCCAGAGCCACAAACACATGCAATCAAAGAACAAAGGGTAAACAAAGACAAAAAAAAACAAATAGAAAGAGGAAAAATATAAAGCTGATAGAAACGAAAATGATTATACTTACGTGCAATATATATAAATAGAAATAGAAATAATAAAATGGAAATTATTATAAACGTTCTGATAAAAAACTAATAAAGGAAATTATTAATGTGATTGTTATCTTTTTAATGTGATTGGTAATTACCATATGAAATTATTAACGTGATTATTTACCATAAAGGAAAGGATTTTTATTTACATGATTGTTATCTTTCTCATAACATGATTGTTATCTTTTTAATGTGATTTTTATTTACAAATGAAAATTATGCAATCTTTTTTTTTTGTGTGATAGGAAGCTAATAACGCAAATTATTATTTTACATTTATATTTATTAATTTTACATAAATGATAATTAAAATTCTAAAAATTTATTTATTAATTTCTTTTAATGCATTTATGATGGTAATAGAATTTAAATTTTAAAATTTTGCTACATTTATTTGATTTTAATTATTGTGACTTTTTTTAGAATGTGAAATTACATGATTATTCCTGAAATTTGGGGGGGAGGGGGGAGAATCATCCTGCTAGGTGTATATTCATTTAAGTAATAAAGGATAGGTTAGATAACTCCTGATATTTAGGTTAAAACATTTTTTAAAGCTAATTAATTAATAAAAGTTTAAATTTTATAGTAGTTAAAAAGTATTTTTAAGAAACAACAAGGTTTCTGTCAAAAAAAAAAAAAGAACCAACAAGGTTCAACCCGGTTGATAAATATCTGGATTCATTAATTAAATATGAATGTAGAAAACTTTGTTAGGAGAAGTAAAACTTACTTCGATAATCTCCACACCTAGAAAGAGATTAGTCTCTGACTATCGATTGGGTATATCCTGATGCAAAAAAAAAAAATAATAAAATATCGGCTGTCAGATTTTAAAAAATTATTCAAGACTACAATTTTTGCCTAAACGTCAAGATTTTTGGAGTCACCACAACTACATTGCGGCCACGTTTACCTCCAATATCAAGGATCGTGACAAATCACACCCACGACCTCATTTTTATACTTTAGTGTCACATAAAAGTCTAATCAAAACTATAGACATATGATGGTCTTGAAATTATTTATTAATTTCTCCTATTTCACATCATATTCAATTCTAAATGTCCCTATTAGCTATTTGATAATAAGAAAAAAGACAAGAAGAATGAAGAATAACAATCATTTCCATTCATTGCTATTGCCTTATTGCTTATTTTTTTGGACAAATATTTCTCTCTGTCTTTCCTTCCAAACGCACACTCAACTTCACCCCAAAAAAACAATTATAAAAATAAAACCAACAAAATGAAAAAAAAAATGACTCACTGAAAATTTAGTTTAAAAGGCAAACAATCATTAGAGAAAGGGGGATTGAGAGAGCAATACACTTAGGTCAATGGCCGATGTTAGGCTCTAAGACCTTGGACGATGTCCAACCTCTCCTATTACGGTTTTGATGATAATAACTAAAGGATAAATTTTGAAGTATCTAATGATCTAGTTTGAGTGTTATAGGATTTACATCGTCCAATCCCGCAATGGTATTGTATCTCTCAAACCTGGACTCTATGTTTTAATAAAGTGAGCGTCCAATTGTGTTTTATAAGAAACATACAGGCAGCGTCCAATGCTCCTGTGAGAACATGCGTCCAACGCTTAAGTAACACTCAGTAGTTACTATCAGTTAAAATACGCTTTCTATAATATAAGGCAACGTTCACTATATCATATTTTAACATGCCATGATCTTTTCAAAAAGTATTGAACAGGAAAAGAAGAAGCTTCTCTCTGCAGAGAAAGTACAAGTAGGAGAGAGGCGCTACGAGTACGGCTGTCACATCCATCATTTCACTCTAAGTCAAAGTGTGACAACGGCAATAAGCTACAGAAAGAATCGCTCTTGGAAAAGGAACAGAATCCTCAACGGATATCTTTCAACAAACTTCCTATATATAGAAGGATGAGCTCACGTATCAAGTAGACAACAATTTTGAAAAGAACAGAAATCCTGTAAAAACGACTGGACGACCATAAGCGAAAAAGAGCATTCATCTTAGCTTTGCTAAGCGAGTCTATAAACTCATTCTTATTGTAATATCCTCTCATTGAGAGCTATATTTTATTTACAATATCAAACAATACTGTTTGGAAAGCCAGGAGTGGCTTAGTGTTAAAGAATACTTGTTTTTGTGTTTAATCTCAAGGAGAGATTAAGGGTGTGCCAGAAGTGGCCTAGAGAACACTTGTAGCCAGAAGTGGCAAAGTTAAGAATACTTGAGTGTAATCAGTTTTGATTAGTAGAACCCTTCAAAAGTTTTTGAAGGAGAACTGGACGTAGCTCAGTTGAGTGAACCAGTATAAAACTACGTATTCTATTCACTCAACTTCTAGCTTACTTGCATTTCTTTTAAACTATCTCTTCAGCATATTACGAAAAAGTTTCTATACACCTTTTTATCCAAGTTTATCCATTACGTGTATTTAAACGAAAAAGAAGAAGAGTAGTTTCTTTGGACGGTTATTTTTAATCGATTGGACGATAGCTTACTTTTTCTGTTTTACTAAACTTCTGTAAAACGAAAAGATACACTATCTTCATTCTAGCTAAAAGTTTTCCAAAGAAAATTTAAATACACTATTCAACCCCCCTTCTAGTGTATTTCTCTACATTTCAGTTGGTATCAGAGCTCGACCTCTTGGGTTGAGTTCTTAACAAAACAGAGGAAAGATCCTGAGAAAGATGGAAAACGAAGGACAAGCTGTGAACAGACCACCACTCTTCAAAGGTGTCAAATATGACTACTGGAAACAAAGAATGATAGCATTCTTTGAATCTAGCCATATTGACATGTGGGAAGTCGTGGAGATAGGCGATTATATTCCGCTTGATGAAAGCCTCAACGAAATCCCAAAAGCTAGATGGACGGAAGAGCAAAAACAAAGATTTTATCTCAACTCCAGAGCCAGAAACATCATCATGTGTGCACTAAGCGAACAAGAATACAACAAGGTGCACAGTCTCAAAAGCGCAAAACAAATGTGGGACACTCTTGCATTAACGTATGAGGGTTCCACTCAGGTAAAACGTAACAAACTCAGTCTCCTTACTCGTCAATATGAGTTGTTTAGTATGGAAGAAAACGAGGACATACAAAGTATGTTTGGACGGTTTCAAACCATATTAAATGAACTTAGAGCACATGGTAAAGATTATAATAACTATGAACATATTGACAAAATTCTAAGAAGTTTGCCTAGGAAATGGAGACCACAGGTTACAGCTTTGAGAACAAAGAAGGAACTGGACGATATGTCCTTAGAAGAACTTGTGGGAACCCTCAAGGTGCATGAACTAGAACTGCATCAAGATAATGATGGTAAGAAAAATAAGTCTCTGGCGCTCAGCGTCCAGAAGCCAAGGAAAGCATCATCGTCCAAAGCCATGCAAGCTGAAACATCATCAGACGAACAATATGAAGATGATGACTCAGACGAAAATGATGAACTATCCTTTATATCCAAAAGAATACATTCTATGTGGAAAAAGAAAGGTGGATCCAGATGGAGAAACCTGAAGAGGAAAGACTTCAAAGAAAAGAAGGAGAAGAGTCCAATTATATGCTACGAATGCAAAAAGCCAGGACACTTCAAATCAGAGTGCCCAGATCTTGAGAAAAGCAAGGACAAGAAGAAGAAATTCTTCAACAAAGGAAAGGGCAAGAAAGTTCTGATGTCCACATGGGAAGATCTGGACGATGACTCATCATCGGACGAGGGAGAAGAGGAGGAAGCACACATATGTCTGATGGCGGACACCTCAACTGACTCTTCAGAACCAGAAGAAGAAGATGAGGTAGATTTTAATGACTTAGATTCAATTCAAGAAGCTTATCATGAATTACTTTCAAATTCTTCTATCTTGTCAAAAGCCTATAGAACTTTAAAGAAATCATCCAAATCACTTTCAAAAGAAAAAGAAGCTTTAGAAGAAAATGTTAGACAACTGAAAAGTGAAAAGGAAGATTTACAAGAAAAGTTTGCAGAGCTCTCAAGGCAAAATGAAACTACAAATATGGAGAGGCGAGCTCTATGGAATGATGCTACTCAAGCCTATAAATCCTATGAGGATTCAAGGGATAGAGAAAGAAATCTTTCCATAGAGATTCGAAATCTCAACGCAGAAAACAAAAGGCTAGTTGAGAAGCTTCTGAAAGTTGAAGCAGATACTTCCTTAAGAGGTCAACCACATGATGTTGTAAAACTTCATGAAGAGATTGACAGCCTAAAGAAGGATCTGTCAAACTTTGTCAAGGGCTCTGACAACCTCAAAAAACTTTTAAAATATGAAGGTTGTAAGAGACCAAATGACAGGTCAGGACATGGATACAAGGAAAAGAAATATATTCATGATGAAGAAACAGATGTTTGCTACTTCTGTGGGAAATCTGGACATATAACGTCCAAATGCAGACACCTGCCTAAGAGGGGAACATTCAATACCCTTCGAGCTAACAAAAAAGGACCCAAGTCAATCTGGGTACCTAAGGATAAAATTGTTTCTGTTGCAGACATGCTTAACAGCAGGAAAGAAACTCCAATCATGGTACCTGGACAGTGGGTGCTCACATCACATGACGGGAGAAAAGTGTATGTTCCAAAGCCTCCTACCCAAGACTGGTGGGACAGTCACTTTTGGAGGGAATCAGAAAGGGATGATAGCTGGCGTAGGTAAGATTGGTATACCACCCTATCCCTGTATTGATAACGTTCTTTATGTTAAAGGTCTTAAACACAATCTACTTAGCATAAGTCAATTATGTGACAGTGGATATGATGTTGCCTTTAACAAAGGTGAATGTACAGTCAAAAACTCTTATGGATCCCTTCTCTTTACTGCAAAGAGGCAAGGCAATCTGTATAAGATTAAACTTGGGGAACTATCAAGTCAAAATGTATCTTGCCTAGTTTCTGTACAAGAAAATCATTGGTTATGGCATAAAAAACTTGGTCATGCAAGCTTGAGGTTAATCTCAAAGCTG
Organism: Pueraria montana var. lobata; assembly: GCA_026413185.1. Classification (NCBI taxonomy): domain Eukaryota; kingdom Viridiplantae; phylum Streptophyta; class Magnoliopsida; order Fabales; family Fabaceae; genus Pueraria; species Pueraria montana. Next base: position 24,392,247 of record CM048654.1, read on the forward strand.
AACAGGCACAGCCTCGTAAGAGGACTACCAAGTATGTCATATAAAGATGATCTTCTTTGTGAAGCTTGTCAGAAAGGGAAACAAGTGAAAAATTCTTTTCAAAGTAAAAACATTGTTTCCACTTCTAGACCTCTAGAGCTGTTACATATTGACCTGTTTGGACCCACAAGAACAGTCTCGGTAAATGGTAAAAGATATGGATTAGTTATAGTGGACGACTATACTAGATGGACATGGGTCTTATTCCTATCCCACAAAGATGAGTCCTTTAAGGCTTTTTATAATCTCTGCAAAAGAGTTCAAAATGAAAAAGGAGTATGCATTACTTCAATCAGAAGTGATCACGGGGGTGAATTCGAAAACGAAAGTTTTCAAAGGTTCTGTGAGGATAATGGTATCCTTCACAACTTCTCAACACCTAGAACACCACAACAGAATGGTGTAGTTGAGAGGAAAAACAGGTCACTTCAGGAAATGGCCAGAACCATGTTAAATGATAATTCAACCCCTAAACACTTCTGGGCCGAAGCAGTGAATACTGCCTGTTATTTACAAAACAGAATTTATATAAGGCCGATATTGAAAAAGACTCCATATGAATTGTGGAAGGGTAGAAGACCCAACATATCTTACTTCCATCCATTTGGATGTCAATGTTTCATTCTGAACACTAAGGATAACCTGGGAAAATTTGATTCTAAGTGTGATGAAGGAACATTGCTTGGATATTCTGAAACTTCAAAGGCGTACAGAGTCTATAACTCTAGAACCTTAGTTGTTGAAGAAGCTATCCATGTGAAGTTTAATGACAACAAGCCTGATAAGGAATTATCAGAGCTAGACAAATCATTTGCAGATATCAGGCTGGACGATGCAAGTAAGTCATCAGATTCGTCCAAACATGATGTCTCAGTTGAAGAATCAAATGCACTACTGGACCGTCCAGTCGAAGAACAAAGAGAACCAACTGGACGCAACTGGCAAATGAAGAAACATCATCCACAGGAGCAAATCATTGGGGATCCAGAAGACAGAGTCAAAACCAGATCTTCACTTCAACGACAGCAAAGTCATGTAGCATTCATATCTCAAATAGAACCTAAGACTGTGGACGATGCCTTAGAAGATGAAGGATGGGTCAAAGCAATGCAAGAAGAACTTGATCAATTTCAAAAGAACAATGTCTGGAAGCTAGTAGAACTCCCCAACGACAAAGAAGCAGTAGGAGCAAAGTGGGTGTTCAGAAACAAGCTGGACGAAGAAGGTAATGTTATGAGAAACAAAGCAAGGTTGGTAGCAAAAGGTTACTCACAACAAGAAGGTATTGATTATACTGAAACTTATGCTCCCGTTGCACGTCTGGAGGCAATCCGCATTTTACTGTCATTTGCAGCTCATAGCAATATGAAGCTATACCAAATGGACGTAAAAAGTGCATTCCTCAATGGACTCATAAAAGAAGAAGTCTATGTGGAACAACCCCCAGGATTTGAAAGTGATGCTTTTCCAAACCATGTTTTTAAACTCAACAAAGCACTATATGGGTTGAAACAAGCTCCTAGAGCTTGGTATGAAAAACTCAGCACATTTCTGTCAGAAAATGGTTTCTCAAGAGGAAAAGTAGACACTACGTTATTTCGCAAAGACTATTCTTCTGATTTTATTATTGCACAAGTATATGTTGATGATATCATATTTGGTGCCACTAATGAATATCTCTGTGAAGATTTTGCCAAATTAATGCAAACAGAGTTCGAAATGAGCATGATGGGTGAGCTGAAATTCTTCCTTGGACTCCAAATCAAACAAACTGAAAAGGGAATATACATACATCAGACTAAGTATGTCAAAGAGCTGCTAAAGAAGTACAACTTGGACGATGCAAAACCAATGAAAACTCCTATGCATCCAACAACAGTTCTTGGACTGGACGACAACTCAAAGGAAGTAGATAATACTCTATACAGAGGAATGATAGGATCACTCCTGTACCTCACTGCGTCCAGACCTGACATCATGTTCAGCGTATGCTTATGTGGCAGATTTCAATCTGACCCAAGGGAAGTTCACTTAACTGCTGTTGAAAGAATCTTTCGATATCTTGCTGGAACCACTAACCTTGGGTTATATTTCAAAAAGGAGAAAGATTTCAGGCTAATAGGATATTGTGATGCTGATTATGCTGGAGATCGCATTGAAAGAAAAAGCACCAGTGGAGGATGTCACTTCATCGGTGGTAACCTAGTCTCCTGGATATGCAAGAAGCAAGGAACTATTGCTCTATCCACTGCTGAAGCAGAGTATATCTCAGCTGCAAAATGCTGCTCTCAAATCTTGTGGATCAAGCATCAACTTGAGGACTACAACAAATATGAGAGTAACATTCCTATCTTCTGTGATAGTAAAGCTGCCATAAATCTCTCTAAAAATCCCATATTGCATTCAAGGGCTAAACATATAGAAATTAAACATCACTTTATAAGAGACCATGTTCAAAAGGGGACTGTGGAATTACACTTTGTAACCACAGATAATCAGCTTGCTGATATATTCACCAAACCCCTTACTGAAGACAAGTTAATCCTTCTGAGGGACAAACTTGGCATGGCTTCTGTAAAGGAATGATTAACATCTACATGATGCGTCCAATACCTTCATAGCGTCCAAAGGACATATCGTCCAAGGAACACTAGAGTCATGCATATATATATATTACATACGTTTCAATTAAAGTCCAACATATGGACGATGTCGTTCTATCTTAGTTTTTTTTTTTTCTCTTTTGATTCAAATTAATAAAACGGATCGTTTTGAGGATAAGTATGAGCTAATACTCTACGCTGAGTCACCTAAATGGCGGTAACCGTACACAGTTACCCAAATCCTCTGCACGTCTCATCATGGCGGGTTTTATGGCGTCAGTTACTTTTTTCAAATATTCAAAAATAAAAACAAAACCGCTTCATATTCTCCAAACAAAGCCCAAACACCACCTTATCAAATCCTCACCGGAGAAAACCTAAACACCCATCAAACCTAAACACACACTCTCTCTCTCCCAGAAACCCCAAAAACCCTCTCAGAAAACCTAAAAATCCAAGCTTTACAAGAATGGCAATCTCTACAAACTCAAGCAACTCAGAACTCGAGGTCCTAACCTACCCTGAGACTACCGTTGTGCACCAAGGAGCTGCTACGGTGCACATTGAGCACTTCTTTGACATTGAAGCGCTCGAGAAGCTAGGACTAAATCTAAAAGAGAGCCTACTGAAGTGTGGAATCAGAGGCTACTTCAATGACAACCAGAAAATCTATCCAGAGTTGATCAGGATGTTCTGGAGGAATGTCAAGTTTCAGACCCCAAGGGAGCTCGTGGCCAATCTTCTTGGACGAGAAGTGACGCTGTCCACCGAGGCCATAGCAAAGGTAACTGGTTGCATCAGGGAGCGGAACCAGTACAGAACCAACTGGGCAGAGCAGTACGGCGACTTCGTTGCGACTGTGCTTTGCAAGTCCAAAACCCCTGAGTCGGTGAAGATTGAATACAAGAATCTGTGCGAGGAAGCTAAAATATGGCAGCAGGTGTGCAACAAAAGCATCCTGCACAAAGCTGGGTCTAAGGACTCAGTCACAGACTTACACAAGTTTGTGATATTCCATCTGATGGAAGGCATTCCCTTCAATCTCCCTCACATCATCTACATCAATATTGTGAGGATGATGAAGTCCGTGGGTGGGAATGATGACATCTTCTATGCCGCCCTGTTGAACAGGATCCTCTGGGATCAGAAGCTTTATCAATGCTTCTATGATGAATTGGATGAAGAAGCCCATGAAGCCATAATAAAGAAAGGGCCTATAGTGGCAACACAACAGTTGTTCGGTGAGCCCAACATAAGGCCGATGAAGATCAAGCTAACAGCCAAGGTCTTAAGGGACCTGGACGAGGACACCATCAACAAGCAAAGGCATGAGCAGAGCAAGATCATCTCTAATGATGACGAAGAAGAGATTGATCTACTGGGCATTCGTAGAAAAATCAAAAGGCTGATGGAAGAACAGCAAGGCAGAAAGATCACACGTCAAGCATCTCAGATGCATGAGGAAGATGCTGAGAAGGAGAGGAGGACCAAGAAAAGGCATGCTGAGAAGTCTGTTGCTCAGTCACCAGCAGGAAAGCGTCCAAGGACTGAGACGTCCAAACCTGCTCAAGAGGAGAAGCGTCCAAAGGCAGCACCAGTGAAAGTTGCTCCAGAAAAACAAAGGGTACGGAAGCTTAAATTACTGGACGACTCTGAAGATGACGACCAGATTCCAATTGGTCGAATCATGAAGAAGGCAGAAGAGACAGAGGTTCCTCAGCAAAAGAAGCAAAAGGCACAACCTGCTCAAACACCTCCTTTTCTTGCTAATGTGCCACGAAGAAGAGTGAAGACTCAGGCAAAAAGGGCAAAAAGGACTGAAGTGCTACCATCATCCTCTCAAGACACCGAAAATGTGTCCACCAGCACCCTTCTACCAGCAACATCAGGTGCTCCTTCCACATCAGCAAGCCAGCAACCACCTCTTCGCTTGGACCTGTCCAAGTTTGTGCGTCCAAGAGATGCATGGAGGGATACATGGTCCCCATGGACTATCCCCCCTAAGCAGAAAACGAAAGAAGAGAAAGACAGAGAACGCTTTCCAGTTGCATTCCTCACATGCAATAATCAGAATCTCTGTAACAAAGATGATGTGATCCAGAGGCCTCTGCAAGAGCCTCTAAAGCGGCATTATACAACTACCTCAGCACCTGAGTGGACGAGGTATGTTTGCAATGAATCTTTGTCAGCTGCTTATCATGCCATGCCCAAAGGGACAATCATTAGCAATCCTCTGCCTAGTTGGACGAGAGAAGTGTATCCACACTTAGTACGCATGCCGTATCCTTACATCTGTCCAACTGGAACTCAGCAGAGAGTGCGTCCAGCAGCGGAAAATCTGCAGAAGCCAGAGGTGGAAGTTGCCTCTAGTCTCACCAAGACGGTTGCGGAGCAGAAAAGGAAGGCTCCAAAGAAAAAGAAGGCACCGTCCAAGAAGCCTTCTGCTAACAAAGATAGTGAGCTGGATGCAGAATTGCAATTAGCAATCAAAGAGAGTCTGGACCAGTCAGTAACGCAGCAGCGTCCAAACGCAGAGTGGGTCAGGGATGTTCAAATCTGGACTCCAATCACAAAGTTTCTGCCACTACCAGCTGGAACTCCAGTACTAAACTTCCAGCCTAGCGACTTTGATGATCTTGGAAAGCTTCTGCAACAGATGTACATTCCAAATCAAGCAATCGCCTACCCACCAAACATGCACATAAGCCGAGCGACGGAAATAAAGTTTGTACCAGACAGAGTATGTCCTAGACTGCCTATCTATGATGTTGGTCGCAAGAAAGGCTTCAAATTCTACGGCATTGAGATGCCCAGCAGGGAGGAGAAAGTTGAAACCCTGCAAAAATCTTCTTACAGCTGGGGTCATTTATTTGATGAGTCTGGTAAGCTCACGCGTGAACTTGGAACCTCTGATTCCATAACCTTTTGGCGCCAGATTCTATGGAACGATTCCCAGCAAGCCTCATCCTCAGGCTGTTCCAAGGATGATTTTGTTCATCCCCCTCATGGGATAGAAGTGCTGCGTCCAGTCAAGACTCATCATTTTTCAGACACATTTGCCTGCTTTCTGAAGGATTCAGATGATTATCTGGAGTTGATGAAGACTCTGCCAACAATCAGAAGCAACAAGGTGTTTGACCTCAGAACACTGGAACGCACGGAGTTTGTGGAGGAACTCCAAACTCTCCATGAGGAGTACCTTGCAGAAGAAGCCGCCGCAGCAGTGGAACAAGCTCGTGTTGAGCAGCTGGCTTTTGAGAAAGCTGAAACAGCAACCATGGAAAAAGAAGATACGGTTGCTAAATCAAAGGCGACACAGGCAGAACTGGATGAAGCCTCTGCCAAGGTGACAAAGGTGCTAGCTCATCTTGACCTGGACCCATCAGTACCAGTGGACGTAGAACACTTTGTAACGTCACATGAAGAAGCTACCGTCCAGTCTGATAGATCCGAGGATGATAGAGAGCTCATTGCTGAAGCGTCCAAGCAAATGGAAGTCTCTGCAGCACAGCCTATTGCTGAAGATGTCACAAGCCTCCCCATTGTTGAGGCTTCTGCTGAAGCACATTCAGGCACACATCAACTGGTTCCAACTAGATCTTCAAGTCCAAAGGGCATTAATCCTCTGCGATTTGCTGAACCACAAGGAGTCTCAGAAGAACGTGTTCATGAAATTGTGCAACAGGCTCTGAGGCAGCAACAGCTGGAGACTGAGGCCGCATTTCAAGCTTTTCAGCAAAGACAACGGGCTGAAGCCGAACAACATCGTCTAGTGCTGCAAAATACAATTACTGAGCAGTTCATAGGTCTCTCACAGACACTCGTGAACCAGATTCAACATACAGCAGCCACCTTACTTGGTCACGTTGCTCATCCGGTACCACAAGTCCAACCTCCACCTCCACAACCAGCACCACCAGACCAAGCACCACCAGAACAACCACCACCACCACATGAACCACCTCCTCAGCCATAAGGTGACCATGATGGCCACATCATTTTTTTTTCCATCTTTCAAACCTTTTTGTTAATGACAAAGGGGGAGAAATTGGAATTTTTGATGAGAATAAATAGCTAATCATTTGTATTCAAATATTTGTTTGAATATATACATACTGATTCCTTTATCAAAACATGAGGTGTTTATTTTCATATATTCCGCATCCATATCATTGATATGTTTTAGAATCTGATATCTGTTATTTAATGCATAAGAAATGTTGAACTCAGGGGGAGTACTTCATTTCACTTTTATACTCTGGCATAACATAATCATCTCTGACTTGACTCATTGTATTCTTATATGATTATATGTCTGTTAACATCAAAATTTACCATTATTTGTCATCATCAAAAAGGGGGAGATTGTTAGGCTCTAAGACCTTGGACGATGTCCAACCTCTCCTATTACGGTTTTGATGATAATAACTAAAGGATAAATTTTGAAGTATCTAATGATCTAGTTTGAGTGTTATAGGATTTACATCGTCCAATCCCGCAATGGTATTGTATCTCTCAAACCTGGACTCTATGTTTTAATAAAGTGAGCGTCCAATTGTGTTTTATAAGAAACATACAGGCAGCGTCCAATGCTCCTGTGAGAACATGCGTCCAACGCTTAAGTAACACTCAGTAGTTACTATCAGTTAAAATACGCTTTCTATAATATAAGGCAACGTTCACTATATCATATTTTAACATGCCATGATCTTTTCAAAAAGTATTGAACAGGAAAAGAAGAAGCTTCTCTCTGCAGAGAAAGTACAAGTAGGAGAGAGGCGCTACGAGTACGGCTGTCACATCCATCATTTCACTCTAAGTCAAAGTGTGACAACGGCAATAAGCTACAGAAAGAATCGCTCTTGGAAAAGGAACAGAATCCTCAACGGATATCTTTCAACAAACTTCCTATATATAGAAGGATGAGCTCACGTATCAAGTAGACAACAATTTTGAAAAGAACAGAAATCCTGTAAAAACGACTGGACGACCATAAGCGAAAAAGAGCATTCATCTTAGCTTTGCTAAGCGAGTCTATAAACTCATTCTTATTGTAATATCCTCTCATTGAGAGCTATATTTTATTTACAATATCAAACAATACTGTTTGGAAAGCCAGGAGTGGCTTAGTGTTAAAGAATACTTGTTTTTGTGTTTAATCTCAAGGAGAGATTAAGGGTGTGCCAGAAGTGGCCTAGAGAACACTTGTAGCCAGAAGTGGCAAAGTTAAGAATACTTGAGTGTAATCAGTTTTGATTAGTAGAACCCTTCAAAAGTTTTTGAAGGAGAACTGGACGTAGCTCAGTTGAGTGAACCAGTATAAAACTACGTATTCTATTCACTCAACTTCTAGCTTACTTGCATTTCTTTTAAACTATCTCTTCAGCATATTACGAAAAAGTTTCTATACACCTTTTTATCCAAGTTTATCCATTACGTGTATTTAAACGAAAAAGAAGAAGAGTAGTTTCTTTGGACGGTTATTTTTAATCGATTGGACGATAGCTTACTTTTTCTGTTTTACTAAACTTCTGTAAAACGAAAAGATACACTATCTTCATTCTAGCTAAAAGTTTTCCAAAGAAAATTTAAATACACTATTCAACCCCCCTTCTAGTGTATTTCTCTACATTTCAGCCGATGGCAGCAACAATGACGATTTGACTTCATGGCAAAGAAACACTGCCCATGGTCATTGAAGTTGGAATCTAGAGTGTGTTATGGATTAATATCAATCTTATTGTAATTACAAACTGAGTGTGAGAAATGATGATAAAGCTAAAGGTGATAGCAGATTTTGGATTTAGGGTTGACCTCTAATTAATGGTAACTCGTAGAACCTAGTAAAAATCTTTAGTGGTTGAAGAACATTATTGAGATGGAGAAGAGCAATGTCGGCGATAATGGCAATTTTAGTATGGATGAGGATGGTGAGGAATGAGGCAACAATGGTGCTACTGTTAATTGAGTTTCACATGATCGAAAGGTGCAAGAGAAAAGAAGGATGCTACTGTTAGTTGAGTTTCACATGATCAAAAGGTGCCAGAAAAGAGGAAGAACAATCGTGAGGAAGGTGTTGGAGTAAGCCCTAGTGGCTAATCCATTTTAGGCTACATTTGTATCATGACTTTGGTTTATATATTTTATATATACATGAGGCATGTCAATTATTATGTTATTAATTGTATAACATAATAATGTCCTTAGAATAGGCTATTTGTTCGATGGCAAATAGAGTGAGACTTGATTATGAGATTCATTGAACAATGAAATGCTATTCTAAAAGTATCCGTAGTCAAGTATTATTGTTGACTAGTATGACAATAATGCATTGAGACTATTGTATGAATAGACTGATGATCACATCTCACAAGTCATGGATATGAGATATCAAGTCAGCACACAAGTATAAATATTAGGAGTGATATTTATACTGGATAGACCTACTATGAGAAGGCTTCATAATAGTCATGTATGTGTCATAAGCGCTTCTCATGACAACCATAAGGTGATAGTAGTCCTTCGACTTGAAGTCACTACGATTCCTACATGTAGGAGTTGTAGGCTTTAATGTTATCAAATATCATTTGTAATAGGGTGATCATAAATATAGTACTTGAGCCTGCAATAAATCATGTTGAGGGATGTGAGTGATGTAGATAGAATTCGTTCCTCCTACATAGCGAAAGTTATGTCTTTAGGCCTTTCGATGGAGTGGGACGCGCTATATACAAGGCCATGCAAAAAATGGGCCAATATAAGATATTGGATTCGTTTGTGTTTATGCGTCCACTCGGGTATCGAGAAATCAATGATTAAACTTAACGAGGATGACACTTTTATACCTCATGTTCAATCAAGACATTTGGACAAAGGGATAAAGGCTACATAGTTGATATGGTTGCAGTAAGGTTGAAATTGGATCACCGATTTTTCCATGGATTGGGTGGCAGTGATGCGTTGCTAGATGTCAATTACTGTTTATAATATTTAATGTTATAAAGATAATATTTAAAATATTATTACTGATCTAGTAGAAACATATAGGATAACATGCATATAGGATAATATTTATCTCATTTTCACTTCATTTTCTTTTTTCTTTTTTTTTTTTTTTTTACTTTCTTATTACCTCATTTGTTACATTTGACACTTTCTCTTTCTACCTTTTCTTTTTTCTCTCTAACTCTCTCCTCTATCCACTAATCCATCTTATTTTGGTGTGGACATTAATCACCACTCCCGTCGAAATGTCACACAACTTAGTTACCTTATTTATGTATAAGAAGAATTCTATACATCAATTTTTTCTTTAGCAAATGGAAAATTACAAGAAAATTAGAAGCCTATAGAGAAATTATTAGTACAATCCAAATCTGCTCTTAAAACATTACAAATAAACTTGGGAGTAATATAAAAACCTGACCGTGAGAAGATAATTGCATCCCATGCTTTGCCATTAAATTCGCAACCTAATTAGCTTCTCTAAACATATCAACCCAAAAAATTTGGACTTCATTCTTATGGATATCATGGATCTATATTGCAATGATGACAATAGCAAGGATGAGAACAACCTCCTTTTGTCAACAACCTAATAGCATTTTTTTTAAGAATCTAAACACGGATTCTACAAACACCTTCCTCCTAGTCAACTTGAGCTAATGAAAAATATCCCAAAGCTAAATGTTTATTATAATAAAAAGGCAATTAACACTAATAATAAAGTAACAAGGTACTGTCTTTGTCATCTACATGTGTAACATCCCGAAAATTAAAACCCAATAAGTATGAAAGTGAGAGATTTAATTAGAAATTTTCTTGTTGGAGAGAATTGTAACACTGTGATTTTTCGTAACGTATATTAAGTGTTTGATAAATACCGTAAAAGGAAATTAAATTAATTCATAGTGTTATTGTGAGATTTTTGGGACTTTTACGTAAGTTCCGTAAGTTGTAGGAAAAAAAAATAAGAGAAGAGGGGTGTCCTTAGAGGAAGTGTGGCTGCAAATAGCAAAATTGTAAAATTATGCCAAATAAGAGACGTGAACCGCTTCTCTTCCCGTCATTTCTTCTTTCTTCTCTTCTTCCTCGCCGAGAACCTCTGCTGTCTCTCCTTCTCTCTGCATCTTCTCTCTAATATTTGAGCCTCCAAATCAAAGTTTCTACCGATTAATTTTGGATATATCATAGAGGGAGACTAGAGCTTCAATACCCACCGATTGGATTTCGATTTCATCGAGGTATGGAGGGGTTTCTTTTTTTCTCCTAAGCTATTTCCTTGTTTTCTTGTTAAATATGGATTGTGGCTGTTGTTGATGGTATGTAAATAATTTTAAAAACTCGAAATAAGCTACTTGTGATTTGGGTCATGTGACTGTCTGGATTTTTCGTCTCGGTTTTCGTGCAGGTTTTTGAGGATGTAAATACATTTTCTTATGTTTTGATGCCTCTGGATATCATGGTATTTTTTTCAGATTTTTTTGAGCAATGTAACTATTTTTACCGGAATTATTTTAAAAAACTGTTGATTCTGAGAATGGGACTGTTTTGATTTTTACAAGAATTTTGGGACATGATTTTGGAAAAATGGAACCATGAGTTCATTTTATGCATCATGAGGGTCATATCTGAATTTTTTTAAGGTCAGAAAAGCCTGGGAAGTATTTTTAGTTATTTAATGTTGGAAAAACCGAAAAGCTGGACAGTAGAGAAATTAAATGTAGAAAATTACTTTTTGTGAGAATTTGGTCTTGAGAAAATTTAGTAATACTTTTTTGACCATGTGTAATATCCATGGATTTTCTCAGAATTTTGTAAGTACCTTTTGTAATTAATTACATTTTCTTATTGAAAACTGTGTTCTGGAGAAATAATGATTTGGAAATTCAAAAAAGGTATTTTTGGTGGATTTTTGGTACTGAGGAAATTATATGTGATGGTTCACATGTTGGAAATATTCTCTGTAAAATTTCACATAAAACGAATTTGATATGCTATTTTCTAAAAATATGGAATTGTGTTTGACAGAGTATGTCCAGCCACTGTTTTTAATTCAAAAATAATATTTGTGGGTTGAATTTTCGTGAGATAAATTTATATGATGAAATATGAATGATGTATAGTTTCTCTGTAAAATCTCATGAAATTTAAAATTGATATGATGCATCAAATAATTTTTGGTGTGTGTGTACAGCTCTATGTGTCCACATGAAATTTAATTATATTAATTGTGTATTTGGTTTTAATGCCTTTAATTGTACTTGTTAAGGAATAATTTCACCTAAAAAGGGAAGTTTCCATAGAAATATGAATGCAATGATTTGTGATGATTGAGTTTGAGTTATTGGATTATTGGTTATTAATGATTGTTCTGTTATTAATTGTGAATTGGAGACCGGGAGGAATGTGATCCTCGGGCAAAGAGTGCTGGAATTTGTTGTGCATGTGAATTGCTTGTATCAGTGAGATCTTATATTCAGAGAGAAATATTTGGGAGAAAAATCCTAAAATTTAAAGAAGACAAAGGAGAAAAGGAGAAAAAAGATTCAAGGTAAGGGAAGCTTCCTTGTGATTTATATTTTCAGTTTAAGTGTGGTTGAATTTAAAATTGATGAAAAATGGGTATTTGATTCTCCTGGCAGTGGCTGTGTGAGTGTGTATGGACTGATTATTTTTGTTTTTGATTCTCTAAATTACTTGGAAAGGCTCCTAAAACAAAGGAGACCATGCCCAAATTTTCTTGAAATTATTTGATAAGCTTTGCATGTGAAAATCAAACCACAAAACAAAGTGGCAGTGACTGTTAGGTTCGTCTGGCCATTGGAGATGGCGGGTACTGAGATGCCGTATCTAAGAATGTAAGGATCATGGCATTTAATTTCATTTTAGACCATTTGGAATGTAGAAAAACATGTTGTTAGGTTTAGATTCAAGATTTGATCAAGAGCCATAAAAAGATTAAATTGATTTATATAATTGATATTAGAAGCTTGAAATAATTGTTTGGAATCATGTTTGATTGATTGGATGATGTGTTTTGATGGATTGAAATTGATTGGTTGGTTTGTTGTTGGATTGAAATTGCTTGATTTGGCTTGATTGTGATTATTAACATATTGCATATGCATGAGTCTTTTTGGGGGATTTATAAAGATTCAAGTGAAAAATAATTGATGTTGGCTAACCGGGACTGCGGTAGCCATGAAAAGAAAGAAAAGAAAAGAAAAGAAAGAAAAGAAAGAATAAATGTTGACTAACCGGGATTGCGGTAGTCATGAGAAATGAGTTGATATATGAGAAATGATTTTGTTGACTAACCGGGACTGCGGTAGTCATGAGAAATGAGTTGATATATGAGAAATGATTTTGTTGACTAACCGGGACTGCGGTAGTCATGTGAAATGAATATGATTTGAGAATTGAATCTTTGGGGTGAGCAGAATAAGTTAGACAGGACCGTATAATCTGTGATTATATAGTCTGTGGGGAGAAGGATATTGGCAATTCCATATGTGGCTGTAATCTGGACAGAGATGCGGTCGTGGTGGCCTTCCGGGTATCCTGATCTCCTAATTCTGTCTAGTTTATTCGCGTTTAGTAGGGGCTGATAGCTGAATTGCAGTATGTAATGGTAGGCCAGTTACTTACTAAACACTCAAAGGGGAAGTCTCCATGGAGCAGGGTCAAAATGATTTTGAGTCAAAACTGCATTTGCATAAATCATACTGCAATTGTTTTAATTGTGTGACTTATGATGTTATGACTCATTGTGATTAGTGGTGATGGTGTATGTGGTTGATCTTGTTGATGATTCATGTTATAAATATGTTTATGAACTAAGTTTTGTATAACATTTTCAGTTATTATATATAGTATTTTGAAGTATACAAAATCTAGTTTTTCGTCCTTTTCCTTAATAATCGTCCTTTTCCTTAATAATTGGAAATTCACTTACTTTCTTATATGTATAGTTTTGTTTGGTAAGCTTACCCTTGCAATGTTTGCACATGTGGTTCGTGCCTGTGATGATCTCGGACATCGTGTTCGGGGGAGCAGATGGTTTTTAGGTGGATCTTTCTCTTGGAGAGTTTGTGGATAGAGCATACGAGGGATTGAAGACATTATCATTTCTTTCCATTTCTTTGTTTGGTCTTATGTATAAAATGAACCAGTTAGGGGTATTATGTATTTATCATGTGAAAAGATGTATGTACACATAGTTTTATTTAGTTAAGTTTTGTATAAGAGATATTTATAAATTAAGCTTTAATTTTTATCTGTCAGTTTTGGGAATCGCGGAAAAAAAAAAATTATCCAATATTTTATCCTTAAACTAATTAGAGAGTTTTTAAAATTTAATGAAATAAAATCTTTAGTATAACAAATCTGTAACGAAGATGGGTCGTTACAACATGCATGATTCAATGAATGGTGAACACGTACCTTACTCAGTGTCAAAAAAGTAAGTCTCTCATAATCATGCATAATCATGATGGGGCTAGGAACCTAGCTAGCTTGTTATTGTTAAGATCAGAGTTGTTAGCTTCATACGTGTACACACGCTATTGATTGATTCCACTTCTTCACATATCATAATTCTTAGGTTATGCGTGTTCATTAATTATAAGCAAGAAAGTTATGAGAATGTAATTATGGAGTGAATGACCAAAATTGAAGAGCGGTGGGGATTTACTCCTCAAAATTACATTAATTAATTATTTTCAAATACTGTGTAGTTTTTTTTACCAATATTTTCAAATAGTTTATTATTTTATATTTTGTTAATTAAAATGGTCTAAAAATTAAAGTCTGTAAAATAACTTTTTTCATTCTTAAATTTTATTTGTTTAAGATTTTTTTCATTCAAATTAACAAATATTTAATTTATATAAATTTATATTAAAATATCCTCATTTATCATTTTACAAATTTCTATATTATTTTCAACTACTCTATTTATAACTTATCCTAATTTATAATTATTGATATTTTGTTCTTTATATTTGTAAAAAAAAACAAAAATTTGAACACATACCCCAGGTTTATAATTGTGCTTTTGGCGTGTCCTTTGTTGGGATATTGTTCCTTTTCAATGCAAATGCAACATAAGAAGTTGTGTTAACACTGTACTATAAATACCTTGTGAAATCAAATTTAATAATTTATCTTAATTAATAATTACTCTACGTATCATATATAAAGGTATAATTGAAATAAAATACTGGATGCATAATTATAGAGTAATTCTACTTCCTCCGAAAGGCAAAAGCCGAATGAGCCTTTGAACCACAGAAAATTTGACACATGTTTACACTTTTCATTTTAAAATATTCGAGATATTTAGCATTTTAAAATTGACGACTTCTAGGGTGGACCACTTTCTTAAGTGGTCCACCATGAACCATTATTAACTGCCCTTAGATTCATTTAAGGTACATGGTATTATCATAGACCATCCTCATCAAATCACCATTTCTCTCTTCTGGTATCCACCTTCCTTCACCGGCATGGTCACAGCCGCACTTCCATAGCTGCCGCAACACTTCCGCCGTCGCTGCCACATTTTCGCCGTCATCAAACCCCTTCACATCGTTGGTCAACTGATTCAGCCGGAGATCCATTCAGTTAAAAATCACTTCAAATCTGATGGTGGCATCATGGTGGCTGTGATACCGCCAATCCCAAGCAGCGACAAGTCTGACCCGGCTCGCGAAAAGCCACCGTCAAAGCCGAAGAAACTTGAAGAGATCTTGTTCATGTTCTGGGATTCTTATTATCAAGTTCATGATATCTGAAAATTGTCCAAATGAAATAACATTATTAGCCCTTTGTTTTCTGTTAATTTTATTGTGTTGTTAGTCTTTTGTTCTATTTAGTTTTAGGATTGAAATAGCAGGTTGTTATGTTCCCTTTGCCATCATATATAAACGAACAATTGGTTTTTTGGTATATTCGTTTTAGCTTTTGCTTTTGCAATCATATGCCTGCTTGTAGTTATCATTGGAAGAACTACATCAAGCCAGATGGGGGAGTTGTAGCGGCTCCGGGACCTCTAATCCCAAGTAGCGAACAAGATCTGTGATGAAGGAGTCGCAGCAGCTCTGAGACCTCCAAACCACAGTTAAAGTCTATGGCAGAACCGATCAACTAGCAATGAGAGGGGGTTCGACGATGGCAGAAGTGTGGCGACAATTGTGGAAGTACGGCTGTGACTGTGCAAGTGAAGGAAGTGGAGACCAGAAGAGAGAAAAGGGGTGATTTGATGAGGACGGTCTATGATAATACCATGCACCTTAGATGAATCTAAGGACTGTTAATAATGGTTCATGATGGACCACTTAAAGAAAGTGGTCCACCATAGAAGTTATCTTTAAAATTAAAGCTCTTTCCAAACTTACCCCTATAGTAGGGGCCCTGCTCACACAACTACTGTGACAGTGTGAGACCACACCCCCTCACAAGTACAACGACAAGCTCTTCACGATGCTCTGGCGAATGCATAGATCTGGGAGGTGCGACCACCGCCCTTGATGCTGATGCGGATTTCGACACTAGCATTGCTCTATCGCCTCTCGTAGCGCCCTCATCTCAAACTTCTCAATCAACAAGATGGCACTCTCTGGTCTCAAGGTTCACATCGTCACACTGTGCATCGAGGGAAGTATGACATTGAAACTTGAATCAAGACCAAATGCTCCTCTTGCATTGACGGCAGAATCGCCCTTCCTCCACAGCAAGAACCTAACGTCGGCGAGGACTCGCCGGCGGAAGAAGCCCTCAAGAGATCAAAGAAGAACATCAAAGAGACCCAATTAAGTTATGCGAACTCAAAATCATCCCCAGATGTGCTTGTAAAAAAATTGGTTTTTACCTTCTAGGTAAATGGTTTTAAGTTGTAACGTGTTCAGTGAAGATTAAAAGGGTCAAAGTTTGGATCTTTTCTACTTGAGGATGGGGATGAGTAGGGAATTGAAAGCATCAATTTTAGTATTTTTTTTTTTACATAGATCTGAGTAAATGGAACCTCTTCCAGAATTTTGTGATTCCTTATGGAGCTTCAACCACTTTTCCTTTTTATTGTTGTTTTGCGTTCAACAATGGTTCATGAAGTAAAAGAACGTTCAACAACGGTTCTATTTTTTATATTTTTTGACAATAAACCCAGTTCAACAATGGTTATGTTTTATACTTTTTTATTTGGACAATAAATCCAACGACAATGGCAAATAGATGTAGCGTCTGTGAGATCTGCATCTAAGCACGATGATCTTGATTTTGTCTCGTTGTTCTGTTGTTTTTATTTTCTAGTCGGGGAAACCAATTTTCAATTAAATTAAAGCTTTATTAAATTATTTGGGTGTATCTCTTACAGCCAGACATGTGTGATTCATTCGTGTGGCACAAAGGGTATATCTGGAAAGATAAAACATTTTAAAAGATTAAATTAAATAGTTATTTCACTATTAAAAAAGTTGACAGGTGTCAACTTTATGTTCTTCGGATGATCAATCGGCTATTTTTGTTCGGAGTGTATAGCATTTCTCATAATTATATCTTAGAATTATAAACCAACCAAAATTTTAAAACAAAAATAAAATGTTAAAACAATCAAAATTAAGAAATGGAGTAAGGAATACTTATTTACCGGTTAATGGTCTCGTGTTGATTTTCACTTGAATTGTCACCTGTCAGTCTTTGGTGTATTTGGTTGAAAATAAATGCTAGAATTCTTGAGTCGCCAATCCTCCATTGAATTCATTTAAACTTTTATTAATTAACTGAGCTTTAAAAAAATGTTTTAACCTAAATATCAGGAGTTATCTAACCTATCCTTTATTACTTAAAGGAATATACACCTAGCAGGATGATTTTCCCCCAAAAAATTTCAGGAATAATCATGTAATTTTACATTCTAAAAAAAGTCACAATAATTAAAATCAAATAAATGTAACGAAATTTTAAATTTTAAATTCCATTACCATCATAAATGCATTAAAAGAAATTAATAAATAAATTTTTAGAATTTTAATTATCATTTATGTAAAATTAATAAATATAAATGTAAAATAGTAATTTCCGTTATTAGCTTCCTATCACAAAAAAAAAAGATTGCATAATTTTCATTTGTAAATAAAAATCACATTAAAAAGATAACAATCATGTTATGAGAAAGATAACAATCATGTAAATAAAAATCCTTTCCTTTATGGTAAATAATCACGTTAATAATTTCATATGGTAATTACCAATCACATTAAAAAGATAACAATCACATTAATAATTTTCTTTATTAGTTTTTTATCAGAACGTTTATAATAATTTCCATTTTACTATTTCTATTTCTATTTATATATATTGCACGTAAGTATAATCATTTTCGTTTCTATCAGCTTTATACTTTTCCTCTTTCTATTTGTTTTTTTTTTTTTTGGTCTTTGTTTACCCTTTTTTCTTTGATTGCATGTGTTTGTGGCTCTGGGAAGGGCAAGAAATTTTTTTCCTCTTTGTAGCACACGGTTTGAGCCTCACGAGTAATAAGGTGATAAATCTTCCTTTAAAATAATTAGCTGCGTAAAATTCTCCTATTTGTAGAACAGATTTTGATTGCATTCCTAATTTTATGTTTCACACATTTTTGGTAGAAAATGCACCATTTTAATATATTGAACATTGTGAACTTCACTCATCTCCTTTATTGTAGCAACCCATGTCAAAGGAAGGTGAGGACTGATTCCTTCTTCTTCTTCTTCATTTTTACATTCTCTTCTTTATGTTTGGTGCAAAGGCTTCATTATTAACTAAATAACCTATCATATTTTCTCCCGTGTTGCATGTCATCTAAATAACAATGAGGGAAGGTAAGAAATTATTTTTAGTAGAATTTTCATGTGTAATTTTTTTTTTGCAATATATGATAAAAAGTCAATTTTTATTGTCTTTCATCTTTTTATGTTTAATATTTATAATTATTATGTTTACTTTGCGAATGATTTTTTATATTAAATTTTCATTATATTTAGATTTTTTTTTTGTATTAGTGTCTTCATTAATTTGTTTAAAAGTAGGATTCACGGATTTGTCTTTAATATGTTAAGTGAATTTGTTTACATTTTTTCTCTGCAAATATTTTTATATTAAATTTACACTCTACGAATTTCATATGTCTCATATTTGGATGTGCATTAAACTTGTTTTTTTTATTGAATTGTTTGTTAAAAAACAATACTTGTATATATTAAAATTAAAATAAAGAAATGCAAAATGTCTATAGTTTTTTAAGCTCTGTGTGAATTTAATATAATTACTATGCAATTTTATCATTCTGATTTGTTTGTAGAGTATGTGAAGCTGTATTCAATATTCCTTTCTAATACATTATTTTTTATATAAATTTTTCCATTAATTGAGTTTTATTTTAATTGCATTTATGTATTTTTGGCTACAGTGTTCGACATTTTATTCTCAACAAGGTATGTCCTTGTTTAAACTATTGAGAGAGGATTATAGGTTTTTGAAAATAGTATTCAATAGTTGTTGGGTTGGATAAAAGTGCAAATGTTAATTGTTAGTTTTTGTCAGCAGAGAATTTGAATTTACGACATATCCCTTCCTCCATTTTCCTTTCATCACCAACCTTATAACTCCTTCTTGACTACTCCTTAATAATAGTTTCTTTATGAAGTATTCTTTTTCAATTTGGGATATGTGTTGTAAGTAAATTTTGTGTACCTGGATAATAGTTTTGTTCGTATTGGTTTGAAATAATAGTCGTAAGTTGTAAGAAAAAGTTATTGAATTTGTATTGAAAAAAACATATGGTTGTGGATTTTTGGTTTTTTTTTTTTTTTTATCTCATTGCATTATTTCTAAGTTTTTGGATTTTACATACGTAAATGGAACAAAAAATCGTGGGTTTCCTTTTTTTATATGTAAATGGAGGAAAGGTTCATGGGTTTTTATTTTAATTATAAGTGTTAAATTCTTTTTATTTATATCTTATTTGACATGTTACCATTTTTTTATTAGTTGTAAATTTTTCATTGGTTATATGTAAGGATGAGGTATTGAATTTATGTTCATGCAAGAATTTCTTACTAGAGGATTATTTTGTGAGGTGAGGAAGAGTGTATGTTAAATTGTAATTATTCAATTGATATATTTATATGTATATGAGCTAGAATGTGACACTTAATTTCGTAAAAATAAGAAAATATCTCATTATTTGAAGTAATTGAGGTTGAAATTTTTTTCCCAATCAAAAATGAGATATAGCAAAATGCCTCATGATAACACCATGTTGATTCAATTAAAATTTATTTGCATTTATAATAATATTCATTCATAAAATTTCAAATTGCATTTAATTATTCTGTAAAAGAAATTGCATTCAATTATTAATAAATGTCAAACATGAGTTAATTATTGCACGTGAACTTGATTTTTAAAAGTTTATTTACGTGATTTAGAAGAAAAAAATATACATGTTTTTTTTTACTGGAAAAAAAGGTGACTAAAATATTATTTTAATAATATTATTAAAGGTAACTGGAAAAAAAATACATGTTAAACTATATTAAAATCATAACTCTGATAAAAAACATTAAATCATAACTATTTCTATAGGTTAAAATAAAGGTGACTGAAACATTATTATTTAAATAAAAGTAATAAAGGTTATGAAAATCATTTTAATATTATTTTAATAAAATTAATAAAAGGAATAATTTCTAAATTTTAAAATAAAGATTCATATAGATTAAATATTAAAGATTAATCAAGGTTACAAATTGAAAAATTATTTCTCAGTTACGAATATCACGAATCGATTGGCTAAAAATTTTAATATTAAAAGTTTATTTACTCTAAGTTTGTGAGTTAGAAAAAAAATTACACGTTAACTATATTAAAATCAATCTATTATTATATATTAAAATAAATATTTCTGAAACATTATTTTAATAAAAGTATATTATCAATGATGAAAGTTATTTTATTTTAATAAAAGTAATAAAGGTTAAAGATTAAATATATTTACTGATATGGATTAATATAGAAAGGTTTATTGAAGGTAAAAAAAAATTGAAAAATACGAATATCACAATTCAATTGGCCAAAAAATTTAAATAGTTAGTCGAATTTATTTTGAAAGATTAAATGCATTATTTACTTCTGATTAGTATTTATACCTTAACTATTTTTTTTTACATCATTTATACCTTAACTATTTAAAATCAATATATATACTATTAAAATAAAAAAATATTTAAAATAAAAATTGAATATTTTTTTTTTCAATTAACATGCAATCTCAAATGGATTGGTTGAACTTTTCAAATAATTATTGAATTTTTTACATATTAAATGTATTATTTACTTCATATTAAATGTATTATTTTAGTTATTGAATTTTTAATATATTAAATGTATTATTTACTTCCTATTATTTAAATCCAATATACCATTAAAATTTATCCATCAATTTGAAGAAACAAAAAATTTCAAGGAAAATATAATATAGATTCATATAAATTATTCAAAGAAAGAAATTCAAATTTTTGTTTTGAAAAAAATTCAAATTTTTTAATAAGTCAAGAATTTGAACTTTAATATATACTATGAAAATTACATTATTATTTCATTTAAAATCAAAATAATTATTTAAAATCAGATATATTGTATTACATTAAATGTTGATCAATTTAATTGGTTAACCAGTTCATTTGAGATTGCTCGTTAATTGATAATATATATTTGATTGTATATTCGAGATTGCACGTTAATTGGTCAACCAATATATCTGATTTTAAATACAGATATATACTATGAATAATTTTTCAAATAATTGGTTGAAAATTGAAGTATACTATTACATTTAATCTATAGTATATTATTGTTTCATTTACTCTTTCAATATATGAAAATTACTAACAGTAATAATTAAAAAAAGAAAAGAAAAAAGAAATTGTGTTTGTGGATTAGTGTTTGTTCATTAATTATTTAATTTCAATATATATACTATTGAACTTTAAAAAGTATTCAAAGAAAGAAATTAGTAATAAAATAATTAAATTTATATTTACTAATTTTAATTATTTAGAATTTCTTATAACCGAGTTCTTAAAATTTTAAACTTTAAAATTAGTATAAATACTTTTCAAAATTGAAAATAGTTGAAGTTAAATTAATAATTATAAAATCTTATTATTAATAAATAATTTCTTAAAACATAATTCATATATCAAATATTTTTAAACTATGTATATAAATTTGTTTATATATTATCATATATAAATTAAAAAAATTATTCCGTCTAAAAAAAATTCATCCCATGCAATGTTTTAAGAACCAGACCGGTCATCGAACCGGCCGAGGTACTGGGTTAATGGGTCATTGGTCGGATCGGTGGGTCACTGGTCGGACCGGTTTGACTCGGTATATATTAAAAAAAATTAAAAATATAATATAACTAACATAATTTAATCATTTAACACTCCAAATTTAAAATTATTGTCATTATAAAGTACCTAATATTCCAAATAAGAAATAACAACCAATAATCATGACAATAAAAGTCTATAAATAAGTTTCATACACACAAAAAAATATAAAAAAATAAAAACACATCATTTTAGCACTTTTTTTAAAAAAAAATAAAATTACACTACAACCCGGTTCAACCAGAGACCAATCGGGTCACCGGTTTTTTGTAAAAACCGGCCGGTTCAACCCGGGTCGTACCGGGTCAGTTACATATCCGATCCTATCATCGAACCGAACCGGTTATACCACCGAATTCTGGTCGGACCGGCCGGTCCGGTCCAGTTTTTAAAACATTGATCCCATGCATTGCACGAGATACACGCACTAGTTTCTATCATAAGACGAAACTTTCTTTTTGAACTTTTAATGCAATTGGATTTCCTCATGAATCAAACTTAATTGCATATCACACGCATTTGATGAGTAAATCGAAGTTTTAATCTTGGATTTCATTCATGCAAAACAAGTTCTATTTTTAAATTTAAAAAAGAAATTATGAGTTTAATTTGTATTCATTTATCATTATAAGTATTAGTATTAATCAATCATAAAGCATTTTAAGTCTGACTTTAAAATAATTATTATAAAAAATAATAAATTTATGTACATGTTAATTTGTAATTGGATGATATTTTAATTAAATTTAAGTTATATTACTTTAACAATTAATTTTACACTTGACATGTTCTCTGTTTTCTCACTGAAGATGATGCAAGTAACGATTAGGATTGGATTCCTCATTTCCACCTGACACGCTCCGAAACGACAACGTTTGAGGCGTGGCGTTGATGAGAAATAGCCGTTAAGAACATAGACACCAATCGGTTCGGTTGATAATACAGTTCAAAAAAATTGGACCGTTAGAGAAGTAACCGTTACACTCGACGCCCAAACATTACACACTCTTTCTCTCCCTCGCTTCTTTCCTTTCCCAGTAGCACTAAACAAACACGCTCTCTCCCTCTCTTATTAATCGCTCCTCAAATTCCCAATCGGAAACCCTAATAATAATCGGAACTGAAGAACATGGCGGTGACGGAGGAAACCGGCGGTGCCACCGTGATCGACGAGACCTACGAGTTCTCGGCGCCGCGATTCTTCGATTTCATCAAAGGAGAGTCTGATGAGGAATCACGTAAGGCTGAGCTCTGGTTCGACACCGCTCTCTCCTACGCTCCTTCGCGTATGTTCCTCTTCTCTCTGATTCTCTCTCGCTTTACAATCTACATTATTCCCTTACTTTTCATTCTAAAGTGATGATGATGATAATAAGGTTTTAGGGTTAGGAATTAGAATTGAGAGAAGTTAGGGTTCCATTCTTTGTCTGAAAGTTTTGATTCGTAGGTCGAGATTATTGATCGAAGATTTTGGCAAAGTGGAATATGAATTGAAGTGGGGGAAATTAGGTTTTCTAATTGGTTTTGATGCTTTTCAATGTGGAATCGCCTTTTTGATCAGAGTGGAGAAACAAAATTGTTTGTTGTGTTAGATGACACAGTTGATGCTATTATGGTGTGAATTCTTCTTTCGTTCACTATTTCGGTTTTTGGTTGGGGGTTGCTTTGTTTCCAATTGCTTCTCGGTTTTTAGTTTCGTGTGGCTCTATGCTATTTGCTTAAGCTGCAGTTGTTCGCTCTAACTTCTCAGCTTTGTTTCAAACTCTGTAATTTGTCTTATAGGAAATTGATATTCAACTCTTTCACTCCATCACAGTTCAATTAATGTGTCTGGGAGTTATACATGCTGTGAATGGTGAATGGCTCTCAGCCACACTGTTCAATTTAGTGTCTGGGGTTTATTATATGCTGTGAATGGTGAATGGCTCTCAGCCTACACTTAGTGATTTTTCTTCTATATGTTGTCTCAGAAGGTAATCGAAGTCTGTAATTTGTTTAATAGGAAATTGAAATTCAACTCTTTCACTCCAACACAATTCAATTAAGTGTCTGGGGCTTATATCTGTTGTGAATGGGGAATGGCTCTCAGCCTAAACTTTAGTGATTTTTCCTCTATATGTTATTCAATTAAGTGTCTGGGGCTTATATCTGTTGTGAATGGGGAATGGCTCTCAGCCTAAACTTTAGTGATTTTTCCTCTATATGTTGTCTCAGAAAGTGATCTATCTCTTGAGCTTGAGACACAGTTTTAATTGGTTTGTATTTTTTTGTATGAAAGAATTACTTAGTTGAGCTTTTTTGGGTTTTCAAATTGTTGTTGCAGCATTCATGCCTAAAATCAAGACTGGTAGATCTATTACTGTGGATAGCTTGTGTGATTTTAGTGAAGCTGACAAAATGCAGAAGGTACTGTTAATTACTTCAATTTTGATGATATAGATATATACTTTAATTTTGATTCCTTTAACTGATAATCTATTGTTTTAATAGATGTTAGCTAGCGTTGATGATAATGTTCTGGAAACCAATATACAACCACAGAGCACGACTACCAAAACAGAGGAAGATGAAGCTGACAAGGTGCAGAAGGTACTACTGCTTCAATTTTGGTGATATACATGCACTATATAGATTTGGATCCTTTGGCTGATTATATTTTATTTTACTAGACGTCAGCAAGTGTTGATGATAAAGTTCTGGAAACCAATATAAAGCCAGAGTGCGTGACTACTGTAAAGGAAGATGATGCAGCTTGCCCTGATAAGGAAAGAAGTGAGAATGATTATAAAGGAGGTAGTGCATGCTTAAGGGTTTCATCTGGAGGAGCATCTGTTGAAGTAGCAAAAGATGCTTGCACACCAAAACCAGCATTACTGAAAAAAGTCGCCACATCCACTAATTCCAAGAAGACACAGAATAAGAAGATAGCCACAAATACAAAACCTCAATTAAAGTCAGCAACCGTGAAGAGCATTGCTGGGACTCCTCACTTGGCCCAAGAGAATCAAGCTATTAAGAGGCAAAAACTGGAAGGAGGAAAATCTAGACAGGTAAATATATCTTAACAGTTTAAAGTTATTTTTTTGGGTCTTACTTGAAATGTATTCTTATTTATATTTATATTTTTTAACTTTTCAGATTCTGAATGTCAAACATCAAATTTTGCCTCATAATAAGTCAAAATTGGGTTTAACCGTGTCGTCTAGCACTAGTAAACCTCACAAAGAGGACAGAAAGGTTTGTTTTATCCCCTTAATTTTCATATATTAAATCAAATTCTTTCTGTTTCAAATTTTTAGCTGTTTTTTTTATTTTTTACTTAGTTTATTGAATTGTGTACTTAAAGGTTTATGTTCGTGAAGCACCAACAACACCAGCCTCTGTACCATTTGTATCAATGGCAGAAATGATGAAAAAATTTCAATCTAGTACCAGAGACCTGTCATTGCCCAGAGTTGTTTCTCATGTAATATATGGATCCAACTTTTCTACCCCCACTTCATCTTCTTATTGCACCATGTTTGAATAATTTTTTACTAAATATTCATAATGGTGCTTCTTTGATTCAGACAAAACCAAAACTTACATTGACGAGGCCTAAGGAACCTGAATTTGAGACTTCTCAGAGGATTCGGCCAGCTAGGGTGAAGAGTAGTGCTGAGCTTGAGGAAGAAATGATGGCTAAATTGCCAAAATTCAAGGCTCGACCATTGAATAAGAAGGTATTATTTCATTCTTCTTTTCTCCTAATTGATTGTTGTTCTATTTGTGCATAGATTTATGTGTTTTTTTCTTTTATATTATTATAGATTTTGCAAACTGCAACTTTGCCTCCTGTTCCAAGAAGTACACCAAAGCTACCGGAATTTAAGGTAAACCATCACCAAAGAATAGAAGAATGAATAGCAAAATTACAATTACAATTGCAATATACATTACAACTTACAAGTGCCAAATGTTATATTTTGAATTATTGACGTTTTTCATTTTCTTCAGGAATTCCATCTGGAAACTTTGGCTAGGGCCCATCAGAATGCCGATACAGCTTCAATAGCTTCAACAGAGGTGTCTCATCATAAGGTAGGTATCTTTTAGAAACAACTGATTCAACTATTCATTTTCACTTCAATCCATTAGTCACTCATTTTTTTTTTTTAACAGGAGAGTTCATGGAAGCCTCATCTTACAGAACCAAAAACACCTTTACTCCAAACTTCACTAAGAGCCCGCCCACCCAAGGTGAAAAGCTCATTAGAATTAGAGCAAGAGGAGCTTGAAAAGATCCCTAAATTCAAGGCAAAACCTCTAAATAAGAAGGTAATAGTGCCAACTGAGATGTCTACCCAATTCTAAGAATTTTATTCTTTCATTTAAATAACCGAATTTTGTTCTTTCAGATCTTTGAAAGTAAAGGGGATATTGGAATATTCTGTCATGCCAAGAAACATGTTACCGAACCTCAAGAATTTCACTTTGCCACAGATGAAAGAATTCCACCACCTGCTGCCATGGCTGATTTATTTGGCAAGGTAGTCTAGAATGAAGTATCTGCTCACAAAGAAGATTCAGTAATCTAGAATATAAAAAGATGTTCTATAAATTCTGTAATCATTTTTTTTTTCTGGTGAAATGTAATTGTTTATTATTCTGATTGCAGCTTTCTTTGAAGTCTGAACCTGCACGTAATCACAACCCAATCCCAAGAAACACGATTCCAAATCCATTTCATCTCCACACAGAGGTTCATTACTTTCCCTGAGTTGAAGAGAATGCAACAGTGTTTTAGTCTAGTTCTTCTAACACCAACATTCTTAACCATGACAGGAAAGAGGTGCTGAGAAAGAGAAGAAACTGGTCTTGGAACTTGTTCAGAAACAGTTGGAAGAGGAAAACACAAGGATTCCCAAGGCTAATCCATACCCTTACACCACTGATTACCCTGTGGTACAGAATTTTGTCAATTAGTGCATCTTTCATCTCTATTTGCTAACTGAAAAAATTATTAAAGTCACTGATATGATATGCAGATCCCACCAAAACCAGAACCAAAGCATTGCACAAGACCAGAGCCATTCCAATTGGAGAGCCTGGTGAGACATGAGGAAGAAATGCAAAGGGAACAGGAAGAAAGACACAGAATGGAAAAAGAAGAGGCTCAGATGAGAGCGTTTAAGGCACAACCAATCTTAAAAGAGTGAGCAACAATCAAGACTTTTTTTAATGTGCAATATATGTTAGATGAAAACTACAAGTGAACTAAATTTTTCCATGGATGTTACTAAATGCAGGGACCCAATCCCCGTTCCAGAGAAGGTCCGCAAACCCCTCACACAAGTTCAGGAATTTAGTTTACATGTCAATCATCGGGCTGTGGATAGAGCACAATTTGATGAAAGGGTAACCAAAATTCCATATCTGTTTTTTATTACTCTGGAAAAGAAAATTCAGAAAAGTATTCATGGTTTTTACAGTACTCAAATAGCTTATTTTTTACAGATTAAGGAAAAAGAAATGATGTACAAACGATACAGAGAAGAGAGTGAAGCAGCAAAAATGGTATGATACCCAAGTTACCTCACTGTCTGCTATTTTTTACCACTAAAATTGGTTGCATGGATGACAATGATAATATTGTAAACATGAGCATGCAGATAGAGGAAGAGAAAGCGTTGAAACAGTTGAGAAGGACAATGGTTCCACATGCTAGGCCAGTTCCTAATTTTGATCATCCATTTTGTCCCCAGAAGTATGCGTTTAAAACCGAACTAAACTTACTTTTCATTTTTTTTTTACATTGTGGAATTTTTGAATGCTGATTATCTTCACACCACGTTGCTTTTAGGTCTTCAAATGACACAACGAAACCCAAGTCACCAAATTTGCGTGTACTCCATAGAAGAAAGGAAAGACGCAAGGTATTCAATGGAACTGTGGTCTCGAGTCCAGCTGCTAACATGAGATGACTCAATTTTTAAGTTCCAACTTGTGATTAGTGTTCAAGAACTCTTGAATCATTGACCTCCCCCTAGGTGGTGTTGTGTAATACTTACTCATAGCTCGCTATCGAATCTTAATTCTTTGATGTATATTTTTCAAAAAACAAGTTAATGGCATATGTATTACTTTAAGCCATATAGTGTGATGTCATCATTAATAGTGCTATTTTTCCGTAGATTAATAATGCTAATTAAATGAATTCCTCTGAAAATATCTCCATATGTAATTAAATTTTGAAAAGTATTTTTTTTTTGGAAGTCTTGAGACTTTCAAATATTACTTTTCAAAATTTCAAAATGTTAAAATTTTAACCCATTCTGAAAAGCAGTTTCATAACTTCTTTAGCTAAATTGCTCACGAGATATATATTAACTTCTTATGTTAATTTAATTATTCAAAGTTATAAAATAATTCCTTTAGGAGGCGTTTGGTAGGAAAAGTTTTTGGTTTCCTAAGAATCTTAGATTACGAATCTTGTTTTCTCATGTTTGGTATCAATTTTAAAAAATAACATTTCTAGGAAAGAATACTTCCACAAGAACTTTTTCATTGAGAAAGGTGGGAATCATGATTACCAGCCGGCTCTATAAAAAACTTCTTTCCTATCAAACACTCTCTTAATGTCTTATAGCACATTTAACATTCTAAACATTGTTTTAAAATCAGTGTTACTTAAGAAACTATTCAACAAATTTTATAAAAAATCAAATTTCAACTTAAAATAAATTTAAGGTACCAAGTCACATGTAAAACCTGTGTGCTGTGCTCGTTCAAGTTAAACATGGTTGAAAATAAATGAAATTAAAACTGTTAACAAATTTTAGAGAGTACAGCACAGCCTAATGTACCAAACTTACATGCAAGTTGAAACAAACTCTTGTATATAAATGACCTTTCGGGAGGTTCATATTACTTCACTATAGTTTTCTAGTTGAAAATTTTCCTATGTACATACAGAATAAGTCCTGACATAATAAATATCAAAACTATCAAAACTGTCTATAACCTTTCGGGAGGTTCATGTTATTTAACTATATATATATATATATATAGTTTTGTAGTTGAGAATTTTCCTATGTAAGTACAGAATACGTCCTGGCATTCATAAATCTCAAAACTGTCAATATAATGCTCATTCCTTCTGCCTGTATGCCAGAATCTGAAGCAGCAAAAAAAGGATAAAATTTAGTCAATACTTGAACAAGCAATAATATTGGGAAAAAGACGCTTCTTGGTACTCACCAAATGCTCCCTTTTAGATATGCATTTGGATTTAAGCCCTGCCAAAGATTCATTCCCTTGCAAAGTTTCCAGTTCATCTTTGCTAGGATCTATAACCAGCGTAGTTAGCTCATCAGAGGATGAGGTTTCATCAAATGACTTCTTGTCACAAACTGTACTGCAGCACCCTTTTACTGCCAATATCTCAACTTCTTCAACCGGCAAAGGTGTCTGTCGAGCAACATACTACACAGAAAAAGGACTAATATATTAGAAAATCATCATCAGGCTTAAAATTGGATCATCCAGAAAAGAATATCAAACAATCATTTTCACCAATAACAGAGCATTAGGAAAGTAAACAGTTTGTTATACATATTGATAAAGCATTCTTTTATTGCTTAAATATCAACAACTTAAGCTAGTAAACGTGAACCAATTAAGTTGGGTATTGATGTCACAACATTGTTAAAATTGACTTGACCACAAACTATCATTGCCAGAAACAAGTGATCAAAGAGAATCTCACTTCACAAAGGTGCTTCACAGACAATGTTGGCCGACAGCAAAGGTGTGGCTGCTGCAAGTTTGGTGTACTTTGTTTGTCCAAAGACAAAAGAATGAGATGGATATCTAACTGCAAAGATGAATATAGCATCTATTATGAATTGAACTGAACTGAAACTGGAATATATTCATCATTAAAGAAGGATTCAGCAGTAACCTATACCTCATCAGTGTTTTCATTCAAGCTACGGAGATAATCAACTAACTTAGCCACGCGACTACTGCGGGAACTTTTGCTACTGCTACCATTGCCACTGCCATGCCGTGTGTGACTCCTAAAACCACCCCTTCCCCAAGTTAGTTTTTGAGGTTTTGACACAGATCTAGAAGAAATTCCTCGAATTTCTCGACTTATATCCAAGTCACTTTCTATGCATCCACCATCAGGACTTGCTGTTGATGATGAGGGCTGAGAAGGGCGACCTCTGGTCCGCCTCTTTCGCCTTCTCTGCCTGAGTTCTGTACATCGCTCATCTGTGGAAGATGAGTCCTTTTCATTATTGTCATTTTCCTCCTCATTATCTTCAGATCCTTGATTATCTATCACTTGGTTTTGTCTCCTAGAGAGAACATTTCGTTGATTGCGCTGTGATCTTGTCACAAATGAACCTGGTGTATCTCTACGTCTCTTAACCAGTGCTTCAGATTGTCGTTGAACAACTTTTGCAATTGAAGCCTGAATCTGTCAGAAAAGCTATTAAATGCCAAACCAGGAACAAAAGTACTCTTGAACATGCTAAGATCTGATAGTTTAGAAAATGTTGACCAGTGAAAAAAAATTCAAAATTAATAAGGAAAACTCAGAGCAGTAAGTAAATATAAATTGATGGATGGGAATTTAGGGGTTGGCTAGCCATGCAGATAGTCAACAAATCAGCTTTTAAGAAAAAAGAAAGAGAAGGTCATCAACGCCTGCTATATGAACCTTCCCCATAAAGGCTATGATTTGAGCCTTGTAACCCAGGAGTGTGATACAGTCAATAACACATTCTTGATGAAACCTTCCTTACTGGTGTGACTATTATACACATGATACATCTGAAAGTTGAAGCATAATTAAAAATGTAAAATCAAGAAACATTCACCAGCTTATTGCGGTTCTTGTCCTCTTCACGAAATTCAAGCTCCTGCAGCAAGTATGTGGTGTAAGTAGTTAAATATTGTGAAAGTTTATGTAAGCTCGGTTAAATATTAAGTACAAAACAAGTGAATTTATACCTCTTCCTCATACTTCTCAATATCCGGATATAAAGCTGCAATTAGGGCATCATAGTTTGGATCATCTCTCAAAGAACGACGACTGGCACAGTGCGTGCGACAAGCGGGGCATTCATTGTTCCTGAGATTATACATAAATGATAAACTAGCTGCACATAGACAACACAACTATGGTTTTTCTGATAAACACAAATATAAGCTGTAAGCAAGATGAAGACCTAGTTCACAATTATCAGGAGCATATTAATTAAATAAATGAAAAAAAAAAAAAAAAAGCTGAAATAGCTTCATGTGACCTACCCTAGTCGCATTGACTTGTCAATGCATTCCCTGCAAAACCGGTGCAAGCATTCCATAACAGTTCTTGTTTTCTTAATAATACCTGTTTGAGTAAGCATCACAAATACTTGGTTATATCTCCACCAAACAGGATGTTTGTTAGAACTCAAGCATAACATGAGTTGCAGATTTAAAAATTTTCCTTCAAGGATAAAATCCAGCACTACTTGGTAAAACCGTAATTAAGATTATAGGTGGGAAAAACAATGCGCAATCACATTATGGTTGACATAAAAACACTAGATCTACAGTGGAAAAATTTATAAAATTGCATACATCAAACAAACTAGTATGCTCAGTATATAGAAACAAGTTTCCAATTTTTTATCTATTCAGGTAATATCGAGATCTTGAATCCTTTGGAATTTTTAATTTAAAAACATGACTCAACACAGTAATATGCATTTCAAAAGATAGGTGTAATCACAACTAAGAGCTCATTTAATCGCTCATAAACTTGAGCTGCTGCAACGTTAATCATTCTTTTATATTTTATGTAACAAATTTAGAGTTTCTAGTTTCAACACTGTTCCAAAGCCTTGATGCACAGCAAATATTCTGAGATCTAATGAGATCCTTTCTCTTGTGTTTTGAAGCTCCCCACTGAAATTAGCACAATTTCACACACATCTGTGAATTGAAGTTGTGAATCTCCTTGCACAGTTGTCACGAGTGCACACACCCAAATGACACACTTGAGTAGAGAAATAGAAAGTGACAACAGAAGCCATGAGAATGAAAGCTGATCTTGCTGCTCCCAAATAAGATATGCATCACTGACTCAGCCAAGATCATGATGATCCACCACTAAAGCAAACCACAAATGAATATCAGAATTGACAACCAATCATCATAACCAGTGACCCTTGATCACCGCAGCAATTGGCTGCTTCAAAATCAGAAAATTCTTCTCATCAAGACAAACCACCATGGTGTAAGACAAAGTCACAGGTCCAGACGCAAGAACTGAGGAAGGACATGAACTCGGCTGAGGTTTGAAACAGATTTGATGGTGATGACTTGGCTCAGGGTCAAAACAAGCTCATACATGATACCAAATTAGAGTTTTTGGTTGCAGAGAAAATGGTAGAAAGCAAGAGAAAAAAGAGCATTAAGAGAGAGAATGATCATTGAGAATTGTCATTATGATTGATAAAGAACTTGTGTGGTTCTTGTACATATAGGAGCAGTTACAAGCAGACAGATATGCATTTTCTAATTGACCAACCAATCACTAACTTCCTAATGAACTTTATAACACTCTTGTACATATTCAGCTGTAACAGAATTGCAGTGTTGCTGACACTTCAGCACGAACACGGTGTGAATAAACTGAGCTACCATTATATACTCTAATAGTGGGGAATCCACACTTTTTGCTTTTGTATAAAATGCTCCAGGGTACTGTTTAAATCACAGACGAGATATTTGCAACTTGGAAAGGGAGATTTGAAAGAGACAGGAACAATGGCACAGTGGCAGTAGGAAGCAATTCCACCACAAAGTGATATGAAATGAAAGACGCCCAAAACAACTAAACCACCTGTAAATGAGACAAATGAAATTATATGTCAGTGTTTCCAATCCCCCTAAGTTTCATCATCATCAAGATCCCTCTGTCCTCTTCAATTCAAATTTCAAACTTTCTTCTCCTTCTTCACTTTCTTTCCACCCAACCAAACATAGCATAGAAAAAGCTTTATCATAAAATTGCTTTTTCTATCCAAACCCACCCATACAGTGATATCCATTTCTGTTATACACACACATATTCCACCAGCTTCTCTCATTCAAATAAAACATAAAGGCAGCATTAGCAAAGAAGACAGCAACGTTGAAATAGAGAGTGTTGAGAGAAAATGTCTGTTGAGGCTTGCATACTGATCTCTTCTTTATACTATACAACAAGGGTCAACTTCGAGCCTCATTTTACCTTGGTTTTAGATGTGCTTATATCGAGCATATCCAAGAGCCAATGTCACAATGCATATTTTTTGTAGATGATACAGTCCTATGTGAGGGTCAAGAGAGGAAAAAAATGATAGAGTAGTTGTGGAGAAATGATTTGGAAACACATGGTTTCCAATTAAGTAGAAGTATAATGGAATGCGAGTTTAGCATGATGCACAAACAATAGCAACAACAGTAATAGCCTTATCCCACTAGGTGAGGTAGGTTACATACACCACATAACACCATTGGGCTCGGTCAAAAACCAAATTCTCAGGTTCACCATGAGATTCCTTTTGATAATATCCTCCAATGTTCTTCTTAGTCTCCTTCTACCCCTTTTTCACAAGGCTAAAAACTATGCGATCTACTTTCATCACTGATGCCTCTAGTGGCCTTGTTTGCACCAACAGTAGCAATAAAAAAATTCACACATATATAATTTAATTGCAGAGTTATGCCAAGAACTATCAGACAAGTAAAAAAACAAACACATACCAAGGCAAATTGGACATTGAACTTCTTTGCGTATTTCCAGAAGTTCTACATACACATATCTGTAAACAAAGCAAGAGCATAAGCTTTTATAAACATAATAGGTAAAACAAAATCTATAGCTTGTATATACTGATTGGGCAGTCACAAAATCTTCACCCACTTGATAGCTAATAGTGAAATAGTAAATTCAGCAGCTTTTAATAGTTTAATTATAGTTAATAATTAATACTAGACAATGGCCACTCCCACTACCTTCCTTGATCATGTAAATTCTCTAAAGTTCATACATGCTTTTAAGAAAGAAATTTCACGAACAATAGCCATAGCCACTTAATAAAAACTATAAAGGGGCAGAAATTCAAACTTAAGTTGCAGTCTTGCAGATACCCATGATGTCAACTTTTCATTTTGAGATATTTGATTTGCTTCCTATTGTAATTTATCAACATTTTCTCCCTTATTCAAAAAAAAAAAAAAAACGATGCAATCCTTTGAAGAATGTTGACAATTATGACTAAAGAATTCCAGATATTGAATGCACTTTTATAGCAAGTCATCGATGGACACAAACTTTAAAATTCAATGAACATATTTATGATTCCAACCCAAAAGAAAATGACAACATTACCATTGTTATTTTAATACATTTGTATTACGACAAAACTGACCTCGTTGCGAATAAGAGTTTCAGAACACCGAAACCTAATTTTAGTTTCAGATAATAACGATCCTGCTTCTCACGTACGTCATTAACCATAACCCCGTGACATTCCGAATCAACACTTCCAATCTCAACACGCAATACGAAACCCACCCGACTGTAAAATGTATAATAGCTCGTGGATGGATCTATGATCTATCTGTTGATTGTATTAACTATTAACTAATTAACTAATAAAAGGGGAGGGAAGTAACTAATAAAACCATCATGCAATTGTTTGTAGTAAAATCAATGAGCATAACCTATTCAACTGTAACCACTTTCATTTTTTTATCATCAATCCAAAACTTGACGCAAAAAAACTGACAAATGATATTCTGCTTAAGATAGAAAACCACAAACAGTCGAAAACCACGTTGAATGAGATCTTCAGTTCTAATTAATTAACGTTGCTAAGCAAAAACATGTTATGAGTCAAATTAGTTAGGACCCAATAATAACAAAACCTACGCCACAAATAAAAACGACGGCGTCGCACACACGCACGAAGACGAGGAAAATCGAAGCATGCAAACGAGCGATTACGAATCAAATCGGGGGAATTCGGAAACCGCGTGCGTCGTAGGTGGAACGACACAAGCTGGATCAAAACGGCAACATCGAAAGGAACAAACGAGAAAATAGAAGTTCGTAAGTAATGCGTATGATGCGAGAGAGAGAGAGAGTACTCGGATTTGTCTTCGGAGGGAGAGGATGGTGCGTGGTGAGAATCTGAGAAGAGAAAGAAGGAAAGGTGAGAAGAAGAAAAATAGAAGAATCTAGAAGGAAGAAAGGAAGGGAAATATATAAATAATAAAGGTCAACCATCTGATTTATTATTATCCTCTTCTTCTTCTTCTTGTTGCTGTTGTTGTGCTTCTTCTTCTTCTTCTTCTTCTGCTTCTGTTTTTTGTTCTTCGTGGCGTTGTTTGGCGTGGCGGTGGTGATCGTTAGGAGAATCAGGGAAGGAACGCTTCTGAGCAGGCATTGCTATTGCTATTGGTGGTGAGAGGAGTGAGAGGAGAGGAGGATCACCAACGCGAAGCAGAAGCGCAAGAATGAGATTCGCGATTTTGGTGTCAATGCCTTTTCTCTCTCTCTCTCTCTCTCTCTCTATATCTATCTATCTCTTGCAGCGTGTGATGATGTAGTTAGGTGAATTTTACGTAGATTAATGGATTTTATTCAATACTAACAATTTACATTTATTTTTAACGAGTATAGCAAGATTTTTTAAATTTCTGTTTTTATATAATTAAACTTTATTGAATTTATAATAAATAAATATTTTAAATATATAAGTTATATTGCAGTTAAAAACTTAAAATTTATAATAAATAAATATGTAGTGCATAAGTTAAAGGATGTTAAATATATACTCCTTCCGGATTGAAATATAAAAAAAATAAAAAATTGAATCACATCCTTTAAGATAAGAAAATTAGTTAGCATCATTTAATTTTGATAGTTTCAATAAAAAAATTAATTCATTTCCTAAAATATCCCTTATATTTAATTGCATATAACAAAAAAAATGATTGTTAGAAATAAAACTCCAATTAAATGAAGAATATTTTGGAGATGGTATCACTAAATAGGAAAAAATTAGTTAAAATTTGCTTATATTTTAGTCCATCACGCATATAATTTTTTTTTCTTATATTTTAGTCCGGAGGGAGTATTACTTAACATATAAATATTAAATAATTTTAATATAATAATATATTTTGTTTACGTAATTTTTTTTTTAACATAAACCAATTCATATCATTATCATTATAAATAAGCAAAGAGATACAAGATGGAGCATAATGATAAAAGTTCATATGAGTCAATATTATTGTCCATAACTTTGTCAACCACGTCTTACAATCCATTTCTATAATGACATGTGACATTCCATATTAACTAGCCATTGGAAAGCTTGGAATATGCCCAAAGCTTCACTTTCGAGAAAAGGAACATGTATTCAACCAAGAAGATTTTACTAACACAAACTCACCCTCTTCATCACGTAAACACATTCCCCCAACTAGTAGAGCTACCCTAGTTTGGAAAAGTTGCATCAACATTACATTTGAAATAATTATTTGAGGGAGCTTTCCACATTACAATCCTCATGTTTGGTTGTTGTATTTGCCTGTTGCTATGCATGCCAGAGGTTGAAGTCTAATCACTAAGTGCATGTTTAGCTCGCATCACAATCTGAACTACATCTAACAAGTGACCCTTTTACACTTTGTCGTTTCGACCTTTCCAAATACTTCAGAGGATTGTAGCAAAAAGAGCTTGTTTATAGGGGTCACACTTCAACATAAAGTGGAAACAAAAATCTACAAAGCTATTAAACTAGGTCAATAGAGGATGAATATCTTGCCGCAACGAAACTTTATACCAACATTTTTTACTTAACTCACAAGTTAAGAAGAAATGCCAAACATTTTCCAATTCCTCATTACACATTTCACAACTTGCTTGACAATCAAATCCTTTATAACACAATCTTAATCTAACATATAGATGTAGGCAATCCCTACAAGTCCTCCAAATGAATACCTTCACACCGCGATGGCACCTACAACTTCCATAGCAATGACCAATTTCCAGGACTATACAAATGGGACAAATCAATAACTTTGTCCATAAGAATCCTATAAGTTGATTTAACAAAATAGGTTCCATTATTCTTTGGTGCCTAAATTCATACACCCTCTCTCACAGATAAAAATAACAGGGTCTACATAGCCTCCACATCAAGATGATTAAACAATACATTTATTAAATTTGTATTCCACCTCATTTCACCCTAGATCATAAGATCCTTAACTGTGAGTTGTGAAACCTCACCATTTGGTAATATAGTGATCCTTGGTTGCTTTTCACTCCTTAACCATGGGTCAGACCAAACCTTAATCAATGCACCATCTCCAATTTTCCACCTATAACCTTTTTTTTAACAATACATTTGATTTGTAGATGCTACGCCAATAATAAGACAAGTTGTGACCAACCTCGATGTCCATAAACTCCAACCTTGGAAAGTATGTAGCTTTAAATACTCGTAAAACCATAGCTTTTGGGTTGGACATGAACTTCAAACCTTGCTTGCTAAGCATTGCCAAATTAAAACCATAGATGTTTCTAAAACCCATTCCACCAAACTTCTTATATACAACTAGTTTCTCCCATGCCATCCAGTTAATTCCTCGTTCATCCCTTCTCGCTGAACCCCACCAAAATGAATTCAGACTTCAACATACATTCAATTTCCTCACAAAGAGAATGAGTAAACAAATAGATGCTCATACAATAAGATGGAATTGCATGTGCCCCAACTTTTATGGGGACCTCACGCCTAGCCATAGATAACATTTTACCATTCCAAGAACTTAACCTCTTCCAAACTCTATCCTTGATATATCTAAATGTTCATTTTTTGCTCCTACCTATGAGAGATGGTAATCCCAAATACTTTCTCATCCCTATACCTTCCTTGACTTCCAACACCTCTAACACTTCATCATGAATATCTTGACACACATTCTTGCTAAAAAATATATCTCAGATTTTTGTGAATTAAAAGCTTGGCCATATGCTTGCTCATAAGTGCTAAGAACTTTTTCATAGCCTCACATTCCACCAAATAAGCTCTAAAAAAGAGAAAATCATCAGCTAAAATAAGGTGTGAAATAGGAGGTGCACCTCTACAAATTTTCACTCCATGTATATCCATCATTTAGCTTTCTTAATCAATGTTGATAGACCCTAAGCACAAATAATAAATAGATAAGGTGATAATGAGTCACCTTGTCACAAATCTCTACTAGGAACAATGGACCCCGCTTTGTTTTATTCAAAAGCCATGTATAATTCATTGTAGAAACACAAGTCATTACCCACCTAATCCATTGTTGATCAAAGCCAAGTTTATTCATCATAGCTACCAAGAATCCCCAATTCACACGATCATAGGCTTTACTGATGTCAATCTTAAGAGTCACCTCTCCTTTGCTCCCTCTAGTTTTGCACTTTAAATGGTGGATTATCTTAATGGCTACTAAGGCATTATCTAGGATAAACCTTCCTTAAACAAATGTTGATTGTTCCTTCGATATTCACTTAGAAATCATTACTTGGATCCTGTCTGCCAATGCCTTAGCAAGGATATTGTATATAATATTGCAAAATGTAATATGACGTAAATCCTTTATGGAACTAAGATGTTCACATTTAGGAATCAACACTACATTCATATCATTAACTAATGGAGGAAATGCACCTCTATCAAGCCACTACGAGCAAGCTAAAGATACCTTTTTACCACAAAGATCCCAAAACCACCTATAGAATGTAGGGTTAAGATCATTCGACCTTGGTGCTTTGTCTGGATGCATGCTAAAAAAGCACTCTTGAATTTTACCTCAATGATTTGAGCCATTAAGCGAACATTATCCTTTTCAGACAAACATGGTTGGACTGCATTGATTACAGGATCATAAAAACCAGTATGGCCTTTAAAAAGGTCGGTGAAATAGTCTTTAGCCACCTTACAAAGGCCATCTTGACTATCAATTAGAGTCCCTTCATCACTTCTCAAGGACTCAATTTTGTCCTCTTCCTTCTTTTAGAGGTTGATACTTGAAAAAACTTTGTATTACGATCCCCATCCCTAAACCAGTAAACCTTCGCCTTTTGCCTCCAAAAAGTTTCCTCTTGAACTAACAAGATTGTTAACCATTCTTTAGTAGCATTAAATTGCACTACTGCAATCTCATCTTGATTTCCTCTGAGCTACTCCAATTCCAACTTGTATACATTGATATCATCCCTAAACTATGATCTAATCCACCTTCCTCATTTAATCAGCTCCTCTGAACACCCATCCAAATTAGTAATAATATTATCGCCATCATACTTTTCCCAACCTTCCTTAACCACCCCAGGTAAACCTCTTTTAAAAGCCATTTTCAAATCGAAAAACCTTACGAAAATGCATAATATGGACGAATATCACAACTCAGCAAAGTAGGTTTGTGATATGAGATTGGAGCAAGAATATTCTTAAGGCAAACATTTGAAAACAAATCTTACCATGATTGGTTAGCCATGGCCCTATTAATGCACTCCTCCACAACAACTTACCTCTATTGCGAGCTTGCGTAAAGGAGTATCCTTCCAAATCAACACCAACAATATTGCAATCCTCAACAACTTCCTTAAATCCTTGGATAAGCCAAGTTACGTGATCTATCCTTCCACATTTCTCATAATTAAATAGCATATCATTAAAATAACCCATGATACACCAAGTGAGAGTGATCATGGATGCTAATGATCTCAACATACCCCAAGACTCAGATCTTTTACTACGACTATGATACCCATAAAAGCCTATAAATATCCAATTGTCCCTGACTTCATCCTCGACAAGAATGTTGATGAAGTTTTGAGAATAATTCACAACTTTACACTGATTCTTTCCACAACACAACCAACTTCAGTTGCCCTTTATACTTAACTTATACTTGATGTACAAGATAAAAGATTGTTAATAAAATTTGTCTATACCAAAAATAAAAATCACTTGATTTTTATTTATTGTAAATTTTTATGTTTAAACACAATATAAATATAAAATATTCATTACAAAGAATTCAATAATTATAACTTTTATTAATTGAGTTGTAATTATTAATACTCTTATACTTTGCCTAACATTTTATATTTATTTATAAGTAAATTATTTTTTCTTATAATTATGTTTCTATCTCTTGTTTCTATTAGATTTTTTTTATAATAATATCTTATTCTTTGAATTTTAAAAAATACTATAATTTAGCATAATTTATACTTTAATTACTTTTAATTTTATTTTACCATAGAATAAATTAATAATGTATTTGCCATACGTTTATTTCTTTATTTTAATTAATTAAATTAATTTTTAATTATTTTTTTATCCGTAGGAATCGAAGACAAGTGTCTAGGGATTGGATTTACAATAACTCATACATCCTGTTAGAGTTGTCAAAATGGGTCGTGACCCGCGGGGCAACTCGGGTTTGGGCCGGGCCGGGTTGAAAAAAAACATGTCTTCCAATTATTTAAAAAACTTGACCCGACCCACCTACAGCCCGGCCCACCACGGGTCAACCCGTGGTAGGCCGGGTTGGCCCGCGAGTTGCCCACTTATTTAAAAAAAAAAAAAAACTACCCTCCCTCACATACATCACATGCCTCACTAGACCACTTAGGAAATTTTACATTGTCTTAGTTCCCTTGAGGTTGATGATATATTAATCTGAATTTGAAAATGTTAGTGAATGTATAATGTTTGATAGATCCAAATTTGTTAGGAGATGTATAATGTTAATGAATATATGAATCTGAATTTAAAAATGTTAATGAATTTGAAAATGTGTTATTTTCGGTGTATTTTGGCAACTTCTGGTTGCTGTTTTTACATTACAAGAAAATAGAAGCTGAATTTTTTTTTTAAAAAAAAATTTGATTTTTCTTAATTTTTTTATTTTAGGTGGGCCAACCCGTGGTGGGCCGGGCCGGCCAGCATTTTAAAGGCTCACCAAGAAGTGAGCCGGGTTGGATTGGCCCACCTATTAGGTGGGTCGAGGTGGGCCGGGCTGGCTCGTTTTGACAGCTCTACATCCTGCTCAACCAACTAAGTTAGACTGCTTATTTTTTAATTGTTAAATGTTAATTTCACCTCATCATAATATTGACCATCATTAATCAACTGTTAAGTAAGACAATAAGAACTAAATTAAAAATTGGGATCAAAATCTTGAATCCAGAATAAAATTACAATTAACCCTAAAAAAATTGTAAAAATTGTTTGAATATTATAATTTATAAGTATACCCCTCTCTCCTTTTTTTTTGATATATTCAAACACCGTGTAAATTCAAAATGGTGCAGTTTCCGCGCTTCAAAATTCAGTTCTGAGATTCCGAGTTTCTCACCCAATGACCACCATGCTCAGCTACTCACCCCCGCGTTTCAGAATCGCCGTCGACACTCACCACGATCCTCTCTTACCCTTTCTCTGGTTCCTCTCTTTCTCACTCACACCCTTGCACACACTCACACACAAAGTTCCACAATCTCATCAATTTTCTGCGTTTTTTTGTGAATTCAGGTCTATCAAGAAAGCCCTAGAAGCTTCCAACGATTCCGTTTCGAATCTCAGTGACTTACTCAAAGATTGCATCAAAAACTTCAAGAACAATGACCGCTACCGAAACGACGTCAGATTTC
The DNA here is from genome assembly GCA_026413185.1 of Pueraria montana var. lobata. NCBI lineage: Eukaryota > Viridiplantae > Streptophyta > Magnoliopsida > Fabales > Fabaceae > Pueraria > Pueraria montana. The sequence goes on from CM048654.1 coordinate 24,434,093, forward strand.
TCAAGATCTGGCTCCTCTATGTAACTCTCCCTCTTTCTCTCTTTATGTGAACAAATTATTTCGTTGATGCTGAATTCTGCAAGCTCTAGGGTATATTTACATAGAAAGATTAACAATTCAACGTGTATCAGTGATTACCGTAGCTAATTACAGTGTCTTAGGCTCTATTTGGGTAAACGTCTTCATAAGCAATTACAGAAGAAGAAAATAAAAAGCAAAATAAATTAGGCCCTGTTTTGATAAAAAAAAATAAGAAGATAAGATGAATTGAATATCTTTCATAAATTAAAATTAGCTTATGTATAGACTAATTTTAACTTAGGAGAGAAATTTAATTCATTGTACTTTCTTGTTTTTTTTTTCTCTTATAAGTGCTTATTGAGAAGTTTATTCAAACTTGACCTTAAACTTCTTCCATAAGTTAAAAAAAGAGATGTTAAATGAGACAGTTTCTGCAAAAATTGAAATGTATAAGTTGATTTTAACATACTTTCTATTGCCATCTTCTATAAGTGCTTATAGAGAAGTTTATCCAAGAAGAACTTTAATGCATTAATCTAACCGATATTGCAACTAAAATAGCAACTCACTGTTGCATGCATGTGCGTAATTAACAGAATCGGTTATGTTATTGGAAGTTTGGAACGGCTTACAAGCTAGGATGAGATGTGGAATGTTGTTGCTTTGAGGAACTTTTGGAAGGGCTCAACTTGGTTCTGTTGATTTCTTTGTGCAGATGGGAGTTAGTGGTGATTTTGATAGTGTTTTCAAAGAAATGCTGGACAGTAATGTATGTGCCAATAATTCTTCACTTTATGTGTGGTCTGCGAGTTTTTTTGAGTTGAAGGGAAGATTGCACGATGCTCTCACCATATATCAGCTTGGCATTTGCAGGTTGCTTTTGTTGATATTGCAAGTTGAATAATAAGAAAATGTAATTTTGATTTTATGTTTGGGTCAATGTTCGATAGGAATGCGGAGCCAATTGAGTGGTTGAAGAAGGCACAAACCTTATTTCTCAATAGAATTTCTGAAATACAAAATGCTGCTTCAACTCAGAAGGTATGGATATTGGACCAGTCCCGTACAATTAACAAAACTTTGTATACTATTATTCTTTATGGTCTCTGTCACTTATGTCAGTTCAATTTTGAGATTTCTAATCACTAATTTAAGAATTCTTATATAATATCTGAGTTCAGGTTGATGATAAAGAATCCAAGAAACTGGAAGATAATGACATTAATCCTTGGGGCACCTCCACCATGGATAGCCTGTTAAAGAAGATACATCCTTTAATTATGAAATTTGATGTGAGATGTTTTAATCCTTTGTTATCTACTTGCCTTGATTTAACACGTCTGACAAAGATTCAGTTCCCTTACGCTTCTTTAAATACGTTTCAGGGGTATCGTTCAAGCAGTAAACCATACACAGGAAAAGTGGCCTTATCTACGTTGAAGAATTCATCAAGGAATAAAGTTATAGAGATAGGTTGCGCACTCTTTTGTCTTGTCATATTTATTATTTGAAATTTGAGAGTAAAACACCATTTTGGTTCTTGAAAAACTTGGAGTCGGTCACATTAGTCCCTAAAAATTGAAACCATTTTTGTCCTTGAAAGATGGAAAAGAAAAATCAATTTAGTCCTTTTTGTAGTTTAATATAGAAAAGGACTACATATATTAATGACATTTTCATCTTTTAGGGACAAAAATGATAATTTCCATCTTTCATGGACTAATAGACTGACCCCAAATCTTTCAGGGACCAAAATGATGTTTCACTTGAACTCTGAATATAGTTGTTTGACTGCTTTCCAGCTTTCTGCATATGTACGATCAACCTGAAGAGTCCATTTTTATATGAATTTACATGCTTATATTTTCTTCTGTCTACCTGTGTTCATCAAGGATTTGAAACACTAACATTAGGAGTAGACTGATCTTAAATAATAAATAGGTAACTTTACTTCAAGTGTATGTTCAATTGAATTTATATTTTGCAAAATATTATGGGCATGATAACTTGTTTTGTGTTCAACTGTTCACTACTTTAAATCTTATAATCACTTTTTGTTGCAAGTCTATAGTTATCAGATCATGTAACCACAGCTTAGGTGGTATCTTTCTTGAATTTGAATTGAATTCATTACATCTCCCCAGTATTATTAGTTTTTTTTTTTTTTTTTTTTAATTTTATTTTTATAGATAATCATGTTTTAGAATGGTTTATACTAGAACTAGGTTTACTTATTTCTCTATAAGCCGCTTCCTCTTATGTGGGCTTCAATTTATTTTACTAACAGCACTATTGCTCCTCTTTGTCTTTATCATGACATGAAAGGTGGAATGAAGTACCATGTAAAGGGCTGTGCAGGACAGGGTGGTTTTGCCCAAGTATATAAGGCTAATGTCGACAGCGATCCTGACAATGTTGTTGCACTGAAGGTGATGATTCCCTTTCAAATAATTTTTCTCTGAAATGTAGACCTATTGTCTCATTAGATTGTATTTTGAACCTTAAATGGCAGATACAAAAACCAGCTTTCCCTTGGGAATTTTACATTTATCGTCAGCTTGATCAGCGCATCTTAGATAGAGAGGTATGCTTTTATCAACTATACTATCAACCTGCCTTTTCTATGAACATCTGCTTATTCTGAATTTTACTTTATCAGAGGTCAAGTTATGGTTTTGCTCACCGAATGCATCTCTATTCTGACTGTAGTATACTCATCTGTGACTATTTAGCTAATGGAACACTACAGGTCAGTTATTTTATTTCCTTTGATTTTCCTTATTATCTTCAATATCCTTTGGTATTAATCTTCAACTGAAAATACTATGCAGGATGTGATAAACTCATATGTGGTCATAGGAAAATCCATGGAAGAAGTGTTATGCATTTATTACACAATAGAAATGTTACACATGGTTGAAACTATGCATGGTGTTGGCTTGATTCATGGTGATTTCAAGCCTGATAATCTGCTAATTCGCTACGCTAGGTAAATTTAAGCTTCTGTTGCAGTTCATGCTCATGTCACTTATTTTAACAAACTTCATGCTTGTACAATCAGATACTTCAAAACATTCCCTTTCTTTTCAAGTTATCCATTTGTCCCTTTCCTTCATTCCTTGGTTTGTTTGTTTGTACCTTGCAAGACTAATTTTAAAGTTGTTTCACCATTCTTACTTTATGAGGGTATGATTAATGTATCTAAAGGAGTTCAACCCATTATCTGTGTCTTTCTTGTTATTATACTCTTGTATCTAAGGCTGAGGTTGACAAAGGCCCTCTGTATCTACCAAAGTGTCATCTGCTGGAGTGAAAATTAAAAGCATCATCAATATAAATCATATAAACATGCTTTGCCATATTTACCGACAGAACCTGCTTGCAAATGCTTGAAAGATTTTTGTTTAATGAGCATTGTATGATGTGCAATGCACCTCTAATAGCCATGCGTTGTGCCATGTTGCTTACTTGATTTGCATTGTGGATGATGCTAATTACATTTCTTGCTATTTTTCAGGGGTGATCTTACAGAAGATGGGTTCTTGGACCGAAGTGGTCCTTGGTGTGATCAGGTCAGTTTTTCTTTGGATGATACAACAAGATTCTTTGGTTGGTTTCATTAATAGACAGTACATATTGTTTTATCTTGCAGGGTCTTTGCCTTGTTGACTGGGGAAGAGGGATTGATCTGCATCTCTTTCCAGATCACACACTATTTAAGGGAGATTGCAGAACTTCTGGTTTTCGCTGCATTGAGATGCTAGAGGATAAGCCGTGGAAATTTCAGGCAAGTCACCTCTTAAATTACACTACAAATGCAATGGAACTCATTATTTACTGCCTTTTAAGTTTCCCTTCTCTGTCACCTGCCAACAGGTAGATGCATATGGCCTTTGTGCTATTGTCCATATGATGTTGCATAATTCCTATATGGAAGTTGTCAAAAAAGAACAATCTGATGGGGGCTACGTGTATCTTCCCAAACTACCCTTTAAACGGTATATTTCTAGTGTTATATTGTATGCAATTGTTACTTTTATTTAGCACTGCAATTTGTTATACATGGATCGTTGTATGAAAGTTGTCCGTTCCAGTTTCCTAGTTACTGAAGTCAATTAATACCACAACGGAAGTGCTTTTCACCCTTCCTTTTTATTTTCATTCTGATATTTTGCTTGTTGAATCAAACAGTTACTGGAACATTGAGCTCTGGAAGACTTTCTTCACTAAGATGCTAAACCAATACCCCCATGATGATGATAGGAGTTTGCTGCAGGAATTGAAGAAGTCCTTCCAAGATTATATGGGCTCCAATCCTCAGCTTATAAAGAAACTAAAGGAGTTACTCTCAAAGCAAAGGGCTTCCTTGTGTTCTGCTTAATGTTTTAAGATTACTACACCACTTTTGTTTTAACCCTCTTGCAGCTACTAAGCACCAATTATATTCTTGTTATGAAGGTAGTAAAGTAAACAAATGCACAATGCAAGCAATCACGGACAGATTAGAAGGTAAACTTCCTTTGGTGTTTTGTCTAGTTTTCTAGCACATGCCCTTTAATTAGGGAAAAGACCAAGTTTTAGTGAGTTAAGATCATAATGCAGTTCAAATTAAATCAAGGGTGGATACACTCTTATTTATCCACTATAGAGACAAGCTCTGTGTATTAGCCTGCATTAGCCTCTGTAATTCTAATTTTTTTTTGTTTTTGTTTTGTTTCTTGTCTTCTGTAGTTTGAGTTAAGGTCAGAAATTTGACCTTTTTAAGTAATGGTGTACATACATGTGCAAATGTAGAGTGTTGTAAGCAGGTATGACAGTTGTATATGCCGTTATGTTCCTTGTCTAGGGCATGCATCATGTTAAAAACTTAAAATCATCTATAAAGTTCTGAGTTCTTTTAAATGTCTATGTATTTGGTTGGGTTCTATAATACATGGTTTTCTTTTTTACGTACGCTATGGTGCTAGATGGAATTTACATAATTTATTACTGGACACAGTTTTGAGAAGGTTCTTCAGACACAATGAAGTTTCAATTACTGCCTCTTCTAAAGCTTACATCAGAATCGATTTTTTGCTTCCCCCTCCAAGGGCATTTTATGGATATGGACCAATTCAACACGTCAACGTTTCTCAGAACTTGGAGATTCTGGCATGAATTTGGTGCAACTATCTGTCTAAGTTAGGTGTACTACGTTAATATATTATTGACATGATTAATTAAGTGTAACCACCAAAGTCAATTAACAATGTGTCTACTACAACTTTGATTAACCAAGTGCATCCACTTGGCGCACTACGTTTATGCAAGAGATTCTAAACTTTAACGCATTCAATCGTTCCCCCCAATCTCCATATAAGATTAATGCTCTTAAATTAAGGTCACCAACAAGCGATTATGGCTCTTTAACGATTTGGTTCATGTAAAGTGTAGGTAGACTAGGTTGTAAAATGCAGTACCTAATATAGGTTGTTTGTCTAAACTTATTTGTTAATTTTTTTTTTAATAAAATAGGCAGTTTTATGATATTTTTGTGTATGTTTAAATTGTTTTGCCTAAAAAAAACACTTTTTTGTTTTTTTTTTAAGAAACAAATCCTATGCGTTTCTTAAAAAATCACTTTTTCAAAAAAACACTGTTTTTAGAAGCACTTTTTTAAATTTTAGACAAACTGGCCCACAATTTTGACTACACCGCTTATGTACGCTTGTTATATTGCAGTTGACGTCTCAACATTAAGCATTATATAAGGAAAATAGATTTGGTTTTCTTTCTATAATATTGAGAACTTAATCGAGGAGCTTAAAGCCATATAAGAACTCAAAAAACCTAGCAAACTCTACAATGCATGGCCTGACATGATAATGAAGGTATTACACCTATTTATGGAACATGTTTTATGACAAATTCATAACTGTTCTTTCCCTTTTCAGTAGGTGGCGTGTATAGTGCCCCTCTCACATGTATTGCAACTTCGCAAGGGTGCTTATTGCACCTTAGTCATATGCAAGAAAGATCTAGAACCTTTTCACTTTGTACTCTTGGGCCAAAAGGTCATAGACTTTTTGGCCTAAAGTAGTTCTATATAATTTGTCGGTCAACACTTATTTAGTCGTATCAACCTTGTCCTTAGAACCAACCAAGTACATTAGACATAAAAGGTTGGTAATGTCTGATTGACAATGGTTCTAATTTGTAATTAATGTTAATTATCAAAGATGAGTAGTAAAAATGACGAGTAATTCTTTTAAAATTATTTTTGGAGTAACTTAATTTCTCTTCTCACATGTTTTTTTTTTTTTTTTTTTCTCTTTTGTCTTTTTTTTATTATTAACTAATATTAGGGTTTACGAATTAAGATACTCATTGGAGAAGTATACAAAATTTTGCGGGAGGATGTCGGGCGCAGACGCCCCTCAGTTTTTTCCGCCGAAAGAAAATGGTTGAAGACAAAAGGAAAATAGTGAGGGGCAAATCCGTCATTACATTTAAAACCCTAATGCCCTCGTTCGGTGCTCCCATTTATAGTCTCACTCTCCATCCCTGCTCTTCTCTCACGATCTCAACGCAGGCCTCTCTTCGGGTATTCCCCTTTTCTTCTTCCATTCTCTGCTCTTTCCTCTTTTCTTCTCAACGATTTTACTTCTTTTTTCTATTGTATGTTTTCTCTGTCAATTTTTGTTGTGTAGTTAGTTCCACTGTGAATGTTAGTGCTACTCGATCTTCTCTTTTATCTGATTTCGTTATAGTGGCTGAACCGAGAGAGTGAAGCGAAATTGGAAAAGTAGAATGAGTTTGTGATTTTTTGTGAGAGTGAGATCAACTGTTCTAGAATTTTGTAGTGTTGTTTGCTTTATGCTTAGTCAGATACTACTCATTCCGCTACCTATGAACTTTGAGGTTTTCATCAATTGCCTTTTCAAGTTGGATTCATGTATGCTTAGGTCATGTTTATGAAGTATTGTGATATTACAAAGAAGAAAATGCTTTTCCTGTTTTTGTATCTAGTGTTTGATCGATAAAAGAGGTTGATAGTGAATTTCGTTTATTTGTATTTACTGTGTTTATACATACATTTAACATTGTGTACATTTTTGTGAATGCTTCGTGGAGCATTTTTGTGTTATAATTTTAATCGGAGTTGCCAAGTGTACATCAGGTTTCGTGTGTTATAATGCTTCCAAATGCATTTGATTGTTTTTCTTTTGTAATGGTGAAAAAATGTGTTTCGGGTGTTTAATTTTAATCAGAGTTGCCAAGTGTACATCAGATTTTGGGTGTATATAATTATTTGACTTATTCTTTCAGTTATTCCTTTCTTCTTCCTAGTCTATTAATAACAAAAATGAATTCTTCCAATGTATAAAAGTTTCTGATGGTTATTGCTATTATAACCTCCCCAACCACGATTTATTTATTTATTTATTTTTATTTCTAAATATTGAAGTATATGATTTATTGTTATGAGTAAAAATGTTCACAGGTCACCATCTAGACTGCAAACATGGCTGATGGACTGCAGCATCCATCAGTTGTTCAGAAGCTAGCTGGACAGTCTTATCTGGTGTCCAGGCTTAGCCCCAACTTTCACTCCAGGAATTATTCTGCAAGTGGTTCTTACTTCAATGGGGGATTACACTCTTCTGGGTTGGCTGTGGTGTCACCTGCATCTTCAATTACTGTGCATGCTCCGGCAGAGAAAGGAGCTGCTGGTTTTCTAGTGGATTTTCTGATGGGTGGAGTGTCTGCTGCTGTGTCGAAGACAGCTGCTGCTCCAATTGAGAGAGTCAAATTACTTATCCAAAATCAGGATGAAATGATCAAAAGTGGTCGGTTATCTGAGCCGTATAAGGGAATTGGTGATTGTTTTGCTAGAACCATGAAGGATGAGGGTGTGATTGCTCTTTGGAGAGGCAATACTGCTAATGTTATCAGATACTTCCCTACTCAGGTGATAATCTAACTAGTATGAAGATTTTAAGTAGTTCTAGAGATGGCCGCCTTCATTATTTTTTTGCCTATAGTAGTAGTTTTTCCTCAAAAGAAGAGACACTCTTATAACTAGAAGTTATACTTGTATTGTTAAAACATGTGACATCTGATTTTATTGTTTTGACAGTCATTTTTTGACAATGCTTGATTGTTTAACCTTGGGAGAACCACACCACAAAAGCTAGCTATTGTAGTTGGAGAGCCCGTGGCCTTATAAACCCCACATTGGAATTCCATAGTTCCAATGTGGGACTCAAGTCCCATACCTTGCAATTGGACCCTAACATCGTTTTTTTATATTGCCCGTATTTCTTTGCATGCCACACATAAAACATTCAGTCTCGCTCCTGTTTCTGTATTATGAGATTTTCCTCTAGATGTGTGCAGTGTCACATCAATACAGAAGTCCATATGCAATCTAATGACTGTGTTCATTGGTTATCTCTTTTAGGTGTCGGTCCTGCTGCATTATTCTATTTTTAGATTAGCTTATATTTTGGAAGGGCAAGGTTTTTAATAATATCTAGTCATAGCTTTCTTGCTGTTTACCTCCCTTGACGAAGGAGACATTCTATCTGTTTTATTTGATTGCATCTAATGTATTTGGCTATTGGTTCTGGAGTTTCTCTAAATTATTTCTGCAATTCCTAATATCCTCCTTTTCCCTCCAGGCTCTGAACTTTGCTTTTAAGGATTACTTCAAGAGACTTTTCAACTTTAAAAAGGACAAAGATGGCTACTGGAAGTGGTTTGCTGGGAATTTGGCATCTGGTGGGGCTGCTGGGGCTTCTTCCCTCTTATTTGTCTATTCTTTAGATTATGCCCGTACTCGTTTGGCAAATGATTCCAAGGCTGCAAAGAAGGGTGGTGAGAGGCAGTTTAATGGCTTGATTGATGTTTACAAGAAAACCATCAAGTCTGATGGTGTTGCTGGCCTTTATCGTGGATTCAACATCTCATGTGTTGGAATTATAGTGTATCGTGGTCTTTACTTTGGAATGTATGATTCCCTGAAACCAGTTGTTTTGGTTGGTGGGTTGCAGGTATGTACAAAATTTGAATCTGAAATATGGTATTTTTTTAATCTGTTTTTTAAGCTATTAACACTCATATTTGGCTCATTTCACTTTGGATTTATGTTTTTTAGGCATTATTTTGTTTATAATAAATGTTAGCTACATGAATAATTGTTGTGTCACGTTGAAGCTTTTGTATGGATTTTACATGGTTTAAAAATTATACTTTTAGTCTTGATTTATCAACCTATTTGACACTTGTGACTTGTGAGCATATTAGCGTCTAGTCAACTGCAGTTGGTAATGTCTATATACAATTTATCTTAAATACCTATTTCCTATAGATATTATTCATTATGACTGCCTTATTTAAATTTGGGAATTAGTACTTCTAAAGTTTTGACTCTTAACTTTTCCCTCTTATTATGGTGATTTATTTTTATTTTTACTCACCCACGGTACTCTTCTTGTTAACAGGATAGTTTCTTTGCTAGTTTCCTTTTGGGATGGGGAATCACAATCGGTGCTGGTTTGGCTTCTTATCCCATTGACACTGTGCGTAGAAGGATGATGATGACTTCTGGAGAAGCTGTGAAGTACAAGAGCTCTTTGCATGCATTCCAAACAATCGTTGCAAACGAGGGTGCCAAGTCACTCTTCAAAGGTGCTGGTGCAAACATATTGCGTGCTGTTGCAGGTGCTGGTGTGCTTGCTGGTTATGACAAGCTGCAGCTCATTCTGTTTGGTAAGAAATACGGATCTGGTGGAGGCGGCTAAAATGATGACGACAATTTCCTGGGATGATCATGCCGATTCCTTTGTCATTTGAATAATTTTGGATGAAAAATATTGGTATTGATATTTTCCCAAATATAGGACCTTGAATACTTAGAAATCATAGTTTTGCGAACAAGAATTTTCGTTTTGGTTGTATCATGCCATCAGCTTATAATCCCGTGGAGTTTGAGATCCCCCTTTTGGTTGAGAAATAATTAAGACTCTCGGTTTTGATTGCTCGTGTGGTTGAAATGCGATTGTGTCTAGTGAAAGTTTGGTTATATTCAAGCTAATGGTTATGCGAATCATGATTATATATGGTGGGTGAGTTTTGATTGTCATTAGCTGAGTGCAGGATTTTAATTGTGGCACTCGTCTTAAGCTTCTTGTAATAACGAGTTGTGCTGTTTCTTAGGCTGCCATAATTTTAGCGTTTAATGGTTTGTTTTTTTGTTAATGTTGTTTTTTTTCAAAAAAAAAAAGATTTTTTGTTTAATTTTTGTATGTTAAAAAGAGTACTTTAAAAAAATTATTGGAAAATTCTTTCTATTTAAGTTGTCCAAACATACCTTAACAATTGGATTCATGGGTTTGCTTGTCACTAAAGCTGTGAGTTTGATTTTGGTTTGTAAATTGGCTTACCATGATTTTTTAAGGAAAAAAAGAGGGAAAGAGAAAAAAATTAGTGAAATGAAAATATAAAAAAAAAAAATTCCTGCAATACTGAAATACTGTCCAGCTGACACATGATGATTTAGGGTTTGTTTTTATTTTTTTTAAAAAGCTTGTGTGTGTACTGGATTGGATTGGATTGTGGGCTAAATAAGTTTGTTCAAGGATATTTTTTCAGTCTAAAATAATCAATTATTTATATTCTAACACTCATATTCCTACATTAATATGATAAAAAATTATTCCTACATTAACATATTATGTATCATTATTTGGTACTTGAATCCATAGTTTAAAAACTAATGGGCCGATCGAATTTTGGGTGGGATGAGTCTAATTATAATCAAGCCAGAATTTTTTAGAATCTAAACCACACTATATGGAGTTAGGGTCTATTTAGATAAATTTTTCTATAACTACCTCCAGAAGAAAAAAAATAAGAAAAAATAAAATAAATTTGTACAAAAGTTAAAATTAACTTATATTTAAGTTAATTTGTATAAATTCTCATATTAACTTTTGTAAAATATAACTTTTAACATTTATAAGTTAATTTTAACTTATGAAGAAACTTATTTCATTTTTTCTTCTTATTTTCTTCTCCTGGCCTAGAAGTACTTATGGAGAAATTTATCCAATCAAACCCTTATTCGGGTGAACACATTGGGTGCAATCAATTTGACATATACATTTTAGATAAATAATAAATAAAAATAAATTTCAAGAAACATAAAAATTAAGGAACTTAAAAACTAAATTATGCTATCAATACAACATGTAAACTCAATTCAGGATTTAACTTTATCATAATTTAAATATTATCAAGACAAGATTGAATTTGGGACAAAAAGTTATATTTCCAAACCATTCTCTCCCTCACTATTTATATTTTAGATTTTCTCCGTCGAAGTTAAAATTACAATGGGTAGAGTTAGGGGTATTAAATTATTTGTTTCTATATTCATGTTTGAGAAAAATTCATGTCTCTAAACTTGTTTACTTGAGTAGCAACTTTAATCATCCTTTCCATACTTTCTAGATACATATATATACATACTCAACTTATTACCTACACAGAGAAATATAAGATTGACTTGGTGATTGGAAAGAGACTTAAGGGTGAAGGAAGAAGGGGAGGAGAAGTACATAACAAAACTAACAAACTAACATTTGGATAAATAAATAAATAAACCTTATTACCCACACTTTAATCAAATGATATATGTTCTCCCTTTAACAAACCTTCTTTATATAAACTAATAAAATAAAATCAATTATTAAATAATAAAACAAGGATATTTGATTAGAAATATATCTAACTCAATTAAAAAATATTCAAATATATTTCAAACTTTAGTTCTAAGACATTAATTCGACTTAACTCAATTAAAGTCCAACATAATGAAGTAATTAATTACAACACATATTGTAAAGTTTTAACTCTAAAAAAATAATAAACAACATAAAACAACCTATTCATAAACATGACTACTCTATTCTCATTGTAGAATGCTTTAAATCAGTAGGTAAAATGTGATAGATTAGTCTATGTTAAAATGATCAAATTAACAAGTCAATAGATAAAATTAACCAGGGACAAGGAATGACGCAAAAGGAGTACACCATTAATCTGGTTCCTACAATTAATATTATATGTTAAAATTAGTTCTTAATTGACATTATTGATACGCGAGTCAATTTGGTCCTTAATTTAAGTATGTGCAAGAGACCAAATTCATTGACACTTGTAAAAAATCAGGAACTAAAATTACTTTTTTGACTCACAATACATCAAATTTATCCCAAAGATATTAGAAGCAAAGTTAATGTTTTACTCCATGATAAAATAGTCAAAGTAATCATTCATTAGTCCAAGAGTTCAAAAGGCATCAATAGACAATCTTCAAGCTGGGGTAGTTGCCACAAAGGACTTTGCATATTAATTAGAGGCTAATCTTCATTTAACACAAAATTCTTCGTCATCCCTTTGGTTTAAAGAAACCCCTATTATTCTCATTTTGCTCCTCAGCTTGGAGAGTTTCTTCTCTTGCTGTCCCTCTCTAACTCCACTCAAACTACCACGAAAATTACCTGTAAGGAGAAAAGTCCTTATAATGCGCATGGTCAAGTGCAAAACAGAATCAAGAGCACTGTTGACTTTGTATGTAAGTACAAACCGTATCTGTCCTCACTGCCATGATGCCTGCCATCTAGAAACTCATTGGTAGAGAAATAACCTACAACCCCAACATTTTTTCGTAGGTTTTAGTAACGGTTAACCGTCACTTTTAGCAAGTTGTTGTGATAATCTTCCAACTTTGGATTATTTCATTCCCTAACCCATCTTGGTTTGTACTAATCTCAAAGGTGAACAAGACAACATGATTAAACAAGAGACTATGCCTTCACCTTTGAAAGAGAAATGAAAGAGCCCTTTATTCAATGAGTTTAGTTTCTATATATTGTCAGTGTGAAAAATTTTACACCGTCGACCAATAAGAAATCATGATAAGTATGATTTTCAAGGTAGTTATTATATAAGTCAACAAACTTACCATATATGAAAATTTATGATTGGATGGCAATGTAAAATCTCTTTATACTGTTAGTGCATAGACCAGACCATTTTCTCTTATTCGTTTGCATATATAGTGATTCACTCATTAGCCATTCATTGCAATAATCTCTCAAAGCAATGGCTTCAGCTTCAGCATCTTATTCCTTTACCATTAGTGTGCTATTCCTCATTTTTGTGCAATTGTCATGTTTCATAAACAACCTTAATGCAAAGAATACCAATGCCAACAGCCACAACCATCACAAGCACCAACACACTCAAAACCCACCCTTAAACCCAAGGCTTCACATGGCTTTTCTTGGCCTACAAGCTTGGAAGCAAGTGATCTACTCAGACCCAAATAACTTCACTGCCAATTGGGTAGGTCCTTCAGTTTGCAACTACAAAGGTGTGTACTGTGCTCCCTCACTTGATGACCCTAAAGTGACAGTTGTGGCTGGCATTGACCTTAACTTTGCAGACATAGCAGGGTTCCTACCCAATGAAATAGGCCTTCTCTCTGACCTTGCAGTCCTTCATCTCAGCAACAACCGCTTTTGTGGCATCCTCCCAATGTCCTTCACCAACCTCACTCTACTCTATGAGCTTGACCTTAGCAGCAACAGGTTTGTTGGACCTTTTCCTTTGGTTGTGCTTTCCCTTCCTATGCTCAACTACCTTGACCTACGCTACAATGAATTTGAAGGGCCATTGCCTCCTCTACTCTTCAACAAAACCTTTGATGCCATTTTTCTCAACAACAACCGCTTCAGCAGTTCTATTCCTCCAAACTTAGGCAAAAACTCAGCTACTGTGCTAGTCTTTGCCAACAACAAATTTGGAGGGTGTCTCCCAGAAAGCATAGTAAACTTTGCTGACACTTTGGAGGAACTTGTGCTAATCAACACCAGCTTGTCAGGTTGTTTGCCACAACAAGTAGGGTTTCTCTACAAACTGAAAGTGTTGGATGTGAGTTTCAACAGCATTGTTGGCCCCATACCCTACAGCCTTGCAGGGTTGTCTCACTTGGAGCAACTAAACTTGGGGCATAACATGATGAGTGGCACAGTCCCTATGGGGGTTTGTGAGTTGCCAAACTTGGCAAACTTCACTTTCTCTTACAACTTCTTCTGTGAGGAAGAGGGTATCTGTCAGAATTTGACATCAAAGAGAATAGTGTTTGATGATAGGAGGAACTGTTTGCCAGAGAAGCCACTGCAGAGGAGTGAAAAGGAATGCAAGGCCAAACTTGAACACCCAGTTGATTGCTCTGAGCTTTGCTGTGTTGTGGGAAGCAATGTCTCTTCTGGTTCAGTGGCAGTTCCACCAGCTGCTGCAATTCCTGCAGCAATGCCTGTGTCTGCACCTCTTCTTGCACCAAGCCACCCTTAAGCAAGCGTTTGTGTTGATATGAATAGGAAAAATAAAAGTCCAAAGTTGAGTTAGGCAATCATCTTGTACATATAAAGTGGTGTGTTAAATGTGTCTGTATTCTATTGTATCATGCGTCTTATTCCTTGTAAAGTGTTGTATTTGACAGGAAATGAGCAAGTTCATAGATGTCTCTCGTTTTATGGAAATACTAGGTTCAAAGGAGACAACTCTATCTGGGACAATAGTTTTCTTTCATCCTATTTTAGAAAATTGTGGTTCTTTCATGTTTTATGATTGCTTACTTAATGGAAAAAAGTTTGTTTCCACTATTTTTTCTTTGCACTCTCGTTTACACTCATGAAATAAAGTAGAGAAAAATCAGTATTTCATATATATATATATATAGGGGGGGCTATCTTATATGAGAGAGTGAGAGGAATAAATATTGATCACTAGATCTTATTTGAATAGTCAAGATTAAAACACACTAAGTCATGTGAGTTTTTTAAAAAGTCACATGACTTTTTTAAATAGTCACATAATATTAAATTTTGACCATTCATGTATGGTTATATGGTCCAGATTTAATCCTCTCACTCTCATATAAGATGTCTTCCTCTTATAATTTTATATATTTTAGTATATTTTGAAAAGTTTATATTATGTCGATTTTAATCAATATGAATAATGTAGCAAATAATTTTGTATTAATAAGAAATTTGTATATATGATCTATGTGAAATGAACTTTAAATCCAACGATGAGTTTTAAGAAAACATTATCTAATTGAAAGTTATTTAATGGTGTAATAGTTTATCAAAGTTACATCAGTGTAATTTGATCATTCCTCATATATATATATATATATATATATATATATATATATATATATATCAAAGAGAGAGGAAATGTAGTGAAAACATTTTTTTTATACGTGAGAATCAAAAGAATAAATATTAGAGAAAATAGTCTATATACTAATTGTGTAAATCAGTTTTACACTATTATCTAATCATAAATAATCATATACGATAAGTATATTGATTTTTACAGTAATTACCTTAAAAATTATATCACCGGTAATTTTGATTAGTTGACTTTTACGCTAACACTGCATAACTATTAAACTCTAAATATTAATCATTAGATCTTATCATAAATAACCAAGATTAAAACAAACAAGTTGTGAATATTTTTTAAAAAGTTACATGTTAGAAGAGAACCAATTGCTTCACATATCAACCCAAAATATAACTGAATCCCATTAAAATTGCTCTACAATAGTACAAAATCCGCTCACGAGTTACTATCTACTATTCCAATGAGAAGAGCAAGTCACTCCCATTGGAGTTACCCACCCTTATAATTGTTCCATTTTCCTCTTCTTGTTATCACCTAAGCCACCCTCCTACCCTATTTTCTTCTCTTGTCAATACAACCTACATCCTAACTTCTACCATTTCTTCTCTTACATTTTCTATTTCACTTCAACTACCATTGTTTCTCCATTTTTTTCACCACCCTTCTATCGTGTCTTCTTTTCCAATTGTCATTTCACTTCAACCATCATTTTTTTCACCATGGTATGTTTATCAACATTGCTCCACCATTTTGTGTTTATTGTCCTGTCTTCTTCGGTAGCAAAGAGGAATGATAAACTTTATTCAAATCTCAGTAACTTATTACATTTCTTTATTAAATTGAAATTCTACCTATTTTATGCTATTATTTTATCCTTATATCTTGTACCATTTTTTTTACATGAACACCTTTGCCTTTTAAATTTGATATTACTTTTAGGCATAAATAACTTTTAGGTCCCTGAAAAATTCCCGTTTTTTGCTTTGAGTCCCTGAAAATTTTTTGCATTGTTTCGAGTCCCTAATATATTAAAAATTTTATTCTAAGTCCCTGCCGTCAGTTAAGTGATGACGTGTCCGTTAAAAATTTTAAAATGTGATTTCTGGTGGCTAAAAAATCGCCACTATTTATTTTAAAATTTAAACTACAATTTATGACGGTTAAAAACCGCCAGAATTAATTAAAGAAAAAAAATAAGGCTTAAATATCTTTTAGGTCCCTGAAAAATTAGCAATTTTTGTTCTGGGTCCTTATAAAAAATTTTCGTTGTTCTGGATACCTGATATATTAAAAAATTTGTTTTGGATCCCTGTCGTCAATTAAGTGATGACTTGTCCATTAAAAGGTGTTGTTGAAGGGTTGCGGAGGGCGTGGTTGGGGAGGCACGGGAGTTGGGGGCTTGGGGTTCAGTGCTTAAATTGGGCTTAGGCCTGGGCTAGGGTTAGGGTTTGGGGAAGAGTGTGGTGGGACTAAGATGGGAGGGGTTGACGATGTGAGGATTCTGAGAATGTGCTCGTTGCCGAAGGTTGAGGATCCATTGAGAATCACATTTTAAAATTTTTAATGGATATGTCATCACTTAATTGACGGTAGAGATCCAAAACAAAATTTTTAATATATCAGGTATCCAGAACAACAGAAAAATTTTATATGGACCCAGAACAAAAATTGCTAATTTTTCAGGGACCTAAAAAATATTTAAGTCTTTTGGAATTGATTCTAGCAATTTTTAACCACAAGAAATTGTAATTTAAATTTCAAAATAAATAGTGACAGCTTTTTAGCCGCTAGAAATCATATTTTAAAATTTTTAACGGACACGTCTTCACTTAACTGACGGCAGGAACTCGAAACAAAATTTTTAATATATTAGAGACCTGGAACAACGCAAAAAAAAATTCAGGGACTCAAAACAAAAAAACGAAAATTTTTCAGGGACCTAAAAGTTATTTAAGCCTTACTTTTACATAAAAAAATGTAGTTTTATTTAACTAAAAGTACATAAAACCGTGCTTGGGAAAACAAACTTGTTAGCACTAATGGAAAATAAAGCGATGAACCAATAGCTCAGGATGGATGTCAAAAGATCATTATATTGAATTTCTAATGTACAACATTATTGATACATAACCAGTGGAAAAAAAAAAAAAAACTAAAATTATACCAATGTTGCATGATACAATTGTGAGAAGTATTGTATTTCAGTATTGTACTAAAGGTGCAATTATACGGAATATGGATTCTATCCGAACCTGCGAAGCAGAAGAAAAAAAAATTGTAACATGCAAACTTAACAGTTAAAATGAAATCATGTTAGTGACTACCATTGGACTCTAGATATGGCAAAGAGCAGAAGACTAAGAAATAAAAATAATTGCTAAGTTCAATTTTGAACAAAACCACAAAAGTATCCTTATATTTTCACAAAAGAAGGAAAAAAATAGTTATGTTCATTGTCTTTCAAATTTATGTACAACATCCACAATCTTAGCATATGGAATCGGGAGGAAATATCAAACTACAAAATTGTTGAGATGAGGTGTCATTCTCTTGCATCAGACTAAATAATTTAGAGTAAATAGTTTATGCATTGGTATTGTAAAGGATTTTTACACGGTCATCCAATTACAAACTATTATGTATGGTAAGTTTGATAACTTTTACAATTACCTTAAAGTCATATCAATAATTTCTGATTAATTAATAGTGTAAATAATAAATTTACACAGCCAATACATAGAAATTAAAGTCAATAATTTATATCAGACAAACAAAAATGTACATCTTGGATGACACTAAACATATTACCAAAATTATGTAGTTGGGCAGTGTGAGTTGATCCTATTGATATGAACACTGGAAATCTCTTCATGCAGGTGGAAGATGGCGCCGGCAAGTAGGGCACTCCATCTTTATATCCATCCATCTTTGCAAACAGCCAGAGTGGAAAAAATGATCACAAGGGGTCACCTGTGGAAGAGTTGGTGCTTAGATTTAGGTTATGTTCAGATTGTAAAGATTAATTTGAATAGACAAAGGTTACATTCACATGCCATGCAATCATTAGATCGCGGAGAAAGATCAATGGCTGTCATGCATATAACGCAGTCTGTGGCATGATTTGTATCTTGAGCAAACCTCCTATAATAGCAGTATTTCTCAGGTAGAAACTGCAAATCAGAAAGATGAAGTTGGCTGAGAGAAAAGCATTATGTAAAAAGTAAAAAGGTAACATGCAGCTGCATTGCAATGCGTGTTCAGTTGAGAAAAGCTAGGGCCAAAAACCCAAAATAACGAGTGTTATTATGAATACTATGCTCATGATCAAACAAAATGAAACAAAGTAGCCAATACTATAGAGCAAAATTATCAAAATAGAGAAAAGAGCTACACATATTTGTTGGATGTCTAGCAAATCCTTGTTATAAGTAAATATGATCATAAAAAATTAACTTCAATTTAGAAAGAGTTAGATGAAATCAAATGAGTAAAAGTCGTTAAAAAATATCAACAGAGTTGGGTCCAACCTGACGAGGAATGAACCACAAGGACCCAAAATAGTGCTGAAGTAAGAGAATTGCAGCTTTAAGTCCAACAAATATAGCCAAAGAAACACACCAGCTCTGATCTGGTTCTATGCGCAAGAAGTTGTTAGGACAACCAAAAATATATAATGGGATTGCTAGCCGAGTAACAGTTATGCCTAAGATATAATGAGGATGCAAAGGCTTGCGCGAGTCACGAATAACATTGGTGATTATCTGAGGTATCCAAAAGGAGTATACAAGAAGAAGAATAGGTCTCAAATGAGTATGGAATTCATACATGAGCAGTATGCCTCCCAATAGGATCCCATCTGAAAGAGAAGTTAAACAGTTTGATTAGATCTGAGCCTCACTTCATACAGGGAAATATTTGCACCAATTGAAGTAACTGGAAACATATAACAGGAGTTATCTGGCATGCTTGAACAAAGGAGTGGAATAGAAAATATTACAATATGGGCATTGGCATTCTAAGAATATATGGTACAAAGGTAGCCTGTGACCCTGTCCCAAATGAAAACATATAATTTATACTCAGATATTTGCCATTCCAATAAAATAAGGACCCTTGGCTAATTCATACTTTGTTCATAAGTTCATGGTGGCCTAAAAGCAAATATAATGAAAATCATAGACGACAAAACAGCATTTTAACTTGCATTTATTGTATTTTTATTTATCCCCATAGTATTTTCAAGCAAGCAACATAGCTTTGTAAAGAAATAAAAAATAAATCACCCCAAAGTTGATTGGCTGGCTGCCAGGCTCCTAAGATGTAGAGGGACTATTACAGTTCAAAACTTAACGACATAACATGATCATGGATCCTACGGAACCAATGACTCCAGGGCATATCCACAATGACAAGATAACAAGATCAGATTGCCAAAGAAACTTTAATTAAACGAGTACTTACAGAAACGGCTGTATAAAACTGACAACTCACGCCTCATTGTCTCCCAACCTACACCATTGCTCAAAGGCCTACTTGCCTTCCAGATGGCAAGGAGATATCTCATCTCAAATATTGAGAAAACCACAAACTTGAAAAATGCAGCAGTTGCAAAAGCATTGAACAAGGATTCTGCATGGCAGGAAGTAACAACAATTATTCACCAGACAAGCTTAAGAACAGAGAATAATCAACCACTCAAGTCACATCTATCATAGCAATGATAACAATATACTACAATCAATTTTAACACGAAAATATTCATAATCATCTATTTTGGTTACAATGAGTATACAAATGTCAAAACTCAAAACCTATAACCTATTCCAAACTAATTCATAATCATACACTACTATGAACCAAAAGAAAATAATTGATCTCTTGACATGGCACGATTTAAAGACCAGTATACTATAATTTTGTGGGTCGCTCTAGGAATTGGATGTTGTAATTGAACTAATTTGATTTTAGGGATTGAATTGCAAAGAGATCAGGTTTGAAGGTGCAAGGTGGTAATGAAAGCTATAGACAGGTTCTGTGCATCCAATCCAAGTATAAATATCAAATTACTATTGGGGGAAGGGGGGGATACTGAGACCAATGTGTATTCACATGGCCCAGATAAATACGGCTAGAGCCTGCTGGCCAGAAAACAAAGAAAAATATTTGAGACCCTCTTCAAATTAAAAAGGATCCTTTTATATTTTATCTCCCCAAAACTCTACAAGGATACCAGAGATGTTTTAGGAGGACAGATAGACAACTGTTTATAGAGCAATCTCTAGTGATTATATGAAAATCCTTAGCACTTAGTTGGAAAACTTACCAACTAGTATTCCTGCAGTCAAATGTATAAGGCAAAGATAAGCATCTACTATAGCTTGCTGACCAATCATTAATATTGAAACCTTAGCAGCCCCCCTGAAAGGGTATACATAAATCATATTCATTATAATGAAAAATTGTTCAGTAGATTCATTCAAATATTAAATCATTTACATTAATTAAATCTATAACATGAAATTTCAAGTAAAATTTTGAAGCAATTTCTTACAGATTGGGTGTTGCTATGCTCCATTTACCGAATTAATAGAAGAACTTGCAAAAACGATACCTGGTATACGTACATTAAGGAAATCACAGAGTAATGGACAATAACAGAGTTTAAAGTTGAAAGAAAGGAAAACAAAAGTAATGGACAATAACAGAGTTTGAAGTTGAAAGAAAGGAAAACACAAAGTAATGGACAATAACAGAGTTTTAAAGTTGATAGAATGTTGATGACTGAAGGAGATACAAAAGCAACCATCAAGGTATAGTTCACTGCTTTATTATAGTAGGCTTCAATGTTAATAGATGTTGCATTTAACTGTAAAGGCGAGAAGCAGTCCCCATCATCGTCCACAGACGGACTCTCCATTAACCCTCCTAGCTGAAAAGAATCATGCTCCCCTTCTATAAGAAAGCACATAACAACTTGGTAAATCATATGATAAAAATTAAAATATTTTCAACTCAACAATAGTAAGAATGTACTCAATGAACTTTGAAAAAAAATAAAAAGAGCCATAATTCATAGTAAAGTTCTTCTGCAATTAATATCCATTAAGAATCAGCAATTGTGATTGTAAATGCGCTCAGAAGTTTCCTATTGACATTACACCATGGTCATTAAAGCTTCATATTTTTTTTTATCTAAATAAGTAATTTTATTAGAAAGAGGAGAGAGAATACGAGAGGAGGATATCCAATCTGTCTATACTAGAAAATAAAGAACTAAAAAAGGAAACCCTCAATGAAGAAGAAATCTTCAATCTTTCTGCATATATGACTGAAAAGAATCCTTTACAAAATGGGAAGAACACCAAAAGGAAGGCTAAAAAAACCTTTTCCTGCAGCCAGTATAAAAATTAAAGCTATGTATGTATCCTAATAGCTACAACCTACAAGCATTTGTGACAACTAGATACACCCTTGAAATGCAAATAATAATAATGCTTCATTTGATCTTTTTAATCCTTTCTTTTTCTCTTTCTGTCATTTTATTATTATTATCCATGTATTCTAAAACATTGTATTACATCAACTCCTACAAAATTAATCCCAACACAGATTAATAATAATGCTGCATATGTATGCTTAGTAATAGAGAAGTTCCTAGAGTAATGACCCAAAGAAAGAGTAAATTTAAAAAAAAAAAAAAAAAAAAAAAAAACTGGAAAATTCTGGTGATATATAAGTGAAGAAAATGGGCAAAAAAAAAAAAACAACGAAAACCCGACAAATTACATAGAGTATTGATCGTTGATGTTTGTTTTAAGAGCCGTGAACAGAAAACCCGATAAGTTACAAATCAGATAATCAAGTGGTGGCAGCTCAAGGGTGATAAACATTTGACTTTTGAAGTAATTATCGGAGGAAGACAATAAAGAATAACAAGGTAGTGCTAACCTCGTTTGAGATGAGATGTCTAAGAAAGTTAAGAATGTTGTTAAAGCAATCTTAATCTTGGTGTGAAATGAAAGTGTTCAAGAAAAGGTAAGAAACAAAAGGGAATGTTATAAGGCCTTGAACAGTTGCAATAATGCTGAAAATTGGGAGATTTCAAATATATAGGCTGACTAATTAATTCCAAGCTAGTTGGCAAAAAATATGCTCATTTGCTGTCCTAATTACAGAAATAAAAGAAATTAATTACAGAAAATAATTCTGCAGTAAACCTGTATAAAAACAGAAATAAGGAAATAAATATCTCGTTACAACATAACATCTGAGTGAAATTTGGAGGGAAAAACAAATGAAATATAATGTTCAATATGTATATTAAGAAAGAGAAAAACAAAAAGGAACAAAAGGTATTCATATGCTGAGAGAACTCAAGTACCATGTTTTGATGATGACAGGCGTGAAACCTGTGCAGCGATTTCTACATTGCAGTGTTTCTCCATGCCATGTAATGGAGCTGCAATAAGGGCAAAAAATAAAAATAGCAAGTTAGTACTACAACAAGAACCAACAGGGGGGGGGGGGGGGGATCTCTTCAAAGTATACTAATGAAGTAGACATATTACAATGCTTTCTTCTCCACATCTTATGTCGTGAAGACTCTTGGAATACTTGAGAAGAGAAAACTCCAAGCTGTATACAGAAAGCCATATACAGAAATAAGTATTTATAATGCTTATTATACTCCCAAAAGTAACAAAGATCATATTTTTTTACAATCACATATCCATAATGAGAACATGCTAGCATTTACTCTCCTGAAATGGTTCCATTGAAATAATGACAAGCAGCTAACTTATGCCCACACCCCACTCTATAGAACCTAAATGTGCTCTTACTCAAGCATGTTTTTGAGGAGATATAAAGGGATTCCAACATGTGGAAATTTTTAATATAGTCAAGTGCTGCAAGAATACACTAAAAAAAAAAAGGAAAAAAAAAAGAGGCCTTATTAGAGTACATCCTACAGGCCAGGGTAGAAGAATATTACAGCAGATAATAACTTACAGCTTCAAATAATTTTACAAAGAGTGTGGTTAAGCTATCAAAGCAAAGATCAATTATGTGATTAATAGAATTAGTGCCTATAATTTAGGAAGTAATTGGTCAGCTGTTAACATTCAGTAGGTTGATTTATTGTTTATTCCTTATATAGTTTTAGTCCAGTCTTGTGTATAGACATGACTTAGGATTGTAATTCTAATACACATCAGAAATTCCTTTCTTTACAACATATGAGCTTATGATGTCAAATAAAATCAAGCCCATTTAAAGGATAACACAGATTTGGATCATACCATCCTTAAATTACAGGACTCTATGAAATGTCAATTATACAGAATAATAAACATTTTCTATTGAAAAAAGATGCAATACCAGATGATATGGATTGGATAAAATATAATCTCCATCCTGATTTAACCCTCCCTCTTTTCCGCTGCAATAAGAGAAAACAATAAAGAAATTATTCACATTTGAATATTATAGGCTTAGCACCACTATTAGAATTGTAAATTAATTTTGGTTATCAAATATAATACAACTCAACAAATTATGATAACATATCCCAACTTGTCTGCCAAATTATGCCTAACTGGGTATGCAGAGGAAAGTAAAGCAAGGTCCAATTGAACATAAATGAGATTAAATTAGAACTATTCCAAAATCTCTTACATTGGAAAATAAAATATGTCAGTTACTTTTTAAGTTAAGACACTTCAGGGTGCTGATAGCTTCTACAAGTCAGATATATTAAAACTGCCGATACATAGATTAGAAATATGAGGCATGTCTTAAGTAATACTAATGAATTCCTTAAATTCCTTTGTCATTTTCTATACCACTGTTTTACTAGCAGTTGATCACAATCAGTTTTATGCTAAACTAATGTTCTCAAATACCAGTGCTTACTAAGTTATGAATGCAGAGTTATCAATTTATGCTTAATTAGCCATTTTTCATTCTTAAATTCCAATTCCCTCTAGCAAATAAACATTACTGCATTAGCAAGAAAAGAAAGGTATTATTTATCATATAGCAATCTGCAAAATGTTATGTATAAAAAAATAAAAAAGATTTAGCCCAGGAAAAAAATAGATAATTCTCAGACTAAATGCTGTAGGTATCTGAATGCAACAAGCTAGCATATAAATTGAGCTGCACAACGTATTGGTATTCACCTGTTGGCTACCATTCGAAGCTGCCTATAAGGCCATATATATACACCTTCTACTCTGATTTGAGCGCCACCAACATTGTATTCATTGTCAAATACAACATGGAATATGACTACCCCCTGATAAATAAGCATAAAAAGAAATAATTTTTGTGGGAATTTGACATGACTGAGTCTATAAATTTTCATCAATACAAAAATGTATTATTGTTTAGTGCAATAAAAGGGTAATTAAGTGAACATGTTTATTATTCTTTACTTACAGAAGCTCAGAATATTTGCCAAATACACCCCCTTAAAAGACCTTTCAGATAACACCACAAAGAAATTAAGTGAACAATCCTGTCCCAAATGAAATCCAAAGGTAACACTTGACTAGTGAAAATTCTCACATTTCTCCAACCAAATACACTTGATTCAGCAACAGTGATTGACACTGTACAAAATATGATCCCTTAACATATCTAGGATCTGTAGAGATTATTATCCTTTCTGACGCTGACAGAGGTCCTTAGAGACATTGTTTCATGCCATTATACAAAAGCATTTTATAACACTGAATAAGGCACTGTCAGATGAGTTTGAAATATTGATTCACTTACAAAAAAACACCCAACTATTCAATGCATCCATAGCATACTACGGGTAGGAATATTAGGGTTATTTATGTGCTAGGAATCTTGTTGTTTAAGAAGTTTTATTGGCCTGTGTTTGTATGAGTAGTACAACACGTAACACTAAATTGACAAATTATCTTCAACTAAATAAAGATGGAGTAATGTATGCTTCAAGGAAAAACAGAATGAAAAGAGATATTTTGCTTAATTCTTCGGCATATCAACACTACAGAACTGGAAGTTCACTAACTTAAAGGAAAATTTAATTCCCTCAATATTTCCAATGATTATTCACAATATTAATATAAGTAAATAGAATTTAAACACTTGTAGAGAACTTAGAAGCTTCTTCATTAGAAGCCAGTGTTATTTTAAAATATATAAGAGAACAAATACGAAACTGTATCACATGTGAAAGCTGACTTCCTTCTGAAACTAGCCATATAGTTCAACAACTCACCTGCACATAATGTACACCAGTTATCTTTGTGGGCATACTAACTAATTCAATTACAGAATTTCCATTTATTTTTCTGATGTCTGGAAATCTGGTAGAGCCATTTGTAGTATCTAAAAACTTCCAAGTCCCTGTATTCAAAGAGGACAACATAGATATATCATCAGACTGTAACAATCTTGTAAACTCATTCCAAAAAAAATTAGTGAACAATGTTTATTCTAAATACACACTCATTTACAGAAACATATTTTAATAAATTGAACAAAATTCCTTTTAATGCTACATGATTAGTCCAAATACCATAGGTTTAGTTTGTCCATGGGATCAAAGTGTCCAACTCTATAAACAGATGATGCCCCTTTAGCTATTATATTCTCTGTCCAGTGGTAGTCAACTAAGAATGCTTATTAACTTAAGTAAAAAGGTAAGAAGCATAGTATTAGGACTTAGGATCTCTTAGAATGTGGGTTTGGGCCTAACCCAACCCCAAAAGCTAGCTCATAGGGTGAGGGTTGCCTCCCACTTGTATACTATATCTTGGTCTTATCTCTAGCCGATGTAAGACTTTGGATACACCCCCTCACGCCCAACACTTTTGGGCTTGGTGCATGGATAATATGGTGGGTGACTTTTAATGGATCTAGGATAAACTTTGATAGTATCTTAGAATGTGGGTTTGGGCCTAACTCAACCCCAAAAGCTAGCTCATAGGATAAGAGTTGCCTCACACTTATATACTCTATCTTAGCCTTATTTCTAGTCGATGTGGGACTTGGGGGCTTTTTTCCCAATGTCAATGACAATATTATTGCAGTTGCGATAGTTACCTGAGGTACTTTAAGTTCATGCCTAAGTCTTGCAAAAATGTACAGTATGATTTGCGTAGGTAAGTTTCTTTCTTCAAATCTACACCATCTTGTTTGGATGGTGAGTATTCTTCAATCTCCTTCCTAGAAAAGTATCACCTCGAACCATCCTCCAGCTTCTCTTGAGAGTATCTCTAAGAAACACCTTGAGAAGTTCCATGATGAGAGGTATCACCAAGCAACAATCCAGCCATGAGGTTGAAAGCTTATGAAACTTAGTTTTGATGTATATCTGTATATATTGTAGTAAAAGAGCAAAACCGAAGTTCAATTTCAGTGTCGAAGACAAATTTGATGAGAAAGATGCAAATTTTCTCCACGAGCAGCGAAAAATCGAAACCAAAATCGAGGAGTTCCCAACACCAGTGCCTTTTGCAAAGAGGGAAAGAGAATTTGGTGGTGTAACTGTATAAGTGTGAGCGAAGAACAAGAACAAGAAGAAAGAAGATATTTTGGGATTTTTGTTATCAGCTTTCAACCTCATGGTTGGATTGTTGCTTGGTGATACCTCTCATCATGGAACTTCTCAAGGTGTTTCTCAGAGATACTCTCAAGAGAAGCCGGAGGATGGTTCGAGGTGGTACTTTTCTAGGAAGGAGATTGAAGAATACTCACCATCCAAAATTGAGGAGTTCCCAACACCAGCGCCTTTTGCAAAGAGGGAAAGAGAATTTGGTGGTGTAACTGTATGAGTCTGAGCGAAGAAGAACAAGAACAAGGAGAAAGAAGATATTTTGGGATTTTTGTCATCAGCTTTCAACCTCATGGCTGGATTGTTGCTTGGTGATACCTCTCATCATGGAACTTCTCAAGGTGTTTCTCAGAGATACTCTCAAGAGAAGCCAAAGCATGGTTCGAGGTGGTACTTTTCTAGGAAGGAGATTGAAGAATACTCACCATCCAAAATCGAGGAGTTCCCAACACCAGCACCTTTTGCAAAGAGGGAAAGAGAATTTGGTGGTGTAACTGTATGAGTGTGAGCGAAGAAGAACAAGAACAAGGAGAAAGAAGATATTTTGGGATTTTTTTCATCAGCTTTCAACCTCATGGCTGGATTGTTGCTTGGTGATACCTCTCATCATGGAACTTCTCAAGGTGTTTCTCAGAGATACTCTCAAGAGAAGCCGAAGGATGGTTCGAGGTGGTACTTTTCTAGGAAGGAGACTGAAGAATACTCACCATCCAAAATCGAGGAGTTCCCAACAGCAGCGCCTTTTGCAAAGAGGGAAAGAGAATTTGGTAGTGTAACTGTATGAGTGTGAGCGAAGAAGAAGAACAAAAACAAGAACAAGAAGAAAGAAGATATTTTGGGATTTTTGTCATCAGCTTCAACCTCATGGCTGGATTGTTGCTTGGTGATACCTCTCATCATGGAACTTCTCAAGGTGTTTCTCAGAGATACTCTCAAGAGAAGCCGGAGGATGGTTCGAGGTGGTACTTTTCTAGGAAGGAGATTGAAGAATACTCACCATCCAAACAAGATAGCATAGATTTGAAGAAAGAAACTTACCTACGCAAATCATACTGTACATTTCTACAAGACTTAGGCATGAGACTTAAAGTACCTCAGGTAACTATTGCAACTGCAATAATATTTTGTCATTGATTCTTTCTCCGGCAGTCCCATGCAAAAAATGACAGGAGGACCATTGCAACAGTATGCATGTTTCTTGCTGGGAAGGTTGAAGAAACTCCTCGCCCACTAAAAGACGTAATTCTTATTTCGTATGAAATTATACATAAGAAGGATCCAGCAGCAATAATGAGAATAAAACAAAAGGAAGTGTATGAACAACATAAAGAATTAATTTTACTCGGAGAGAGGGTTGTTCTTGCAACTCTTGGTTTTGATCTGAATGTGCATCATCCTTATAAACCTCTTGTCGAGGCAATAAAGAAATTCAAAGTTGCTCAAAATGCCCTTGCTCATGTTGCATGGAATTTTGTAAATGATGGACTTCGGACATCACTTTGCTTGCAATTTAAGCCCCATCACATTGCAGCTGGAGCCATATTCCTCGCTGCCATGTTTTTGAAGGTAAAGCTCCCATCAGATGGGGAGAAGGTCTGGTGGCAAGAGTTTGACATCACTCCACGCCAATTGGAGGAATTGAGTAATCAAATGTTAAAGCTGTATGAACAAAATCGAATGCCACCTTCCAATGATGTCGAAGGAGGATGTGGGACTTAGATTTTTTCGCAATAGGATCCAATTGCAAGATATGGGACGTGAGTTGAGTCCCATATTGGAAGTATGGGATTCTAGTGTCAGGTTTATAAAGCTTTGGGTTCTCCAAGTACAATGGCTAGTTTTTTGTGGTGTGGTTCTCTCAAAGCTCTTATCACATAGCAACAATTTTGGTCCTCGAAAAAGACAATTTGATCCATGCAAATTGAAAAGCGTGAAGTCATTCAAACATTCAAGTAGGCACAGATAAGACAATTTTCAAATGATAATATCATAAAACAGTAATTTTGTGACAGTTCTGTTCAGATATAGTTCATTATCCAATCATATATCCCCTAAACAGACATCAAACCAAGCATGAAGCATTTTAAATTTGGATTGGCCTAACTCACCCCCAAAAGCTAGCTCATGAGGTGAGGATTGCCGAAGCCTTTATAAGCTCTATTTTTGTCAAATCTACAGTTGATATGGGATCTCAACACACCTCCCGCGCACCTAGGATTGGACATCTAGAGCATGGAGATTGTAGGACTGGCTTTTTTTTATATATATATTGCATTGGGAAAACCGCAGGGCTAGATAGATTTTTTGATAGTTAAGGGTGGTCAAATATCATATCTATGATAGGTTTTGATACCATCTTGAATTTGGGTTGGACCTAACTCAACCCCGAAACTAGCTCGTGAAGTGAGGATTGCCCAAGCTTTTATAAACTCTACTTTGGTCGTGTAAAGTCAATGTGGGATCTCAACAAAGTAGAAGCTTAGCAGTCAGAAATACATCCACCTATGCAACTAATTACATCAAACATTTTCACAACAAACCAAAATTATAACCCAATGCTGTCAATCTAAACTAAACATACATTTCTGTAAGTAAAGAATACCAACCTCTGTAAGTTCCAGTTATGTTCCATTGAGAAAATGGACCTAAGTCACTTTCATCTTTTCTTGTAAATACCCACTGAAAGAAACAATGTCAATACAAGTAAATGAATGTATTTGACACAAGGATTAAAATATCAGTTTATCACTGAAAATAATGTTTAGTTTTTAATATAAGCCACATTACCTTGTGGAGTTGTGGTAAAATGACACTCCTAGGAGGAATGGTAAGGGCCATGCAGCCAAACCACACAACAAAAATAAATGGTCCATTGCAATAAACTTAATTGTATATTATCTGATTTGTTTCTGATTTGATGATTCAATGTGATCCAGCTATTTCTAAATACAAGTTCCCCAAATGTGGGTAACTACAAAAAAATGTACACAAAGAATTGTTTAAATATGAAGTAATGACGTTTGCAAGTGCTAACTATGATTGTTATTTGTTTGAATTCCAATCATCGGATTTATGATAACATATAAGCACATTAAGATAGTGATAATTGGCCATGTGGTCTTGGCAAATTTGTCTACCCTCAACCATTTTCAGGGTTAAACAAGAAGGATGAGTTCAAATGTATAGTTCTTTGTTAATGTTGAGAGGGGATCACTAAGCCACTCCAAATATAACTAAGTGCATTTTG
The DNA here is from genome assembly GCA_026413185.1 of Pueraria montana var. lobata. NCBI lineage: Eukaryota > Viridiplantae > Streptophyta > Magnoliopsida > Fabales > Fabaceae > Pueraria > Pueraria montana. The sequence continues at coordinate 24,464,203 of CM048654.1, forward strand.
ACATACAATTCTAGAAAGAATACACGAGTACTATTTCATTGCAGATTCTTACTCCACTAGTCTAAAGCAAGGTGTGTGTCCTCTCTGATTCTTACATCAGGCAATTTTAGCGTTAATTTGACACAGCATCAAGGCATTCTAAACACGTTAACTTAAAACTCAACCTCCGTGCAAATGGCTTCAGACCTTTACAAAAACCACATTGTTTCTTATTCTAGCCTGACATTAAAAATCAAATTTTTATCACTGGCACTTCCTAGATCAACACAACAGGCAAAAATAAAACCTAAGCAACCCCTCACAATTAAAATTTGAACTTGAAGCAAGAAATGATCAATTCTAAGGCCAAAACAAAGCATAAGAAATTAGGTTCAAATTCACAATCAGCATCCACGATTACCACTCCAAAAACTAACATAGGAGCTAATTCTGAAATCAATTGCAACCAAAAACTAAATAGAACACAATAAACATACCTCATCACCCCCATGAATTAGTTCTGTCCCTCAAGGGTCTCAAACCTGCCACTGGAGTAAGAAACAACAGAAACACCAACCACCCAAATGCAATCCTCAGCAAAATCCCCACTTCCCTCCTCTCAAGTTGCAATCTTTGAGAGTCAACCTCAACCATGTCAAACCACAAACACACCATGTCTCACAGAAACTTCAATTCCAACAACCCAGTTCCCAGCTGATCACAGGGAATCCAAAAGAAAAATCCAAAGCCCATCAGAGGAAATTGCTTAAGAAAGACAGAGGGTTGCTTGAAATGGAGTCAAAGGAACGAATCGCCGGGTCACAACGACGAGTCACCTCACAGAGAGGTTGATTCAGATAAGAGAAAAGAGTAAAAATAGAGAAAATTTAGGAAACTAGTGTTTTAACCCGTATAATAAACGGATTTATTCAAAATTTCACTAACATATTTATATAATTAATCAAAAGGTATTTGAAAAAAAAAAACTACATTCAAAGATATTAAAAAAAAAGATAATTTATCCATAAAAAATTAAAGACTATAAAAAGATACAAGGTGTGTTGTGTAATAGTGTGAAAATACATGAGAAGATAAATAAAAAGGTGTAAATTTCACGTATTTTTATTTCTCTACAAAATAGCGAAGAGAACAATAAAAGTAGAGATGTGAATAAAATAATCATTAAATTATAATTTTAGTCTCTTTTAATTTTTTATCTGTGATTTATTTTGACCCTCTAATTTTTATATTTTTTTTTGCAATTTTTAGTTCGTGAGTTTTAGAGAAATCTAAAATTTTGGTATAATCCTTAATTATGCATACTTCTTTTTTTTTTACATTTTAATTAAATTATTTTTTAATTGTTAAATGTTAATTTCCACCTTATCACACTACTAACACAACATTAGTCAACCATTAAGTTAAGCAATCAACATATGCAATATTGAAAATTGAATTAAAATTACAAATTTCTAAAATTTAAGTAACTAAAATCATGAAAAAAAAAAATAGAAGAAACAAAATTGCAATTTAACTTAAAATACTTAATTGTGAGGCGAGAAAAATGATAATTGATTGTTTATAATTTATAGCGAAATGATTCTTAAGAAGACAATCGATTGTTTGTTAAACAATTATTTCAAATGATTTTTTTTATTTCTTTCCTAATTTTCTCTTTCTTATTCTTCTATATTTTTCTTAAATCAAATACTTTTATTTTCATTTTATTTCTTACCTATTTTTATTTACTTTATTTGTTACTTTCCTATTTCTATTCTATTTCTCATATATTTCTTTCTTTTCTACCAAACTAAGTATTGGTGTATTTGACACAACTTATTTTTTACTTTTTTTAAAATGAGAAATTGAACCAAACACTCTTTTCATAAATATTTTTTAAAAATAAATAACTTTCTTTTAAAGAGCAAATCTGTTATCATATTATAAATCTGAATCATCTTCTTTAAATGAGAACGGTTTTATGAATAATTTTTTTAATGGAAATATTCTATGGAATTTTTCTTAAACAAGAATTGAGTCATGTGTCTTATCTAAATTCCTAATATCATATATTGAGTATTTAATTTTTTAATTCTTTTGTTTCTTTCGAATATACTTCTTAATTTTAATTTTAATTTGATTTGATTTAACAATTAACCCCCAAAAAAATCTCCTTCATCTCAAATTACCCTTATTTTATCTTTAAATGTATACTTTATTTTCTTAACTGTTTCTCTTTTAATCTATCATTTTTATTTTTATTTTTTAATTATCAATAATTAAAAATAACATGTGTTACAATTTTAATTATTTGTCATAGATTCAAAATATATTTTTTATATTTAAAACATTTATTTATTATAAATTTTAATTATAATATAATTTTATATATTTAAAAATATTTATTTATTACAAATTTTTAGTTATGTAAAATAAACATTTAAAATACAAAATATGAAAAGCCGCTTACGCAGAATAAATTATTATCCTGTCCCTGTATATTTTTTTGACTTGACTTCTCTCTTCTTCTTTTTTTCACCTTACCCTACAAATGCACAATTGAATCCCAGTTGCAAACTAGTCTTTTGAACAACTCTCTCTCTCATCATCTCCCTCACCATCACTCAGGTTAGATTCTCTATTTTATTCTTTGCTTTATTTTGGTTTATTTGGCTTTGAACCACTGCGTTATGAGACTTTCCGATTAGTAGATTTTGAAGATCGATCTTGATTTGTTGAGTTGAATTAGTGATGATTGGGAAATCAATGTCATGTCTAACAGTATCAGGCTAAAGCTTTTCAGTTTTAATGCTCTCTTTCTTCTACTTAGAAATATTGTATAACTCCGTTATAGTTCTATTTGGAATCTGTAATATATGCTTCGGATTTTGGAAATCTACTATACATAGGCTAGTTCTTGTTAATTTGTGGCTGTGGTAAAAGGTTTGAACTTTTGGAAATTTCCACAGTTTCGGTTTTCCAAGGAAATAGCTAATTCTTGATAATGGTATTGATAGCTAAATCGATATTCTAATTTATATATAATATATAATATTAGTCAATTGGCAGTTTAATTTACAACCTATCTTTTATAATATGTTTTGCTAATTTTATTCTAAACTTTTAATCGGTAGTTATTTTTCAAAAACCATCTAGAGTTCCTTATTTTCTCTCTTATTTGCATTAACGGTGTTCATGACCTCACTTGTCCTAATTACCCAATCTGATATGAAGAAATTTTTGACGGGTTCGAGTTTAATCTGATGCATTTCAAGGATAAATTTGAGTTACATTTCAGATCGTTTTAATCTGTCTAATGTTATATATATTTTTAAAAAAAAATATACATTTGTAAATAATTATGTATTAATAATATAATTTTTTGATTTAATATGGTTTATCTATGGACCAGAGCCTTGTTTCTTTTATTAATCTGCCAGAATGTTGATATTGCATCATTATGTAATTCGGTTTAGTTGTTTTTGTTGTTTTGGGCTTTAGCCCCTTTCAGTCAGAAAAAAAAAAAATTTTATCTAATATGATATTATATTTATATTGATTTAACTTAAGATATATACCGTAAAATATACTTTAATTATAATTGTATATTTTTTCTATGTTTTGATTATATGTAATGTTAAGATTAATATATTATGCCAACAAATTGAATTGTAGAATTGACCATTTCAAATTTTTGAGCCGGGTATAGGCAAACTCGTCCCAATCCGTCCTATGAACATCCCTAATTTGCATACCTCAATATGGAAAAAAAGTAACTTACACTCGGAATTATTGTACAAAATTATCGCAATTATCAATATGTGGTTAATAGGTCATGAGCTTATTGAAATATCTAGTAATGGTTAATTTTACCTCACAAGTGGTTAATAGTATCATGAGTTTATTGATTGTCATGTGGTTAATTACATGGATAAATATTATTAATTTTGTTTCACAAGTGGTTAATAAAAAATGAATGTGATTATATACAATTATCAATATATAGTTAATTGTTTTATAAGGTTATTGAAATGTCTAATGGTAATTAAATTTACTTTACAAGTAGTTAAATATTTGTGAAGTACCTATTGAGAATTGACCAACTAATTTTGCCTTATGTATATCTTTTTTGATTGATAGACCATATGTGTAAAAAAAAAATTGTTGATAGGTCGGATGTTTAAAATTTTAATTTGAATAATATGTTGTCATTTGCACTACTATGAGCAAGATTTGCATGCTTTCATTGTAGCTCTTAAAATTATTTCATTTGTACATGCTTATATTGATACGATTTATTTATAATTTGGTAATCTATGGCAGGTTATGGCTAGTAAGAAAAGCCTTAAGTGTAATTCTGAATCTAGCCAAAAAAGTTACAATGAAATTGAGAAAGATGAAATTGAAGTTAAATCTAATGTCCATAGAGAATATTGCATGCCAAATTGCTTTGCAGTCTTGAGAAATCTAAAGGAGTACAAACTTTTGAATCGTTGAGAATTTAGCTTTGCTTTAGAATTAATTAAAGACCCTCAAAATAGAATCATAGTTATTTCCTTACAAGATTCAATGGATGATTTAGCATTTTGGATTCTATACAAGTACGAGTTAAATGAAAGAATTTAGTGATTAAGATTTGGTTTTATGTTTGTTATTGATATGTTGAACAGTGTGACTATGTATTAAAATTTGTGTTTATCAACTTTGTATTGATGTTTATCAACTTTGTATTGATGTTTTATGTTTATGAATTTGAATTATTATTGATATAAATGTGTATTAGTATTTTGTAATGTTATTGATTCCTTGTTTTCAAATTGTCCTATAGATGACTTCTAATCAAGTCAATGGACATGTGAATATCACATAAAGTTATCTATAGGATAATTTCACCCATAGTATCAATTTCTTATTTTTCAAATTGTTCTATAAAATATGCTATAGTGTAGTGAGAATTGGATGTGAATATCACATCAAGTATTTGATGAAATAAGATAATATATTTTTTTCATTATCAATGATTAAATTGGGTTTGATTAACTCTTAACATTCTAGGTGAAAGTCACATGTTTAGAATGAAAGCCCATGCTATATTGAAATTAGAAAAGTTATTGATCAATAAAGGATGGTTACGTTGATACACAAAAAGTGCATTGTATCGGCAAGTAATAAAATCATTCTTTTTACAGGGATTGTGTATTTGGCTATGTGAAATCGCAATTTAAGTGGAATAAAAACGGATGAATTAAGGTTTAAAATAGAGAAATGATTGTGAAAAATTGCAAAATTTAGAAATCAATTATAGAAATAGGAAAACAATTTATAAGGATTAAAATTCAATTACTAAAACCTTTCAGGATTGGGTTTTATGCTATGACAATTAATAAAATAATTTAACTTTCCTCGTGCTCTTACGAGTTCCCATTGAAGGTGAATTAACTTAAGGTAACTCTTGTCCTCTTTCAAGACATGGAGGTGTATCTAATCAAATTTATCCCCACTCTCATAGTGACTATGTTTAATTAGACACTTTAAGTTCTATGTTAATTCGTTTGTTCCTCTTAGGGTTGGAAGTTCTATGAAAATATGCTATAATTAAGTCCTAAATGTCAAATAATTAAATTTTTCTTAACTAAAATGTCACCTAAAAATGGTATGAAATGCAAGGCATCATACATTCATATAAGAAAATGACAATATTAGACACACTTGCCATATTTATTTGGAGTCATGCACATATTTAAACAAAATGAAATATTGAAAATAAATGTGAAAAATCAAGAGAAACTGTAAGTAAAAAGTTTGTTGAAGTTAAGAATGACAATGGGGCGGAGCGAGAGACGGTCGTACGAGTAGCTATTAAGCAAGTATTTAAGAATTTTATAAATATATGTGAATATTTACAGGTATCCATAGATATTTATTAAAATATTGAATTTGAATTTTGAACAAAAATTGAAAATAAAACAAAATAAAAAATAAACAATTTTGAAACACATTTATAAAATAAATAGGCTTAATTACACTTTTGTTCTTAGGTATTGCAATTGTGCGATTTTGGTTCCTTCATCAGTCTCTTGTTAAATATTTAACAAATTTTCTTGATATGACATTAGATGAAGACATGATAATTGATGTGTTGCCTGACACATACGTTAATATGGCTTAATTGCACTTTTAGTCCTACACAATTGCAATACTAAATGGACCTAAAGTATAATTAAGTCGCATCAACATGTGTTAGGCAAGACATCAATTGCCATGTCATCATCCAATGTCATGTTAGCAAAATCTATGAAATATTTAATATGACACCGATAGAGGGACCAAAATCACACAATTGTGATACTTAGATGACTTAATTTGTGCAATTGGAACCCAAAGGACCAAAATTGCACAATTACACGAGGGACCAAAAGTGCAATTAAGTCTAATAAATAATTATAAAACATATATTTATACTAAAAGTAAGTAATTTTGAAATATATATATATATATATATATATATATATATATATGTATATATGTAGTATAAGTAAATTAGAGAAACTTACCTTATATATAATTAAAGACATTTAGGAAATTTTAAAATGCAAATACCCCGCAGGTGTGAGTACCTTACTACCCACCTCCTCCACAATAATAACTGGGTCTGGGTATCCATTAAGCTATTAATTTCTAATTCTTAATGGGTTTTACTAACAATTATAAGTTTTTTGTCATCCCTAGTTGAAGTTTTAAATAGTTTATGTTTGTTGGCTCAGAGAATTGTGAGGTATCCATATTTTAACTCTATTGAGGTTCTATCCAAAGTTAAGGATGCTCATAGATATTGGCCTTATTTTGAATGATGCATTAGTGTTACAGATGGAATACAAATTTCTGTCATTGTTTCTACTAAAGATCAAGTTCATTATATTGGTAGAAATGAATACCCAATACAAAATGTGATGTTAGTATACAACTCTGACATGCTATTTATTGATTTTTCACTCATAAATGTCATTGAAAGGTTTATAAAAAATGATTGAAAAAATAATTGGGATTCAAAAGAAAAGATGACGTATCTTATGTGATATGTGACCATATCCATTGATTAATCAACAAAATAATAGTTGCAATAACAGTGTTACAAGACTTTATTTGAATATGTGGTGTTGAAAATGAGGAATTTAATAAATATAATAATATTTCATAATATACGACAAAGTGCAAAAAAAGAAATGAGCGTTGATGAGAAACGAAGAAACAAAACTATATTTTAACTTATATTTATATTAAATTCAATCAATTTTACTCTTCTCTTTTTTTTAGGATTTTTTTTATTCTCCTCTAACAAAGAGATAATCAAAAGAAAAAAAAAATTGTCCAACATTATCTAAAATATTTTTCCTATATAAATTAGAATAATTATCTCAAATAAGAGTGTTTTAAAAGTTATTATTCAATGAGAATATTTTTAATAGATTTTCTTTAAGGAAAGTATTTAAGAGTTTTTCTTAACTTGTTGTCTCTTTCAATTTATTTATTCCTTCCATGATTCCATCTTTATTTTAAAATTGAATTTCAATATTTATTTTAAAATGATTAATAATTAAAAAATATTTGACCACGATATAAATTTCCCAGCAGAGAATATTGAAGCCATGAAGGCCCAGCCATCCCAGTGTCGTCAGAAGGTCGCACCACACCAGGCCATCCCACGTAAGTGTCTTCCGACTCGTTTCCAAATAGGCACCAACTGTATTCATTATTCTCGAGTGCAACCTGCACTTAACTCTACAATGACTGACAGTTTATTCTTCTATGAATTGAGTTTTTTTGACTTGTGGGATTTGCCAGATTTATATGCATTCTTTGTGACTGGAAAATTGACATGCGTTTTACGTTTTGAATTTTTCAAGTATTAGAATTGAATTAATTAGCCGGTTCCGGGTGGCTGTGGGTTTCCGGTTTTCTGTTTTGAAATGAAAACGTATTCGGATCAACTTGGGCTGAGTTGGTTTTTTCCTTATATTTCAAACGCTTTTCACCTGATTTTAAAAACAATAAAAATAGGTTTCTTGTTTTTTGTTTTAAGTTTCACTCTAACCGACGTCTTCTTCCCCTTCACTATTGTTCTCTTCTGCTCGTGGGTAAAGCGAGCCTGTGCGTGCTGCACCATCTCCCTTCATGCCATTATATTAAAAGGTAAGATCAAAGATTGAAACCCAAACCCTATTGTAACTTGAAACCGATTAGATTAGAGGCTTCAAACAAGGGGGCGCAAAACCTAAACCCTAATCTGATTTGCTTGCGATTAATTATGGTGTCTGAGAGTGCTTCTCGATTGAGTTCCATAGCCGATTCCCACATTGGGAGCTTGATTAGTTTGAACTCTAAGAGGGAGAATAGATATGGAGGCATTCTCTGCAACATCAACACCGAATAGTCCAGTATTGGCCCCCAGAAACAATGTTCTTTGCCTACTCACTTCTTTATTCCGAGGAATTTCCCTTAATCCTTTCTGGATTTTGTTCATTTTCAGTTTAATTTGGTTCCTTTGGTTTCAGATATCTGAATTCACAGTCAAAATTTGATATTTGTTTTGTTGTTATTATTTTTATTATTTAATTTGGCAGGTTGCTTGGTTTGCTGCTATGTGGAACATTTGGAAGAATAGGAACTCTTTGATGTTCACAGCAACGTAAAAAGGACTGGATGATATGTTGAAATTAGTTAAAATTCATTCGTGGCAGTGATTAAAAAGTCAATTTTTGTATCCAATTTCATGTTAGTTGAATGACCCGAGAGCATGTCTGGTAGAATGATAAGGATAGTATGGAAATAAAAGGTTGTGTGGCGCTATGAAACAAAATGAATACAAGTATGGAAAGTCTGTGTGGGATGGTTTGAAATATAAATTCTATACACTTTTAGTGGATCTACTGGTTGTAACCTGTTTTTGGTTTTTGACACTCCTTGTGTTAATGACCAGTTCTTATCAATAATATTTAACTTTTGCCTTTTCAAAAAAAGTTCTGAAAAGTGGACTTTGTCACGGGAGTGTGAATTCCTGCCATAGGGAAGGAATTCTATGAACTTGTGATAATTTCCGGGGTCTTCTGTTGAAAGGTTCTGAAGGGTCTTGATGTTTTGTTCTCCTTGCAGCATCTGGGTTGCATATTTTATTGGTGTTTCCTTAAGTGTGTTTGTGGTTTTAATCTATCTCTGTTGAAGTATTTTATCGATCTTCAATTTGCAATAACTTTTTAAAAATTAAAAATAAAAAAAAAATTGAAACTGAAAACTCAAAACTAAAAATGATTTTGGTTTTTAAGAATTTCAAAACTAAAAACGAAAAATCACCCCGAACGGGGCCTTAGTTAGTGTGGACGTATTCTATTTGGTGACTTTTTATTACTGTTTTTACTTGAAGTTTTTGGTATTCAGAATGAAAGTGAAATGAGGAGGTGTTCAACACTTAAGTAATTAGTGATACTGATTGAGGTACAATCCTTTATGCTTGTTACCGATTGTCACTTTTTAGTTTTTATAGAGCGAGAGAGGGAGGGAAAATGGAAGAATCAACGAAGAAAGGGACTGTGACCTCACTAGCCTCCCTGTTCCCAGTAGAGGAGGCGCAAAAGGCGGCCAAGTGCGTCCAAGATGCCATTGCCGACAAGCAGAGCGAGCTCGACCGCGTCCAAGGTTTCGTCTCTGACAACAACAACCTCATCAGCCTCGTCCACAAGCTCCCCGAACAACTCTCCCACGACATCATGGTAACTAACTAACTAATAAACCTCTTTTCCACGAGAAATTATTACATGGTTTAGGAGAAAGAGTGAGTTAATAAAACTCGATTATGTGTCAGATGGATATTGATTGAGACTATGGTGGTCTCGGATCATGTAATAATTTCTCTCTGTTCACTTTTTAACTGTTACATTTCCCTTTTGTTAAAATGTTCCAAACTCGGTAATGGGTTCTTAGGTTCCGTTTGGGAAAGCAGCCTTCTTCCCCGGACGTTTGATTCACACCAACGAGTTCCTGGTACGCTTTTTCTCCCCTTTGATTCTTCAATTGAATGTTCATTTTTTTTTAGTGGCGAGAGGTTTTGTTTTGTTTTTGGTTGTTAGGTTCTTTTGGGAGAAGGGTATTATGCAGAGAGAACATCGAAGCAAACCGTTGAGATTTTGCAACGAAGAGGGAAGTCCTTGGATTCACAGGTTGATTCTCTTGAGGCCAACATCAAGGACCTTGAAGCAGAGGCTTCGTTTTTCAATGCCACGGCTTCTCAAGTAGCGGTGAGGGTTCACTTCTTGTTTGTTTTGCTCTTATGACTTTAATGTAAGTTTGAATTTGATTTGTGATGAGGCAGTTTTGACATTAACATCTGTGTTCTGTTTTGAAAATTATATGTTATGAATTTGTGGATCAATGTTTTAGAAATTGAGCTAGAGAGGATCTTGGGTCACAGTTTGATTGGTTTAATCAGTTAAGCCTTGTTTGGATAAACTTTTTCATAAACACTTATAGGAGAAGAAAATAAGAAGTTAAAATGAATTGAGCTTCCCTCATAGGTTAAAATCAACATAAGCGAAAACCCTTTGTTTCCAAAGTTTGTCTCCAAAGATTTAGCTTAATGTTAATTGTTTCCTTTGATTCACACACTATGCTACATTTCTTTATGATCTTCTGTTTTTGTCTTTGTATGCTTTTGGTAGCACTTGAGATTAACATTTTTGAAGTTTGTAAAAATTATTAATTGCTGTGGTGGCTTAATTTGGCACAGGAGGGTCTCGTGGAGATAAGGGAAGATTATGTGGAGAAAGACTCTAATGATGGGGAATTTAAATCAGGCGTGTTCTATCTAGCCTTATATTGTTTTCCTTCCAAGATTTAAGGTTGATACAACATGATAGTTGATGTTCATTATAAATGGAAGCTGGTAGAGAGAAGGCTGGAAAGTCTAAATAAGTTCAAGTCTTTTGTCTAAGATTTTGAATTTATTAAGATTATTCAAATAACAGTAATTGTCATATTCTGGCAAGCAAATCAAATAAAATTTCAGCTTTACTTTGATTTTTACATTCTACTATGGTTTGTTGGCATTAGCATGTATGATTTAATTATTTTGATAGGTCTGCAGATATTTTGTTTGGATTTGCATGGAAGATTTGAAATTTTTTATCTTTCATTTTAAACACGAAATTTTTGTTTTCTATTTTATGATACACAAATTGCAATGCTACTTACAACTTTTTTTTTTTCATCTTTTCATCTTTTACACTTTTCTCCAAGCTGTCAGCTTTCAGATACTACTTATTTATTTATTTTTATCAGCTTTCAGATACTACTTATAGTTTCAAATAATATGTTTATTCAAGTAATTTTTTATATTTCAAATCAGCTATGCAACAAAACATGAACTTTCAAATGGATACTCGTGTAGTAATACATGTGGATAGACAACTGTTTATAACTATGTTTTGTATGTGAATAGACAACCGTTTATAACTATTTTTAGTTTAGTAGTGTTGGAATAATTTTATGTTTATTAGATCACGTCTCTTTTGTTCAAACTTTATTTCATATATTAGTGTGGAACTATGCACCAACCAATGACCATACTTGTAAATATGTTAGCAATTTTGAAATATTGAATGATGATATCTTAATATCCTTTTTCAGGTCCACCACAGCAAGATGCTCCCAATTTGGGAAATGCTACAGCTAATGATGGGGAATATGCTCGTATGCTTGCTATAATGGATGAACTTGAGAAAGAAGAGCTTGCTGCAGAAAGTGGCAATCAGAGTGATCAAATTGATGAAAGTACTGGGGATTTTGATGAGATATCATATCAGGGACATATTGATAACAATCTCCAAAATTCAAAAGTAATATCTTGGTTTATTTTGTTGAATTCTGGTTTAGAAATCTTTGTTTAGAGGCTATGAGCACAATGGACTGTGATATCTCATAACTCATTTTCTATGACTGCTCAAACAGGATGTTCATCAAAGTAAACTACTGGACAAGACTAATAATAAAATTATAATAGCTCAGCTTCCAAAAAAGCACGATCATAAAGAAGATATAACTGATCAGTTGAATGTAAGATACTATGTTCAGCATTAAAGTTGTTCAGTATGCTATGTAACTCATTAGCTGAAGGATTGTTCTTTTGCATTCTAATTTTCAAAATGCAGTTTGCTAGCCTGGCAGTGGAATCTAGGGTCAGAGGTTAGTCCTAAATAACTTATATCTCATTTTCTTTGTGTCTGCATTTTTTGTAGTTGTGTCTGTTGTTTTGCATCCATTCTGAAATTAATTTTTCCATTGGGTCTGAAATATAAGAGAGGGAAAATTTTGTAGAATCCATTGATACTAGTGAAAAGATTCCTGTTCGTTCTAAAGAAAAGTCAGTTCAAGCAACTACGGCACCAAAAACTGAGGTATGCAATTCTTGTGATGGAATTTCCCTCATAATTCTCTACTTCTTGCGTAGTGGTTTATACTGCTTTAGAACCAAATGGAAATACTGCCTTGCTTTGCTCTGTGACAACATTCTAATGTCTATTTTCAAGTTGGAAGCAACATGCAGCTTTATTATTTTTCAGTATGTCTTTAACTGTATTGAGGTTTCATTGTTCTCTTTTCTCTTAAATATACTAGTAGCTCTTGGTATCCCTAAATTCCCTGCTTCCTTATGAGCCTGCTCCACAACGTTATCAATAGTATCACCATTTGTCAAGGTTACAAATCGGCAACAATTCAGTTGTATTAACTTTTGTGTGTAACCATAGCATAACACAGCTCTGAAGGACTCAAGACTGTAATCTAATTGGAGGATACTTGGGTGTCAAGTTAAAAGCTTTAGATGGGAAAGCTAGAGTTAGGAATTAATGAAGACTGAAATTTTGATATTAGAAATTTAGTAAACATATGTTAGATGTAGAGTAAGGTTGTACGGAAACAAAAAGGAGGAATTAGTGCTTTGATCATTACTCTTGAACAGTGATTTAAAATGTTTCAAAGAACTTGACAGAAATCTATTCGGGTGCTTTCACCTTACAGCATGTTGATTTCAGAAGAATTGGTCCTTGACATGTACAATTATTTCCTTTTCAGGTTCGACACCAAACTAAACAACCATCATTTGACAGTCGCAAGGTGTGTTCACACTTCATAAATTTTACCCTTGTTAGTCTTGATGCCCTGCAGCAAGCAGCAGCAGATAATTTTGTTGAATAAATATTTTCTGCAGGCTTTTACAGGCTCTATTATAGAGCATGTTGAGAATATACAAACAACTTCAAGAGAACAAAGTTCAGCTTCATCACAGGTAGATTTAATTTACTGATTTATATGTGGTAGTATTTCCCATAAATAAAAACATTTTATAAACTTGGTTTTTATGCATGATGCTTTGCAGTTTCATTATTGACTTAAATCTATGCTAATCATGAGTTTGACCTTCACAGGATTCTGGTTCTAAATCTTCAAAACCAGTCTCCAGATTCAAAATGCAGAGAAGATAGCTACAAGATGAGAAGGTTGGAACTTTTGTATTTGGTGATCTAATGGTGTAGCATCCATGATTCTAGGATGTGCTGCTTGAGATCAAAAGTGGAAAGAGTAAAAGTGGGATAAACCGATTTGACTTTTGAGTAATGAAATATTTAGGACCTGTTTGATTCTCTTCTCACTTTTTTTTTTTTGTTTTAAAAATTGTTTTCTAAAACATTTTCACACTATTTAACAATCAAATTTTCATCTAAAATCTATGAAGTTTGAAAACTATTTCCAAAAGTGTTTTAAGAACCAAAAAATAGAAACAGTTGTGAGATGTTTTTTCATTTTTTTCTTCTGTTTTGTTCAAGTGCTCAAGGGACAATTTTTTTTAAAACAAAAATGTGCTAAGGGGACAAATATTTTAGAATGTGCTTGAGGGATAAACAAATTTTAAAAAATAGAAATTTGTTTTTGAAAACAGTAAACAAACAAGGCCTTAATGTCCTTTCTTGGCAGAAGAAAAGTGGAAGAAATGAAGATAGAATTTAAGATTCTTTAAACAAAGATTGTGGTTCAAATAGACTTAGCTATGTTTTATATGTTTTATAGAATTGTAATTGAAATAGTCTATTTTTAATATATAATTTCTGAAGCGTCAGCCATATAGTCATATAGATGTCATTTTAAAACATAAGCTGGCACCAACCTTGTCGCGTAACTGTATTCACTGATTTGTCCCATTCTTTCACTTGTCTCTCAAATCATGCTATTTTTTTATGTATTTATTATTGCCATTATTTATCATTTAATTATTTTTAAACCTCTCCCTCTTTAAATTTGGTACATTATTCCTTAGAAACCTTTTGCAATTAGTAGCCAATAGAATCACAAGTGTTCTTAATCTAGCATTAATCAGTAATGAAAACAGTTTCATTTTCCTATCTTTTCATTATTATTTATTAATATCCTTTTGTTTTCTTCAACTTGTCCTTTTTTTTTTTTTATATAAAAATATCCTTTTTTTTAACAAAAAATTATCTTTTGAGTAGCAAAGATGAGAAATTTATTTTACTAAAAATAAAAAAAAAAAATTACTTTTTTTTTATTAATCTTATTATCTAACTACCTTAACTTATTTTTTGTAATGATATTCATCTAGTTAAGTTATTTTCTAGCTAATTTTTGCATTACTTTTACTTTTAGCACATTTAAATACCGTATCAAAACTCAAGTTGATGTATAATAACAATATTTCAAATGAAAGGTAATTATGTTAAGGATTAATTTTCTTTTAAGTGAGCTAGTGCATTATAGATTAGAAAATTAATGGTTGAGATTGTAATAAAAATGTATGCATGTATAACATTATGATGTTATTACAATTTCAATTGTAGATTTTATAATTAATGACTATAATTGTGTTTTATCATCTTAAATGCATTTTTTTTTTAATTTTAGAGACAAATCTTTATTTATTTATTATTTCTACTCTTTAATATCTCAAACTATCTTTAAACTTGTTTCCTTGAAAATAAAATTAAGATGAATTTTAAGATATTCGCACATTGCATGGCTTAATGTCTAGTTGATAATAAAAGAGATGCAAGAGGTTATTGAATTTTTTTTTCCTTAGCAACATTTCTTGTATTATATAAAGGTGGTGAAAACTGTAAGATCTCCAGTACTCCTTTTTCTCCTTCTGGCGGTGCAAAGGACCATGAATAGATATTCATAACTTAATACTAAAGTTTTCTGTTTATGGTGGCTACTTAGTTTGCAGTTGAAGCTTAAGGTGAGAGGAGCTATATTATTTACAATAACATATTCTGACCCTTTAAGCATATGCCATGAGTTCACTCCTTATTTGCCTTATTTTAGAAGATTGACAAACGGCAAACCCCTGCTTTAGATTTATAACTCACTAAAATTAAAAAAAAAAAAAAGGAAGTAAAAAAGAGAGAAAAATATAGGATAAGATGGTTAGTATGATAAATATAGAGAAAAAAAATAACATTATAAAATATACTGTGGAAAAGTATTGTATAACTAATATAACTCAAATTTAAATCATACACCTTTTTTTTTTTTTTTTTTTTTTTGAGAAAGTAAATCATACACCTTGAAATAACATTCAAATGCCATTTTTTTATTAAATAATTATTTCATCATGCCATAAGGCTCGAAGTAACATCAAGATTCATCAAATGTAAACGTTACAAAGTTTGGAACTCAACTACACAAAGTATATTTAACATATTCAATTTGTGAAAAAGAAATATCTGACTATACATCTGTATGTACAAAATTTTACACAATAAATGTTTTGCTACTCTAAGTAATGATACATGGAAGACCTTTTGCCATCCATAAGAACCACCCTTCAACCATTAGGTGCCTTTTTTTTCTTCTTGTAGTCAAGAAGCACCTTTTCTCTCTCCAGTGGAGTCGCTGATAGTAACCATTTGCTAAATGCAAGCTCTCCCATGCCCACAGACTGAGCAAGGAGCCTATATTGATTTCTCTTCCTTTCATCAATCAAAGGAACTTTCTGTTTTTTAGGCACACAATCTGGTTTTTTTCTTTGGTGGTCCAAAGAGATGCTTGGCTTGACTAGGCTATCATATGAGGGAATGCTGGTATTTATTTTCCCTTGAATCCCGGGTCCGAAGTTGACAATGTCTTCATTGCGATGAGTATAGACAATGCCTAAAGATACAAAACATTATGCCATTTCCCAAATTAAAAACAAAGATAAATTCAGAAACTTTACTCTCATTTCAAGTGCCACCATAAAGCAAGGATTAAATGGACTGAAGCTGACGAATCTAAATTCTAGTATTCTTTTGTCATGACATGGTAAATGAAAATATAAAGTTCCATAAAATGCCAAGAAAACACTTCATTTTACTTTTATGTTTATGTATATGTAAACATGTCCATGATCACCCAACAAAAATGACTGCCCGTATAAGTCTGCCGCTATGATATATTAGATGGCCAAGAGAAATAAAGTTGTCACTTCACTAACTTCCAAATCGTTTTCTCTTTTGACTATTTTTATGATAAAAAGAAAGCAAGAAATTTCTAAGACATATGAAACATACCAAGGTCTTCAAGGTCTGGTTTACTTGCTGCAGCCCTCGCAGATTTATTACATAATTTGGTTTCTGACTCCGATACTGAGGAACCTGTTTCTTCTGACAGATTTACTTTTTCCGGTTGTTCTGTTTCATGTTCATGTTCTTTATGCAATTCAATGATCTCACTGGTAAATAGCTTATCAGATAAATCTCGAAATAAATTGGAAATCCCAAAAAGCTCTCCTTGAAATTCCTTGCAGTCCTGCAAGGGAAGTAATTATTATTTCGAATTATTTTAAAAATAAATTAACAAATGAAGAAATGCAAAACCAAAATACATAGAATTTGGTACCTGGACACCTTCAAAATATCGTTTTTCCATCTTTCCAGAGACAGCAATGTTTGAGAGCTGCTGCTTGTACACCTGACGAGAGTAAACAAGTTCTTCAAGTGAACCAGCTGCAAGAAGACGGAACACCATGACATGCCGCTTCTGTCCAAAACGAAAGGACCTGTCCTGAGCCTGTAAGTCTTGTGCAGGGTTCCAGTTGGGATCAAATATTACAACACGATTTGCACTGACAAGGTTCAGTCCAAGCCCACCAGCACGAGTTGATATCAGGAATACCTAAAATATAAACAAGTGCCCAATCGCAAATTGAATTGGAAAAATGCTTAATCAACTATTAGGTTTGAGATATACTTGTTTGCTTGGACTTGAGTTGAAATCATCAACCAGAGATTGACGTAAATTAGTCGGAGTGGACCCATCAAGTCTTGAGAAGCAGTAGCCTTTTCGTATGAGAAGTTTCTCCAGTATGTCCAGCATCCTGGAAAGAGTAACTCAAAGTTAAACAGCAGAAAAAACAAGGCATGCAGAGAGCAGTTTACTAATGCCAACAAAGTTCAGTGCTTCAGTCATCTTAAGACTGAAAGCCACCACTAGGGCATAAAGGCAATAAATAAGAGAAAGTTCTCTGCAGTACAACTACAACCTAGATTTACCCATTTAAGTTTGAAAGCAGGAATCTAAAATGATATAAATTTGAGTAAAATAACTTGAATTTCAATCACTATTGTGCAAAATCCATCCTAGCTTAAAAGGCAACCAGAAAATAATCAAACATGATCTGAAGGGTATATTACTCATTCACCTTACAGAATAGCTAAACAAAAGAACTTTGTCACCCTGTGACAACCATGAGAACAATAGTTTTTCAAGTGCTCGCATTTTGCCACAATGTTTCACATCACTAAGACCCATGAAACTTTCATTTTGTGTGTTCCCACCCACTAAATCAATATCAGGGCCAAAGACAGCAGCAGCAAACTCTGCATCTTTACTTTGTTTGTCAGGGTCGTCTCTGGGGTTTGGCTTGATCAGCTCAAGGTGATTGCTTATCTAGATACATAAACAAGTAACATCAAAATAATGTAAAGATGCATCATGAGCATGATCATAAATAAGTTTTTTCATGGAAGTAGACCATTAAATAAAGTGTGAAGTGTGAACTGCAAGGCCTTGTACAACTGTGCCTTAGGATCTCATAATCCAAGCATTAATAAAATTGGCAATTCAAATCACAAATCCTTGGTCCACTTACAAGTACTTTTTCCTATAATATTGGCAGTAAGCATTGGTTTTGAAAGCTGCTTTTATATAAAATCCAGAGACTCTTGTCTAAATTAATTTCTCCACAGAACACGTAGATCTCATTCAATATAATTCAATGTGAATAATAGAGAATCCTATACATAAACCAGATCTAGAATGGTGATCAATTAATCACCTGCATGCAAAAGGTAAAAGGAAACTATTTTTATAATTATGCAACGTAACACAGTCAATATAAGGCTTGCAGCATGGTGGCTTTAAACAATGAGCAACATCCACCAGCATGTAATGAAGAGTGCTTGAGTTTCACTTTCAAGATTTAAATTTATTGTCAAACCATATCCTTTTCAAATTGAACATTCATATCCTTGGCATCATTTACTTTTATCTTTATAGATAACAAACATATATTTTCTCACATTAAGCCATTGCCTTCCCTTCTTTTCCCTGTTACAATTATTGAGTTGAATCATAATAAATATTTTCTTACAATTACAAAGCAGAAACTCCTACAAATGAATAAATTTGTCACATGTCCAGTGCTATGAACAAAGTAGCTCTTAACAATATATTTTGCAAGGACAATATAATAAAAAATAGAGACAGAAATTTCAAAGATCTCACTTAACCTGTTGGAGCTTGACAAGGCATGGAAGGACAAGGCAAAAGGGGCATGAATCACAACCATCAGGGTTATCTCTATGCAGGTAAGGCCAAATAACTCCATCTGGTACTATTCTCTTGCAACATTCGACTTGAGTAAGAGGGCTACCACAGCTGCAAGGCAGGTTTTTATTTATAAGGCATTGAATGTCAGGAAGCTGTAACATTCTCCTGTAAACACGTTTTTGCACATCACTCATTGCACAAAACACAATGTTATCTTCCTTCCCCATCATAAGATGCCCAATGGTCTCTTCCTTTGTCCTTCTCAACAAATATTTATGAAGAACTGTCACAAGGTGTTGTTTTCTCTTATTAGCAATTTGGACAAACCTATCAGGAGCAGTTGACCTCTGGCCATGCTTAAGGGGTTCATCATAGAACTCACGAAAGTGTTCCCGTGTTCCAAGGGATCCAGGTGTAACCCAGTCAAAGAGATTGAACAATTCCATGATCTTATTTTGCATTATAGTCCCAGTAAGACCATAGCGTCTTAGGGTTTTAATTTCTAAACATGCTTTATAGAGTTTTGATTTCTCATTCTTAAGTCGATGAGCCTCATCAATAATCACAATGTTCCAGTTGACATCTGACAAGGAACTTCCATGAATCCTGTATGTGTCAAAACTGGTAATAAGTATCTCCACTCCATTTGCTTCCAATTTATCATATATCAGATCCCGGTTTGCACCATGGTAAATGGAAACACTGAAGTTAGACCACTTGGAGAATTCGCTCTCCCAGTTGTGGATAACAGAAGTTGGGCAAATTATTAATGCAGGGTCCCTTTTCTCTACCTGGTTTTCATTGAGAGTAGAATGTCCTTCTTTACCAAAGACGGCAGCCAGAAATGCTATTGCTTGAATGGTCTTTCCAAGACCCCTGTTTCAAATTTCAATATCTCAAAAATGAACTTCAACTTGGTAATTAACTAGTTAAAGCTGAAAGTGTGATGAAATGAACTGAATTTAAAAAAAAAATAAAAAAATCAGAAGTATAAAATGACACCAACAGATAATATAGACAAAAGAACAGAAGAAAAGTCCACAAATTTATAGGGCTCAATTGCTCAAATAGGATCACAAGATTCAACTTGTGGTTCTATAACTTCCAGAAAGAATAACTCGGAAAATATAAAGATGAAGAGTACAGACACTTGAAATCTAGTGAAAAGGCCTAAGAAACAAAATAGAAAATTTCTCAGCATTGAAATGCCATTAAAATTTTAAAACAAGAAGCAGTTGACCCAAAAATTAAATAAAACTAAAACATTAACCTTTTTACCCTTTTTAGTTAAGTTGAAACATTAAATCTTTTTATCTTGAAGTAGCTACAATATTATTGTCATGTATTTTGTAGGAAGTGAAGAAATGAACATATATACAGGCTCTTGATACAGTGTTTGAATGAACATTTTTTTGGATAGTAAGTAAAGATATTATGAACATTGAATTCCATCAGTCCATGTGTTGGAGCAGTAATATCATTACACAACCCATAATAGTATGGTAAAATGGATTTTACCCCCACAAACATAATTGTTTTTTAACTTATTTCCCTAAAGTTTATTTTTTCCAACAGTATATTTTTTATAACCATACGGCTGAAAATAGCTGGAAAAAAAGAGCTCATCATAACTGTGTTCTATGAGATAATCCATCCATTAGAATTTTCAAAATTAGACAAAATTCATGTTGTGCTTGAGATTTAGAATTACAGAACATGCTGTTTTGTCACAGATACACACATCAACATATGCATATACACATGTATAATGCTAAAATATCTGAAGGGAATACCCAAAAAAAAACAAGAGTAGAAATTCACGAAGACAGAAAGACACCCCAAGCAAGAGGGAAAAAGGCGAAAAGGGAGGATGATATAATCCGCAACTCACATGTCATCCCCAAGTATGCCTCCATGATTGTTCTTGTACAAACCATACAAAAACCTCACTCCCTCTCTTTGATGCTCAAGCAGTCTACAGTTTATAGATGCAGGAACCTGAAACAGCAAACAACAGCTCACAACAACATTCATAGCATGTTTGGGGTGGCAGTGAGGGGAGCCAAAATCAATTTTGATTTCACGGTGAATGTGAGGCAACACATTGTTGCTTTGGAAAAATCATAATGACACCATGGTTTTGAGGTGGCCACCGTGATTTTAATGGTATGCAAACATGCTATCAATCTTGTTTCGAATTTCAGCACTTACAGCATCTATCAAAATCATTCAATTTACAAAACCTTAAGGTCCTAAACATCAACTAATAGCGCATTGTGCTAACCACAAACAACAATTTCTATAAAATCCACATCATTAAATAAATTCACAAACATTGTGCAATCTATTCACTATTCATACCACACACACACACACACACACACACACACACATATATATATATATATATATATATTTTTTTTTTTTTCATTTTTAAATGATATCCAATTATCCTGTGCATAAATGCAATCATTGTGGTGACTATAACTAGAGAGAAACAGGCATTCACATTCACACAGTCGTAAATTTACACCATTGAATGAAGTTCAGACAGTTAAAATCTCGGATGGTTTGATTTACCGAGATAAAATATGAGTCGTCTGATCTTCATCCAATGGCTAATTCCGAATTTACTGACTGCGTGAATGCGTTAAATCCTAATTAAAGAGAAAGAGGGATTTAACAACCTGAACCACTGGAAATTCTCCATGCGAAGACAAGAGCAGAGGCTCAAAGTGTCCAGTGTGCTCAAATTGAAACTGTGGCAATTTTGGTGAAGCGAATTTCGCTCTCTTTATCTCTGGTTTTTCTTCTTCTTCTTCTTCTTCTTCTTCTTTTTCCTTTTCTTTTTCTTCTTGTTGTTGTTGTTGTAGAGTTTTGGAGTGCGTTTGGGTTAGTGAGTCGTCGAGGCGGCGAATCTGGTGAGAAAGAGAGGATTTAGGGGGTTTTCTATGGATTGGAAAAAGGGAATCACTTTCGCGGAGAATTGAATTGGGCTGTGTTTGGGTAATTGAAGAAGAAGAGGGTTTTTGGGTTGAGCAAGGTCGCAGAGATTCCTTCAGAGCCTGCAGTGACATGGATTCGTTGTTGCAGGTCACAATGACAATTTTGAATTTTGATAACAAAACCTTCGTTTTCAATGCTGCAATTGTTAACCGCCATACTCATTTTCGCATCCTAATTTCGATTTTCTGGTACCGTTGCCCAAGGTTTTTGGTTAGAATAGATTTTATTTTTTTATATAAATTATTTAGAAGTATAATCAACAATTTAAATTATAACATAAGGTTATTTTTATTATTAATATTTTTTTTAAAATATTGAATTTTAATTTATAAAATAAAAGGAGTAAAACAAAAGGAAAATAATTTAAGATGATTGAAAAAAAAAGGTTTTAACTAATTATAAAGATAGTGTGAAATCAAATTATGTATTAATAATATAGGAATAGATTATTAAAAGATAATAACTTGACGGATAAAAGTTGGAAAAGCAATTTACTATTATTTGAATAATAAAGATTAAAATGAAAATATTTCAACATAAAAAAAACAAAAAAGTTAAAATAAAAAACAAGTAATAAACACACATACGGATAATCTTTTAAAATAAAAAAATATACGTATTTTATAATAACTAAAAACTTATTTAAATCTAGAAGAAGGCTAGAGTGGACCACTATCATAAGAGACCACTTATACAACTACTTCATGCTAGCCTTCGTCTTAAATCTAATCTTTATATATAACTTTATTTTTTACAAACTCTTTTTAAATATATGTTTTCATGTAAAGTATTATTGAGTGTCTTGATTAGTTGGCAAGAAGTTTTTTTTTTCTTTTTGTGGAAGAAAATAATTGTGATAAAAACTTGAATAAGAATACTCTTATGGTTTTTGATTTCTTTAATCCGACTTTTCAAGATTTTGCTTTTAAGGAGGAGGAGATGCTTGAGAATAGGTGCTACAAGGAGGACACTAGTAATCAAGAATTTAGTAACTTTAGTCCTTGTTTAGTAGCTTAGACAGTGGATAAGGAGTTTGAAGAATGCTGTATTTCTTGGAAACGATCCCTTGTGCTAGGGAAACATGTTGGCTGTAAGATATTGGAGATATAAATTAGAAGAATTAGGCTTGGTGTGATAAAATCTTGATTGTTGATATGACCGATGGTTATCTTTTGGTGCAATTCACTTGGGTGGATGACTATAAAGATGCTTTGTTCGAAGGACCATGGATGATAGTATAGAAGCTTTTAAATACTTTATCTTTTACAATTAATACTTAAATTTATTTAATTAATATTATATATAATAAATATTTAACTTAATTGCACTTTTGATCCCCAAGTTTGACATATAAACAATTTGGGTCCTTCATTTTAAAATAAGCTAATTGAGTCATTAAAGTTTACTCAATTTTACAATCAAGTCTTCCATCAATCTTGTGAGAATCGAACACAACACAAAACCACCAAGCAAACAAGCTTCATTAGCATATAAGTGAAAATTATAACTTAAATGAGTATCAAAATTATTTAAGGGGTATGTAACCACTACTTAAACCACTACTTATTAGTTACATTAATGACATTGCACCTACATCAAAATTATTTTTAATTATTTAATTTTAATTTAAATTAATTTGTATTAGATGATTTCTTTTACTTACTCTATCTCCTCTAAGTTTCTTACCATGATTTCTTTCAGAAAAATAAAATAAAACAATCGTATGTAAGGTATGGTCGTAGAAAAGAAATATAAAAGAGTAGTACTATTATTTAAGAAGAGAGTAAACAATGAAAGGAATAAATAATGAAGAAGGAAAAGAAAAATATTGATTTACCTATAATTTCTTCTTTATTTTCATCGACGGTGGTGAATCTCTAGAAAACAATAAAAAAATAGGTCAAAGAATTGGGGCGTGTAATAAATGATTGAAGAAAAAACAATTAAAGGCAGAAGAATATATGTAGCCTAAGTATTCTAATTAATTTAAAATTATATAATTATTTTAATTTAGAATAATCTTAATTACTTTAATTAAAACATATATGTGTCTATTATAATTAATTTAATTATTTCAAATTATAATATATGGTTGTTCTAATTAACATAATTTCTATATTTACATAGTTTATTGAATTAAAAAATAGATGAAAATTTCTCTAAAAATTTCCCGCTCAATTGTATAAGATTTCTCCGTTTAGACTTCTTTACTTTTATTATTATAAAGATTATTAAGAATTTTATATCAGAATATATATACTTATCATAATTATCTTAATTGCTATATTTATATAGTTTTATGAATTAAAAATAGATAAAAAAATTCTCTAAATATTTATGTGTTGATAATAATTAATTTAATTATTCAAAATTTCAAAGTACAATATATATATATATATATATATATATATATATATATATATATATATATATATATATAGTTCTCATACTTACCTTAATTACTATATTTATATAATTTATGAATTAAAAATAGATAATAATTTTCTCTAAAAATTTGTGTGTTGATAATAATTAATTTAATTATTCAGAATTTCAAATTAGAATATATGTATACTTATCATAATTACCTTAGTTACTATATTTATATAAATTTATAAATTAAGAAATAGATAAAAATTTTCTCTAAAAATTTTCAGCTCAAATGTATAAGAATTCCCTCCAAGACTTCTTTACTTTTATTAATATAAATATCTCTTAAACACTTTGGTATTATAAAATTGTGTTGTTTTTATTTTTAATTTTCTTCTTTGTATATTGTGTTGTTACTATTATCAATATATTATTTTTCCGTATTTCACTAAAAAATTATACCATATCTATATATTTATATTTCTATAGAAGTTTATTAATAATATATATTGATTTATTTTTATTAACTTATATATATATATTAATAGTAATTTGTTAATACATACTAATTATGATAAAATTAATTTTAATAAATATAGATTAAGATTAGTGAATATAAATTAAAAAATATATACTAATTTGTATTTATTAATTTATTAAATAATATTAATAAATATAATATTTAAAATATGCAAAGAAAAAATAAAAAATAAATATAAATTAAAATATATACTAATTTATTAAATTGGTATATATTAATATACTTCAACAAAAATATAGATATAATTCATATTTATTAATTTATTATATTATATTTATTATTATTATTATATGTTTATTAATATTTTAAAATATGATTAAATCCATAATATTATTAATTAGTATAGATTATTATTATTAATATTTAAAATTATTATATATCCATAACATTATTATATTTACTAATAATTAAAAGTATTATTAATATTTAAAATAAAGAAAATAGGTTATGTATTGACAGTGTAAAATAATTTTACATCGTCATCTAATCATAATTTACCATGTATGGTAAATTTGTTGACTTTTATGGTAAAATTGCTTTACATTTTTAATTACTTTTCACTTAATAAATTAATGTGTGTTAGTCATTTTCTCCATTATGAACCCACTAGGGTTGGTGTAGCGGCAGGGATTAGGGTAGATGCATGAGGTTTTAGGTTCAATTTTCATCGTTGTCATTGTATACACAAAAGTATCTTCTACATTCTTCATAAGAGAAAAAAAAATACATTTATGTTATTAATTTATAATGTTTATTGTTTACTTACTACAAAATTGTAAATTAATTAATGATATTTTAATTTAAAAATAATTAATATAAGAGATAATTTAAAAGGAATCTTATAAAAAAAAGGGATAAAAAATTTATTAAAAGACATACTAATTTAGTAAACCTCTCTATCTCTAAATTAGAACAATTATATAGCTTATGAGAGCTTCACTATCTCATGTTTAATTTCGTTTAGATTCTTTTCTCTTGAAAAAAAAGGTACACTTTTTTTTGTCGCAAATATTACTCATTATCAATAATTTCTATCTTAAAATTTCTCTTCTTCCTCCCTTATCTCCTTATTCAAATTCCTTTACCTCTTATTTAAACTAATTTGTCCCTCCCATATCTAATTTTATGAAAAAATTCTCTGATTTGTTGGAAACAAATTATGCTTATCTCTTTCAATTATCCTTGTTCTTTTAAAATTTGAATGTTGATTAAAATTCTTTTATCGCTTACCTTATTTAAATTCCTTTATCTTTTACCGAATTTAGTTTTCATATATTTCATAATCTTATCGACATTGATCATATCTTGAAATATATTAAAAAAGAATTATCATTAAATTTTAATTATTTCAATTTATTATATTGACAATTATTATATTTTTTGGATCACCATGACATTGGTACGGAATATCTACCAGATTTGTTGATAAGACCTTGGTGTGGAATATCCACCAGCTTTGTTGATGACACCTTGGTTAAGGGAATCGAGTTCAGTACCACTCGGACTAATAACTTGTTGGTTGACAATGATTATATTTAGATATATTTAACAATATTTTGTAAATAAATTTATTAATTTTTATCAAGATCATTTAATATATATTTACTTTAATTATACTATATGAATATTTTTTTCACTATTTATGATAAATAAATAATTACAATCATAAAATTAACATATTTAACTTCACCTGTACAATTCTCGTATTAAAATTAAAATACTAATAATAATAATAATTAAAGTTTATAAAAAAAAGTCCCCTTCAAATTCCAAAGTTAGAAACAAAGAGCAGATATTCACTGCCCGTCAAATTGTCGGCTTTACACAAAGCGGCGGAATTCTCACCATAAAACTTCTCCTTCCATTGTTAGCTTCTACTTGGCTGCTTGCTTTCATAGTTTCACCACTTTGTTAAAACAAAACCATCACTTTCCCATATTTGCCTCCAATCAACCATCTCTTCTAACTTACTAGAGGTTTTAAATATGCTCTTTTATTACCCAATTAATGCTACAATATCAACTGCGATAATCGTTATCATCTATGTCTCCATTATAAACAAGGATTCACAAAATTATACAATTATGCCACTCCAACTTAAAGATTTTATTATATATAATTAGTACCAGTGGCGGATCTAGGGGGACAAAATAAGAAAATGATAGGATAAGAATTTTTTTTTAATTCTATTTAATATTTGATGTACATAAAATAACAAACCATATAATGATAAGATATGTTTTTATTAGTAGATAATGATAAGATATTATATAACTTTCTAAAAATTAGATAACGATAAAATATGATATAACTATCACCTTAAGATAAGAAATAAGATAATGTTATTAATTATATGCTATTGACGCAACAAACAACCAATTATAATAGGATATGATAATTATTTTATCTTATCCTATCCTATTGTCGAGTCCAATTGGAAAAAAAAGATAAAATTAAACTTTTTCTATTTAATATTTGATGTACATAAAATAACAAACCAGATAATGATAAGATATTTTCTTATTAGTAGATAATGATAAAATATTATATAACTTCCTAAAAATTAGATAACGATAAAATATGATATAACTATCACCTTAAGATAAGAAATAAGATAATGTTATTAATTATATGCTATTGACGCAACAAACAACCAATTATAATAGGATATGATAATTATTTTATCTTATCCTATCCTATTGTCGAGTCCAATTGGAAAAAAAGATAAAATTAAACTTTTAAATTAAATATTTAAATAAGAAAAAAATAAATTTTAATTCTATTTAATATTTGATGTACATCAAATAACAAACCAGATAATGATAAGATATTTTTTTATTAGTAGATAATGATAAGATATTATATAACTTTCTAAAAATTAGATAACGATAAAATATGATATAACTATCACCTTAAGATAAGAAATAAGATAATGTTATTAATTATATCCTATTGACGCAACAAACAACCAATTATAATAGGATATGATAATTATTTTATCTTATCCTATAAGATGATGAATTTTCCTTAAATAAAAATTGCCTAATATATTTGCCTAATACATTCACACATTAAAACATCCTCTGTTCTCTGCTACCGCTCAAACACTATGTTCTGTTCTGTTTCCAAGCCCCTGTTCTGCTCTGTTCTGTTCTGTTTCGTTTCCTAACCCATCTATTAATCTATAATCAATCTTTCATTGTTTTCTTCCCATGAAGAGCAATTCCAATGACTCTGTCTCCCCTTATTCCCCCAAACCCAGAATCCGTCAAGTAAGTTCCCGGTTCATGTCTCCAAATTCAACCTGTTCGCCCTCAGAAGAAAACCATCAAGATCAAGACGTTACTGGTATATCTCCAAGGAATAGTTTCTCCAGAAAATTTTCTTCTTTGCAGTTGGTGAAGAAACCAATTTCTCATATTGCTCCTGGAAGACTCTCTCTGGATGAAAATGCCCTGAAGAGAAACTTTAATTTCTCTAAGAACTCAATTGATTATGAATAAGATAATACAAGTTTGGATTCGGATTCTGTTTCTCTGCAAAGAACATTTAGTTCGAGGGAATTGGGTAGGGAGGTTTCATCTAAGTACACGACAACAAGTGGCAGAAAAGGAGAAGCTTCTGATTCAGACCCTTTGTCTTCTGATAATTCATGGATGATGAAGAAGTTTATCTCACAGAAAGTGATGAAGAGGGCTAATTCGCTTATTGGGTGCATGAGTTCAAAGTCTCAGAGGGCATTGTCTCCTGGGAGATCAGGGTCACCTCCTTTGTCTTTGGAAAGTAAGGATAAGCCATTGTGGTTTTCGAGCTTGAGGCCATAACACAAGAGAGTGGAGAAGATTCTGAGCATGGGTTTTGATCTCTTTAGGACTAAGAAATCTTCAACAAGTGAGGTGGTTGATCAGTTGCGTCTGCTTGATAACCGATTGATCCAATGGCGGTTCGCAAATGCTAGAGCAAATGCTGTGAATCACACCATGTCTCTTCAGGTTGAGGTATTGCTCACACTCTTGAATTTTGTATAGTTTGCCACTCAATTGGAGTACACAAATTTATTAGAGACTTTTTATTCAGTTCATTTTGGAGAAATCACTTATTTTTGCACCTTCACTAAAGAACTTTTGGAAAAAAGAAAAAAAAATGTATAGTTTAATAGGCATAGTGAGTTTTAAAAGTTTAAATATCCATATACTATCAACCAATCAAAAATCATCTTTAAAACAATGAATGTTCTTAGAATGATGAATGGTATAAGATAGTTATTATAAAAATCAATAAACTTACTACCATACATGACCATTTCTGATTGAATTTGATACTGTCAATTGTTTTTCCCATGTTTAGCTGAATCAAAACATGCTAGTAATGTATAAATATTATGTTTCGTTCTGTAAGGTTTTGGGATTGTTTGTTTATGAAATGGTTTTATATTGGATGTCTAACAGGGTTAATGTTTTTGTAAATTGTTATGTATGTGTTTAGAGCAATTTGATATATGTTTCGGAAGGCCTAGCCAAGTTGCGACATTCAGTGATGCAAAAGAAGATAGAGCTTGAGAGAGAAAAGCTTGAGATAAAGCTAAATTTTGTACTGCATTCTCAAGTGAGTGTAGTGGTGTTTCTCATTCAATTAAGATTGAATTGGTTGAAATGGATTCTAATTGAGATATGTGCGTTTGCATTAAAGCTATTATTATCTTAGAGGTTTAATTCTTTACTTCATTTGTGTATGTTATGGGTTGATAGATGAAGCTGTTGGAAACATGGGGAAGTATGGAAAGGCAATATCTAACTGCAATTACCATAATGAAAGAGTGTTTGCAGTCTGTTGTATGCAAAGTTCCTCTCTTAGAAGGTGCAAAAGTAAGTCAACTAAAAGACAATTAGGCCTTACCTCAGTATAAAAAAGAGCCTGTATTTAAAGAACTTTTAATTGTATGCTCACAGGTGGATATGCAATTAGTGTCCATTGCTCAGAGGAGTGCATCTGATCTAGCAGATTCCATCATGTCAGTTTTATCTACCTTCTCACCCTTGGTATGTTTGTTAACACTGCACTAGTCCTGTTATTATTTGATGAGGACTTAGAATTGAAATTGAAGTTGAAATTCCTCCATGACCAGGCTGGTAAGACTGCTCAGTTGCTATCACAGTTAGCAAGAGTTGTTGCGCAAGAGAAGTTGCTCTTACAGGAATTGAATGATATGTTCCACAGCATGGCTGTCCTTGAGGTAACTAAATATTGTTTCAATACCTCTTGATATTTTTCTGTTACCTTTTTTAATTTTTCTATGCTCTTTTGGATGGAACGAATAAGAAGCAAAAAAATGTTCAACTTAGTTAAGCTTCTGTTTATGTCAATCTGAAGCAAAACAAAGTTTTGTGGTCAATTTTTTCACAAATTAGAAGACTTTTGTTCATTTATTACTTAGACATGAAATGTTTTACTTAGTTATTTATTGATTGATTTTCACTCTCATTTGTTGACAGCTTAAAGAAAGGAGCATGATGTGCAGTCTCATTCAACTTAAGTGTTGAAAAGGAAAATATCAAAAGTTGCAGTTACTGTCAGAGATCACTTGGTAGGTAAAGAAGTATTTGTATATGAAGGCTGCTAACATAGCATTGGCATCTATTCATACAACTTCCAAATTAGATTTTTTTTTCTCTTTTGGCTAAGCATGCAGGATTAGTTTCTGTTTATTACGTAAATCTGTGCAGTGAAAGTGTGAACTTTGTTATGCAATATACTCATGTCAGCTCATTCTTTAATTAGTTGTGTGTTATTTTGTTTACAATGAGTGCAATGCTCTTATTTATCCGATTAGAGAAGAAAAAAATCATTATTTTGAACTTTAGTGCTTGCATAGGAAAATGCTTCTTTTACTTAAAAATTGACCCACGAATCTTCAGTTAGAATTGAAAACTGCTAGTTTTCTGAAAGTAATTAATTTTGTTCAAGATACTTGAGCACATTCCTTCCAGAAAACTACCTGTAACTCTTAACTTTTAACTGATAAAAAGTGCAATAATTTAAGCATAAAAAAGTGAAACAATTTCATCACATTTTGTTCCTTCATAGATGATACATCTGCTGATAGTAACTACAACTAAACCAGAATGAATTGAACATTTCTACCCTCCCATTCACTTGCCTAAAGTCTCCTGAAATATAAAGACACCTATGTATTAGATTGGTTTATGTCCTGCTCTTATTATTAGGTAACATGAATTCACGTGTATTTCAATTTTCAAGTTTTCTTAGTAAAAAGGGAAGACAAATAAAGTACTCACTACTCAGTGGTGTCACTTACATAAGCTTAGCTTATAACCCGTGAGTAGGAACATGCATATTTTAATGTTCCAATGTTATAAACTATGTTTAAATATATTTTGTTCTATGAAATTATCACGATTAGTCATTTTTGAATCTTCATGAAAACTCTACCTGTTGATACTGAAAGGTAAAGTAGTCATTTTATTGAAACTAATTAATATGATGTATGAAAAAGTCAGAAGTTGATTCTCCATCCAATGAATCTCAATATTCCAAGTTTTGGTTGTGGCACATGAAGAATAATGCAACCTTCTCCAAAGGGATCCTTATTTTGTCTTTCTTTCAATTTCGGTCAAAGTTGTTGTGTACTCATTTTGAGCCCGATTGTGTGTATGTAACATAGAAGAATCAGCCAAGATTAATTACAATCAAAATCACACGTTATCATTAGGCAATAATAAAGTGATGCAAACTGCCAAAGTAACTAATATGTGATTAAGTAGATGATACAAACCAGTAACATAGCAAGTGGATGTGCATTATGTTGTGGTAACAGCTGGACCTGAAACCTTCAGCTTAGTGCTTCAGCACTACATTATAAAGCAACCCAAGCTACATTAAAAAATGTTTTAGAGCATGATAGACTATTGAGTTCATATTAATGTCTTAAAATTCGGACTAGTAAAAATACGGGTTCACGGTTTATTGGTTAACATAGGGTTTAAGCGTAGTCGCACATATAATAATAAATTATAAATAACTAAATTATATGTTTTATAAAATAAAAAAATAATAATTGATAAAATAATTTTACTTTAAATATATATGTTTTTATTTATGTTAAATATATTTTAGATTAAATTAAAAATAAAATATTCAAAAAACAAAAAAAAGTGAAAATTTAAAAAATATTGGTTTAAAATATGATTATACAAAATTACGCTTGTAATTTTTTTTTTAAAATATACATATATCTAACTCGAGTTATAGTTAACTATTTATCTATCTATTTACAGATAGATACATAAATAAGATAAATAAATTATTCACATGGTTTCTTAACATTATTTTAGGTTGAAATTTGATTTTTTATTTATTAAAGTTGTAAAATCATCCCTTAAGTAATATGTTTTGTAGCACATTTATCCTTTTTCAAAACACTGATTTGTTTTCAATTTTAGCACACGATTTTGATCGTTTGTTTTATTGATTCAAGATGAGAAACTTGTCCAATTAGATTCACCTACACTAAAATGCAACCAAACTAATGTTTGTACCAAAAAGGGACATAAATATGATGAAAGTTGCGTGAAAAGTGAGTCTCATGAGCAATTCTACGATTGATCTTTAAGAGATTTTTCAGTTGCTCATGAGTAGGGATGGAAACAGGCCAGGCTTTGGCGGGCCTAAGCCTGGCCTACATCATACTCCCTCCGGTCCTTTTTATAAGAAACAAATAACTAAATAATCAAGACCAATAAAAATAGTTAAGTTAGTTAGTTATAATTAATAATGTCATAAATTTTAATTGTATTCCAAAAGTACCCCTTAAATTGATTGGTTTAAGTAGTGGTTACATAAATGACATTGCACCTCCACCAATAAGTGTAACTTGTATTGTTAATAGACCAATAAATGCATGAGAAATAAGTAGGTGTCTCATTAATGAATTTCACAAGATGAAGGGTAAAAAAGAAAACTAGCAATTAATACATCTTAAAATGGGTCTATGTTTCTTATAATTAGGACAAAAAAAGAACATCCTTTTGTTTCTTATAAAAAGGACCAGAGGGAGTAATTACTAGGTCTGGGCCTGACCTATTTACTTAATTAGAGATCAACCCTAAATCCAAAATCTGCTTTATCATCATTTCTCACACTCAGTTTGTAATTACAATAAGATTGACATTAATCCATAACACACTCTAGATTCCAACTTCAATGACCATGGGCAGTGTTTCTTTGCCATGAAGTCAAATCGTCATTGTTGCTGCCATCGGCCATTGACCTAAGTGTATTGCTCTCTTAATCCCCCTTTCTCTAATGATTGTTTGCCTTTTAAGCTAAATTTTCAGTGACTCATTTTTTTTTACATTTTGTTGGTTTTATTTTTATAATTGTTTTTAAGTTCAGTGTGCATTTTGGAAGGAAAGACAGAGAGAAATATTTGTCCAAAAAATAAGCAATAACACAATAGCAATGAATGGAAATGATTGTTATTCTTCATTCTTCTTGTCTTTTTTCTTATTATCAAATAGCTAATAGGGACATTTAGAATTGAATATGATGTGAAATAGGAGAAATTATTAAATAATTTTAAGACCATCATATGTCTATAGTTTTGATTAGATTTTTATGTGACACTAAAGTATAAAAATGAGGTCGTGGGTGTGATTTTGTCACGATCCTTCATATTGGAGGTAAACGTGGCCGCCATGTAGTTGCAGTGACTCCAAAAATCTTGATGTTTAGGTAAAAATAGCAGTCTTGAATAATTTTTTAAAATCTGACAGCCGATATTTTATTATTATTTTTTTGCATCAGGATATACCCATTCGATAGTCAGAGACTAATCTCTTTGTAGGTGTGGAGATCATCGAAGTAAGTTTTACTTCTCCTAACAAAGTTTTCTCCATTCATATTTAATTAATGAATCCAGATATTTATCAATCGGGCTGAACCTTGTTGGTTCTTTTTTTTTTTTTTTTTTTTGACAGAAACCTTGTTGTTTCTTAAAAATACCTTTTAACTACTATAAAATTTAAACTTTTATTAATTAATTGAGCTTTAAAAAATGTTTTAACCTAAATATCAGGAGTTATCTAACCTATCCATTATTACTTAAAGGAATATACACCTAGCAGGATGATTTCCCCCCCAAAAATTTCAGGAATAATCATGTAATTTTACATTCTAAAAAAAGTCACAATAATTAAAATGAAATAAATGTAGCGAAATTTTAAAATTTAAATTCTATTACCATCATAAATGCATTAAAAGAAATTAATAAATAAATTTTTAGAATTTTAATTATCATTTATGTAAAATTAATAAATATAAAAGTAAAATAATAATTTCCGTTATTAGCTTCCTATCACAAAAAAAAAGATTGCATAATTTTCATTTGTAAATAAAAATCACATTAAAAAGATAACAATCATGTTATGAGAAAGATAACTAACATGTAAATGAAAATCCTTTCCTTTATGGTAAATAATCACGTTAATAATTTCATATGGTAATTACCAATCACATTAAAAAGATAACAATCACATTAATAATTTCCTTTATTAGTTTTTTATCACAACGTTTATAATAATTTCCGTTTTTCTATTTCTATTTATATATATTGCATGTAAGTATAATCACTTTCGTTTCTATCGGCTTTATATTTTTCCTCTTTCTATTTGTATTTTTTTTTGTCTTTGTTTACCCTTTGTTCTTTGATTGCATGTGTTTGTGGCTCTGGGAAGGGCGAGAAAATTTTTTCCTCTTTGTAGCACACGGTTTGAGCCTCACGAGTAATAAGGTGATAAATCTTCCTTCAAAATAATTAGCTGCGTAAAATTCTCCTATTTGTAGAACAGATTTTGATTGCATTCCTAATTTTATGTTTCACACATTTTTGGTAGAAAATGCACCATTTTAATATATTGAACATTGTGAACTTCACGCATCTCCTTTATTGCAGCAACCCATGTCAAAGGAAGGTGAGGACTGATTCCTTCTTCTTCTTCTTCTTCTTCATTTTTACATTCTCTTCGTTATGTTTGGTGCAAAGGCTTCATTATTAACTACATAACCTATCCTATTTTCTCCCGTGTTGCATATCATCTAAATAACAATGAGGGATGGTAAGAAATTATTTTTAGTAGAATTTTCACGTGTAATTTTTTTTTTTGCAATATATGATAAAAAGTCAATTTTTATTGTCTTTCATCTTTTTATGTTTCATATTTATAATTATTATGTTTACTTTGTGAATGATTTTTTATATTAAATTTTCATCATATTTAGATTTTTTTGTATTAGTGTCTTCATTAATTTGTTTAAAAGTAGGATTCACGGATTTGTCTTTCATATGTTAAGTGAATTTGTTTACATTTTTTCTCTGCAAATATTTTTATATTAAATTTACACTCTACAATTTTTATATGTCTCATATTTGGATGTGCATTAAACCTGTTTTTTTTATTGAATTGTTTGTTAAAAAACAATACTTTTATATATTAAAATTAAAATAAAGAAATGCAAAATGTCTATAGTTTTTTAAGCTCTGTGTGAATTTAATATAATTACTATGCAATTTTATCATTCTGATTTGTTTGTAGAGTATGTGAAGTTGTATTGAATATTCATTTCCAATACATTATTTTTTTATATAAATTTTTCCATTAATTGAGTTTTATTTTAATTGCATTTATGTATTTTTGCCTACAGTGTTCGACATTTTATTCTCAACAAGGTATGTCCCTGTTTAAACTATTGAGAGAGGATTACAGGTTTTTGAAAATAGTATTCAATAGTTGTTGGGTTGGATAAAAGTGCAAATGTTAATTATTAGTTTTTGTCAGCAGAGAATTCGAATTTACGACCTATCCCTTCCTCCCTTTTCCTTTCATCACCAATCTTATAACTCCTTCTTGACTACTCCTTAATAATAGTTTCTTCATGAAGTATTCTTTTTCAATTTGGGATATGCGTTGTAAGTAAATTTTGTGTACCTGGATAATAGTTTTGTTCGTATTGGTTTGAAATAATAGTCGTAAGTCGTAAGAAAAAGTTATTGATTTTGTATTGAAAAAAAATATGGTTGTGGATTTTTGGTTAATTTTTTTTTATCTCATTGCATTATTTTTAAGGTTTTGGATTTTACATACGTGAATGGAAGAAAAAATCGTGGGTTTCCTTTTTTATATATAAATGGAGGAAAGGTTCATGGGTTTTTATTTTAATTATATGTGTTAAATTCTTTTTATTTATATCTTATTTGACATGTTACCATTTTTTTTATTAGTTGTAAATTTTTCATTGGTTATATGTAAGGATGAGGTATTGAATTTATGTTCATGCAAGAATTTCTTACTGGAGGATTATTTTGTGAGGTGAGGAAGAGTGTATGTTAAATTGTAATTATTTAATTGATATATTTATATGTATATGAGCTAGAATGTGACACTTAGTTCCGTAAAAATAAGAAAATATCTCATTATTTGAAGTAATTGATGTTGAAATTTTTTTCCCAATAAAAAATGAGATATAGCAAAATGCCACATGATAACACTGTGTTGATTCAATTAAAATTTATTTGCATTTATAATAATATTCAATCATAAAATTTCAAATTGCATTTAATTATTCTGTAAAAAAAATTGCATTCAATTATTAATAATTGTCAAACATGAGTTAATTATTGCACGTGAACTTGATTTTTAAAAGTTTATTTACGTGATTTAGAAGAAAAAAAAATATACATGTTTTTTTTACTGGAAAAAAAGGTGACTGAAACATTATTATTTTTTTATCAGAGTTATGATTTTAATATAGTTTAACATCTATTTTTTTTTTCCAGTCAACCTCGGAGTCCATAAACTCCAGCCTTGGAAAGTATGTAGCTTTAAATACTCGTAAAACCATAGCTGTCGGGTTGGACATGAACTTCAAACCTTGCTTGCTAAGCATTGCCAAATTAAAACCATAGATGTTTCTAAAACCCATTCCACCAAACTTCTTATATAAAACCAGTTTCTCCCATGCCATCCAGTTAATTCCTCGTTCATCCCTACTCACTGAACCCCACCAAAATGAATTCAACATACATTCAATTTCCTCACAAAGAGAATGAGGAAACAAATAGATGCTCATACAATAAGATGGAATTGCCTGTGCCACAACTTTTATGAGGATCTCACGCCTAGCCATAGATAACATTTTACCGTTCCAAGAACTTAACCTCTTCCAAACTCTATCCTTGATATATCTAAATGTTCATTTTTTGCTCCTACCTATGAGAGATGGTAATCCCAAATACTTTCTCATCCCTATACCTTCCTTGACTTCCAACACCCCTAACACTTCATGAATATCTTGACACACATTCTTGCTAAAAAAATATCTCAGATTTTTGTGAATTAAAAGCTTGGCCTAATGCTTGCTCATAAGTGCTAAGAACATTTTTCATAGCCTCACATTCTAAATTAATTTCATTATTTCAAAGAATTAGTTTTAACAGTTAGTCAAAGATACTCTAGGTTAAGAAAACAATCTAAAAGGTAGGGTTTTTTTTTGGCAATGTTTAAAATTATGAGTAAAATATATTTCAATCCTTCAATGTACTTCAAAAATCGATTTTAATTTTAATAAAATATTAACCCTTAAATGAACTTATTTTGTTTATTTGCTTTTAGTATTTTGGATGATGCCATCTTGCGTGAGGAAGATCATTTCAAAGACTCAAACTACAAGTTATTGCTCTCTACCCAAGGTGCATTGAATTCATCGTGATTTGTTGGCTATTCAATTATTCCTCCTCTACCCAGTCTGTTTCGACTCGACAAGGTTTTAAATTACTAGTATTAATTAAGATCCTAACAAGAAGAACTCAAAACCTTCAATACTGTAAATACTAGGAAGTTGTAGACATGGACCATGGTTTTGAAACTCAAAATACTTGTCATTGCAATCACGATTAAGGTTTGAAAATGCAATTCTTTTTAGGAAATATAAAAAATTAGGTAAGTTTCAAAAGTCACCAATAAAATCTTCATATCAATGAGTAAATTCGATTCTATATTGTTGTAAAATACTATAATTCTGGTCCTTGCCAATTAGAGAAACCTTCCTAAATGATTTGGATCAAGATATAAAAATTTGGTGATAAGAGCGACGACGCCCGCGACCCAGGCTCTGATCCTTCCGGTGAATGAGGTGGTGATCAACATGCATGGACATTGAAGGAAATCAAATACAGACAGAAGATGGAAAGTGGTATTGACAAAAAAAATAAAAAAAGTGAAAGAATATGTATGGAAAGTGGTAGCAAAATAGCAAGAAAATAGAGGGAAGGACAAGACAGTTGTTGCCACATGTGATGGGGAAGGGTTTCTTGTGTGTGGGGAGCGGAAGCGGAAGCTAAGTAGGTATATGATTAAGTATAATACAGTCAATAATTTTTTTGCTTTATTTTTGTCAGATTATCTACCCTTCTGGAAAAAAAAAACTAAAAGATTAAAAGGTTTCTTTGATTTAAAATAAATTAGTTTTTATTTATGTTTGGTCAAAGTAAAATTAAGAGCTCAGTCCTTTTAACAAAGGTATCGAGAACTAGTTTTTATTTTTTTTACAGGAAAAGTTTATACTAGAAGAAGAAATGCTGAAGAAACCTAATTAGTTTCTAGTGCTTTATCATTATGTATAACAAACTGTGTTTACTTTCCTAATGCTCTCTTATTGGTGAAAATGATTGTTTGATATTCTTTTCTGGATGATCCAATTTTAAGCCTGATGATGATTTTCTAATATATTAGTCCTTTTTCTGTGTAGTATGTTGCTCGATAAACACATTTGCCGGTTGAAGAAGTTGAGATATTGGCAGTAAAAGGGTGCTGCGGTACAGTTTGTGACAAGAAGTCATTTGATGAAACCTCATCCTCTGATGAGCTAACTACGCTGGTTATAGATCCTAGCAAAGATGAACTGGAAACTTTGCAAGGGAATGAATCTTTGGCAGGGCTTAAATCCAAATGCATATCTAAAAGGGAGCATTTGGTGAGTACCAAGAAGCGTCTTTTTCCCAATATTATTGCTTGTTCAAGTATTGACTAAATTTTATCCTTTTTTGCTGCTTCAGATTCTGGCATACAGGCGGAAGGAATGAGCATTATATTGACAGTTTTGAGATTTATGAATGCCAGGACGTATTCTGTACTTACATAGGAAAATTCTCAACTACAAAACTATATATATATATATATATATATATATATATATATATATATATATATATATATATAGTTAAATAACATGAACCTCCCGAAAGGTTATAGACAGTTTTGATATTTATTATGCCAGGACTTATTCTGTATGTACATAGGAAAATTGTCAACTAGAAAACTATAGTGAAGTAATATGAACCTCCCGAAAGGTCATTTATACAAGAGTTTGTTTCAACTTGCATGTAAGTTTGGTACATTCTAGGCTGCGCTGTACTCTCTAAAATTTGTTACAGTTTTAATTTCATTTATGTTCAACCACGTTTAACTTGAACTATCAAGCACAGCACAAAGAGGTTTTACACGTGACTTGGTACCTTAAATTTATTTTAAGTTGGAATTTGATTTTTTATAAAATTTGTTGAATAGTTTCTTAAGTAACATTGATTGTCAAATTGAAAATTTTGAGACACTGATTTTAAAACTTTGATTGTCAATGTTTTGAATGTTAAATGTGCTATAAGACACTGATCATGTAAAAAGTTTTAAAATCATGTCTCAAAATTGAAAATAATCAGTGTTTTGAAAAGGATAAATGTGCTATTAAGAGAGTGTTTGATAGGAATTTTTTTTATAGAGCCCGGGAATCATGATTCCAAGGAATCATAAATCTTGGTAATCATGATTTGAAAAGTTAGATTCCCACCTTCTCCCATGGAAAAGTTTTTGTGGAAAACCTAGCTAAAGACATTCTTGGGAAATATTCTTTCCCAGGAATGTTATTTTTTAAAAATGATACCAAACGTGAGAAGCCAATATTCCTAATCTAAGATTATTAGGAAACCAAAAACTTTTCCTACCAAACACCCCCTAAAGTAATTATTTTATAAATTTCAATAATTAAAGAGCTAAATTAACTTAAGAAGTTAATATATCATGTAAGTAATTTAGCTAAAGAAGTTATGAAACTGCTTTTCAGAATGGGTTAAAATTTTAACATTTTGAAAACTATTTTTTGGAAGTCTCAACACTTAAAAAAAAATACTTTTCAAAATTTAATTACATATGGAGACATTTTCAGAGGAATTCATAATTTAATTAGCATTATTAATCTACGGAAAAATAGCACTATTAATGATGATAGCGAGCTATGAGTAAGTATTACATATGCCATCATCAAAGATTAAGATTCGATAGCGAGCTATGAGTAAGTATTACACAACACAACACCACCTAGGGGGAGGTCAATGATTCAAGAGTTCTTGAACACTAATCACAAGTTGGAACTTAAAAATTGAGTCATCTCATGTTAGCAGCTGGACTCGAGACCACAGTTCCATTGAATACCTTGCATCTTTCCTTTCTTCTATGGAGTACACGTAAATTTGGTGACTTGGGTTTCGTTGTGTCCTTTAAGACCTAAAAGCAATGTGGTGTGAAGATAATCAGCATTCAAAAATTCTACAATGTTAAAAAAAATGAAAAGTAAGTTTAGTTCAGTTTTAAACGCATACTCTTGGGGACAAAATGGATGATCAAAATTAGGAACTGGCCTAGCATGTGGAACCATCTTCTCAACTGTTTCAACGGTTTCTCTTCCTCTATCTGCATGTTCATGTTTACAATATTATCATTGTCATCCATGCAACCAATTTTAGTGGTCAAAAATAGCAGACAGTAAAGTAACTTGGGTATCATACCATTTTTGCTGCTTCACTCTCTTCTCTGTATCGTTTGTACTTCATTTCTTTTTCCTTAATCTGTAAAAAATAAGCTATTTGAGTACTGTAAAAACCATGAATACTTTTCTGAATTTTCTTTTCCAGAGTAATAATAAACAGATATGGAATTTTGGTTACCCTTTCATCAAATTGTGCTCTATCCACTGCCTGATGATTCACATGTAAACTAAATTCCTGAACTTGTGTGAGGGGTTTGCGTGTTGGGAATAAATGTGTATGCCCAAGATCCAATTCATCATGTAATCAATTCTAGTTTTAATAATAAAGTATTATTTTCTTTCTTTATCATATTTATATTGTTTGATATAATAGTTGATTTGATAAGGTCCTTGATTAAAATTAAAGATTTGTTATCATAATAGAGACTATGAAAATGAGAAACAAATCTCTTATAATTTTAATATAAAATCGTTCTTGATCATAGGATTGTTAAGAATAGGATATAAATAATCCGGATAGATCAATATATATGTGATAGTATCCATTGGATGAATATTAATATATCTCATTTATTAATTTACATATATAGATGATGCACATATGGATGTGATCATTGAACTGACTCAAA
The DNA here is from genome assembly GCA_026413185.1 of Pueraria montana var. lobata. Lineage (NCBI taxonomy): Eukaryota > Viridiplantae > Streptophyta > Magnoliopsida > Fabales > Fabaceae > Pueraria > Pueraria montana. Next base: position 24,505,486 of record CM048654.1, read on the forward strand.
TTGAGATTTCCTAACGGTTAATATTACCTTAAACTATCAATAGGAAACTCTCAAGAAGAAATGTAAAATTTTCTTTGACTTGAGATTATGATAGTAATTAACAAGTCATTTGTTGTATTTTAATTCCGGACACCTAATGCTTTAGAGCACTAGTTGAATGGAAATTAGATATAATTAAATACTTGTAGAATTAATGATTTTTCAAGAAGGAATCCATCAACTCTAGGTAATGAGTTTGAGCTCTATAATAAAATTAAGACCTTGGCCAAGGCAATTGAATGAATGAAGAAATGAGTTTCTTAAGTCATTCATTGAATAAATTTATAGATTAACTTATTTGAATTTGACGTGAATACCATATTCTAGAGTTAATAAGAGCTGTAAGTGATGGAAGAAAATATTATATAATTCTTCTATTGGTTCTTGAAAGTAAAAATATTACTTCATGCTATCTGGACATTAAGGAGTGTTGCTAGACGCCTACCTTGATTAGTAAGATTAATTTGATTAATTTACTACCAGCATAGTATTGAACCTACGGGGTCACACACAAACGAGTGTGTTAATCTTTGCTAGAAAAATTATTTTATTTGATAAATTAAATTAGAGAATTTAATAGATAATTTTTTTATGTGAAATATTACTATATTCTTTGCTAGCACCAAGAATATAATTAGTACGTATATATTAAAGAAATATATCTCCTTATTAATGTGGAAGTTGTCCACAATGATAATTTGTCAGAGTGACGAAATATGTGTAGGTTGGATTCGTGAGTAAAAGATGTAAGTTTCTAGAATTTCAAAATGCTATTTGAAATGGCAATAAGAAAGATAACAGACGAATGTTATCCATTGGTTGAATCAATTTCAAATTTGATTTGAAATAATGATTAAAAGATAATATCTTTTCTATAATAAGTTATTTGAAAAGATAATATTTAATCCACTGGTTGAATCAATTTCAAATTTGATTTGAAATAATGATTAAAAGATAATATCTTTCCTATAATAAGTTATTTGAAAAGATAATATTTAAATCAATTTGTTTCATTTGATAAGATCTATGCTGAAAATAAGATTAGAAATTGAAATTGCATCTCATGGACTGGTACGCTTATAAAAGGAGTGCCTTCTCTTCTCTAAAAACATACTGACGGAAAATATCAAGGAGAGGTTTAGTTTTTAAATATATATTGTTCCACTCATCAAAGAGGTTGAAGCAGAGGTTGGCTCTCGGTGTGGATACACGTGGAGTCTTCAAGAATTTTATGATTCAAGAGCTGATATCCGGGTATGAGTTTATATTTGCTTTCACTATAGTAGTATGATTTTAAACCAAAATAGATCCTTTGTATTCCGCTGGGCGTGTTGTGAACACATTTTTTTTCTTTCATTGCGGACCTTCTCTGGAACGGGGATTGGGTCCCTGCATTTAGTAACATCCATGGAAAAATTTAGTTCACTTGTAGTTTTCATCTAACATATATTGAACATTAAAAAAAGTGTTGATCGTTGCTCAATCTTTTAAGATTGGTTGTGCCTTAAACGCTCTCACCTGAGCCTCTTCTTTTTCCATTCTGTGTGTTTCTTCCTGTTCCCTTTGCATTTCTTCCTCATGTCTCACCAGGCTCTCCAATTGGAATGGCTCTGGTCTTGTGCAATGCTTTGGTTCTGGTTTTGGTGGGATCTGCATATCATATCAGTGACTTTAATAATTTTTTCAGTTAGCAAATAGAGATGAAAGATGCACCAATTGAAAAAATTCTGTACCACAGGGTAATCAGTGGTGTAAGGGTATGGATTAGCCTTGGGAATCCTTGCGTTTTCCTCTTCCAACTGTTTCTGAACAAGTTCCATGACCAGTTTCTTCTCTTTCTCAGCACCTCTTTCCTGTCATGGTTAAGAATGTTGGTGTTAGAAGAACTAGACTAAAACACGGTTGCATTCTCTTCAACTAAGGGAAAGTAATGAACCTCTGTGTGGAGATGAAATGGATTTGGAATCGTGTTTCTTGGGATTGGGTTGTGATTACGTGCAGGTTCAGACTTCAAAGAAAGCTGCAATCAGAATAATAAACAATTACATTTCACCAGAAAAAAAAATGATTACAGAATTTATAGAACATCTTATTATATTCTAGATTACTGAATCTTCTTTGTGAGCAGATACTTCATTCTAGACTACCTTGCCAAATAAATCAGCCATGGCAGCAGGTGAAAAGCTTATTAGAATTAGAGCCCGCCCACCCAAACTTCACTAAGAGCCCGCCCACCCAAGGTGAATTTAGGGATCTTTTCAAGCTCCTCTTGCTCTAATTCTAATGAGCTTTTCACCTTGGGTGGGCGGGCTCTTAGTGAAGTTTGGAGTAAAGGTGTTTTTGGTGAATTTAGGGATCTTTTCAAGCTCCTCTTGCTCTAATTCTAATGAGCTTTTCACCTTGGGTGGGCAGGCTCTTAGTGAAGTTTGGAGTAAAGGTGTTTTTGGGTGGGCGGGCTCTTAGTGAAGTTTGGGTGGGCGGGCTCTAATTCTAATATGCTTTTCACCTGCTGCCATGGCTGATTTATTTGGCAAGGTAGTCTAGAATGAAGTATCTGCTCACAAAGAAGATTCAGTAATCTAGAATATAATAAGATGTTCTATAAATTCTGTAATCATTTTTTTTTTCTGGTGAAATGTAATTGTTTATTATTCTGATTGCAGCTTTCTTTGAAGTCTGAACCTGCACGTAATCACAACCCAATCCCAAGAAACACGATTCCAAATCCATTTCATCTCCACACAGAGGTTCATTACTTTCCCTTAGTTGAAGAGAATGCAACCGTGTTTTAGTCTAGTTCTTCTAACACCAACATTCTTAACCATGACAGGAAAGAGGTGCTGAGAAAGAGAAGAAACTGGTCATGGAACTTGTTCAGAAACAGTTGGAAGAGGAAAACGCAAGGATTCCCAAGGCTAATCCATACCCTTACACCACTGATTACCCTGTGGTACAGAATTTTTTCAATTGGTGCATCTTTCATCTCTATTTGCTAACTGAAAAAATTATTAAAGTCACTGATATGATATGCAGATCCCACCAAAACCAGAACCAAAGCATTGCACAAGACCAGAGCCATTCCAATTGGAGAGCCTGGTGAGACATGAGGAAGAAATGCAAAGGGAACAGGAAGAAACACACAGAATGGAAAAAGAAGAGGCTCAGGTGAGAGCGTTTAAGGCACAACCAATCTTAAAAGAGTGAGCAACAATCAACACTTTTTTTAATGTGCAATATATGTTAGATGAAAACTACAAGTGAACTAAATTTTTCCATGGATGTTACTAAATGCAGGGACCCAATCCCCGTTCCAGGGAAGGTCCGCAAACCCCTCACACAAGTTCAGGAATTTAGTTTACATGTGAATCATCGGGCAGTGGATAGAGCACAATTTGATGAAAGGATAACCAAAATTCCATATCTGTTTATTATTACTCTGGAAAAGAAAATTCAGAAAAGTATTCATGGTTTTTACAGTACTCAAATAGCTTATTTTTTTACAGATTAAGGAAAAAGAAATGAAGTACAAACGATACAGAGAAGAGAGTGAAGCAGCAAAAATGGTATGATACCCAAGTTACTTTACTGTCTGCTATTTTTGACCACTAAAATTGGTTGCATGGATGACAATGATAATATTGTAAACATGAACATGCAGATAGAGGAAGAGAAACCGTTGAAACAGTTGAGAAGATGGTTCCACATGCTAGGCCAGTTCCTAATTTTGATCATCCATTTTGTCCCCAAGAGTATGCGTTTAAAACCGAACTAAACTTACTTTTCATTTTTTTTAACATTGTAGAATTTTTGAATGCTGATTATCTTCACACCACGTTGCTTTTAGGTCTTAAAGGACACAACGAAACCCAAGTCACGAAATTTGAGTGTACTCCATAGAAGAAAGGAAAGACGCAAGGTATTCAATGGAACTGTGGTCTCGAGTCCAGCTGCGAACGTGAGATAACTCAATTTTTAAGTTCCAACTTGTGATTAGTGTTCAAGAACTCTTGAATCATTGACCTCCCCCTAGGTGGTGTTGTGTTGTGTAATACTTACTCATAGCTCGCTATCGAATCTTAATCTTTGATGATGGCATATGTAATACTTACTCATAGCTCGCTATCATCATTAATAGTGCTATTTTTCCGTAGATTAATAATGCTAATTAAATTATGAATTCCTCTGAAAATGTCTCCATATGTAATTAAATTTTGAAAAGTATTTTTTTAAGTGTTGAGACTTCCAAAAAATACTTTTCAAAATGTTAAAATTTTAACCCATTCTGAAAAGCAGTTTCATAACTTCTTCAGCTAAATTACTTACGTGATATATTAACTTCTTAAGTTAATTTAGCTCTTTAATTATTGAAAGTTATAAAATAATTCCTTTAGGGGGTGTTTGGTAGGAAAAGTTTTTCGTTTCCTAATAATCTTAGATTAGGAATATTGGTTTCTCACGTTTGGTATCAATTTTAAAAAATAACATTCCTGGGAAAGAATATTTCCCAAGAATGTTTTTAGCTAGGTTTTCCACAAAAACTTTTCCATGGGAGAAGGTGGGAATCTAACTTTTCGAATCATGATTACCAGGATTTATGATTCCTTGGAATCATGATTCCTGGGCTCTATAAATTTTTTTTCCCTATCAAACACTCTCTTAATAGCACATTTATCCTTTTCAAAACACTGATTATTTTCAATTTTGAGACATGATTTTAAATTAAAACTTTTTACATGATCAGTGTCTTATAGCACATTTAACATTCGAAACATTGACAATCAAAGTTTTAAAATCAGTGTCTGAAAATTTTCAATTTGACAATCAATGTTACTTAAGAAACTATTCAACAAATTTTATAAAAAATCAAATTCCAACTTAAAATAAATTTAAGGTACCAAATCACGTGTAAAACCTCTTTGTGCTGTGCTTGATAGTTCAAGTTAAACGTGGTTGAACATAAATGAAATTAAAACTGTAACAAATTTTAGAGAGTACAGCACAGCCTAGAATGTACCAAACTTACATGCAAGTTGAAACAAACTCTTGTATAAATGACCTTTCGGGAGGTTCATATTACTTCACTATAGTTTTCTAGTTGACAATTTTCCTATGTACATACAGAATAAGTCCTGGCATAATAAATATCAAAACTGTCTATAACCTTTCGGGAGGTTCATGTTATTTAACTATATATATATATATATATATATATATATATATATATATATATATATATATATATATATATATATATATATAGTTTTGTAGTTGAGAATTTTCCTATGTAAGTACAGAACTTACATGCAAGTTGAAACAAACTCTTGTATAAATGACCTTTCGGGAGGTTCATATTACTTCACTATAGTTTTCTAGTTGACAATTTTCCTATGTACATACAGAATAAGTCCTGGCATAATAAATATCAAAACTGTCTATAACCTTTCGGGAGGTTCATGTTATTTAACTATATATATATATATATATATATATATATATATATAGTTTTGTAGTTGAGAATTTTCCTATGTAAGTACAGAATACGTCCTGGCATTCATAAATCTCAAAACTGTCAATATAATGCTCATTCCTTCCGCCTGTATGCCAGAATCTGAAGCAGCAAAAAAGGATAAAATTTAGTCAATACTTGAACAAGCAATAATATTGGGAAAAAGACGCTTCTTGGTACTCACCAAATGCTCCCTTTTAGATATGCATTTGGATTTAAGCCCTGCCAAAGATTCATTCCCTTGCAAAGTTTCCAGTTCATCTTTGCTAGGATCTATAACCAGCGTAGTTAGCTCATCAGAGGATGAGGTTTCATCAAATGACTTCTTGTCACAAACTGTACCGCAGCACCCTTTTACTGCCAATATCTCAACTTCTTCAACCGGCAAATGTGTTTATCGAGCAACATACTACACAGAAAAAGGACTAATATATTAGAAAATCATCATCAGGCTTAAAATTGGATCATCCAGAAAAGAATATCAAACAATCATTTTCACCAATAAGAGAGCATTAGGAAAGTAAACACAGTTTGTTATACATAATGATAAAGCACTAGAAACTAATTAGGTTTCTTCAGCATTTCTTCTTCTAGTATAAACTTTTCCTGTAAAAAAAATAAAAACTAGTTCTCGATACCTTTGTTAAAAGGACTGAGCTCTTAATTTTACTTTGACCAAACATAAATAAAAACTAATTTATTTTAAATCAAAGAAACCTTTTAATCTTTTAGTTTTTTTTTCCAGAAGGGTAGATAATCTGACAAAAATAAAGGAAAAAATTGTTGACTGTATTATACTTAATCATATACCTACCTAGCTTCCGCTTCCGCTCCCCACACATAAGAAACCCTTCCCCATCACATTTGGCAACAAATGTCTTGTCCTTCCCTCTATTTTCTTGCTATTTTGCTACCACTTTCCATAGATATTCTTTCTCTTTTTATTTTTTATTTTTTTTGTCAATACCACTTTCCATCTTCTGTCTGTATTTGATTTCCTTCAATGTCCTTGCATGTTGATCACCACCTCATTCACCGGAAGGATCAGAGCCTGGGTTGCGGGCGTCGTTGCTCTTATCACCAAATTTTTATATCTTGATCCAAATCATTTAGGAAGGTTTCTCTAATTGGCAAGGACCAGAATTATAGTATTTTACAACAATATAGAATCGAATTTACTCATTGATATGAAGATTTTATTGGTGACTTTTGAAACTTAGCTAATTTTTTATATTTCCTAAAAAGAATTACATTTTCAAACCTTAATCGTGATTGCAATGACAAGTATTTTGAGTTTCAAAACCATGGTCCATGTCTACAACTTCCTAGTATTTACAGTATTGAAGGTTTTGAGTTCTTCTTGTTAGGATCTTAATTAATACTAGTAATTTAAAACCTTGTCGAGTTGAGACAGACTGGGTAAAGGAGGAATAATTGAATAGCCAACAAATCACGATGAATTCAATGCACCCTGGGTAGAGAGGAATAACTTGTAGTTTGAGTCTTTGAAATGATCTTCCTCACGCAAGATGGCATCATCCAAAATACTAAAAGCAAATAAACAAAATAAGTTCATTTAAGGGTTAATATTTTATTAAAATTAAAATCGATTTTTGAAGTACATTGAAGGATTGAAATATATTTTACTCATGATTTTAAACATTGCCAAAAAAAAAAAACTTACCTTTTAGATTGTTTTCTTAACCTAGAGTATCTTTGACTAACCGTTATAAACTAATTCTTTGAAATAATGAAATTAATTTAGAATGTGAGACTATGAAAAATGTTCTTAGCACTTATGAGCAAGCATTAGGCCAAGCTTTTAATTCACAAAAATCTGAGATATTTTTTTAGCAAGAATGTGTGTCAAGATATTTATGATGAAGTGTTAGGGGTGTTGGAAGTCAAGGAAGGTATAGGGATGAGAAAGTATTTGGGATTACCATCTCTCATAGGTAGGAACAAAAAATGAACATTTAGATATATCAAGGATAGAGTTTGGAAGAGGTTAAGTTCTTGGAACGGTAAAATGTTATCTATGGCTAGGCGTGAGATCCTCATAAAAGTTATGGGACAGGCAATTCCATCTTATTGTATGAGCATCTATTTGTTTCCTCATTCTCTTTGTGAGGAAATTGAATGTATGTTGAATTCATTTTGGTGGGGTTCAGTGAGTAGGGATGAACGAGGAATTAACTGGATGGCATGGGAGAAACTGGTTTTATATAAGAAGTTTGGTGGAATGGGTTTTAGAAACATCTATGGTTTTAATTTGGCAATGCTTAGCAAGCAAGGTTTGAAGTTCATGTCCAACCCAAAAGCTATGGTTTTACGAGTATTTAAAGCTACATACTTTCCAAGGCTGGAGTTTATGGACTCCGAGGTTGACTGGAAAAAAAATACATGTTAAACTATATTAAAATCATAATTCTGATAAAAAAAAAATAATGTTTCAGTCACCTTTTTTTCCAGTAAAAAAAAAACATGTATATTTTTTTTCTTCTAAATCACGTAAATAAACTTTTAAAAATCAAGTTCACGTGCAATAATTAACTCATGTTTAACATTTATTAATAATTGAATGCAATTTTTTTTTACAAAATAATTAAATGCAATTTGAAATTTTATGATTGAATATTATTATAAATGCAAATAAATTTTAATTGAATCAACACGGTGTTATCATGTGGCATTTTGCTATATCTCATTTTTTATTGGGAAAAAAATTTCAACCTCAATTACTTCAAATAATGAGATATTTTCTTATTTTTACGGAATTAAGTGTCACATTCTAGCTCATATACATATAAATATATCAATTAAATAATTACAATTTAACATACACTCTTCCTCACCTCACAAAATAATCCTCCAGTAAGAAATTCTTGCATGAACATAAATTCAATACCTCATCCTTACATATAACCAATGAAAAAGTTACAACTAATAAAAAAAAAAATGGTAACATGTCAAATAAGATATAAATAAAAAGAATTTAACACTTATAATTAAAATAAAAACCCACGAACCTTTCCTCCATTTATATATAAAAAAGGAAACCCACGATTTTTTCTTCCATTCACATATATAAAATCCAAAACCTTAGAAATAATGCAATGAGATAAAAAAAATTAACCAAAAATCCACAACCATAGGTTTTTTCAATACAAAATAACTTTTTCTTACGACTTACGACTATTATTTCAAACCAATACGAACAAAACTATTATCCAGGTACACAAAATTTACTTACAACGCATATCCCAAATTGAAAAAGAATACTTCATAAAGAAACTATTATTAAGGGTCAAGAAGGAGTTATAAGATTGGCGATGAAAGGAAAAGGGAGGAAGGGATAGGTCGTAAATTCGAATTCTCTGCTGACAAAAACTAACAATTAACATTTGCACTTTTATCAATTAACATTTGCACTTTTATCCAACCCAACAACTATTGAATACTATTTTCAAAAACCTGTAATCCTCTCTCAATAGTTTAAACAGGGACATACCTTGTTGAGAATAAAATGTCGAACACTGTAGGCAAATATACATAAATGCAATTAAAATAAAACTCAATTAATGGAAAATTTTATATAAAAAAATAATGTATTGGAAATGAATATTCAATACAACTTCACATACTCTACAAATAAATCAGAATGATAAAATTGCATAGTAGTTATATTAAATTCACACAGAGCTTAAAAATTTATAGACATTTTGCATTTCTTTATTTTAATTTTAATATATAAAAGTATTGTTTTTTAACAAACAATTCAATAAAAAAAAAGGTTTAATGCACATCCAAATATGAGACATATAAAAATTGTAGAGTGTAAATTTAATATAAAAATATTTGCAGAGAAAAAATGTAAACAAATTCACTTAACATATGAAAGACAAATCCTTGAATCGTACTTTAAAACAAATTAATGAAGACACTAATACAAAAAAAATCTAAATATAATGAAAATTTAATATAAAAAATCATTCACAAAGTAAACATAATAATTATAAATATGAAACATAAAAAGATGAAAGACAATAAAAATTGACTTTTTATCATATATTGCAAAAAAAAATTACACAAGAAAATTCTACTAAAAATAGTTTCTTACCTTCCCTCATTGTTATTTAGATGATATGCAACACCGGAGAAAATAGGATAGGTTATTTAGTTAATAATGAAGCCTTTGCACCAAACATAACGAAGAGAATGTAAAAATGAAGAAGAAGAAGAAGGAATAAGTCCTCACCTTCCTTTGACATGGGTTGCTACAATAAAGGAGATGAGTGAAGTTCACAATGTTCAATATATTAAAATGGTGCATTTTCTACCAAAAATGTGTGAAACATAAAATTAGGAATGCAATCAAAATCTGTTCTACAAATAGGAGAATTTTACACAGCTAATTATTTTGAAGGAAGATTTATCACCTTATTACTCGTGAGGCTCAAACCGTGTGCTACAAAGAGGAAAAAATTTTCTTGCCCTTCCCAGAGCCACAAACACATGCAATCAAAGAACAAAGGGTAAACAAAGACAAAAAAAAAATACAAATAGAAAGAGGAAAAATATAAAGCTGATAGAAACGAAAATGATTATACTTACGTGCAATATATATAAATAGAAATAGAGATAGAAATAGAAAAATGGAAATTATTATAAAAGTTGTGATAAAAAAATAATAAAGAAAATTATTAATGTGATTATTATCTTTTTAATGTGATTGGTAATTACCATATGAAATTATTAACGTGATTATTTACCATAAAGGAAAGGATTTTTATTTACATGATTGTTATCTTTTTGATAACATGATTGTTATATTTTTAATGTGATTTTTATTTAAAAATGAAAATTATGCAATCTTTTTTTTTTTTTTTTTTGTGATAGGAAGCTAATAATGGAAATTATTATTTTACTTTTATATTTATTAATTTTACATAAATGATAATTAAAATTCTAAAAATTTATTTATTAATTTCTTTTAATGCATTTATGACAGTAATAGAATTTAAATTTTAAAATTTTGCTACATTTATTTGATTTTAATTATTGTGACTTTTTTTAGAATGTAAAATTACATGATTATTCCTGAAATTTTTGGGGGGAAAATCATCCTGCTAGGTGTATATTCCTTTAAGTAATAAAGGATAGGTTAGATAACTCCTGATATTTAGGTTAAAACATTTTTTAAAGCTCAATTAATTAATAAAAGTTTAAATTTTATAGTAGTTAAAAAGTATTTTTAAGAAACAACAAGGTTTCTGTCAAAAAAAAAAAGAACCCACAAGGTTCAGCCCGATTGATAAATATCTGGATTCATTAATTAAATATGAATGGAGAAAACTTTGTTAGGAGAAGTAAAACTTACTTCGATGATTTTAGGCACACAAGCTATCCACAGTAGTAGATCTACCAGTCTTTATTTTAGGCATGCATGCTGCAAAAACAATTTTAATAAATTTTCTCACCCTTCCCATAGCCACAAACACATGCAATCAAAGAACAAAGGATAAACAAAGAGGAAAAATAAAAAGCTGATAGAAATCAAAATGATTATACTTACGTGCAATATATATAGATGGAAATAGAAAAATAGAAATTATTATAAATATTGTGATAAAAAACTAATAAAGGAAATTATTAATTTGATTGTTATCTTTTTAATGTGATTGGTAATTACCATATGAAATTATTAACGTGATTATTTACCATAAAGGAAAGGATTTTTATTTACATGATTGTTATCTTTCTCATACATGATTGTTATCTTTCTCATAACATGATTTTTATTTACAAAAGCTTTGAGTCTCAATGGATGGATGGCATTATGCCGATGATCTTGGTGTAATAAACTGTGTAATAAATATTGCAGTAGGTGGGTAAATGTCTGACATTTGGAATGCTGGATGCGTGAAGGATAAAGGAAAAATTTCATGATGTGGTTTGGGAACATAATTTTTGTGTTTCGCTGATGTTACTGGTTATTAGTTTTTTGTGAAGGGTAGGTAGCTCTTGCAATGTTTTTAATGTGCATTATCAAATGTATTGTATTTGATGGGTGGTTATGGGTACAACTTATACTCTTTTTCCATATTAATAAATTTTTTCGCAGATTCAAAAAAAAAATTTACAAATGAAAATTAATCAATCTTTTTTTTTGTTATGGAGCCACGTTTCGCAATTGTATTAAATAAATTGACAGGTTCACACACTCATTAAAGTAAAGTAGAGGTGCAGACCGAAGGAAATCAATAGTTTTTAAATATTAATGTTATTTATTAGTAATATTTTATTTAAACATAATTGAACAGGCAAATAAAATATAAATATAAGAAAAATAATTGACATAATTAATATTTGTTAATGTTGTTCTTTATTAATTGCTCTACTTCTTGTCAATTTAGTATAATAAAATACTTTCAACAAATATTTTACTATAACAATAATATTAAAGACAATTTTAGAAACTCTAACTACCTGTTTGTTTTGATGAAAATAAAGAAAAGAAAAATGGAAATAAGAGAAATAAGATAGAAAGATCAAAATTTCACGATACGTTTGGGAGGTGAAATAATAAAAAGATTATATTTTTTTTGTGAGATCTAAAAAGATCATTCCCTTCCAAATTGGCATAAAATGAGAAAAGACCTAAAAAAATTTCAGGATATCTCGTTTAATTTTATTAAAAATACATATCTCCTCTTATTAATGGAAATGAGAGAAGAATAGTAGTAAAAATAAATAATATTTTCATATAATTAAATAGATTGATTTTTTCTTTGAAAGCAATAGATTGAATTTAGTACCAATTAAAAATATTAAATTAAATCAGTTATAATAATTTAGTTAATAATTTTATATTTTTTACAAAATAAACAATAATTTTCAAATAAAGTTACAATAAACTTAATAAACTATTATAATTAATTTTAAAAATAAATCTTATCTCTAAATTTATTTATTTTATATAGACTCCTACACATAAATATGAAAAGGAATTCCAAGTTTCGGCCCCTGTATTTTTTCACTCAAATTGATTTCAATGGCCACTCTTAATGCCTCAGCTCAGTATCTAAAACTCATGACACAATCCCTGCTACCCTTCAACTCTATAGAATGCAAGCAATATATATAAATCTGAAAATTTTCCAGTACCTCAATTATTTTAAATTTTTAAATAAAGTAAAGTAGAAGTGGAGGTTGTCTAAATCCAAAGTCAAGCATTCGAACACATCTATAAATGCTTACTGATAACTTACCAATAAAATTAAGACGACCAATCCTTCAAGTCAGCATGATGCATTAAATTGGGTTTTCTTAGTTGGATGCAAATTTTCAACATTTGACATTTTCCCAAATTAAGGATGGCCGCATGTCTATGTAGGCCTATGTTTGGCTTACAGTTAGAGACACACTCAAACTTATATTTAGTTGTTTTTACTTTTTTTTTTTAAACTAAGTTACTTCTAAAAGCGCACTTGAGTAAAACCAAAAAAAATAAAAATGTATTGAGTAAAAATTTGAAATAGAAAGTTTTTAAACGTAAAACACTTCATCTCAAACTCAGTTCTAATTAAAATCCATTTTGTAAAATAAGGATCATTTAAAACTAAATTTATAAATACTCACCAAAACTATACTAGTAGTAAATCAAATTTGGGACTGTGTATTAGAATGCAAAGATTTTGCTATAAGAGAACCTTGTCCTTCCTTGTGGGCAGAGTTAATAATTGGACAATTTTCATTTCACATCACATGAGAGTGTATAAATCTTTCGAAGAAGAAGAAAAATTAATAAATGTAATTAATGACACGATAAAAAAAAATAGGGAGTCAAAGAGGAAGAAAACAGTTAAAATAAAGTGTGAAGGATTTTCAATAATTTTAGTTATATTCTGAAGGGAAGTTGGGCCACAAAGTGAGAACATTCTCATATATTATGAACGAGTCTCTAAATTAGTCTTTGAGATTGTATATATTGAACATTTTAGTTTCTAAATTTTTAAAAACTTTTTTTATAAAATAGCTTTCACTTTAATCCTTAAAAAAGAGCATTCACTTTAATATTTGTGTGTGTGTGTAAAATGATAATAAAAAATAAGTTTAAAAAATAAAATAAATAGCTTTTTATGAAGTTAGAGACTAACGGAAAAATTTTAAATCTTAAAGATTAAAATGTCTCACCTATACAATATAATCTTGAGGAGAAATTTAAGATACCAACTATATACACCAACTTGGGTGATTTATTTTTGACAGACCATATTCTGTAGCTAGCTCTTTTTTGGGGATATTATATATACGAATTAGAGCTTACAATTATTGCTTCTTAAACATTTTAGTATGGGTGTTGAATGAGAGTTTGCAAAATTGATTTTGAATGAAATTGATAATAGTGTGTTTGGATATTTCTTAGAATCAATTTTAACCCCAAAATTATGGTAAAAAATTGAAAAAGTTGAAGAAATTATTTGTTACTTTAACCTTAAATGTGATTTTTTAATTAATTTTGGTAAAATTAAAATTTAATCTAAATACACACTAAGTGTGTGTTTGGTTTCAAGTTGAAGAATTGATTCTATGTCTAGAATTTATTTTAGATAAATTTTCACATATTTGGTTTCACTATAGAGAATAGTTTAGAGTTTATTATGAATTCATAATTGATTATGAGTTGAAATAACTTTAAGTAACTTTTGCGCTGGATCAAAAATTTTATATTGGATTTACTCCTAACTTGATTTTATAATAAAAACATCTAAATATAAATCACATAACTTCAAATAGAGTGTTGGGATACCAAGCATAATTGATTCTAGCTTAAAAATTGTGGTGAATAATTGAAAAATTGGAAGCAACAAAGAGTTGCTTTGTTGTGACTGTGAAAAAATAATCGAGTTGACACCACCACATATCCAAATACACTGAAAATCAATTTTATTCAAAATTATTTTGTCAATGTTCATCTAAATATGCACTAAGATTGCAGTTGTTGTTGTTGTTTTTTTTTTTTTTTTTTTTTGTACAGAGACTGCAGCTTTAATAAAATCATGTTTGAAAGGAACCCACCCTACACCAAATACACACTTGTTTCATCAAATCTATTTCTGAAATATGCCTTAGACAGTACCTGCCTTAAAAGTCAAACTTTCCCTAAAGAGCAATTTCAGTGTGTAGTGTAGATATTGTTTAACACCGTACGCATTTGAAATTCAGTTCCCCTCCTCATGAATCATTTGCCTTTTTTCAAGTCAAACTTCATATGACAAACAGAGTAGCCATTCAAATGAGATTTTATCTTTCCACCACAATTTAACATAACATAATTCTTAGACAATTCGCGAGATATCATAAAGATAAGAATATTATAAAGATAGCATGCATATATATATATATATATATATATATATATATATATATATATATATATATATATATATATATATATATTGCTTAAGGATAGCATGCATATTTTGATAAGTACTAAATACTCCTTTATTTATTCTTTTTAAATTGAAGAATATGTCCTTTCTTTGACTAGTATGCAAAATTAAATAATTGAAGGTAAATGACCAATGTCTGAAAATTCGAAAGAAGAAATTTTTTATTTAAAAATGTTATGAAAAATAAAAGTAAAACTATTTTATTAAAATATATTATTAATACATTCTTATTATTCTTAATGTGATTGTAATAAAAAAATATTATTAATTCTTTAATCAATGATTTATAACGTTCATATTTTTTTTACTAACTTTTAAATGTATTCTTATGACTTGACTGACACTTTTAAAAGGAATTTATTAAGATAGAAAAGGAAGATAAAGAAACAGGATAAGAAATCCTCAAGAAATAAAGATGACATAACCAAAATCAATATATATAAAATTTACGAATCCAAAATCAGCTTTGGAAAACACATGGCGAAACAAGGTTGCTTCTCAAACATTGGATGACACGTGTCATCATTTCATGCTTTGGAATTGTTTGATTCGGTTACGAACCAAATTCAAATTCAAATGCATTTAACTCTCCTTAATTTATTAGGAACAAAAATTAATTCAAAATCATTTTTCATTAACAACATCAAGAAACTATCAATCAACATTAATATGAAATTCTTCCAAATCAATCAATTATAAAAAATTAATTAGTCAATTACACAATTAATTAGACAATTACACAATTACACAATTACAAGAAGAAGGAAGCTCCTCAAACCATGTAGTTCCCAACAACAATTGGTGTCCTATCCCAACCATACAATCTGTAACAAAATTTCTCTCTCTATAGGAATGTGTCAAATTTCTATTCTTCACGGTGTCATCTTATTTATCTAATTGTGATTCATTTTTTTCTTATATTTTTTTTTCTATTTTTTTTAATTTATATGATACAATCTATTTATCTCTTTTAATTTAATTGAGTTTTTGGGTTTGTTGTTTTTCTAGGCTTAGCACTTTCCATCACGAAGCTTTTGTAGTCTAAGAGTGAGAGATATTATCTAATGGTAATTCTTTTATCTCATCAAGGTGTTTTTTTATTATTTATTTTTTAATGTTATAATAATAAATTAAAATAATATGTTAAATAGAATTACTGATAGGTTTGGGAATCAAGAGTTATATGGTTGATGGACAGGGATGTTAATTCAGAGTAAAGTTAAAGGAAAAAAAATATATTTTTGTTTAAATTAATGCTTTAGAATTTGATTATTTCTATATTAAATTATTTTTTTAATTTTATTTTGTCCATCTAAAATGCTATTTTTATTTTTATAAATAAATTTCACATTTAATCTCATTATGACTATATAGCATTTAAATAAAATTATTTTAAAAAAAATTATGTTAATTAATTTTTGTAAATAATTTATTTAGAATAATAATTTATGTTAAAAATGAATATTATTTGGGGGCAATATTTTAATTACATAAAATGGACCAAAATAAATTTGATAAGAAATTATTTCCAAAAATAAGTTTTGGTCCATTAAACTGCAATTGAATTATTATCCAAAATAAAATCAAATTGAATTTTGTCATGATTTAATTTTTTGAAGTTTTTTTGTCCATCAAAATTCTATTAATTTATTTTTATAAATAAATTTCATATGAAATTACTACTTAACATTTAAATTAAACTATTTCTAAAAATAAATTTCATGTTAAATAATCTTCATAAATAAATCATATAGGACAATAATTCATGTTAAAAAACAATTTTTTTAGGACAATAATTTAATTGCAGTTTCATGTAACAAAATAAATATGATAAGAAGTTATTTCCTTAAATAAATTTTGATCCATTATGGTGCAAGTAATTTATTGCCCAAATAAAATACAATTAAAATTCTATTATGATTTATACAATTCTAAATTAAATTATTAATTTTTTTTACTATTTAATGTCCAATTTCAACATATTTTTAATTAGTTTTCATAAATAATTTATTTAGGGCGATAGTTTTTATTAAAATGGATTTTATTTAAGGCAGTAATTTAATAAAAGTTCATGTACCAAAAATAAATGTGATAAGGACACTTAATTAAAATGACAATCAAATTGAGACATCATCTATGTAATGGTTTCTAAAAATAATTTT
The DNA here is from genome assembly GCA_026413185.1 of Pueraria montana var. lobata. Classification (NCBI taxonomy): domain Eukaryota; kingdom Viridiplantae; phylum Streptophyta; class Magnoliopsida; order Fabales; family Fabaceae; genus Pueraria; species Pueraria montana. The sequence goes on from CM048654.1 coordinate 24,522,648, forward strand.
TTCTTCTATAAAATTTTTGCCATTATTAACTATAATAATTAAAAACTTAATGATAATAGGAATTAAGTCGATCTAACTGATCTGTTAAAAAAAAAAGTCGACCTAAATGATAATAGGAATTAACATTATAATCATTTTTAATTCAATTATGATTATATAGATAGTAACTCAAATAAGAATTAACGTTCATGATCTAGAATTACAAATTCTTCTATTAACACGATGGGAAAAAAAAAAGGAAAAGCATAATGATATTGGAAATTTAATTTCTTTAAGTGATGAATTAAATTTTAAAGGAAAAAGAAAGGAAAAGTCATAACAAAATTATAGGTAAGGATGACAATGGGCATTGAACCCAGCAGGTACCCATAGTAGTAGTAGTAAAAAAAATCATGTTCCTTATTTGCTATAAGATTATATTTTGTAAAAGATCTTTGAATAGGATTTTAATTTTTGTGATGTTTTTTAATTAATATTGTTTATTTATAATTTTTTCATATTAATTAAAATGTTAGTAATTGATATGGGGCATGGCATTTATATACCCAATGCTAAATGACACAGGTATTAAAGTTACTAATCACATGGGTATGGGTCCAAGTACGGGATTTTTCTAAAGTGCGGATTTGGGGGAAGGTACTATATTATCCTACTATGACCTTACTCACTATCATCCCTTATTGTAAGAAATAAAATTTAACATTATAATTATAATATATTATACATATGAAATATTAATCATAATTTCAATTGTTATTTATTTTTTAAATATAATAATTAATCATGTCTTCAACCAATTATTTATACTACACAATAGTAATTAATAATTTAAATTTTGTTATACTTTATGATCCATGATTGATATCCAACACAAAATTCTTTTTATTTTTAGTTCATAATTCCTAATTCAAAATTTTCGTATGTTAAAATTTTAAAATATTTTATAATATTGTCCACAAATTAGCATTATGTCGTGCATGATGTGCATAGCTTGAATTTAGATTTTAATTTAAAAACATATAGTTAAAAATGTCATTTCATAAAAATATTTTGTTTTCAATTTTTTTTTATTTTAACTTGGAACTCTTACTTTACATTGTTTGAAATATCATTTCACAATAATTATTTAAATTATTACCTTACCTAACACGTAATTAATTTTTATTTCTCCCATTTAGTATATTTTAGAAATCATTGTCTACAAAATATATAATCAACTATATATCTATAATGGACAACAATAATTAATAATTAAAAATACTATACATTAATTATAAATAATTCTTAATATAAAATTTTAAAATATTTATATATTTAAAATATTTTATAAAAATATTTTTAAAGAATTTTTTTACCGTGCATGGCACGGGTCACTCATTCTAGTAAAAGAAAAATGAAAAGCAAACAGAAAAATAAGAAAACATGAAACACAGCATGCCAATCTCTGGAGATTTATATAGCAGAACACCACAAAGAAGCTAGAAAAACTACTCGATCCCAAATGAATTCAATAGAGGATTGCCGACTCAAGAATTCTAGCATTTATTTTCAACCAAATACACCAAAGACTGACAGGTGACAATTCAAGTGAAAATCAACACGAGACCATTAACCGGTAAATAAGTATTCCTTACTCCATTTCTAAATTTTGATTGTTTTAACATTTTATTTTTGTTTTAAAATTTTGGTTGGCTTATAATTCTAAGATATAATTATGCATCCAGTATTTTATTTCAATTATACCTTTATATATGGTACGTAGAGTAATTTTTAATTAAGATAAATTATTAAGTTTGATTTCACACAAGGTATTTGTAGTACAGTATTAATACAACTTCTTATGTTGCATTTGCATTGAAAAGGAACAATATCCCAACAAAGGACACGCCAAAAGCACAATTATAAACCTGGGGTATGTGTTCAAATATATATATATTTTTTACAAATTTAAAGAACAAAATATCAATAATTATAACAATAACAAGCTATATGAAAAAGTGGAATCAATCAGTAGCGTGTGTACACTATGAAGCTAATAGCTCTGATCTTAACAATAACAAGCTAGCTAGGTTCCTAGCCCCATCATGATTATGCATGATTATGAGAGACTTACTTTTTTGACACTGAGTAAGGTACGTGTTCACCATTCACTGAATCATGCATGTAGATGACAAATACAGCTTGTTACTTTATTATTAGTGTTAATTGCCTTTTTATTATAATAAACATTTAGCTTTGGGATATTTTTCATGAGCTCAAGTTGACTAGGAGGAAGGGGTTTGTAGAATCCGTGTTTAGATTCTCAAAATGCTATTAGGTTGTTGACAAAAGGAAGTTGTTCTCATCCTTGCTATGGTCATCATTGCAATATAGATCCATGATATCCATAAGAATGAAGGCCAAATTTTTTGGGTTGATATGTTTAGAGAAGCTAATTAGGTTGCGAATTTAATGGCAAAGCATGGGATGCAATTATCTTCTCACGGTCAGGTTTTTATATTGCTCCTAAGTTTATTTGTAATGTTTTAAGAGCAGATTTGGATTGTACCAATAATTTCTCTATAGGCTTCTAATTTTCCTGTAATTTTCCATTTGCTAAAGAAAAAATTGACGTATAGAATTCTTCTTATACATAAATAAGGTAACTAAGTTGTGTGACATTTCGACGGGAGTGGTGATTAATGTCCACACCAAAATAAGATGGATTGGTGGATAGAGGGGAGAGTTAGAGAGAAAAAAGAAAAGGTAGAAAGAGAAAGTGTCAAATGTAACCAATGAGGTAATAAGAAAGTAAAAAAATAAAATAAAATAAAAAGAAAATGAAGTGAAAATGAGATATCCTATATGCATGTTATCCTATATGTTTCTACTAGATTGGTAATAATATTAAATATTATCGTTATAACATTAAATATTATAAACAATAATTGACATCTAACAACGCATCGCTGCCACCCAATCCATGGAAAAATCGGTGATCCAATTTCAACCTTACTGCAACCATATCAACTATGTAGCCTTTGTCCCTTTGTCCAAATGTCTTGATTGAACACAAGGTATAAGAGTGTCATCCTCATTAAGTTTAATCATTGATTTCTCGATACCCGAGTGGACGCATAAACACAAACGAATCCAATATCTTATATTGGCCCATTTTTTGCGTGGCCATGTATATAGCACGTCCCACTCCATCGAAAGGCCCAAAGACATAACTTTCGCTATGTAGGAGGAACGAATTCTATCTACATCACTCACATCCCTCAACATGATTTATTGCAGGCTCAAGTACTATATTTATGATCACCCTATTACAAATGATGTTTGATAACATTAAAGCCTACAACTCCTACATGTAGGAATCGTAGTGACTTCAAGTCGAAGGACTACTATCACCTTATGGTTGCCATGAGAAGCACTTATGACACTTACATGACTATTATGAAGCCTTCTCATAGTAGGTGTATCCAGTATAAATCTTACTCCTAATATTTATACTTGTGTGCTGACTTGATATGTCATATCCATGACTTGTGAGATGTGGTCATCAGTCTATTCACACAATAGTCTCAATGCATTATTGTCGTACTAGTCAACAATAATACTTGACTATGGATACTTTTAGAATAGCGTTTCACTGTTCAATGAATCTCACATTCAAGTCTCACTTGATTTGCCATCGAACAAATCGCCTATTCTAAGGACATTATTATGCTATACAATTAATAACATAATAATTGACATGCCTCATGTATATATAAAATATATAAACCAAAGTCATGATACAAATGTAGCCTAAAATGGATTAGCCACTAGGGCTTACTCCAACACCTTCCTCACGATTGTTCTTCCTCTTTTCTGCCACCTTTTGATCATGTGAAACTCAACTAACAGTAGCATCCTTCTTTTCTCTTGCACCTTTCGATCATGTGAAACTCAACTAACAGTAGCACCATTGTTGCCTCATTCCTCACCATCCTCATCCATACTAAAATTGCCATTATCGCCGGCATTGCTCTTCTCCATCTCAATAATGTTCTTCAACCACTAAAGATTTTTACTAGGTTCTGAGTTACCGTTGACTTGTTACAAGCCTTTTTTAAAGCCTTAGCTTGGCCTGCTTAAAAGCCTGGCCTGAAAGCTTATTTACGTGGCCTGTTCTACAAAAGGGCCTATAAACAAGCCAATAGGCCTAACTAGGCCAACGAGCCTAAATAGGCTAAAGGGCGTTATTCATAATTTAAAATATTCAAGATTTTCTAAAGACTAATATTAAATATAAATATTATATATGTTATATTAATGTAATATATATAAATATATAATATTATATATATTATTATATAAACAGGCCAGCCTGTTAGGCATAATAGGCCTTTTTTAAAGCCTAAAGCCTGGTCTTTTTAATCAAAAAGGCTTTTTAAAAAGCCTAAGCCTAGCCTTTTTAATAAACGGGCTAGGCCAGGCCAGGCCGTAGGCCCCCGACAGGCCGCCTGGCCTATTTCCACCCCTACTCATGAGACACTTTTTATGCAATTTTTACCTTGTTTGTGTCCCTTTTTGGTCCAAACATTAACTGGGTTCCATATAGTTTTCATGTAGGTGAATCTAATGGAAGAGATTTTATGTCTTGAATCAATTAAAAAAGGTTCACTATAATTTAAAATCCCAATGCAGTTGCAAAGTCCTATAAAACAGAAACATTGTAGCCACCGGTTGCACTATAATTTAAAACCTTGGTTAATTGCTACCATGTAAATATTTAGAAATCAAGGAAAATTAAGTGCAATCCATAAAGTGAACGTGCTTTATTCCTACCACAACATATATTAGTGTCCCCCATTTCTCTGTTATAGCAGCATTTAACAGCCTACTGCCTGCATCTATCATGTGCTTGGCTACATTCCATTCACCTCTCAAGCTATCTTTTTCTTTTTTCTTTTTTTTTTGTTGCAGGGTTGATCCTTGGTTGGTGGGCGTGTATCTGCAGGCATGATATGTTAGATATGCTTTCAAAGTTTTTGATAGAAAACTTAACGTCAGTTAATTAAATGAGTGCCCCTCAGCCTCGGGACTCCAAAGTTGAAATCTTTATCGTTCTTTAAGCAATTGCAAATTTAGTATGGCTTTTATCCAACATGTCTGTAGTTTTCTAATGCTTTAATATTGTTGTTCATATTGTCTTTTAGTCCCTTATCATTGTCTTCCTTTTTCTTTATTTGTAGACACGAATGGCATTATGAATGCATTCATGGAGAAGACTAAGAAAATTGTCTTCTTTGAGCAAGAGCTAACATTCTGATTGATTCTGGATAGAATATGATAAAATGCAATTCACATTTTGTATATTAGAACGTGCTCTGTATATCAGTGATGGAGATTTTATATTTTATGGTTTATATCATTTAAAAAGCAAATAAAAAATATTATAAATAGTTAATATTTAGAAAATGTCTTATCCTTAAATCTTAAAAGAAAAAAGTTATTTATATATTTTTTCAATTTTTTTTCATATTTGTGTTCACGCTCATTAAAGATAGGACAACCAATTTCATAATCCATTCGTTTTTATAATCATGTTTAAACAAGCAATTTAATTTAAATTCAGAAATTGTACGTGTCCACTGATTGGCTTTAAAATATTAATATATTCGTAGTGGTAAATCAATGAAGAATGGTATTTCGCAGCACAAAGGAAGCATTTGTGGGTGTAGATGAAAAATTGAAACCTGTATATCTTTCCATCTTTCTTTAATAACATGCAACACAGGTTGGAAAGATATTATATAAGTTCTTTAGATGAACCAGTCAAATAACTTCTTTTTTAAAATATTCATAGTTTCACAGTTTTTATAGGCATCTCTTTTTCTACTCAAGGAAAGATCTTGCAATCTATTATAAAGAGACACTTTTGGTCGAAAAGAATGTACAACAAAAGATTCCAACCAAATAATGCATAAACAAAAATAATCGAACTAGGATAAAAGAAGAAAAATTGATCTTCGCGAAACACTTCTTTTTTCTACACCCACAAATGATTAAAGTTGATAGTCTGCCTTCTTTGAATATGGTAAACCAATGATTAATTTTTTTTATATTCATTAGTTTTTTTTTATGTCAAGAGACTTTGAGATATTTATATTAAAAATTAATGTATACAACTTTTATATGAAATGATGTTTAAATTTTATTTTATATCAAAACATCCCTCATTTTTTATTCATTTTTTAATTTGAAAGTATAAAAAGTTATATATTTTTTAACAATTATATTCTATTTATGTTTCGCTAATCAATATTTATATCCATCCGTCGCACGGGGTAACCATACTAGGGAAAATCCATTTGGGTGATTAATTTTTTATTTTTTTAATAATCATTGATTTTCTATGTCAAGAGACTCTTAGATATTTATATTTAAATTAATGTATTCAACTTTTATAAGAATGATGTTTATATTTCTTTTTATATCAAAACATCCTTCATATTTTTATTTTGAAAGTATAAAAAATTATATTTTTTAAACATTTATATATGTTATTTATGTTGCGCTAATCCATCTTTATATCCATCTATTACACGTATAACTATACTAGGGCAAATCCATTTGGGTGATTATTTTTTTTTATTTTTATAATCATTGGTTTTTTTATATTTCTTTTTATATGAAAACATCCTTCATTTTATTCAATTTGAAAGTATAGAAGAATATATTTTTAAAAAAATTATATAATCTATTTATGTTACACTAATTCGTATTTGTATCTATCTATCACACAGCAAACCATATTAGGGCAAATCCTTTGGGATAATTAATTTATTTTTTTATAATCATTGGTTTTTTTGATGTTAAGAGACTCTTAGATATTTATATTTAAATTTAATGTATACAACTTTTATATGAATGAATTTTAAATTTCTTTTTATATCAAAATATTCTTCATTTTTTTAAAATTTGAAAGTATACAAATTAATTTTTTAAATTATTATATATTCTATTTATGTTGCACTAATCCATATTTACATCCATCCGTAACACGAGTATCCATATTATGGCAAATTCATTTGGGTGATTTTTTTTTTATAATCATTGGTTTTTTTATGTCAAGAGATGATTAGATATTTATATATAAATTTAATATATACAACTTTTATATGAATGATGTTTAAATTTCTTTTTATATCAAAACATTATTAGTTTTTTAATTTAACAATATAAAAAATTATAGTTTTTTAAACTATTATATATTCTATTTGTATCTCGTTACTCCATAATTATATCCGTACATTGCACAGGTAATCATATTAGGGCTAATCGATTTGGGTAATTATTCTTTTTTATAATCATATATTTCTGGAAGTCAAAAGAGTATTCCATTATATCATGGATGAAAAAAAAAGTATCCTAAAGAATTTATTAGCTAAAATTCACAAGCCTAAAAAGTAATATTTTTTTTATTATAAACGTAGTAGTTGTAAGAGTATCTATAAGACAAGTATATTCAAATACACTCATTTTATTGACCCAAAATTTCATATGTGCTAATAAAAAATGCGTCAAATTTATAGCATATATGAGGTTTAGTTCATGAGGTTTTGCTTCTAAGCATATAAATTTGAACGTTTAATCATGGCAAAAAAAAAAAAAGAGAGTAAAAGTTGTCATATTCTTTGACAGAAGTCTATGTCCATTTTTACAGTTAAATAAAAAAATAAAATCCAAATAAAAACACTCAAATCCTAATGCACGGGTCAAAAAACTAGTACAGAATAATACAATGGTAATATCAAAGGAGTTGGCTTCTGCAATGGGTTCGTTTTCTCACATCCATTATAATAAATTGGCCTCTTTGGCTTTTGCTTATTGATGAAATGTATTGGGTTGAGGATATCTCATCAAATTGACATGTTGATTACTACTGATGTACAACATATTTATGATAAATAAAATCCCAATACATTCCTAAAAAAAATAAAATAAAGAATACATGGTGATAGTGATGTGATTTGGATATTTTATTTTCTCTAATCACATATCATAATTTTTAGTTTTTTTTGGTGATATTTTTTTCATGTCATTTTATTGGAGAAATGTCAGGTTTTTAATGCATGCATGTCACTTTTTAATAATAATAAAAATGTAACATGATATCTAGAATATAAGTACAATAGTATGACGTTACATCCAATGTATTTAAATATATATTTGATTACTACATAATACTAAATATTATTTCTTATTGCTAGCATGAAATTTACTTTCATGAAATCATATGTTAGACACATCACCTGAATAATTTGATATTTTGATTTTACTAGAGATCACTTTGTACCTTTTTTTATTTCTTCTTCAAAGAAATGGTGAGTTAATTACTTTTTAATTATTTATTATAATCTATTTACTTAAAAAATTTGTTGTAAGAATTAATATTTACCAAAAGCTAGTTAAAAACTCATCCAAATAGTAAGTGGTTTAATTTATTTTTAAAATTTGCTTATTTTTTTCTTCTTTTGTATCAGAAAAAGTTCATAAAAAATATGATATTATTATTTTTAATTTAATTTACCATTACCTTTGGAAAATATTTTTACATAAATTTTTAATCAGATTCGATCATTTTATCATGTCATCTATTCATTAATAAGAAATGACAATAAAATAATTATTTTTAAATGTCAATATAAAAATATTGAGAAAATAATTCATGCATTAACGACGTAAAATTTTTTCACACTTTTGTTTAATCACAATTTATTGTATATATTAATTTTATTTTATTAACTTTTATAATAACTATATTAGAAATCATATTTACTAATTACTATGATTTTTTATTGATTGACAGTATATATATATATATATATATATATATATATATATATATATATATATATATATATATATATATATATATACAAGTTAAACTTAAATATTTTATCTTTAATATGCATATAACTTAAATTTTTTATTTTTCCTTAGGAAAAGGTTAACCAAAATTCTATAATATTAACACCCTTAAAAGAATATGGCAGATATACCATTTCAGTTAGTAAGTAGAGCAGTTGTATCCAACAGGGAGAGATAACAGAATCATAGAAACCCCATTCCCAACGGTTTCATTTTCTGTCTCTTTCTCTGTGCTCACTCACTGATCACGAAACTCAAACTCAAAGATTTCTTCAAAGTTGCATTCTTTATCCCCCAAAGATCCAAACCCAGCAGCAGATCTCTCTCTCGAGCTGGAATCATGAGGCGAAGAGGTGCAGATTTTCGAAGGCCAGGGAGGAGGAGGCTCCAAGATGTGGTGTGGTGGACAACGTGCAGCGTTGTGCTTCTTTTCTTTATTTATATTCTCACCAAAGGCACCACCAAAATTGACTCCACTCAACAATTGCTGCCTGCCACTAGGCGTGCTCCTTTAACAATCAAGGAATCTGAACATACTATCCGTGATATGGCATTATTACTATATCAGGCACAGCAGCTCCATTATGACAGTGCAACCATGATCATGAGACTGAAAGGAAAAATTCAAGCCCTTGAAGAACAGATGAATTCTGCAAGTGAGAAGAGTTCAAAATATGGACAAATAGCTGCTGAAGAAGTCCCTAAGAGCCTATATTACCTTGGTGTCAGGTTGACATCTAAATGGTTCAAGAATCTTAGGTTGCAAAAGAGTTTGAAGGACCAAAGACAAGTGGAGATTAAACTCAAGGACAATGATCTTTACCACTTTTGTGTCTTCTCTGATAACATTCTTGCCACTTCAGTTGCGATCAAATCAACTGCAATGAATGCTAAAAATCCAGAGAAGGTTGGTTTTCCACCTTGTCACTGATGAAATAAATTATGTTGCAATGAAGGCATGGTTTTCGTTAAACGATTTCCGAGGGGTGACAGTTGAAGTTCAGAAGTTTGAAGACTTAAATGCTTCATATGTTCCCGTGCTTAAGCAGCTGCAAGACTCAGAGATACAGAACTATTACTTCAAAAGCAACAGTGATGATAGCAAGACCCCAATCAAGTTCCGGAATCCGAAATATCTGTCCATGCTTAACCACCTGAGGTTCTACATCCCTGAAGTTTTTCCTGAGCTGAAGAAGGTGGTGTTCCTGGATGATGATGTTGTGGTACAGAAGGATCTTCTGATCTTTTTTCCATTGATTTGAATGGCAATGTTAATGGGGCTGTAGAGACATGCATGGAGACATTTCATAGATACCATAAATATTTGAACTACTCACACCCTCTAATAAGAGCACATTTTGACCCAGATGCTTGTGGATGGGCATTTGGGATGAATGTGTTTGATTTGGTTCAATGGAGGAATAGGAATGTAGCTGGAATCTACCACTTTTGGCAAGAAAAGAATGCTGACAGAACATTGTGGAACCTTGGTACCTTGCCACCAGGGTTGTTAACCTTTTATGGACTAACTGAGCCCTTGGATCCATCATGGCATGTTTTGGCTACACAAATGTTGATCCTCAGCTGATTGAAAGAGGTGCTGTTCTACACTTCAATGGGAACTCCAAACCGTGGTTGAAGATTGGGATGGAAAAGTACAAGCCTCTGTGGGAAAAATACGTGGATTATTCTCACCCTCTATTGCAACAGTGTAATTTTCATTGATTTTTCCATTGCGTTATAATTGGAACTCCACAAAGATTAGACATGATCAGTAGTAGCCAATAGTGTTATATACATGTAGTAACCAATCATTCTTGATACATTTTCTAGTTTTGAATTAAAGAGAAAGAGGGATTAACGACTTGAACCACTGGAAATTCTCCATGCGAAGACAAGAGCAGAGGCTCAAAGTGTCCAGTGTGCTCAAATTGAAACTGTGGCAATTTTGGTGAAGCGAATTTCGCTCTCTTTATCTCTGGTTTTTCTTCTTCTTCTTCTTCTTCTTCTTCCTTTTCTTTTTCTTCTTGTTGTTGTTGTTGTAGAGTTTTGGAGTGCGTTTGGGTTAGTGAGTCGTCGAGGCGGCGAATCTGGTGAGAAAGAGAGGATTTAGGGGGTTTTCTATGGATTGGAAAAAGGGAATCACTTTCGCGGAGAATTGAATTGGGCTGTGTTTGGGTAATTGAAGAAGAAGAGGGTTTTTGGGTTGAGCAAGGTCGCAGAGATTCCTTCAGAGCCTGCAGTGACATGGATTCGTTGTTGCAGGTCACAATGACAATTTTGAATTTTGATAACAAAACCTTCGTTTTCAATGCTGCAATTGTTAACCGCCATACTCATTTTCGCATCCTAATTTCGATTTTCTGGTACCGTTGCCCAAGGTTTTTGGTTAGAATAGATTTTATTTTTTTATATAAATTATTTAGAAGTATAATCAATAATTTAAATTATAACATAAGGTTATTTTTATTATTAATATTTTTTAAAAAATATTGAATTTTAATTTATAAAATAAAAGGAATAAAACAAAAGGAGAATAATTTAAGATGATTAAAAAAAAAAGTTTTAACTAATTATAAAGATAGTGTGAAATCAAATTATGTATTAATAATATAGGAATAGATTATTAAAAGATAATAACTTGACGGATAAGAGTTGGAAAAGCAATTTACTATTATTTGAATAATAAAGATTAAAATGAAAATATTTCAACATAAAAAAACAAAAAAGTTAAAATAAAAAACAAGTAATAAACACACATACGGATAATCTTTTAAAATAAAAAAATATACGTATTTTATAATAACTAAAAACTTATTTAAATCTAGAAGAAGGCTAGAGTGGACCACTATCATAAGAGATCACTTATACAACTACTTCACGCTAGCCTTCATCTTAAATCTAATCTTTATATATAACTTTATTTTTTTACAAACCCTTTTTAAATATATGTTTTCATGTAAAGTATCATTGAGTGTCTGGATTAGTTGGCAAGAAGTTTTTTTTTTTTCTTTTTGTGGAAGAAAATAATTGTGATAAAAACTTGAAATAAGAATACTCTTATGGTTTTTGATTTCTTTAATCCGACTTTTCAAGATTTTGCTTTTAAGGAGGAGGAGATGCTTGAGAATAGGTGCTACAAGGAGGACACTAGTAATCAAGAATTTAGTGACTTTAGTCCTTGTTTAGTAGCTTAGACAGTGGATAAGGAGTTTGAAGAATGCTGTATTTCTTGGAAACGATCCCTTGTGCTAGGGAAACATGTTGGCTGTAAGATATTGGAGATATACATTAGAAGAATTAGGCTTGGTGTGATAAAATCTTGATTGTTGATATGACCGATGGTTATCTTTTGGTGCAATTCACTTTGGTGGATGACTATAAACATGCTTTGTTCGAAGGACCATGGGTGATAGTATAGAAGCTTTTAAATACTTTATCTTTTACAATTAATACTTAAATTTATTTAATTAATATTATATATAATAAATATTTAACTTAATTGCACTTTTGATCCCCAAGTTTGACATATAAACAATTTGGGTCCTGCATTTTAAAATAAGCTAATTGAGTCATTAAAGTTTACTCAATTTTACAGTCAAGTCCTTCCATCAATCTTGTGAGGATCGAACACAACACAAAACCACCAAGCAAACATGCTTCATTAGCATATAAGTGAAAATTATAACTTAAATGAGTATCAAAATTGTATATATATTTCCTATTATTAACTAAATTATAGATATTATATAACCAAACTAACAATAATTTATACATTTTAATATAATACTAGTATGGTGACCCGTGCGATGCGCGGACTTGTTATTATATTTTAAAATTACAAAGTTGTTATTTTAATTTATGTTTATTGCATATATTATTTAAGAGTTTTTTTACTCAATTATATAAAAGTTATAAAACATAAAATTTAAAATAATGATTACAAACAATTAATCTAAGTATTAGACAATTTCTTAATACACTATATATCATAATTTGTGATTGAATGATAGTATAAAACTATTTTATACAACTAGTGCATAGTTTATTTTCTCATATATATACAATATGCACTTTAATTATTATTGATTCTTTAATTTAAATTTAAATTGATGATTATGACAAATATGATTTTTCTAGTTTTTAATTTCTTTTAATTATTTAATTTAAATTTAAATTAATTTGTATTAGATGATTTCTTTTACTTACTCTATCTCCTCTAAGTTTCTTACCATGATTTCTTTCAGAAAAATAAAATAAAACAATCGTATGTAAGGTATGGTCGTAGAAAAGAAATATAAAAGAGTAGTACTATTATTTAAGAAGAGAGTAAACAATGAAAGGAATAAATAATGAAGAAGGAAAAGAAAAATATTGATTTACCTATAATTTCTTCTTTATTTTCATCAACGCTGGTGAATCTCTACAAAACAATAAAAAAAAATAGGTCAAAAAATTGGGGCGTGCAATAAATGATTGAAGAAAAAACAATTAAAGGCAGAAGAATATATGTAGCCTAAGTATTCTAATTAATTTAAAATTATATAATTATTTTAATTTAGAATAATCTTAATTACCTTAATTAAAACATATATGTGTCTATTATAATTAATTTAATTATTTCAAATTATAATATATGCTTGTTCTGATTAACATAATTTCTATATTTACATAGTTTATTGAATTAAAAAATAGATGAAAATTACTCTAAAACTTTCCCGCCCAATTGTATAAGATTTCTCTGTTTAGACTTCTTTACTTTTATTATTATAAAGATTATTAAGAATTTTATATCAGAATATATATACTTATCATAATTATCTTAATTACTATATTTATATAGTTTTATGAATTAAAAATAGATAAAAAATTTCTGTAAATATTTATGTGTTGATAATAATTAATTTAATCATTCAAAATTTCAAAGTACAATATATATATATATATATATATATATATATATATATATATACATATATATATATAGTTCTCATACTTACCTTAATTACTATATTTATATAATTTATGAATTAAAAATAGATAAAAAATTTCTATATATATATATATATATATATATACTTATCATAATTACCTTATTTACTATATTTATATAAATTTATAAATTAAGAAATAGATAAAAAATTTCTCTACAAATTTTCCGCTCAAATGTATAAGAATTCCCTCCAAGACTTCTTTACTTTTATTAATATAAATATCTCTTAAACACTTTGGTATTATAAAATTGAGTTGTTTTTATTTTTAATTTTGTTCTTTGTATATTGTGTTGTTACTATTATCAATATATTATTTTTCCTTATTTTACTAAAAAATTATACCATATCTATATATTTATATTTCTATAGAAGTTTATTAATAATATATATTGATTTATTTTTGTTAACTTATATATATTAATAGTAATTTGTTAATACATACTAATTATGATAAAATTAATTTTAATAAATATAGATTAAGATTAGTGAATATAAATTAAAAAATATATACTAATTTGTATTTATTATTTTATTAAATAATATTAATAAATATAATATTTAAAATATGCAAAGAAAAAATAAAAAATAAATATAAATTAAAATATATACTAATTTATTAAATTGGTATATATTAATATACTTCAAAAAAAATATAGATATATTTCATATTTATTAATTTAATATATTATATTTATTATTATTATTATTATTATTATTATTATTATTATTATTATTATTATTATTATTATTATTATTATTTTTATATGTTTATTAGTATTTAAAAATATGATTAAATCCATAATATTATTAATTAGTATAGATTATTATTATTAATATTTAAAATTATTATATATCCATAACATTATTATATTTACTAATAATTAAAAGTATTATTAATATTTAAAATAAAGAAAATAGGTTATGTATTAACAGTGTAAAACAATTTTACATCGTCATCTAATCACAATTTACCATGTATGGTAAATTTGTTGAGTTTTATGGTAAAATTGCTTTACATTGTTAATTACTTTTCACTTAATAAATTAATGTGTGTTAGTCATTTTCTCCATTATGAATCCACTAGGGTTGGTCTAGCGGCAGGGATTAGGGTAGATGCATGAGGTTTTAGGTTCAATTTTCATCGTTGTCATTGTACACACAAAAGTATCTTCTACATTCTACATAAGAGAAGAAAATACATTTATGTTATTAATTTATAATATTTATTGTTTACTTACTACAAAATTGTAAATTAATTAATGATATTTTAATTTAAAAATAATTAATATAAGAGATAATTTAAAAGGAATCTTATATAAAAAAAAGGGATAAAAATTTTATTAAAAGACATACTAATTTAGTAAACCTCTCTATCTCTAAATTAGAACAATTATATAGCTTATGAGAGCTTCACTATCTCATGTTTAATTTCGTTTAGATTCTTTTTTCTCGAAAAAAAAAAGGCGAGGTACACTTTTTTTTGTCGCAAATATTACTCATTATCAATAATTTCTATCTTAAAATTTCTCTTCTTCCTCCCTTATCTCCTTATTCAAATTCCTTTACCTCTGATTTAAACTAATTTGTCCCTCCCATATCTAATTTTATGAAAAAATTCTCTGATTTGTTGGAAACAAATTATGCTTATCTCTTTCAATTATCCTTATTCTTTTAAAATTTGAATGTTGATTAAAATTCTTTTATCGCTTACCTTATTTAAATTCCTTTATCTTTTACCGAATTTAGTTTTCATATATTTCATAATCTTATCGACATTGATCTTGAAATATATTAAAAAAGAATTATTATTAAATTTTAATTATTTCAATTTATTATCTTGACAATTATTATATTTTTTGGATCACTATGACATTGGTGCGGAATATCCACCAGATTTGTTGATAAGACGACCTTCGTGTGGAATATCCACCAGCTTTGTTGATGACACCTTGGTTAAGGGAATCAAGTTCAGTACCACTCGGACTAATAACTTGTTGGTTGACAATGATTATATTTAGATATATTTAACAATATTTTGTAAATAAATTTATTAATTTTTATCAAGGTCATTTAATATATATTTACTTTAATTATACTATATGAATATTTTTCACTATTTATGATAAATAAATAATTACAATCATAAAATTAACATATTTAACTTCACCTGTACAATTCTCGTAATAAAATTAAAATACTAATAATAATAATTAAAGTTTATAAAAAAAAAGTCCCCTTCAAATTCCAAAGTTAGAAACAAAGAGCAGATATTCACTGCCCCTCAAATTGTCGGCTTTACACAAAGGGGCAGAATTCTCACCATAACACTTCTCCTTCCATTGTTAGCTTCTACTTGGCTGCTTGCTTTCACAGTTTCACCACTTTGTTAAAACAAAACCATCACTTTCCCATATTTGCCTCCAATCAACCACCTGTTCTAACTTACTAGAGGTTTTAAATATGCTCTTTTATTACCCAATTAATGCTACAATATCAACTGCGATGATCGTTATCATCTATGTCTCCATTATAAACAAGGATTCACAAAATTATACAACTATGCCACTCCAACTTAAAGATTTTATTATATTTAATTAGTACCAGTGGCGGATCTAGGACCCTGGGTTATGGGGGACAAAATAAGAAAATGATAGGATAAGAATTTTTTTTTTAATTCTATTTAATATTTGATGTACATCAAATAACAAACCAGATAATGATAAGACATTTTTTTATTAGTAGATAATGATAAGATATTATATAACTTTCTAAAAATTAGATAACGATAAAATATGATATAACTATCACCTTAAGATAAGAAATAAGATAATGTTATTAATTATATGCTATTGACACAACAAACAACCAATTATAATAGGATATGATAATTATTTTATCTTATCCTATCCTATTGTCGAGTCCAATTGGAAAAAAAGATAAAATTAAACTTTTAAATTAAATATTTAAATAAGAAAAAAATAAATTTTAATTCTATTTAATATTTGATGTACATCAAATAACAAACCAGATAATGATAAGATCTTTTTTAATTAGTAGATAATGATAAGATATTATATAACTTTCTAAAAATTAGATAACGATAAAATATGATATAACCATCACCTTAGATAAGAAATAAGATAATGTTATTAATTATATGCTATTGACGCAACAAACAACCAATTATAATAGGATATGATAATTATTTTTATCTTATCCTATCCTATTGTCGAGTCCAATTGGAAAAAAAAAAGATAAAATTAAACTTTTAAATTAAATATTTAAATAAGAAAAAAATAAAATTTAATTCTATTTAATATTTGATGTACATCAAATAACAAACCAGATAATGATAAGATATTTTTTTATTAGTAGATAATGATAAGATCTTATATAACTTTCTAAAAATTAGATAACAATAAAATATGATATAACCATCACCTTAGATAAGAAATAAGATAATGTTATTAATTATATGCTATTGACGCAACAAACAACCAATTATAATAGGATATGATAATTATTTTATCTTATCCTATCCTATTGTTGAGTCCAATTGAAAAAAAAAAGAAGATAAAATTAAACTTTTAAATTAAATATTTAAATAAGAAAAAAATAAATTTTAATTCTATTTAATATTTGATGTACATCAAATAACAAACCAGATAATGATAAGATATTTTTTTATTAGTAGATAATGATAAGATCTTATATAACTTTCTAAAAATTAGATAACAATAAAATATGATATAACTATCACCTTAAGATAAGAAATAAGATAATGTTATTAATTATATCCTATTGACGCAACAAACAACCAATTATAATAGGATATGATAATTATTTTATCTTATCCTATCCTATTGTCGAGTCCAATTGGAAAAAAAAGATAAAATTAAACTTTTAAATTAAATATTTAAATAAGAAAAAATAAATTTTAATTCTGTTTAATATTTGATGTACATCAAATAACAAACCAGATAATGATAAGATATTTTTTTATTAGTAGATAATGATAAGATTTTGTATAACTTTCTAAAAATTAGATAACGATAAAATACAATATAACTATCACCTTAAGATAAGAAATAAGATAATGTTATTAATTATATCCTATTGACGCAACAAACAACCAATTATAATAGGATATGATAATTATTTTATCTTATCCTATCCTATTGTCGAGTCCAATTGGAAAAAAAGATAAAATTAAACTTTTAAATTAAATATTTAAATAAGAAAAAATAAATTTTAATTCTATTTAATATTTGATGTACATCAAATAACAAACCAGATAATGATAAGATATTTTTTTATTAGTAGATAATGATAAGATGTTATATAACTTCCTAAAAATTAGATAACGATAAAATATGATATAACCAATTATTATAGGATATGATAATTATTTTATCTTATCCTATAAGATGATGAATTTTCCTTAAATAAAAATTGCCTAATACATTCACACATTAAAACATCCTTTGTTCTCTGCTACCGCTGCAAACACTCTGTTCTGTTATGTTTCCAAGCCCCTGTTCTGCTCTGTTTTGTTTTGTTTCGTTTCCTAACCCATCTATTCATCTATCATCAATCTTTCATTGTTTTCTTCCCATGAAGAGCAATTCCAATGACTCTGTCTCCCCTTATTCCCCCAAACCCAGAACCCGTCAAGTAAGTTCCCGATTCATGTCTCCAAATTCAACGTGTTCGCCCTCAGAAGAAAACCATCAAGATCAAGACGTTACTGGTATATCTCTGAGGAATAGTTTCTCCAGAAAATTTTCTTCTTCGCAGTTGGTGAAGAAACCAATTTCTCATATTGCTCCTGGAAGACTCTCTCTGGATGAAAATGCCCTCAAGAGAAACTTTAATTTCTCTAAGAACTCAATTGATTATGAATCAGATAATACGAGTTTGGATTCGGATTCTGTTTCTCTGCAAAGAACATTTAGTTCGAGGGAATTGGGTAGGGAGGTTCCATCTAAGTACATGGCAACAAGTGGCAGAAAAGGAGAAGGTTCTGATTCTGACCCTTTGTCTTCTGATGATTCATGGATGATGAAGAAGTTTATCTCACAGAAAGTGATGAAGAAGGCTAATTCGCTTATTGGGTGCATGGGTTCAAAGTCTCAGAGGGCATTGTCTCCTGGGAGATCAGGGTCACCTCCGTTGTCTTTGGAAAGTAAGGATAAGCTATTGTCGTTTTCGAGCTTGAGGCCACAACACAAGAGAGTGGAGAAGATTCTGAGCATGGGTTTTGATCTCTTTAGGACTAAGAAACCTTCAACAAGTGAGGTGGTTCATCAGTTGCGTCTGCTTGATAACCGATTGATCCAATGGCGGTTCGCAAATGCTAGAGCAAATGTTGTGAATCACACCATGTCTCTTCAGGCTGAGGTATTGCTCACACTCTTGAATTTTGTATAGTTTGCCACTCAATTGGAGTACACAGATTTATTAGAGACTTTTTATTCAGTTCATTTTGGAGAAATCACTTATTTTTGCACCTTCACTAACGAACTTTTGGAAAAAAGAAAAAAAAATGTATAGTTTAATAGGCATAGTGAGTTTTAAAAGTTTAAATAGCCATATACTATCAACCAATCAAAAATCATCTTTAAAACAATGAATGTTCTTAGAATGATGAATGGTATAAGATAGTTATTATAAAAATCAATAAACTTACTACCATACATGACAATTTCTGATTGAATTTGATACTGTCAATTATTTTTCCCATGTTTAGCTGAATCAAAACATGCTAGTAATGTATAAATATTATGTTTCTTTGTGTAAGGTTTTGGGATTGTTTGTTTATGAAATGGTTTTATATTGGATGTCTAACAGGGTTAATGTTTTTGTAAATTGTTATGTATGTGTTTAGAGCAATTTGATATATGTTTCGGAAGGCCTAGCCAAGTTGCGGCATTCAGTGATGCAAAAGAAGATAGAGCTTGAGAGAGAAAAGCTTGAGATGAAGCTAAATTTTGTACTGCATTCTCAAGTGAGTGTAGTGGTGTTTCTCATTCAATTAAGATTGAATTGATTGAAATGGATTCTAATTGAGATATGTGCATTTGCATTAAAGCTATTATTATCTTAGAGGTTTAATTCTTTACTTCATTTGTGTATGTTATGGGTTGATAGATGAAGCTGTTGGAAACATGGGGAAGTATGGAAAGGCAATATCTAACTGCAATTACCATAATGAAAGAGTGTTTGCAGTCTGTTGTATGCAAAGTTCCTCTCTTAGAAGGTGCAAAAGTAAGTCAACTAAAAGACAATTAGGCCTTACCTCAGTATAAAAAAGAGCCTGTATTTAAAGAACTTTTAATCCTATGCTCACAGGTGGATATGCAATTAGTGTCCAATGCTCAGAGGAGTGCATCTGATCTAGCAGATTCCATCATGTCAGTTTTATCTACCTTCTCACCCTTGGTATGTTTGTTAACACTGCACTAGTCCTGTTATTATTTGATGAGGACTTAGAATTGAAATTGAAGTTGAAATTCCTCCATGATCAGGCTGGTAAGACTGCTCAGTTGCTATCACAGTTAGCAAGAGTTGTTGCGCAAGAGAAGTGGCTCTTACAGGAATTGAATGATATCTTCCACAACATGGCTGTCCTTGAGGTAACTAAATATTGTTTCAATACCTCTTGATATTTTGCTGTTACCTTTTTTAATTTTTCTATGCTCTTTTGGATGGAACGAATAAGAAGAAAAAAAATGTTCAACTTAGTTAAGCTTCTGTTTATGTCAATCTGAAGCAAAACAAAGTTTTGTGGTCAATTTTTTCACAAATTAGAAGACTTTTGTTCATTTATTACTTAGACATGAAATGTTTTACTTAGTTATTTATTGATTGATTTTCACTCTCATTTGTTGACAGCTTAAAGAAAGGAGCATGATGTGCAGTCTCATTCAACTTAAGTGTTGAAAAGGAAAATATCAAAAGTTGCAGTTACTGTCAGAGATCACTTGGTAGGTAAAGAAGTATTTGTATATGAAGGCTGCTAACATAGCATTGGCATCCATTCATACAACTTCCAAATTAGATTTTTTTTTTCTCTTTTGGCTAAGCATGCAGGATTAGTTTCTGTTTATTACGTAAATCTGTGCAGTGAAAGTGTGAACTTTGTTATGCAATATACTCATGTCAGCTCGTTCTTTAAATAGTTGTGTGTTATTTTGTTTACAATGAGTGCAATGCTCTTATTTATCCGATTAGAGAAGAAAAAAATCATTATTTTGGACTTTAGTGCTTGCATAGGAAAATGCTTCTTTTACTTCAAAATTGACCCACTAATCTTCAGTTAGAATTGAAAACTGCTAGTTTTCTGAAAGTAATTAATTTTGTTCAAGATACTTGAGCACATTCCTTCCAGAAAACTACCTGTAAGTCTTAACTTTTAACTGATAAAAAGTGCAATAATTTAAGCATAAAAAAGTGAAACAATTTCATCACATTTTGTTCCTTCATAGATGATACATCTGCTGATAGTAACTACCACTAAACCAGAATGAATTGAACATTTCTACCCTCCCATTCACTTGCCTAAAGGCTCCTGAAATATAAAGACACCTTTGTATTAGATTGGTTTATGTCCTTCTCTGATAAAAAGTGCAATAATTTAAGCATAAAAAAGTGAAACAATTTCATCACATTTTGTTCCTTCATAGATGATACATCTGCTGATAGTAACTACCACTAAACCAGAATGAATTGAACATTTCTACCCTCCCATTCACTTGCCTAAAGGCTCCTGAAATATAAAGACACCTTTGTATTAGATTGGTTTATGTCCTTCTCTGATAAAAAGTGCAATAATTTAAGCATAAAAAAGTGAAACAATTTCATCACATTTTGTTCCTTCATAGATGATACATCTGCTGATAGTAACTACCACTAAACCAGAATGAATTGAACATTTCTACCCTCCCATTCACTTGCCTAAAGGCTCCTGAAATATAAAGACACCTTTGTATTAGATTGGTTTATGTCCTTCTCTTTTTATTAGGTAACATGAATTCACGTGTATTTCAATTTTCAAGTTTTCTTAGTAAAAAGGGAAGACAAATAAAGTACTCACTACTCAGTGGTGTCACTTACATAAGCTTAGCTCATAACCCGTGAGTAGGAACATACATATTTTAATGTTCCAATGTTATAAACTATGTTTAAATATATTTTGTTCTATGAAATTATCACGATTAGTCATTTTTGAATCTTCATGAAAACTCTACCTGTTGATACTGAAAGGTAAAGTAGTCATTTTATTGAAACTAATTAATATGATGTATGACAAAGTCAGAAGTTGATTCTCCATCCAATGAATCTCAATATTCCGAGTTTTGGTTGTGGCACATGAAGAATAATGCAACCTTCTCCAAAGGGATCCTTATTTTGTCTTTCTTTCAATTTCGGTCAAAGTTGTTGTATACTCATTTTGAGCCCGATTGTGTGTATGTAACATAGAAGAATCAGCCAAGATTAATTACAATCAAAATCACATGTTATCATTAGGCAATAATAAAGTGATGCAATCTGCCAAAGTAACTAATCTGTGATTAAGTAGATGATACAAACCAGTAACATAGCAAGTGGATGTGCATTATGTTGTGGTAACAGCTGGACCTGAAACCTTCGGCTTAGTGCTTCAGCACTACATTATAAAGCAACCCAAGCTACATTAAAAAATGTTTTAGAGCACGAGAGACTATTGAGTTCATATTAATGTCTTAAAATTCGGACTAGTAAAAATATGGGTTCACGGTTTATTGGTTAAAATAGGGTTTAAGCGTAGTCGCACAGATAATAATAAATTATAAATTAACATAAATAACTAAATTATATGTTTTATAAAATAAAAAATTAATAATTGATAAAATAATTTTACTTTAAATATATATCTTTTTATTTATGTTAAATATATTTTAGATTAAATTAAAAATAAAATATTCAAAAAACAAAAAAAAAGTGAAAATTTTAAAAATATTGGTTTAAAATATGATTATACAAAATTATGCTTGTAATTTTTTTTTTAAAATATACATATATCTAACTCGAGTTATAGTTAACTATTTATCTATCTATTTACAGATAGATACATAAATAAGATAAATAAATTATTCATGTGGTTTCTTAACATTATTTTAGGTTGAAATTTGATTTTTTATTTATTAAAGTTGTAAAATCATCCCTTAAGTAATATGTTTTGTAGCACATTTATCCTTTTTCAAAACACTGATTTGTTTTCAATTTTAGGACACGATTTTGATCGTTTGTTTTATTGATTCAAGATGTGAAACTTGTCCTATTAGATTCACCTACACTAAAATGCAACCAAACTAATGTTCGTACAAAAAAGGAACATAAATATGATGAGTTGCATGAAAAGTGAGTCTCACGAGCAATTCTACGATTGATCTTTAAGAGATTTTTCAATTTTTCAGTTGCTCATGAGTAGGGGTGGAAACAGGCCAGGCTAGGCTTTGGCGGGCCTGAGCCTGGTCTACATCATAATTACTAAGCCTGGGCCTGAACTATTTACTTGTTACAAGCCTTTTTTAAAGCCTTAGCCTGGCCTGAAAGCCTATTTATGTGGCCTGTTCTACAAAAGGGCCTATAAACAAGCCAATAGGCCTAACTAGGCCAACGAGCCTAAATAGGCTAAAGAGCCTTATTCATAATTTAAAATATTCAAGATTTTCTAAAGACTAATATTAAATATAAATATTATATATATTATATTAATGTAATATATATAAATATATAATATTATATAAACAGGTCAGCCTGTTAGGCTTAATAGGCCTTTTTTAAAGCCTAAAGCCTGGCCTTTTTAATCAAAAAGGCTTTTTAAAAAGCCTAAGCCTAGCCTTTTTAATAAACGGGCTAGGCCAGGCCAGGCCGTAGGCCCCAGACAGGCCGCCTGGCCTATTTCCACCCCTACTCATGAGACACTTTTTATGCAATTTTTACCTTGTTTGTGTCTCTTTTTGGTCCAAACATTAACTGGGTTCCATATAGTTTTCATGTAGGTGAATCTAATGGAAGAGGTTTTATGTCTTGAATCAATTAAAAAAGGTTCACTATAATTTAAAATCCCAATGTAGTTGCAAAGTCCTATAAAACAGAAACATTGTAGCCACCGGTTGCACTATAATTTAAAACCTTGGTTAATTGTTACCATGTAAATATTCAGAAATCAAGGAAAATTAAGTGCAATCCATAAAGTGAACGTGCTTTATTCCTACCACAACATATATTAGTGTCCCCCATTTCTATGTTATAGCATCATTTAACAACCTACTGCCTACATCTATCATGTGCTTGGCTACATTCCATTCACCTCTCAAGCTATCTTTTTCTTTTGTCTTTTTTTATTTGTTGTAGGGTTGATCCTTGGTTGGTGGGCGTGTATCTGCAGGCATGATATGTTAGATATGCTTTCAAAGTTTTTGATAGAAAACTTAACTTCAGTTAATTAAATGAGTGCCCCTCAGCCTCGGGACTCCAAAGTTGAAATCTTTATCCTTCTTTAAGCAATTGCAAATTTAGTATGGCTTTTATCCAACATGTCTGTAGTTTTCTAATGCTTTAATATTGTTGTTCATATTGTCTTTTATACCCTTATCATTGTCATCCTTTTTCTTTATTTGTAGACACGAATGGCATTATGAATGCATTCATGGAGAAGACTAAGAAAATTGTCTTCTTTGAGCAAGAGCTAACATGCTGATTGATTTTGGATAGAATATGATAAAATGCAATTCGCATTTTGTATATTAGAACATGCTCTGTATATCAGTGATGGAGATTTTGTATTTTATGGTTTATATCATTTAAAAAGCAAATAAAAAATATTATAAATAGTTAATATTTAGAAAATGTCTTATCCTTAAATCTTAAAAGAACAAAAGTTATTTATATATTTTTTCAATTTTTTTCATATTTGTGTTCACGTTCATTACAGATAGGACAACCAATTTCATAATCCATTCTTTTTTATAATCATGTTTAAACAAGCAATTTAATTTAAATTTAGAAATTGTACGTGTCCACTGATTGGCTTTAAAATATTGATATATTCGTAGTGGTAAATCAATGAAGAATGGTATTTTGCAGCACAAAGGAAGCATTTGTGGGTGTAGATGAAAAATTGAAATCTGTATTTCTTTCCATCTTTCTTTAATAACATGCAAGACAGGTTGGAAAGATATTATATAACTTCTTTAGATGAACCAGTCAAATAACTTCTTTTTTAAAATATTCGTAGTTTCACAGTTTTTATAGGCATCTCTTTTTCTACTGAAGGAAAGATCTTGCAATCTATTATAAAGAGACACTTTTGGTCGAAAAGAATGTACAACAAAAGATTCCAACCAAATAATGCATAAACAAAAATAATCGAACTAGGATAAAAGAAGAAAAATTGATCTTCGCGAAACACTTCTTTTTTCTACACCCACAAATGATTAAAGTTGATAGTCTGCCTTCTTTGAATACGGTAAACCAATGATTAATTTCTTTTTATATTCATTAGTTTTTTTTTATGTCAAGAGACTTTGAGATATTTATATTAAAATTTAATGTATACAACTTTTATATGAATGATGTTTAAATTTTATTTTATATCAAAACATCCCTCATTTTTATTCATTTTTTAATTTGAAAGTATAAAAAGTTATATATTTTTTTAACAATTATATTTTCTATTTATGTTTCGCTAATCCATATTTATATCCATCTGATATGTTGCACGGGATAACCATACTAGGGAAAATCTATTTGGGTGATTAATTTTTTATTTTTTTTTATAATCATTGATTTTCTATGTCAAGAGACTCTTAGATATTTATATTTAAATTAATGTATTCAACTTTTATAAGAATGGTGTTTATATTTCTTTTTATATCAAAACATCCTTCATATTTTTAATTTGAAAGTATAAAAAATTATATTTTTTAAACATTTATATATGTTATTTATGTTGCGGTAATCCATCTTTATATCCATCTATTACACGTATAACTATACTAGGGAAAATCCATTTGGGTGATTATTTTTTTTATTTTTATAATCATTGGTTTTTTTATATTTCTTTTTATATGAAAACATCTTTCATTTTATTCAATTTGAAAGTATAGAAGAATATATATATTTTTTTAAAATTATATAATCTATTTATGTTACACTAATTCGTATTTGTATCTATCTATCACACGGGAAACCATATTAGGGAAAATCCTTTGGGATAATTAATTTATTTCTTTTATAATCATTGGTTTTTTTTTTATGTTAAGAGACTCTTAGATATTTATATTTAAATTTAATGTATACAAATAATGAATTTTAAATTTCTTTTTATATCAAAATATTCTTCATTTTTTTAAAATTTGAAAGTATACAAATTAATTTTTTAAATTATTATATATTCTATTTATGTTGCACTAATCAATATTTACATCCATCCGTAACACGAGTATCCATATTATGGCAAATTCATTTGGGTGATTTTTTTTATAATCATTGGTTTTTTATGTCAAGAGACGATTAGATATTTATATTTAAATTTAATATATACAACTTTTATATGAATGATGTTTAAATTTCTTTTTATATAAAAACATTATTAGTTTTTTAATTTGACAATATAAAAAATTATAGTTTTTTAAACTATTATATATTCTATTTGTATCACGTTACTCCATAATTATATCTGTACATTGCATAGGTAATCATATTAGGGCTAATCGATTTGGGTAATCATTCTTTTTTATAATCATATATTTCTGGAAGTCAAAAGAGTATTCCATTATATCATGGATGAAAAAAAAAGTATCCTAAAGAATTTATTAGCTAAAATTCACAAGCCTAAAAAGTAATATTTTTTTATTATAAACGTAGTAGTTGTAAGAGTATCTATAAGACAAGTATATTCAAATACACTCATTTTATTGACCCAAAATTTCATATGTGCTCATAAAAAATGTGGCAAATTTATAGCATATATGAGGTTTAGTTCATGAGGTTTTGCTTCTAACCATATAAATTTGAACATTTAATCATGGCAAAAAAAAAAGAGTAAAAGTTGTCATATTCTTTGACAGAAGTTTATGTCCATTTTTACAGTTAAATAAAAAAATAAAATCCAAATAAAAACACTCAAATCCTGATGCACGGGTCAAAAAACTAGTACAGAATAATACAATGGTAATATCAAAGGAGTTGGCTTCTGCAATGGGTTCCTTTTCTCATATCCATTAATCATTATAATAAATTGGCCTCTTTGGCTTTTGCTTATTGATGAAATGTATTGGGTTGAGGATATCTCATCAAATTGACATGTTGATTACTATTGATGTACAACATATTTATGATAAATAAAATCCCAATACATTCCAAAAATAAAAAATAAAAATAAAGAATACATGGTAATAGTGATGTGATTTGGATATTTTATTTTCTCTAGTCACATCATAATTTTTAGTTTTTTCATGTTTGGTGATATTTTTTTTCATGTCATTTTATTGAAGAATTGTCAGGTTTTTAATGCATGCATGTAACTTTTTAATAATAATAAATATGTAACATGATGTCTAGAATATAAGTACAATAGTATTACGTTACATCCAATGTATTTAAATATATATTTGATTACTACATAATACTAAATATTATTTCTTATTGCTAGCATGAAATTTACTTTCATGAAATCATATGTTAGACACATCACCTGAATAATTTGACATTTTGATTTTACTAGAGATCACTTTGTACCTTTTTTTTTCTTCTTCAAAGAAATGGCGAGTTAATTACTTTTTAATTATTTATTATAATCTATTTACTTAAAACATTTGTTGTAAGAATTAATATTTACCAAAAGCTAGTTAAAAACTCGTCCAAATAGTAAGTGGTTTAATTTATTTTCAAAATTTGCTTATTTTTTTCTTAGAAAAAGTTCATAAAAATATGTTGTTATTATTTTTTAATTTAATTTACCCTTACCTTTGGAAACTATTTTTACACAAATTTTTAATCAGATTCGATCATTTTATCATGTCATCTATTCATTAATAAGAAATGACAATAAATAATTATTTTTAAATGTCAATATAAAAATATTGAGAAAATAATTCATGCATTAACGACGTAAAATTTTTTCACACTTTTGTTTAATCACAATTTATTGTATATATTAATTTTATTTTATTAACTTTTATAATAACTATATTAGAAATCATATTTACTAATTACTATGTTTTTTTTATTGATTGACAGTATATATATATATATATATACACACACACACACACACAAACCATGCATACAAGTTAAACTTAAATATTTTATCTTTAATATGCATATAACTTAAATTTTTTATTTTTCCTTAGGAAAAGGTTAACCAAAATTCTATAATATTAACACCCTTAAAAGAATGTGGCAGATATACCATTTCTGTTAGTAAGTAGAGCAGTTGTATCCAATAGGGAGAGATAACAGAATCATAGAACCCCATTCCCAACGGTTTCATTTTCTGTCTCTTTCTCTGTGCTCACTCACTGATCACGAAACTCAAACTCAAAGATTTCTTCAAAGTTGCATTCTTTAACCCCCAAAGATCCAAACCCAGCAGCAGATCTCTCTCGAGAGCTGGAATCATGAGGCGAAGAGGTGCAGATTTTCGAAGGGCAGGGAGGAGGAGGTTCCAAGATGTGGTGTGGTGGACAATGTGCAGCATTGTACTTCTTTTTGTAACATCCTCATTTTATTAATTGTACGCATTTATATATGTATATTATTAACATTTATGCACTATATTTTATAGAAACCTTATGTACATATTCTCTTAATGAAATTAATACAGTTCTACTCAGAAGAATTTTCTGAATTTCCAAATGTCTTTATTTTTGTCGAAATTAATAGTTGACTGGACTGCTATGTCAGACAGCTGTCCAGGATAAATTTTCAAGTATAGAATTTTGAACTCATTTATAAATTAAAAGAAAGGTAATAGAATATAGATTAAAAATATATACAGATAAAGAATTAAAATGCTTATTCAGAATTGTTAGGATTTTCTGAAAGTTAGAACTTTGAGGAATTATTACGGTAAAATTCTAAGACAGAAAATTTAGAGAAAATTCATAGGATATCTATAGAATTATCTAATAATTGTAATATACTTAGAATAATTATTAAAAATGTTTAACCAAGAAAATTTTAATTTAGAACCTTAACCAATCAAAAAGTGACAACTTAGGCTTTTCTAAGATCACTAAATTAAGCTAATTAGGCTTGGATTAAGAGATAAGTAAGACACTACCCCAAGGTTTTTGATAGTGAGGAATCCAATGGTGATGTTATTTTCTTCAAATTCTAATCACATTGTAAAATAATTAGCAGCCCTAATTACCTTCTAGAAATTTCTACAAAGTTCTTGAAATGTTGACTTTTGGGGTAGGCAAGTGACTTGGAACTCCTTTGGCTGTCCAAGTGGATGGGAAAGCTTGGAGAACTGATCTCCCTTGGTCCAAATGAGCTGCTGGACGTGCAGGGCAGCAGCTGGACTTGAAGGCAAAGTCCAATTTAGTTAATAATTTGTTTTAAGAAGCATTTAACTTAAGTAAAAGGAGAAAAAGTCACAAAAAGCTATTTTCTCTCAAAACAGAACTTTGAGCTCTCCAAACCCAGCAGCTGCAGTTTTCATTTCAATTTCATCTTAACTTCATCATCTCATCCCAAATTAAGAAACCAAACCATCCAAACTTCCTAAACCCTAAGCTAATCGGCAAAAAGGAAAAGAAATTGGAGGAAATCTCAAAAATTCATACAAGACCAAGGAGTGAGGGAGAAAGGAATTCAAGGCTTTTTCTTCAATTAAAGAGTTTAAGGTAAGGATCTAGGCATTTAATTTCAATTAGAACCCTTGGAATTAGAAGAAAACATGTTGTAGGCTTAGATTAAAATTTTGACCTAGAATCATGAAAACTTGAAATTGATTTAGGGGTTTTGTGTTTTTGATGCTTGTGATTGTAATTCATGGATTGGAATGATGTTTGATTGAATTTTTGATGTGTTGTGATGGTTGAAATTTGGTTTGTTGAATTTTGATTGAATTTGTGATTTGATTGAATTTTGGTTGGAATTGGAGTTTGTTGCTTTGGAAAATATGTTGAGAATGGTAGTGAGACCATTCGGCCAGCCCTAAATGCAAGGGATATTATGTGGAAATTTTTGTAAAACCAAGGGCAAAATGGTCATTTTACATGTAGGGACAAAATGGGAATTTTTGAAAAAGAGCAAGGGTAATTTGGTCATTTCAAAATTTAGGACATAGATGGAATTTTAGAAAAGATTAAGGGTATTTTAGTAACTTTACCTAATAGTGAATTTTTATAATTTTTATGTGATTGCTTAATATTAATTATTTGTTTATTAGCATCATTGTCATATTGCATAAGCTTGAGTTCTTGGAAAATACAAAGATTTCAAATGAGAAATGAGTATTTATGGGGGAATTGATTTCCAGGACTGTGTTGACTGACCGGACTGCGGTAGTCATGTATTTGAAAATATGATTGAGATTATGAAAAGAGAACTGTGTTGACTGACCGGACTGCGGTAGTCATGTATTTGAAAATATGATTGAGATTATGAACAGAGAACTGTGTTGACTGACCGGACTGCGGTAGTCATGTATTTGAAAAGATGATTGAGATTGTGAACAGAGAATATGATAGTCCTGAGAAATGGGTGAGCAGAGTAAGTTAGACAGGACTGTATAGTCTGTGATTATATAGTCTGTGGGGTGAGGGATATTGGCAATTCCACATGTGGCTGTAATTTGGACAGAGATGCTGCCGTGGTGGCCTTCCGGGTATCCTGATCTCCTAATTCTGTTTAGTTTATTCGCGTTTAGTAGGGGCTGATAGCTGAATTGCAGTACGTAATGGTAAGCCAGTTACTTACTAAACACTCAAAGGGGAAGTCTCCATGGAGCAGGGTCAAAAATGAATTTGAGTCAAAAACTGCATTTGCATAAATCATACTGCATTTAATTATGTGTGTAACTAATTAATTTGTTATGATATGTGTTTGTTTGAAATTGTTTTATTCTATGAGAAATTAAATGCCTGATCCGGTAATGCTGTCCCCAGATTCTAGGGGAGTGTAATTGCAGGTATTTGGAAGATTGATTAGAAGTTACAGATGTAGACATGTTCCAGAGCTATAGGAATAGGGGTTTTTGGCTTTAGATACTTTTGTATTAATTAGAAATAATTTGGTAGTAGTATTTTCCGTAAATTTTAATAATGTAAATTATAATGACAAACTTTAAACTTAATGGAGTGTATTTATTTTATTTGTAAATTTCGTGTTTATGGATTTTAGATAGTAATTAGAATTAATTAGAAAGGGGGTTACACTTTTCTTTATTTATATTCTCACCAAAGGCACCACCAAAATTGACTCCACCCAACAATTCTCCAGGGTATCAATTCAATCACTATCTTTTTTTCTTTTAATTTGTTTTGTGTTTTCTCAATCAGTTAATAGATTTCTAGTCTTAATGTGTGGAGAAAAGTATGCAAATTGATTGAATTCTAGACTTTTTGTGGTCTTGGAGTATAAATGTAATCAATTGTGTGTTTCTGTATCTATGTCTTTGTTCTTCTTCTCTTTAATGTCTATTATTATCAGGGTTATTTATATCTTGGTTTTCTTGGATTCATCAATCGTGTACATGTATGTATCATTGTGCACTGTGAAGTAATTGACTAATTTAAACCATGCCAGAATGTTTTTGTTCATTGTTCTATATGTGTTTCTTTCATGTATTGCTTGGGAGGAGGAAAGAAACTGAGGAAGGGGTGAATTGAATTGAATATACTAGTTTGAATAGGAAAAGATATAACTATATGTGGTTTGTTCCTACTTCCTATCGAGCTTAATGGAAAACTTGTTCATTCAATAACAAGAATGGTGTTGTTTCCTGATGTTGTACTTGTCCTAAGCTTTGTCATTACATTATTATGTTTGTTTTTCATAATGCAGAGATAATTTATTGCTTCTTATGAAGATATTTATTGTATTCTTGTTTCTACTATTGGAATTGTAATAGCGAATAGTTAAACCTGGCCAGAAATGAAAAAGTCTTTGATCATTCACAACAGTACATGAACTTCAATTATTAGATTTCAGTTTCCATGCCTTGCTTGATTTCATATTATGAAGTTGAAATATTGTGATAATTTTGAGTTCTTGGTGGATGGGGAAAGGTAAAGTCCTTATGGTTATTGTCCTTTGTTTACTGATAAGTTATCATATTCTGTTGTGCAGAGAACTTTCAGGCATGACAGGGTTATAGAAGGCTTCAATGTTACAGAAGAGATGTTGAGCCCTGACTCAGTGGCCAGAAAAATCAATGATCAAATCTCCCTAGCAAAAGCTTTTGTTGTAATTGCCAAAGAGAGTAATAACCACCAATTTGCTTGGGAGTTAAGTGCTCAGATCCGCATTTCACAGATTTTCGTCTCAATTGCTGCCTGCCATTAGGCGTGCTCCTTTAACAATCAAGGAATCTGAACATACTATCCGTGATATGGCATTATTACTATATCGGGCACAGCAGCTCCATTATGACAGTGCAACCATGATCATGAGACTGAAAGGAAAAATTCAAGCCCTTGAAGAACAGATGAATTCTACAAGTGAGAAGAGTTCAAAATATGGACAAATAGCTGCTGAAGAAGTCCCTAAGAGCCTATATTGCCTTGGTGTCAGGTTGACATCTAAATGGTTCAAGAATCTTAGCTTGCAAAAGAGTTTGAAGGACCAAAGACAAGTGGAGATGAAACTCAAGGACAATGATCTTTACCACTTTTGTGTCTTCTCTGATAACATTCTTGCCACTTCAGTTGCGATCAACTCAACTGCAATGAATGCTAAAAATCCAGAGAAGGTTGGTTTTCCACCTTGTCACTGATGAAATAAATTATGCTGCAATGAAGGCATGGTTTTCGTTAAACGATTTTCCGAGGGGTGACAGTTGAAGTTCAGAAGTTTGAAGACTTCAGTTGGTTAAATGCTTCATATGTTCCCGTGCTTAAGCAGCTGCAACACTCAAAGATACAGAACTATTACTTCAAAGGCAACAGTGATGATAGCAAGACCCCAATCAAGTTCCGGAATCCGAAATATCTGTCCATGCTTAACCACCTGAGGTTCTACATCCCTGAAGTTTTTCCTGAGCTGAAGAAGGTGGTGTTCCTGGATGATGATGTTGTGGTACAGAAGGATCTTTCTGATCTTTTTTCCATTGATTTGAATGGCAATGTTAATGGGGCTATAGAGACATGCATGGAGACATTTCATAGATACCATAAATATTTGAACTACTCACACCCTCTAATAAGAGCACATTTTGACCCTGATGCTTGTGGATGGGCATTTGGGATGAATGTGTTTGATTTGGTTCAATGGAGGAATAGGAATGTAACTGGAATCTACCACTATTGGCAAGAAAAGAATGCTGACAGAACATTGTGGAAACTTGGTATCTTGCCACCAGGGTCTTTTATGGACTAACTGAGCCCTTGGATCCATCATGGCATGTGATGGGTTTTGGCTACACAAATGTTGATCCTCAGTTGATTGAAAGAGGTGCTGTTCTACACTTCAATGGGAACTCCAAACGTGGTTGAAGATTGGGATGGAAAAGTACAAGCCTCTGTGGGAAAAATATGTGGATTATTCTCACCCTCTATTGCAACAGTGTAATTTTCATTGATTTTTCCATTGCGTTATAGTTGGAACTCCACAAAGATTAGACATGATGAGTAGTAGCCAATAGTGTTATATACATGTAGTAACCAATCATTCTTGATACATTTTTTAGTTTTGAATTAAAGAGAAAGAGGGATTAACGACCTGAACCACTGGAAATTCTCCATGCAAAGACAAGAGCAGAGGCTCAAAGTGTCCAGTGTGCTCAAATTGAAACTGTGGCAATTTTGGTGAAGCGAATTTCGCTCTCTTTATCTCTGGCTTTTCTTCTTCTTCTTCTTCTTCTTCTTCTTCTTCTTCTTCTTCTTCCTTTTCATTTTCTTCTTCTTGTTCTTGTTGTTGTAGGGTTTTGGAGTGCGTTTGGGTTAGTGAGTCGTCGAGGCGGAGAATCTGGTGAGAAAGAGAGGATTTTGATTTTCTGGTACCGTTGCCCAAGGTTTTTGGTTAGAATAGATTTTATTTTTTTATATAAATTATTTAGAAGTATAATCAATAATTTAAATTATAACATAAGGTTATTTTTATTATTAATATTTTTTTAAAAATATTGAAATTTAATTTATAAAATAAAAGGAATAAAACAAAATGAGAATAATTTAAGATGATTGAAAAAAAAAGTTTTAACTAATTATAAAGATAGTGTGAAATCAAATTATGTATTAATAATATAGGAATAGATTATTAAAAGATAATAACTTGACGGATAAGAGTTGGAAAAGCAATTTACTATTATTTGAATAATAAAGATTAAAATGAAAATATTTCAACATAAAAAAAAACAAAAAAGTTAAAATAAAAAACATGTAATAAACACACATACGGATAATCTTTTAAAATAAAAAAATATACGTATTTTATAATAACTAAAAACTTATTTAAATCTAGAAGAAGGCTAGAGTGGACCACTATCATAAGAGACCACTTATACAACTACTTCACGCTAGCCTTCGTCTTAAATCTAATCTTTATATATAACTTTATTTTTTACAAACTCTTTTTAAATATATGTTTTCATGTAAAGTATCATTGAGTGTCTTGATTAGTTGGCAAGAAGTTTTTTTTTTTCTTTTTGTGGAAGAAAATAATTGTGATAAAAACTTGAAATAAGAATACTCTTATGGTTTTTGATTTCTTTAATCCGACTTTTCAAGATTTTGCTTTTAAGGAGGAGGAGATGCTTGAGAATAGGTGCTACAAGGAGGACACTAGTAATCAAGAATTTAGTGACTTTAGTCCTTGTTTAGTAGCTTAGACAGTGGATAAGGAGTTTGAAGAATGTTGTATTTCTTGGAAACAATCCCTTGTGCTAGGGAAACATGTTGGCTGTAAGATATTGGAGATATACATTAGAAGAATTAGGCTTGGTGTGAAAAATCTTGATTGTTGATATGACCGATGGTTATCTTTTGGTGCAATTCACTTTGGTGGATGACTATAAACATGCTTTGTTCGAAGGACCATGGATGATAGTATAGAAGCTTTTAAATACTTTATCTTTTACAATTAATACTTAAATTTATTTAATTAATATTATATATAATAAATATTTAACTTAATTGCACTTTTGATCCCCAAGTTTGACATATAAACAATTTGGGTCCTGCATCTTAAAATAAGCTAATTGAGTCATTAAAGTTTAGTCAATTTTACAGTCAAGTCCTTCCATCAATCTTGTGAGGATCGAACACAACACAAAACCACCAAGCAAACATGCTTCATTAGCATATAAGTGAAAATTATAACTTAAATGAGTATCAAAATTGTATATATATTTCCTATTATTAACTAAATTATAGATATTATATAACCAAACTAACAATAATTTATACATTTTAATATAATACTAGTATGGTGACCCGTGCGATGCGCGGACTTGTTATTATATTTTAAAATTACAAAGTTGTTATTTTAATTTATGTTTATTGCATATATTATTTAAGAGTTTTTTACTCAATTATTTAAAAGTTATAAAACATAAAATTTAAAATAATGATTACAAACAATTAATCTAAGTATTAGCAAATTTCTTAATACACTATATATCATAATTTGTGACTGAATGATAGTATAAAATTGTTTTATACAACTAGTGCATAGTTTATTTTCTCATATATATACAATATGCACTTTAATTATTATTGATTCTTTAATTTAAATTTATATTGATGATTATGACAAATGATTTTTCTAGTTTTTAATTTCTTTTAATTATTTAATTTAAATTTAAATTAATTTGTATTAGATGATTTCTTTTACTTACTCTATCTCCTCTAAGTTTCTTACAATGATTTCTTTCAGAAAAATAAAATAAAACAATCGTATGTAAGGTATGGTTGTAGAAAAGAAATATAAAAGAGTAGTACTATTATTTAAGAAGAGAGTAAGCAATGAAAGGAATAAATAATGAAGAAGGAAAAGAAAAATATTGATTTACCTATAATTTCTTCTTTTCATCAACGGTGGTGAATCTCTACAAAACAATAAAAAAAATAGGTCAAAAAATTGGGGCGTGCAATAAATGATTGAAGAAAAACAATTAAAGGCAGAAGAATATATGTAGCCTAAGTATTCTAATTAATTTAAGATTATATAATTATTTTAATTTAGAATAATCTTAATTACTTTAATTAAAACATATATGTGTCTATTATAATTAATTTAATTATTTCAAATTATAATATATGCTTGTTCTAATTAACATAATTTCTATATTTACATAGTTTATTGAATTAAAAAATAGATGAAAATTTCTCTAAAAATTTCCCGCTCAATTGTATAAGATTTCTCTGTTTAGACTTCTTTACTTTTATTATTATAAAGATTATTAAGAATTTTAAATCAGAATATATATACTTATCATAATTATCTTAATTACTATATTTATATAGTTTTATGAATTAAAAATAGATAAAAAATTTCTCTAAATATTTATGTGTTGATAACAATTAATTTAATTATTCAAAATTTCAAATTACAATATATATATATATATATATATATATATATATATATATATATATATATATATATAGTTCTCATACTTACCTTAATTACTATATTTATATAATTTATGAATTAAAAATAGATAAAAAATTTCTCTAAAAAATTGTGTGTTGATAATAATTAATTTAATTATTCAGAATTTCAAATTAGAATATATATATATATATATATATATATATATATATATATATACTTATCATAATTACCTTAGTTACTATATTGATATAAATTTATAAATTAAGAAATAGATAAAAAATTTCTCTACAAATTTACCGCTCAAATGTATAAGAATTCCCTCCAAGACTTCATTACTTTTATTAATATAAATATCTCTTAAACACTTTGGTATTATAAAATTGTGTTGTTTTTATTTTTAATTTTGTTCTTTGTATATTGTGTTGTTACTATTATCAATATATTATTTTTCCGTATTTCACTAAAAAAATTATACCATATCTATATATTTATATTTCTATAGAAGTTTATTAATATTATATATTGATTTATTTTTATTAACTTATATATATTAATAGTAATTTGTTAATACATACTAATTATGATAAAAATTAATTTTAATAAATATAGATTAAGATTAGTGAATATAAATTAAAAAATATATACTAATTTGTATTTATTAATTTATTAAATAATATTAATAAATATAATATTTAAAATATGCAAAGAAAAAATAAAAAATAAATATAAATTAAAATATATACTAATTTATTAAATTGGTATATATTAATATACTTCAACAAAAATATAGATATAATTCATATTTATTAATTTATTATTTTTATTATTATTATTATTATTATATGTTTATTAATATTTTAAAATATGATTAAATCCATAATATTATTAATTAGTATAGATTATTATTATTAATATTTAAAATTATTATATATCCATAACATTATTATATTTACTAATAATTAAAATATTATTAATATTTAAAATAAAGAAAATAGGTTATGTATTGACAGTGTAAAACAATTTTACATCGTCATCTAATCACAATTTACCATGTATGGTAAATTTGCTTTACATTGTTAATTACTTTTCACTTAATAAATTAATGTGTGTTAGTCATTTTCTCCATTATGAATCCACTAGGGTTGGTTTAGCGGCAGGGATTAGGGTAGATGCATGAGGTTTTAGGTTCAATTTTCATCGTTGTCATTGTACACACAAAAGTATCTTCTACATTCTACATAAGAGAAAAAAATACATTTATGTCATTAATTTATAATATTTATTGTTTACTTACTACAAAATTGTAAATTAATTAATGATATTTTAATTTAAAAATAATTAATATAAGAGATAATTTAAAAGGAATCTTATAAAAAAAAAGGGATAAAATTTTTATTAACAGACATACTAATTTAGTAAACCTCTCTATCTCTAAATTAGAACAATTATATAGCTTATGAGAGCTTCACTATCTCATGTTTAATTTCGTTTAGATTCTTTTCTCTCTCGAAAAAAAAGGCGAGGTACACTTTTTTTGTCGCAAATATTACTCATTATCAATAATTTCTATCTTAAAATTTCTCTTCTTCCTCCCTTATCTCCTTATTCAAATTCCTTTACCTCTTATTTAAACTAATTTGTCCCTCCCATATCTAATTTTATGAAAAAAATTTCTTATTTGTTGGAAACAAATTATGCTTATCTCTTTCAATTATCCTTATTCTTTTAAAATTTGAATGTTGATTTAAATTCTTTTATCTCTTACCTTATTTAAATTCCTTTATCTTTTACCGAATTTAGTTTTCATATATTTCATAATCTTATCGACATTGATCATAACTTGAAATATATTAAAAAAGAATTATTATTAAATTTTAATTATTTCAATTTATTATATTGACAATAATTATATTTTTTGGATCACCATGACATTGGTGCGGAATATCCACCAGATTTGTTGATAAGCCTTGGTGTGAAATATCCACCAGCTTTGTTGATGAGACATTGGTTAAGGGAATCGAGTTCAGTACCACTCGGACTAATAACTTGTTGGTTGACAATGATTATATTTAGATATATTTAACAATATTTTGTAAATAAATTTATTAATTTTTATCAAGATCATTTAATATATATTTACTTTAATTATACTATATGAATATTTTTTCACTATTTATGATAAATAAATAATTACAATCATAAAATTAACTTATTTAACTTCACCTGTACAATTCTCGTATTAAAATTAAAATACTAATAATAATAATTAAAGTTTATAAAAAAAAAAGTCCCCTTCAAATTCCAAAGTTAGAAACAAAGAGCAGATATATTCACTGCCCCTCAAACTGTCGGCTTTACTCAAAGGGGCAAGATTCTCACCATAACACTTCTCCTTCCATTGTTGGCTTCTACTTGGCTACTTGCTTTCACAGTTTCACCACTTTGTTAAAACAAAACCATCACTTTCCCATATTTGCCTCCAATCAACCACCTGTTCTAACTTACTAGAGGTTTTAAATATGCTCTTTTATTACCCAATTAATGCTACAATATCAATTGCGATGATCGTTATCATCTATGTCTCCATTATTAACAAGGATTCACAAAATTATACAACTATCCCACTCCAACTTAAAGATTTTATTATATATAATTAGTACCAGTGGTGGATCTAGGACCCTAGGTTAGGCGAGACAAAATAAGAAAATGATAGGATAAGAAAAAAATAAATTTTAATTCTATTTAATATTTGATGTACATCAAATAACAAACTAGATAATGATAAGATATTTTTTTATTAGTAGATAATGATAAGATATTATATAACTTTCTAAAAATTAGATAACGATAAAATATGGTATAACTATCACCTTAAGATAAGAAATAAGATAATGTTATTAATTATATCCTATTGATGCAATAAACAACCAATTGTAATAGGATATGATAATTATTTTATCTTATCCTATCCTATTGTCGAGTCCAATTGGAAAAAAAAAGATAAAATTAAACTTTTAAATTAAATATTTAAATAAGAAAAAAATAAATTTTAATTCCATTTAATATTTGATGTACATCAAATAACAAACATGATAATGATAAGATGTTTTTTTATTAGTAGATAATGATAAGATATTATATAACTTTCTAAAATTTAGATAATGATAAAATATGATATAACTATCACCTTAAGATAAGAAATAAGATAATGTTATTAATTATATCCTATTGACGCAACAAACATCCAATTATAATAGGATATGATAATTATTTTATCTTATCCTACCCTATTGTCGAGTCCAATTGAAAAAAAAAAGATAAAATTAAACTTTTAAATTAAATATTTAAATAAGAAAAAATAAATTTTAATTCTATTTAATATTTGATGTACATCAAATAACAAACCAAATAATGATAAGATATTTTATTAGTAGATAATGATAAGATATTATATAACTTTCTAAAAATTAGATAACGATAAAATATGATATAACTATCACCTTAAGATAAGAAATAAGATAATGTTATAATTATATCCTATTGATGCAACAAACAACCAATTATAATAGGATATGATAATTATTTTATCTTATCCTATCCTATTGTCGAGTCCAATTGAAAAAAAAAAGATAAAATTAAACTTTTAAATTAAATATTTAAATAAGAAAAAAATAAATTTTAATTCTATTTAATATTTGATGTACATCAAATAACAAACTAGATAATGATAAGATATTTTTTTATTAGTAGATAATGATAAGATATTATATAACTTTCTAAAAATTAGATAACGATAAAATATGGTATAACTATCACCTTAAGATAAGAAATAAGATAATGTTATTAATTATATCCTATTGATGCAATAAACAACCAATTGTAATAGGATATGATAATTATTTTATCTTATCCTATCCTATTGTCGAGTCCAATTGGAAAAAAAAAAGATAAAATTAAACTTTTAAATTAAATATTTAAATAAGAAAAAAATAAATTTTAATTCCATTTAATATTTGATGTACATCAAATAACAAACGTGATAATGATAAGATATTTTTTTATTAGTAGATAATGATAAGATATTATATAACTTTCTAAAATTTAGATAATGATAAAATATGATATAACTATCACCTTAAGATAAGAAATAAGATAATGTTATTAATTATATCCTATTGACGCAACAAACATCCAATTATAATAGGATATGATAATTATTTTATCTTATCCTACCCTATTGTCGAGTCCAATTGGAAAAAAAAAAAGATAAAATTAAACTTTTAAATTAAATATTTAAATAAGAAAAAAATAAATTTTAATTCTATTTAATATTTGATGTACATCAAATAACAGAACCAGATAATGATAAGATATTTTTTTTATTAGTAGATAATGATAAGATATTATATAACTTTCTAAAAATTAGATAACGATAAAATATGATATAACTATCACCTTAAGATAAGAAATAAGATAATGTTATTAATTATATCCTATTGATGCAACAAACAACCAATTATAATAGGATATGATAATTATTTTATCTTATCCTATCCTATTGTCGAGTCCAATTGGAAAAAAAAGATAAAATTAAACTTTTAAATTAAATATTTAAATAAGAAAAAAATAAATTTTAATTCTATTTAATATTTGATGTACATCAAATAACAAACCAGATAATGATAAGATATTTTTTTTATTAGTAGGTAATGATAAGATATTATATAACTTTCTAAAAATTAGATAACGATAAAATATGATATAACTATCATCTTAAGATAAGAAATAAGATAATGTTATTACTTATATCCTATTGACGCAACAAACAACCAATTATAATAGGATATGATAATTATTTTATCTTATCCTATCTTATTGTCGAGTCCAATTGGAAAAAAAGATAAAATTAAACTTTTAAATTAAATATTTAAATAAGAAAAAAATAAATTTTAATTCTATTTAATATTTGATGTACATCAAATAACAAACCAGATAATGATAAGATATTTTTTTATTAGTAGATAATGATAAGATATTATATAACTTTCTAAAAATTAGATAACAATAAAACATGATATAAGTATCACCTTAAGATAAGAAATAAGATAATGTTATTACTTATATCCTATTGACGCAACAAACAACCAATTATAATAGGATATGATAATTATTTTATCTTATTCTATCCTATTGTCGAGTCCAATTGGAAAAAAAAGATAAAATTAAACTTTTAAATTAAATATTTAAATAAGAAAAAATAAATTTTAATTCTATTTAATATTTGATGTACATCAAATAACAAAC
The DNA here is from genome assembly GCA_026413185.1 of Pueraria montana var. lobata. Classification (NCBI taxonomy): domain Eukaryota; kingdom Viridiplantae; phylum Streptophyta; class Magnoliopsida; order Fabales; family Fabaceae; genus Pueraria; species Pueraria montana. The sequence goes on from CM048654.1 coordinate 24,564,626, forward strand.
TAGATAATGATAAGATATTTTTTTATTAGTAGATAATGATAAGATATTATATAACTTTCTAAAAATTAGATAACGATAAAATATGATATAACTAACACCTTAAGATAAGAAATAAGATAATGTTATTAATTATATCCTATTGACGCAACAAACAACCAATTATAATAGGATATGATAATTATTTTATCTTATCCTATCCTATTGTCGAGTCCAATTGGAAAAAAAGATAAAATTAAACTTTTAAATTAAATATTTAAATAAGAAAAATAAATTTTAATTCTATTTAATATTTGATGTACATCAAATAACAAACCAGATAATGATAAGATATTTTTTTATTAGTAGATAATGATAAGATGTTATATAACTTTCTAAAAATTAGATAACCATAAAATATGATATAACCAATTATAATAGGATATGATAATTATTTTATCTTATCCTATAAGATGATGAATTTTCCTTAAATAAAAATTGCCTAATACATTCACACATTAAAACATCCTTTGTTCTCTGCTACCGCTGCAAACACTCTGTTCTGTTATGTTTCCAAGCCCCTGTTCTGCTCTGTTTTGTTTTGTTTCGTTTCCTAACCCATCTATTCATCTGTAATCAATCTTTCATTGTTTTCTCCCCATGAAGAGCAATCCCAATGACTCTGTCTCCCCTTATTCCCCCAAACCCAGAACCCGTCAAGTAAGTTCCCGATTCATGTCTCCAAATTCAACCTGTTCGCCCTCAGAAGAAAACCATCAAGATCAAGACGTTACTGGTATATCTCTGAGGAATAGTTTCTCCAGAAAATTTTCTTCTTCGCAGTTGGTGAAGAAACCAATTTCTCATATTGCTCCTGGAAGACTCTCTCTGGATGAAAATGCCCTCAAGAGAAACTTTAATTTCTCTAAGAACTCAATTGATTATGAATCAGATAATACGAGTTTGGATTCGGATTCTGTTTCTCTGCAAAGAACATTTAGTTCGAGGGAATTGGGTAGGGAGGTTCCATCTAAGTACATGGCAACAAGTGGCAGAAAAGGAGAAGGTTCTGATTCTGACCCTTTGTCTTCTGATGATTCATGGATGATGAAGAAGTTTATCTCACAGAAAGTGATGAAGAAGGCTAATTCGCTTATTAGGTGCATGGGTTCAAAGTCTCAGAGGGCATTGTCTCCTGGGAGATCAGGGTCACCTCCATTGTCTTTGGAAAGTAAGGATAAGCTATTGTCGTTTTCGAGCTTGAGGCCACAACACAAGAGAGTGGAGAAGATTCTGAGCATGGGTTTTGATCTCTTTAGGACTAAGAAACCTTCAACAAGTGAGGTGGTTCATCAGTTGCGTCTGCTTGATAACCGATTGATCCAATGGCGGTTCGCAAATGCTAGAGCAAATGTTGTGAATCACACCATGTCTCTTCAGGCTGAGGTATTGCTCACACTCTTGAATTTTGTATAGTTTGCCACTCAATTGGGGTACACAGATTTATTAGAGACTTTTTATTCAGTTCATTTTGGAGAAATCACTTATTTTTGCACCTTCACTAAAGAACTTTTGGAAAAAAGAAAAAAAAATGTATAGTTTAATAGGCATAGTGAGTTTTAAAAGTTTAAATAGCCATATACTATCAACCAATCAAAAATCATCTTTAAAACAATGAATGTTCTTAGAATGATGAATGGTATAAGATAGTTATTATAAAAATCAATAAACCTACTACCATACATGACAATTTCTGATTGAATTTGATACTGTCAATTATTTTTCCCATGTTTAGCTGAATCAAAACATGCTAGTAATGTATAAATATTATGTTTCTTTGTGTAAGGTTTTGGGATTGTTTGTTTATGAAATGGTTTTATATTGGATGTCTAACAGGGTTAATGTTTTTGTAAATTGTTATGTATGTGTTTAGAGCAATTTGATATATGTTTCGGAAGGCCTAGCCAAGTTGCGGCATTCAGTGATGCAAAAGAAGATAGAGCTTGAGAGAGAAAAGCTTGAGATGAAGCTAAATTTTGTACTGCATTCTCAAGTGAGTGTAGTGGTGTTTCTCATTCAATTAAGATTGAATTGATTGAAATGGATTCTAATTGAGATATGTGCGTTTGCATTAAAGCTATTATTATCTTAGAGGTTTAATTCTTTACTTCATTTGTGTATGTTATGGGTTGATAGATGAAGCTGTTGGAAACATGGGGAAGTATGGAAAGGCAATATCTAACTGCAATTACCACAATGAAAGAGTGTTTGCAGTCTGTTGTATGCAAAGTTCCTCTCTTAGAAGGTGCAAAAGTAAGTCAACTAAAAGACAATTAGGCCTTACCTCAGTATAAAAAAGAGCCTGTATTTAAAGAACTTTTAATCCTATGCTCATAGGTGGATATGCAATTAGTGTCCATTGCTCAGAGGAGTGCATCTGATCTAGCAGATTCCATCATGTCAGTTTTATCTACCTTCTCACCCTTGGTATGTTTGTTAACACTGCACTAGTCCTATTATTATTTGATGAGGACTTAGAAATGAAATTGAAGTTGAAATTCCTCCATGATCAGGCTGGTAAGACTGCTCAGTTGCTATCACAGTTAGCAAGAGTTGTTGCGCAAGAGAAGTGGCTCTTACAGGAATTGAATGATATCTTCCACAACATGGCTGTCCTTGAGGTAACTAAATATTGTTTCAATACCTCTTGATATTTTGCTGTTACCTTTTTTAATTTTTCTATGCTCTTTTGGATGGAACGAATAAGAAGAAAAAAAATGTTCAGCTTAGTTAAGCTTCTGTTTATGTCAATCTGAAGCAAAACAAAGTTTTGTGGTCAATTTTTTCACAAATTAGAAGACTTTTGTTCATTTATTACTTAGACATGAAATGTTTTACTTAGTTATTTATTGATTGATTTTCACTCTCATTTGTTGACAGCTTAAAGAAAGGAGCATGATGTGCAGTCTCATTCAACTTAAGTGTTGAAAAGGAAAATATCAAAAGTTGCAGTTACTGTCAGAGATCACTTGGTAGGTAAAGAAGTATTTGTATATGAAGGCTGCTAACATAGCATTGGCATCCATTCATACAACTTCCAAATTAGATTTTTTTTTTCTCTTTTGGCTAAGCATGCAGGATTAGTTTCTGTTTATTACGTAAATCTGTGCAGTGAAAGTGTGAACTTTGTTATGCAATATACTCATGTCAGCTCGTTCTTTAAATAGTTGTGTGGTATTTTGTTTACAATGAGTGCAATGCTCTTATTTATCCTATTAGAGAAGAAAAAAATCATTATTTTGGACTTTAGTGCTTGCATAGGAAAATGCTTCTTTTACTTCAAAATTGACCCACTAATCTTCAGTTAGAATTGAAAACTGCTAGTTTTCTGAAAGTAATTAATTTTGTTCAAGATACTTGAGCACATTCCTTCCAGAAAACTACCTGTAAGTCTTAACTTTTAACTGATAAAAAGTGCAATAATTTAAGCATAAAAAAGTGAAACAATTTCATCACATTTTGTTCCTTCATAGATGATACATCTGCTGATAGTAACTACCACTAAACCAGAATGAATTGAACATTTCTACCCTCCCATTCACTTGCCTAAAGGCTCCTGAAATATAAAGACACCTTTGTATTAGATTGGTTTATGTCCTTCTCTTATTATTAGGTAACATGAATTCACGTGTATTTCAATTTTCAAGTTTTCTTAGTAAAAAGGGAAGACAAATAAAGTACTCACTACTCAGTGGTGTCACTTACATAAGCTTAGCTCATAACCCGTGAGTAGGAACATACATATTTTAATGTTCCAATGTTATAAACTATGTTTAAATATATTTTGTTCTATGAAATTATCACGATTAGTCATTTTTGAATCTTCATGAAAACTCTACCTGTTGATACTGAAAGGTAAAGTAGTCATTTTATTGAAACTAATTAATATGATGTATGACAAAGTCAGAAGTTGATTCTCCATCCAATGAATCTCAATATTCCGAGTTTTGGTTGTGGCACATGAAGAATAATGCAACCTTCTCCAAAGGGATCCTTATTTTGTCTTTCTTTCAATTTCGGTCAAAGTTGTTGTATACTCATTTTGAGCCCGATTGTGTGTATGTAACATAGAAGAATCAGCCAAGATTAATTACAATCAAAATCACATGTTATCATTAGGCAATAATAAAGTGATGCAATCTGCCAAAGTAACTAATCTGTGATTAAGTAGATGATACAAACCAGTAACATAGCAAGTGGATGTGCATTATGTTGTGGTAACAGCTGGACCTGAAACCTTCGGCTTAGTGCTTCAGCACTACATTATAAAGCAACCCAAGCTACATTAAAAAATGTTTTAGAGCACGAGAGACTATTGAGTTCATATTAATGTCTTAAAATTCGGACTAGTACAAATATGGGTTCACGGTTTATTGGTTAAAATAGGGTTTAAGCGTAGTCGCACAGATAATAATAAATTATAAATTAATATAAATAACTAAATTATATGTTTTATAAAATAAAAAATTAATAATTGATAAAATAATTTTACTTTAAATATATATCTTTTTATTTATGTTAAATATATTTTAGATTAAATTAAAAATAAAATATTCAAAAAACAAAAAAAGTGAAAATTTTAAAAATATTGGTTTAAAATATGATTATACAAAATTATACTTGTAATTTTTTTTTTAAAATATACATATATCTAACTCGAGTTATAGTTAACTATTTATCTATCTATTTACAGATAGATACATAAATAAGATAAATAAATTATTCATGTGGTTTCTTAACATTATTTTAGGTTGAAATTTGATTTTTTATTTATTAAAGTTGTAAAATCATCCCTTAAGTAATATGTTTTGTAGCACATTTATCCTTTTTCAAAACACTGATTTGTTTTCAATTTTAGCACACGATTTTGATCGTTTGTTTTATTGATTCAAGATGTGAAACTTGTCCTATTAGATTCACCTACACTAAAATGCAACCAAACTAATGTTCGTACCAAAAAGGAACATAAATATGATGAAAGTTGCATGAAAAGTGAGTCTCACGAGCAATTCTACGATTGATCTTTAAGAGATTTTTCAATTTTTCAGTTGCTCATGAGTAGGGGTGGAAACAGGCCAGGCTAGGCTTTGGCGGGCCTGAGCCTGGTCTACATCATAATTACTAAGCCTGGGTCTGACCTATTTACTTGTTACAAGCCTTTTTTAAAGCCTTAGCCTGGCCTGAAAGCCTATTTACGTGGCCTGTTCTACAAAAGGGCCTATAAATAAGCCAATAGGCCTAACTAGGCCAACGAGCCTAAATAGGCTAAAGAGCCTTATTCATAATTTAAAATATTCAAGATTCTCTAAAGACTAATATTAAATATAAATATTATATAT